>OZ030009.1:98142613-98742613 GCA_964023405.1 Apodemus agrarius | reverse complement strand
GAACTACAGAAGAACGTGGGCCAACAAGTAGAAGCTATGAAAGAGGAAGCACAAAAATCTATTAAAGAAATACATGAAAACACAATCAAGCAAGCGAAAGATCTGAGCACATCCATCCAGATACTAAAAACAGAAGTAGAAACAACTAAGAAATCACAGAGGGAGACAACATTGGAGATAGAAAACCTGGGGAAGAAATCAGGGGCCATAGACGCAAGTATCAACAATAGAATACAAGAGATAGAAGACAGAATCTCAGAAGCCGAAGATAACATAGGAACCATTGATTCAACAGTCAAAGAAAATACTAAATGCAAAAAGGTGGTAACCCAAAACATCCAGGAAATCCAAGACACTATGAGAAGACCAAACCTAAGGATTATAGGTATAGACGAGAGTGAAGATTTACAAGTTAAAGGGCCAGCTAATATCTTCTATAAAATTATGGAAGAAAACTTCCCCAACCTAAGGAGAGAGATGCCCATGAATATACAAGAAGCCTATAGAACCCCAAACAGACTGGACCAGAACAGAAATACATCCTGTCACATAATAATCAAAACTCCAAATGTAATAAACAAAGAAAGAATACTAAAGGCAGCAAGAGAAAAAGGCCAAGTAACATATAAAGGAAGACCTATCAGAATAACACCAGACTTCTCACCTGAGACCATGAAAGCTAGAAGATCCTGGGCAGATATCATGCAAACTCTAAGAGAACACAAACTTCAGCCAAAACTACTTTACCCAGCAAAACTCTCAATTGCCATTGATGGAGACATCAAGGTATTCCATGACAAAACCAAATTTGCAAGATATCTCTCCACAAATCCAGCCCTACAAAGGATAATAGGGGGAAAACACCAAGACAAGGACAGAAACTACACCCGGGAAGAAGCAAGATAGAAACCTCCTCTCATCAAACCCAAAAGTAGATAACCTCTCGAATATAAAAAATAAATAAGATAAATAAATATAATTTCAAAAATGTCTGGAGGTAATAATTACTATTCCTTAATATCTCTTAACATCAATGGACTCAATTCCCCAATAAAAAGACATAGATTAACAGACTGGATAAGGAAACAGGACCCTACATTTTGCTGCATACAGGAAACACATCTCAGTGTTAAAGACAAACACTACCTTAGAGTAAAAGGCTGGAGGACAATTTTACAAGCAAATGGTCTCAGGAAACAAGCTGGAGTAGCCATTCTAATATCAGATAAAATTGACTTTCAACCTAAAATCATCCAAAGAGACTCAGAAGGTCACTTCTTGCTGGCCAAAGGGAAAATCCACCAGGAAGAGCTCTCAATACTGAACATCTATGCTCCAAATGCAAGGGCACCCTCCTTCATAAAAGAAACCTTACTAAAGCTTAAAGCACACATTACACCTAACACAATAATTGTGGGTGACTTCAACACCCTACTCTCCTCAATGGACCGATCAGGAAAGCAGAAACTAAACAGGGACACAGTGAAACTAATTGAAACTCTGGACCAATTGGATTTAACAGATATATATAGAACATTTCATCCTAAAGCTAAAGAATATACCTTTTTCTCAGCACCGCATGGTACCTTCTCCAAAATAGACCATATAATCGGTCACAAGACAGATGTCAACAAATACAAGAAGATCGAGCTAATCCCATGCCTCTTATCAGATCACCATGGAGTAAGAGTGGTCTTCAATAGCAACAAAAACAACAGAAAGCCCACATACACATGGAAACTGAACAATACTCTACTCAATGACACCTTGGTCAAGGAAGAAATAAAAAAAGAAATCAAAGACTTTTTAGAATTCAATGAAAATGAAGGTACAACCTACCCAAATCTATGGGACACAATGAAAGCAGTGCTAAGAGGAAAACTCATAGCTCTAAGTGCATCCAAAAAGAAACTGGAGAGAGCATACACTAGCAGCTTAATGGCACACCTTAAAGCCCTGGAAGAAAAACAAGTTAATTCACCCAGGAGGAGTAGAAGACAAGAAATCATCAAACTCAGGGCTGAAATCAATCAAATAGAAACAAAGAGAACCATACAAAGAATCAACAAGACCAGGAGCTGGTTCTTTGAGAAAATCAACAAGATAGATAAACCCTTAGCCAGACTAACCAAAGGACACAGAGACAGTATACAAATTAACAAAATTAGAAATGAAAAGGGAGACATAACAACAGAAACTGAGGAAATTCAAAAGATCATCAGATCCTACTACAAAGGTCTATACTCAAAACAACTGGAAAATCTGGAGGAAATGGACGATTTCCTAGACAGATATCAAATACCAAAATTAAATCAGCATCAAGTAGACCAGCTAAATAGTCCCATAACCCCTAAAGAAATAGAAGGGGTTATAGAAAGCCTCCCAACCAAAAAAAGTACGGGACCAGATGGTTTTAGTGCAGAATTCTACCAGACCTTCAAAGAAGACTTAACACCAATACTCTCCAAACTATTCCACAAAATAGAGACAGAAGGGACACTGCCCAACTCATTCTTCGAAGCCACAATTACGCTAATACCTAAACCACAAAAAGATCCAACAAAGAAAGAGAACTTCAGGCCAATTTCTCTGATGAATATAGATGCAAAAATACTAAATAAAATTCTTGCTAACCGAATCCAAGAGCACATCAAAACGATCATCCACCATGATCAAGTAGGCTTCATCCCAGGGATGCAGGGATGGTTCAATATACGGAAATCCATCAATGTAATCCACTACATAAACAAACTGAAAGAAAAAAAACCACATGGTCATCTCATTAGATGCTGAAAAAGCATTCGACAAAATTCAGCATCCTTTCATGCTAAAAGTCTTGGAAAGAGCAGGAATTCAAGGCCCATACCTAAACATAGTAAAAGCAATCTACAGCAAACCAGTAGCCAACATCAAAATAAATGGAGAGAAACTTGAAGCATTCCCACTAAAATCAGGGACTAGACAAGGCTGCCCTCTCTCTCCATATCTTTTCAATATAGTACTTGAAGTTCTAGCAAGAGCAATTAGACAACATAAGGAAGTCAAAGGGATACAAATTGGAAAGGAAGAAGTGAAACTATCATTATTTGCAGACGATATGATAGTTTACCTAAGCGACCCAAAAAACTCCACCAGAGAACTTCTACAGCTGATAAACAACTTCAGCAAAGTGGCAGGTTATAAAATTAACTCAAGCAAGTCAGTGGCCTTCTTGTACTCAAAGGACAAGCAGGCTGAGAAAGAAATTAGGGAAATAACACCCTTCACAATAGCCACAAACAACATAAAGTATCTTGGCGTAACTCTAACCAAACAAGCGAAAGATCTGTACAACAGGAACTTCAAGTCCCTGAAGAAAGAAATCGAAGAAGACCTCAGAAGATGGAAAAATATTTCTTGCTCCTGGATTGGCAGGATCAATATAGTAAAAATGGCCATCTTGCCAAAAGCAATATACAGATTCAATGCAATCCCCATCAAAATCCCAACTCAATTCTTCATAGATCTAGAAAGAGCAATTCTCAAATTCATCTGGAGCAACAAAAAACCCAGGATAGCTAAAACTATTCTCAACAATAAAAGGACTTCTGGGGGAATCAATATCCCTGACTTCAAGCAGTACTACAGAGCAATTGTGTTAAAAACTGCATGGTATTGGTATAGCAACAGGCAAACAGATCAATGGAACAGGATTGAAGACCCTGAAATTAACCCACAGACTTATGGTCACTTGATCTTTGATAAAGGAGCCACAACCATCCGATGGAATAAAGATAGCCTTTTCAACAAATGGTGCTGGTTCAACTGGAGGTCAACATGCAGAAGAATGCGAATTGACCCACTCTTATCTCTTTGCCATAAGATCAACTCCAAGTGGATCAAGGACCTCCACATAAAACCAGACACACTGAAACTATTAGAAAAGAAACTTGGGAAGACCCTGGAGGACTTGGGCACAGGGGAAAAGTTCCTGAACAGAACACCAATAGCGTACGCACTAAGATCAAGAATCGACAAATGGGACCTCATAAAATTACAAAGTTTCTGCAAAGCAAAGGACACTGTCCGAAGGACAAAACGGCAACCAACAAAGTGGGAAAAGATCTTTACCAACCCCACATCCGACAGAGGGCTAATATCCAATATATACAAAGAACTCAAGAAGTTAGACCGCAAAGAACCAAATAACCCTATCAAAAAATGGGGCACAGAGCTAAACAAAGAATTTTCACCAGAAGAAATTCGGATGGCCGAGAAACACCTTAAGAGATGTTCAACATCATTAGTCATCAGGGAAATGCAAATCAAAACAACCCTGAGATTCCACCTCACACCAGTCAGAATGGCTAAGATTAAAAACTCAAGAGACAACAAGTGCTGGAGAGGATGTGGAGAAAGAGGAACACTCCTCCACTGTTGGTGGGATTGCAAAATGGTAAAACCACTCTGGAAATCAGTTTGGCGGTTCCTCAGAAAATTGGGCATGTCACTTCCAGAGGACCCTGCCATACCACTCCTGGGCATATACCCAGAGGATTCCCCTACATGCAATAAAGACACATGCTCCACTATGTTTATAGCAGCCTTGTTTATAATAGCCAGAAATTGGAAGGAGCCCAAATATCCCTCAAAGGAGGAATGGATACAGAAAATGTGGTATATTTATACAATGGAATACTACTCAGCAATTAAAAATAATGAATTCATGCAATTTGTAGGTAAATGGTTAGACCTGGAAAATATCATCCTGAGTGAGCTAACCCAGTCACAAAAGAATGCACATGAAATGCAATCACTGATAAGTGGATATTAATGAGCCCAGAAGCACTAAATACTCAAGACACAAATAGCAAGTCAAATGATTCCCAAGAAGAAGAAAGGAGAGGACCCGGGGCATGTAAAGATTGCATCCAGTTTAGTAAAGAAACCGAGGAGGGAGGGGGAATGATTGGGGAATAGTTGGGGGGGGAGAAGAACTATGGGAACTATGGTGGGTGGGAACTGGGAAAGGGGAAAGCCTTTGAAATGTAAACATAGAATATAGAAAATAAAAATAACTAAAAAAAAAAATTCCCTAAGACTGAAATTTAAGTATCATTCCAAATTATTATTGGGGAAAAAGCTACATCTGATGGAGTGGGAGCCATTTTCACAGTGTTTAAAAATGAGACTATCCAAACAATAGCTTGAGAAAGGGCAACCAAAGCCATCCTTAAAAAAAAACATAAAGTGCTAAGTGCCTTTTTTTTCCTTAAAAAAAAAATCAAAGACTCAAAGGTTTTCTCTAATTCAAAGAACTGAAATTGGTCACAGATAAATAAAGATATTAGAAAACACTAACTTTAGAAAATATTGTTAAAACATTTGAAAACCAAAGTCCTGGCATTTTTAAAGAATTGGAAAGGGGAAAGCCTTTGGAATGTAAACAAAGAATATAGAAAATAATAAATATATATATTAAAAAACCCAACAGCATGGAGACATTTTTGAAGACAATCTAACATGTCAATAGTGAAAAACTATAAAATCTCTCTCAAAAATTAAAAAATAAACAGTTTAATATGAATTCTCATCACAAGACTTGTAGCTTAGCAAAAAAAATGCTGCAAATAAATTTTATCTTAATACAATTTTTTGAACATATTAGTAAAAGAAAAAACAATGTCTGGGGAAATACCAAACTGGTTAGAATGGGAAATGGCTGATTTGTATGTCTTGGTAGAGATCATCCATTTACTAAATAATAAAAGTGTGTCCTAAACTATAGGTTTACTGATAAACTCTCCAATTTTCAAAAGAATGATACTTTTTACTAGATGTAAAGTTATTTCAAAGTAAACAGGAAATTTACTGTGTGAATAATTTTCTGTTTGTAAGTAGAGCTGGTTTAAAATATTGCATGATTATGAACATAATAGCCAGCTTGAAAGATGGCTCCTTTATATTAAAAAGTAAGATGAACAATCTGGATCCCTATTTACCCTTTCCTTAGATACTCAAATCTTAATGACTGTCATGAGAGGAGAGAGAAGATGCAGAGATCAAATACTTGGGGACTGGAGTTTATCTTTGAAACTCTCTGGGAGCTGGAGACAAAGTTTCACTGTCTTCTCTGACAGGATCCAAGCTACAAGATTTGCACACCTTGTAGATGGGCTCTGCACAACCTTGTAGATAGCTTCACTTGCATTTGCCCGGGTGAGAAATCCTGCCCTGAAACTTAGTAGCCTGCTTTACAGCAGCTAAGCTTTTCAGGGTGTCACCAGGACATCAAAGTAGGGCAGAGGACAGACTGGGAAGAGAGGGCACTGAAGCAGAAACACCACTTTGTAAGTAGAAAGACAGGATGACATTCCTGGAGAGACATGTTCCCGGATGCGTCATTCTTTGCATGTGAGAACCTTTTGAAGTTTCTTGCTCTCTCCTCCAAGGCTAAGTCGGCTTCCTGTTAAGGCTATCAGGGGGCTTTCTTTAAATAGCCAATGCTTGATATCCAACTGCCTCCCAATAATTGCCCTAAGACAGTGGAAATAATGGAAAATAAAGGGTCAACACCAAGACAATTCCTACTTTCCTCCAGGTTTCTGTGCTGAGATTCACTCCCCATGGTGCAGTTATTTTCTGAGTCTCATTGATATGACAAAGCTTTGTGACCCAAGCTTGAGAAATCTAGCAATTCTTTATCCTAAGCTTCCAATTCCAACCTCTGCAGAAGAGGGAACTACTGCCGGGCTAGACAAGTCTAAAATGGTTACAAAACTATCAGATCATTTTGTAAATGACACAATTATAATATCTGAGCTGTGTTAAATATGTCCAGTCATTTAGGATGGGATTAAACAGTTCGTATTCTTCATGTTACCAAATCCACCAAAAACAAATTAACCAAACAAACAAACAAACAACAAAAAAAAGGCAGGTGGTTGATATGCCAGTTCCTGGGACTGGTCATAATCAATAGAGTTCTTTCCTTCTGGGGACAAGGCTGGTATTCTTTAACTGAAGAACTTGTAACACCCTTGCAGTACAATGTGTCACTTTGGGGTGGAAGCCTTCTCCACTGCATCCTAATTTCTTGCCTATTGGGTTTAATGATGTTTATTAAGATGAATCTTCTGTCACACTGGATGTCTAGCTGGCCACGTGATGACTTCAAGTAACTCTGCAGAGTAGATAAAAATTAAACCTATGTTGATTAAAACCTGTGGAAGATTGTCCTAATAGTAGTGACAAGATTACATTGTCTTCTATGTTCTCTTTCACTGGGAAGTAATGGGGAGGGGGTGGTATCCAGGCTTCCTGAGACAGTCTGTCATTGTGACAGAAATGACTTCTGAGTCTAATTCATCAAATCCGATATGGCTTCCGTGTGTCCCTCTTGAGATACTTCCTTATGGTCTCTAAGCTGTTTGTTGAAAGGAAGCCAAGAAGATCCATGGAAAAGCCACATGGAGCTGTTCCCACCACATTCCCAGTTGAGATCCCAAATGACAGGAAGTAAAAACCACCAGCAGCCCCACATGATGCTGTCCTCTGTCATGGAGCTGGCTCCGGTGATGCTGACAGGAGGGAGACCAGTTGTCCTTGTCAAATTCTGTCTAAGGAGAGCGCAATGTAAGATTTGAGTAGTTCGTTGCAAAAGCAACTAAACAAACAACTGGAATATTGAGTCCTTGCAAAACCAAATCCACTCAAGAGTCAGGGATTTTGTTATTGCAGTATGACTTATGTATCCCTATAGCTGTAGTCAGAATCTGACTTTCCCACTTCACTAGTCGGTGCACAGAAATGTAGTAGCTCAAAGCACATTGCCTAGGTCAGATCAGCAGCATAGAAAAAATAGGAGGAAGGAGCTTATGGAATATTTGTTTCATCAGTGTCTTCTGTCCTATGCTTAAACTAGATTCCATTGACTCTCAAAACACATCCAACAGACAACAATAGAAGAGGGTGTTTATGCACTCTCTGGTTATACACTATGGCTATATTGGAGATGTGGTGACTCCATAGTTTTATTTGTATCTAGGGCCTGAAGCACAATTTCTTCCATTAATGTTTACATTAAGTTGAAGTGAGTAGCCAACAGGTCTCAAAAGGCTGTGTATGGGCAGCACAGCACAGACTGAGCAGCTGTTTTTCTCCAAAGACTGTGCCTTTTCTTTGTGCTACTGTGTTGATGAGGGGATAGGTACCTTCTCCTGGGGCTGCTCCTGAGGTCTGAGCAATGTGTGGTGTCAGAGGGTGAGAGGGGCCCTTTGAAAGTCTGTGATCTTTAGGTAAAGGAAGCAGAGAGTGTCTGGATCTACTATCTCTACTGGATTTCATGGGTTTAGGCTAATGACAAAGAGGCCCCAGACAGTAAGTATCCAACCTATCACTACAGAATAGAACTCAGTCAATAAAAGCTTCTCTTCCTTAAACATCTGTGAGGTGATTGCCGGGATGGCAAAAGTAGACACACAGAGTTAGCAACAGCAAAGCCTGGCCCCAAGTGTGTGTTAGTTAGTTAGTTAGTTAATTAGTTGTTGGTTAGTTAGTTAGGTTGGTTGTTTTCATGTCTAATCAATGCTTGCTCATTAGTACCCAGGAGCAGTTGGAAGCACACCATGAACTGAGTTTTTTTAACTCAATTCTTAAGAGTTTACAGCATTGTTACAAGGTAAGGAAAAGATTCCTGTACTGGGTGAAAGCATCTATCCATTGGCCATCAACCAGATTGTAGGATGGTCAATCTACTACCTGGCTCCAGAATTAATCACTGTGGGGTCCCTTTTCTTCACCTAAAACTGAAGCTCAATCATTATAGGAAACTAGAAAAAGTTACAATAATGTGGGAGCCAAGGAAAAATCATGCCCATAATCACAACCCACAGAGGGTCACAGTCTGCCTGGGTGTTCTCTGGGCATGCTTTACATATACAAGGTTAAAAAAAAGCATTACGTACATTTAAATTTTGAAGGTTTTAGTGAAGAGTAACAAACACCAAAAGTACACAAATAGTATGTGCTCCTACAATTGTTTTCAAAGTTAGAACACCATGTAACTGCCTTCCAGATAAATGTAAGGGAAAATGTTAGTGCTCTAACATCTCTTTGTGCATACCACTGTGTTTATGATCTTTCCATCCAATCACGGCTTTCACTTCAATCATCAAGCTTTCTAGCATTTGAAATGTATATAAATAGAATCTATACTTACCTTGCTGCCACACTTGAGATTCTTCCCTAGATTATTATAGAGAGTTCTCATTGTTCATTCTCAATGCTGTGTGTAAACACACAAAAAATTCTTACCCCTGGAATTGCTCATGGCATTCGCATGTTTTCCATTTGGTATTGTTGATTTCTTTGAGCAGCTGGGGAGATGGCTCTTTAGGGAAGACACATGCTACACAAACATGAGGACATGAAAAAAGTTGGCTGTGCCAAAATGGTGCCTGCATCTGCACTAGTGTAAGGGAGATCCAGCAGGGGTTGCTAAGACACATGCACTTATATGTGCATATATATATGTATATATATATATATATACATATATATATATATATTCAAGATAATAGACATCTTCAAATGTTGCTTCTCATTTTCTCTATTCTCTCCTTTTGGAATTACATTTGCATGTGTATTAATTTTTTTCAATTCTCCCATGTGTTTTTGTGGTATTCTCTGTTTTGTTTAATCTCTTCATGTCTGTTTATTCATTACCCTACTGCTGTATTATACATTTTATTAAAACAATACTATTTTATTTGCAGTCTTTAAATTTTTGTTGAATTCTTTACATTTGAATCCATTATTTGATCATGGTAATCATATTCAGTAACTTCTATTGCTGAATCAAAGTAGTTGGACACTATTTACTAGTACATGTAGTAATTTTAGATTAAACATTGGGTACTTAGTTTAAAAAAATGTAGAGGCAATTGATGGTTTAATTTTGTTCCAGAAAAGACCAATCTTCGTCTTGCATGTGGACAGATTATCTCAACTGAGTAAGAGAGTAAGAAAATTTGGAACTGGGGTTTACCAGAAAGCCATTCTTCTGGAAATTTGTTGTTTTATTTATCTTATGAGACTAAGGCAATCCCTGACTTAACTTCCTAGCTCTTCACAAACTATTTTAAACTTCTACTTTGGCATTGACAATGACTCTGAGAGAAACTGTGCTCAGATGTTGGGTATACTCTTTTTTTCTGTTTTACTAGACCTTTAGCTTTAACTGGCTGCATTGTTAGCCCTGGAGTTCAGTTTTGTTCCTTGAGCCCAGTGACATTGTCACATTTGCTTTTCTATTATGTCTTATTACAAGTTGCAAAATTCTCCAAGACTGTTGGCATTTTTGAATCTATTTTAGTTAGAGTTTTATCTCTACCTCCCTTCCCACCTCTATTCCTTCCAACAGCCCAAGACCAGGTAGGAGAGAAAGGTTAGTGAAGGAAAGAGCCGTAGGATTTCAGGTCTCTATAAACTACTTCTTGTTGAATAGGGGTATTGAATTCCTTGGAGCAAGTGCAATTTTCATAGTTAGAATATCTACAACAACAACAACAACAACTTCTTCTTCTTCTTCTTCTTCTTCTTCTTCTTCTTCTTCTTCTTCTTCTTCTTCTTCTTCTTCTTCTTCTCCTTCTTCTTCTTCTTCTTCTTCTTCTTCTTCTTCTTCTTCCTCTTTCTCTTCCCCTCTTCCTCTTCTTTTCCTTCTTCTTCTTCTCCTTCTCCTTCCCCTTCTTCTTTCTTCTTCTTCCTCTTCTTCTTTCTCCTCCTCTTCTTCCTCCTCCTGTCTCTTTTTTCTCCACCAGACCACCAGCAACAGCAAGCAGCAGCAGGAGGAGCAAGAACCTGCAGGAGGAACAGCCATACCTTACACCCCCCCACACACACACACCCCACCCCGGTTCATCTCAAGGCTCTGGCATTTATACCCGCACCAGAGTCCTCAGAATTAAACTGTCTGCAGCTGGCAAAATCACACCCTGCCAGAGTACACACAAGGAAAATAGTCTGCTGCTATGGACAATCTGAAGCAGCCCCACATCCCACACCTGGGATTAAAACCAAAATGCATTCACATATCATAACTGGGTTTTTAAAGAAACCAAAACTCTCACTACACAATATGAACAAGTAGTAACAAGTATATACAGTTTACCTCAGGGCCTTCCCTTCTCTCTGAGATCTATGAAGTCCTGGATGCCTCAGTTGTTCTTCCTTCAAACAGGTGGGGCTTTTTCTACTTTATCTTGCAACTATATGAAGTTGAGTTCTATGCGAGTGTTAATCTGAAAAAAGCTATACTTACAAAGACCAGAAGTATAATTCTTGCATTTAATTTTATACTATACATATTCTACTAAATTGTAAATTGGGAGCTATTGTAATGAAAATGTCAGTATTGACCATACTAATCCCTCCTCCTGGGAATCTTCTGAGTACTTCTAAATTTTTAGTGTCTCAAGTTATAGACTGACTCTTTATGTTTCTCTAACACATGATGATTTTTTTATGTTTTGTGTGTACAAGGTTGCATCTGGTATATGATATAAAATGTGTATGTATGAGCAACTGCTAAAATTTGGGTGCCAATCAAATAAATGAAAATTTATATGAGAAAAAGCAAATTCTGCACTATGTTATTCGAAAGATTAATCTTTTATTCAGAAGAAATGCCTACATTTACCATGAGTGGAAGAATTAAGAATTTAAATTGTGGAAAGAATTGTAGGTTCAACTATTTTGTTAGCTAATATACCTTGAACCTGTTTCCCAATTTCTTGAGAACAGACAGTGATATCCATTTAACATAGTTGTAATTTTAAATGAGATAATTATCTGTGTGTCTTTCCATACCAGAAGATCTCCAGAAACGGAGGTCAAGAATTCATTTATTCATTCATCCATTCATTTCAAAATGTTTATTAAGCCTCGGATATGTTAAGCACTGAAGAAATAGCTATGGACAAGTCAAGCATACTCATTATAATAAGTTTACATTATAGAAGAGTTGGGAAAGGCAATTATCAAATAAATATATGACAACTTTATCTACTTAATAGCACTGGAAAATTAAATAAGAATAAAGGTTAGAAGATGTGTGTTGTGATTCTAATTGAAATGCTTGTCAAAAAACTCCAAGGAAAAATTTAACATAAGGTAAAAGAAAGCAAGACCTGTGGGAAAGTGGAGAAGACACACCCAGATAAGAGTATACAGTTACACATACATAGAAAGCAGAAGGCTAGGAGAATACTGTGTAGGGATAAGATGGATTAGGAGTGTGTCTGGAGGAAGGGGCATGAAGGCAGACAGTAACCAATCCAAGTAGGGTTATCTTGACCATGTTGAAGAAAAACACATTAAAGAGATTGACAAGGAAGGCCTGTGATTCCTTGTGTTCAGATATCCACTTTAGCTATTGTTGTGAAGACAGTCCACTGTGGAAGCATAGCTATTCTACTAGTGTTTAATTTTAATTCTCAAGACTTGGTACAGTGTCTAATGCATAAATATGAACAATTAGTTGCATTTGTTATTTTGTTGAAGGAATGCTTTTTATTGGAGAATTACAACTCACAATGTTTAGGAATTACCAGTTTCACCAGTGAACACAGCACAAAGCAAAGACTGCCAGGCTACTTTTTCAGTTAATTGGGGTTCATTCAACAGCATTTTGAGTTCACAGATAGACAATGCAGTGTTAGGATTTTAGAATGATTTTGAAAATGAACATCAATCAATAACTATCCATTACAGGCTTAAAATTGACTGCCTTTGAATGAGCTGCAATAAATGCCAACAGCTTCTTCATCCTTGTATCAAAGCAGATGAAGTTGGTAAGGTCATAATCCCAGATTTCAAGCTGCAAAAAAGTCTTAGATCATTTTTAATCACTTCAAAAATTCAAACATTGTGGCCTTCAATGAACTTAAAAAAAATAGCTCAGCATCTCTCTCAAGTTACATCATGGACAGGACACTGAATATTGAGTATCTGATCTACAGAGCTATCAAGCTAGACACCACTAGAAGCTGTTTGAAGTGGTCATTCAGGTACTCCAGTGTCTGGGGAAATGAATGTTGTATATTTACAAGCACTAGAAGGAAAAACCCGCTGTTAGACTTAACAATCCTTGTCAGTGGGATGGGCGTTGACTTCTTTAACATCTACAATCACATTAGTTGGTGCACATAAGTGTTGTCTGATTGAAATCCTAAGCAAAAAAGTACTAGGCTTCCATAAGGCATATGTATTTGCTCTCAGAAAATAGTGACATAATTTTATTGTATCAGATGCTGCTATAAAAAGTAGGAAGATATATATAAAATGTGTGATATTCTAGTAAAAGAAGCAACCAGTTAACAAAAATAATTATAAAAAACAGAAGTCAATTGTTGTAATGAAAGTGTCCAATATAAGGGATAAGATGTTAACACAATTAAATAAAGGTTCTAGAAGTAGCCTTGGGCTCCTATCAGAAGAAGTGGGTGACTATGAGAACCTTTGATGACAGCAGCGTCCTTGTAGTAGAGAGGGTTTTATCTCCTCCTGACTCCTCTGAGGTTACTTGGGGCTAACGGCTGTCCTTGTGCCCTCTCACCCTCTGTAGCCACTGACTAATTATTTTCACACCCATAGTCTAGTCTTCAAGATAAGCTTCTGAATGACTTCACAAAGTTCTGAAAATATCCTCCATTATAATTTTGATTGACATTTTCTTAGTCCTATGTACTAATTTGGAAGAATTGGCAGCCTTAAAATACCTAGGGTAATTCTCAAACAGGAACACAATCTGCCTCTCCATTTAGTCACAGCTTAATTCATATTTCTCATTAGAGTTTTGCAGCTTTTCTTTATTTTCTTCCAACCCATTTCCCATGTAGATTATTTTAGGAATGTGTTTTGACTCAAGATGAATTGAGTATTTTTCTTTAATATGTGCTACTAATTGGTACTTTTTCATGGATATGGAAATGACTGGCTTTTTTCGACAATCTGATATTTGGCGATTTTCTTAAACTTTTAAATCAATATTAATCTTTTCACTTGATATCCAAACTATAACAGAAATAAAAAAATAAATCTCCTTTATTATTGTAGTTCATATACTATTTTATCAACCTGAATTTCCAGGGAAATAAAAGCTACAAGGTCAAAGGACTTGTCTTATAGAGAGGTAGAGTTTCCCTAGAGAATCCTCAGAGTTGACCCCAGAGCTAACCGAGCCCTCTTCTCTTCTATGACACATGCCCTGTGGCTTTTGTAGTGGAGTGGCCCACTAGCCCTTTTTCTGTGTGCCTAGATGGTGTTGTTATTCATTACACAATTACTTAAGTCTTTTATGTCTTACTTCCCTTCTAAATGTTTGGACTCGAGAAACGAATATTCAACAACTATCCAGTAAGCTAAGTCCTAAAACTCTGGAGATGTGGGATTCCTACTTTCAAAACAGTAACAACTAAGAACAGCCGTGACACTTCTCTGACTGTTTCTATATATACTTGAAAGTGATCACTGTCTTCTTTTAGACTTCATTTTAAACTTTTATTATAATTAATTAGTGTGTGTGTGTGTGTGTGTGTGTGTGTGTGTCTGTGTCTGTGTCTGTGTCTGTGTCTATGTGTGTTATCACATGCATTTGGAGATCAGAAGACAATTTGTGGGAATAAGTTCTCTTCTTCCACCATATGGGTTCTGGAGATGGAACACCAACACCGGTCATCATGCTCAGTAGTGAGTGCTTTAATCTGTTGCATCATCTCACCAGCCTTTCTCCTGGATTTCTTACCAAAATCTCAAGATTCAGAATTACTAATTCCATTATCAAGTTCATTCTTTAGCTCAATCAGTGGTAGCAATTCTCACAATATTACTCAAGGAAGACACGTAGTAATTGTTCTTGCCCCCTCCATCCCTTTCCCTCCATTCTAATCATTCCACCCTTATTCAAGCTCTGCTGAATTTGTATCCAGCACACTGTATGCTTTTAAGATTCTTGGTGGGCATCAGGTAGTAGACGGGACAGGACTGTTACAGATAGTTTGGATTTAGAGATTGGGAAAATGGTTATTAGTTTGTACATAATGTTCCCTAAACATCATCCTTTTTTACTATCTATTCCATTGTGCAAATGAGGAAACAGTTTGAGTAAGATGTATGACTATTCAAGAGTATACCACTAGGAAATTGAGGACTCAGAGATCACACCTGATGCTGAGACGCCGAGAGGGATGAGTTAGACCTCACAGTGCATTTATGACCTACTTCTATATTGGGAAAATAATATGTGCCCCTGACGTTCAGAAGTTTATTTTTCCTTCCTGGGCCCTTGATCTAGGCTTCTTAACTGTATAGTACAAAGTCCCAGCTCCACCAAGCTAGCTGATGATTCTCCGCCTGAATAGAATGAATAAGCTCTTCCACACTACTCTCTACTCGACTTTACTTCCCGGTGTCTGCCAGTGCTGGTAGGCAGTAGGTAGGCAGAAGCATCAAACAGCCTCTGATATGAGGGATTTGGATATCAGGATTGCGGGCCCTATAAAAGTCATCGTATCCCTGCAGGCTCTAGGTATCTTGACTTTCAGCTCTTAACAGGGACCATATTACAGCTCTTGGCTTCTAGGCTGGGACCCTTGGTCCTGAGATTTGACAGCTCTCTGAAACTTAGGGGCTGCTTTCTGGTCATCACTGCTTTTCCTTCCCACTTTCCCTTTGCCCCAGCCACTGTCACACTGTACACATTGACTTGGCACTGGCCTTTAGACAGATGACACTCTTCCAAGTCTAGGTATCAGAAGGACCGTTCAGAACTAGTATCAGCCACAGCCAGAGCATCTACACAGACATCTTCCCCTCATAGGAAGAGCTCTGGTAGAGACATTATGGACCAGAGTCTCTGAGAAGGCCTAGAATAATGGTGTCTTCAGACCTGTGGATACTGCTAGTGAGAAAGCCCCAGCTATCTCTTCAAGCTGCCAAGCATAGTTTGCTAGCTTACATTGCTCAGGATCTGAGTGCCAAACACCAAGGGGGCTATTATGAAGCTTACCATAGAGTCTCCTAAGCTGGGACCTAACTACAGGAATTTCCTGAAGGTACCCAACCTATGAGGCTGTCAAGCAGTTGAAAACACTCTTACATTCAGATGCTGGAGACACAGGAACATATGCTGGGTTCTTTAGGAGCCTGAATTAGGTAATGGAAACAGTACTAGTGTTGGATAATGATGGATGCTAGATTTGTGCAGCACCCAAACACAAAACACACATCAGATCGGTTCCCTGTGAGCGATGCTACCAGAGATGACTTACTACTCAGGAGAAGCCATCATTTGACCTGAGATTGCCACATCAGGGGATGCAGTACAGGAAAGTGCCTCCCGACCAACTCAATGACAGAACCCAAGTGGCCTGCATGTGTAGCCTGAGAAATCAGTATCATTTATTTAGCCAATGACAGCTACTTATTTTGGACCAGTCATATTCACTAAAGCTTATATTAGGCTTGCAACCAATTACAGAAGACCCTTTACCAGGGCAACTTCCAAAAAAGAAAACAGTTCATCAAGTCTTATATATGGACACCAAAGAATGTACAAGATAGCTGGTGTAGGCTGTCATGGTGATGGTCAGAGTGGCTATGAGACTGACTACATTTTGTTCAAGACAGTTCAGAAAGCAAATGAGGGTGTGGTTATGGAATCAAATGTGGATCAGAAAGTGCTTGCATGTGTACAATAGAAGTTTATAGAATGTATTATCATTCATGGTTATTTTAGCCATGCTTTGTACCTGCCCACCGCCCATGGAGAGGTAGACTCTCATTAGTCCCATGAAAGGCCTTCAAAATAAAACTTGTGTGTTTTAGACAAAGAGGAGAAGTCAGGCTTCTATCCCCTCTCCTCCAACAATAAACCTACGAGCTTACTTTCCATGAGCTTCTTTCTCTTTCGCACCATATCATTTGGCATTATGTCTATACACTCGGTTTCTGTAGCATTGATCACACTCCCTGAGTCCTTTGCAGATATCAGTGTGCAGCTTGAGCTCTGTCCTCTTGGAATCCAAGCAGCAGGGCTCTATTCTGGACCTGGACCTTGCACAGTATCTCCTTCATTGGATTCCAAGCCTGCCTGCATAGGTCATCAAGTAACAAACCCATTGTTAACCTTAGTCTCCAAGCAGAAGTTTGACCTGACCCATTTTTGTTGTTGTTGTTGTTGTTGTTGTTGTTGTTGTTGTTGCTCCTAAGGAACTGGAGACCTGAAAGATAAGAACATAAGCCAAGCAAAGCACCAAGGGAAAATCACAGTTCATATTATACATATTAGGCTCTCTCTCTCTCTCTCTCTCTCTCTCTCTCTCTCTCTCTCTCTCTCACACACACACACACACACACATACACACACACACACACACACACACACACACACACACACACACACGCCAGAATAAAAGAAAGACAGAAAGACAGAACAAAATATTCGAACAGTCTTCCTCCAAAGGGGAGGCACTTCTTTCCCCTCCATGGCTTTCTTATGCAAGCAACACTGGCTGGCTGTAAGGTAGCACCATCACATTTCCCAAGCAGACTGGAAGTGGCCACCCCAGAGCTGAGATCTACAGACAGTATTCATTTTCTGCCATTGTAGATAGCCCAGCCACAAACATGGATGATGAAAGAGAAGTTGGCATTAGTCTTGCATGGAGCAGATGGGACCTGAAGTCTGGTTAGCAAGGAAAAAGGAACTGAGCCTCTTAAGGAGTGTTTGAGATGGACCAAACAGAATCCTTTAATCTCTTTTGCATGTACACAGACACAGACACAGACACACACACAGACACACACAGACACACACACTCACACACACACACACACACACACACACACACACACACTTGCTTTGTTTTAAATGAAGGGAGAGAAGACAGCCCTTGTCCATGCTTCCTGTTGCAACGTTGACATTTGATTGACATGCAGAACTCCCCCAGACACCAGTAGAACGGTAGACTGAACGAGGGAGAGATTTTTAGCTGTTGATAAAAAGACATTGGAGGGGGAAATGGTATTCTAGTCTCTCCAGGAGTTGTCCTTCAGAGGAAAGAAGCCTGTGTTAAGAGAGGAACACGGGAGATGAAGAGGAGGATGAAGTAGTTGAGTGTCGAGACGTCACTGAATCAGTGTTTCCCTGGCCTTTCAGTTTTGCCTGTGCTGGTTTCCCCTGCCGAGAAAGTTCTTACCCAGAACCTCTCTTCCCAACAGGCAAAAAATTCTTTTTCTACTCTAAGGCCCAAATGGGTTTTCACTTAATTCAGAAAGTCTTTTCAGGTTGTTCTGCACTTGACACAATTCATTCCTTCCACTTCCCTATAAATTTCATATCATGGCTAATGTTGCCTGTCAAGTTAGCACATACCTGGGGAAAGACAACTTCAATCGAGGAACTTCCTCCATCCGATTGGCCCATGGGCATGTCTTCAGGCATTTTCTTCACTATTGATTGATGGAGAAGGGCTCAACCCGCAGTGAATGTGGGCCTGGGATGTGTAAGAAAGCTAATTAAGAGTGAACCTGGGAGCAAGACAGTAAGCAGTGCTCCTCAGAGATTCCTGCTTCAAGATCCTGCCTTGAGTTCCTGGTTTCTGCTTCAAGCTCCAGTCTTGAGTTTCTGCCTTGACTCCCCTTGGTGAAAAACTATGACCGGCAAGATGAAATAAACCCTTTCTTCCCCAAGTGCTGTTTAATCACGGCAACAGAAAGCAAGCAAACTAGAACAGTTCATAGAAGGGAAGAGATCACATCTGACACATTCAACTAGGTCTTTACGGATGGTACAATGGTCAACAAACATAAAAACAGTGGCACCTGAGTTCAAATTCATATTGTCACACACAGAAAGACTATTGGGATAACCACACTGGATCTCATATTCTTTGTCTCTAATTAGTGATAATGACCCTTTCATGTGTTGAATGGAAGTCATATATGGAATAACATTTATAAAGAGCTAAACATATAGCAGGTAATATGGTATACGTGGTTTCCTTCGAGGAGATGATGGTATGACTCATTTTGATGTTAACTTTTACAAGTTTTTTTCGCATTTTAGGATTAATCAAGAGAAATAGCATATTTTTAGTACCTAAGCCTTCTAGGGCAATGTAATCAACTAGAAATAAGATAATGATGCTAACATGAATTGTGGCAAGCACTGGCTTGCACAGGCTGATTCCCTGTGTGCACCATCTCATACGATCTTCATCAAAGCTGCAGGAGGCTCTATAAGGATTTCTACATTGCAGATGAAGAAACCAAGATCCTTGGAGCTGAGAGTGACAAGACAAGGTCTCAAAGAACCTTAGTACTTAAGTGTCACTTAGATGGAGCCGCTCTGTTATTATTGCCTGAGTCTCACCTGGACAGCTTTGTAAATGCCTGTCCTTAAGCCTCAGCCTCAGATTTACATTCAATTAATCTGAAGTGAGCCCCAGAGATGACATTTGAAAGTCTCAGGTGATTGCATGTGCAGCAAGAGATGAGGACCTCCTGACTTCAGGCAATGTTGCACGACAAGGCAAGCTCTGTATTTTTCTGTGGTCCACATTGCCCAGAGCAGGTAGCCATCTGATATTTAGTCTAGGGAGGAACATCCCTGATTCAGGAAACTGCACACATGACAGAGCTCTGTTTTGAGTGATGCCAGTGATGTACCTTTACTTCCCAATTGTATCCCTGGAATGACTAGGTTGCTTAGACAATCGGCTGCCACTCTGAGTTCCTATCAGATACATTTCCCAGCCTTAGTGCTGGGAAATGAGATACAAGTAGGTCCGAGGAGCAGGACTGACCTAAAAGGGGCTGGACGCCTGAGTAAAGGGGCGATAAATGCAAGTAATGGGCTGGGTAAGTAACCGCACACAATTTCAGTGTGCAAATTGTTAGGAACGATAGGTGGTGGTTGTAAAACCCATAAGGTGATTAGGGAAGGCTCCCTTTCCATCCCTCGCCATCATGAAGCTGATCTCTGCTCCTCAAGGCAGTCCTTGAGGGGGACAAGGAGTTGATATCCATCAGAGCTACGGATACTCCACAGAATAGCACAAAAGGTTATGGGCACTTGTGGGTCACTTGCCAAAGCCTCATCATGAAGGATTAGAGAAGCCCCACAGGATGAGGAGCTGTGCCTTGCCCCAAGCCAAATTTGCCCCTGGTAACTCATAGGGTTTTGCTAAAAGGGGAGTTATGAATGTGTGCATGTATGCATGTATGTATTCATGTATGTATGTATGTATGTATGTATCTATCTATCTATCTATCTATCTATCTCCTGCCACGATTCACTTACTGCCTCGCTCTCTCTGTCCATTCATATATACCTTTAAAACACCGGATAGTACATTCCAACCTGAGTTAAAGAATTGCCCCTGAACCTCTTCAGTTAGCAGAAGGCACCACAAGAGCAGTAGGCTGGGTACGTGGATCTGGAGCCTAATGCTGAGAACAGCAAGAGAAGATGTTTTGCTAGGATTTGGATGAGGATGTCCAAAACTTGTTTTGATACTCCCATCACTGTCATGTCTGAGGAAAGAATACCAAGCCAGGGAGACAGCATAAGCATTGCAGGACTTACTCTCAGGATGGCTGGGAGATCATGAAGCTCTTTTTTTCCATCAGCGACCTAAAAGTCAACAGCATCATAGCTGTCTCCTCATGGGACATTGCTCAGCAGCGGGGTACTTGCTTCTGTGCACCAGGCACAGGGTTCAGGTCTCAGCAATGCCATGTATCTTTCCTACTGGAGTTACATTCTTTCAACCGGGCTGCCTTAGCAGAACAAAATCATAATCTGACTTCAGAAACAGAAATTGAATTAACTGGTAAAGTGTGAACATGTCTCCAACTGCGAATAGGGCGTTCTGGTATGACGTATGACATTGCTGAGTTAAAGCATCCAATATTCTACTCCCTTGGCATAGAAATTACTTAGTAGTAAACATTCAGTTATGAGAGGGTGTATTAGTCTGGGTTCTCTAACAGATCGTATGGGCAGTCTCTATGTAGTTAGGGAATTTGTCGATGACTTACAGTCTGTAGTCCAACTCCACAACAGTAGTCAGCAGCAGCTGTGGATGGAAGTCCAAGGATCTTGCAGTTGCTCAGTCCCACGAAGCAAACCGGCAAGGAAGAATGAGTCTTCCTTCTTTCAATGTCCTTATATATGTCTCCAGTAGAAGGTGTAGCCCAGATTAAAGGTGTACACCTTTAATCCCAGATGAACTTGAAGTCTGGGATTAAAGGTGTATATCTCCACACCTTTAATCCCAGATGACCTTGACTGGAATCCATGCTTCAAGATCTCCATGCTAAGTCCAGGTCAGAAACTTATATCTCTGAGCCTCCAAATTAGGATCATAGGTGAGCCTTCCAATTCTAGATTGTAGTTCATTCCACATATAGTCAAGTTGACAACCAGGAATAGCCACTACAATCCACCCCTTGTCAACTTGACACAGATAATATCTCATGTCCACATGAAACAATAACAAGGTCGTGAATACGCCTAACATGATATAACTATTCCTCGTACAATCGCAAACGCATTTGTAAATTTACAATGGGGCAATGTCCCTTGGGAACATTCTTTTAGTGTCTCAATACCAATTGATGTTAAAGGAATTGGAAGACAAATGTATCCTTAACAAAATAAGATAGAAGCATTCATATTACTTATAATCCTCGTTTCTGCAACTGGTTACGTGGCCTTAGCTGGTATTTATAACTACCATCCTCTGCTACCCATTCTGTATTTCCTTCACCTTCAGCAAGCACCTCAGCAGGTCTTGGCTCTTTTCCTGGAGGATTGACCCATACCTTCATTCCTGATGGGTCATCCTTCCTCATCCTGCTTGGATTATGCTGTTGTAGTTTCCCATTGACTTTAATCACAGGACAGGGTAGTACTAAGAGACGCCCTAGGGGATCTCCTGCTCTCCAGACATAATCCTGCTTACCTCCATTGTGGAGAGGCAATCCAATTTCCCCACTGTAATCTGGATCTATCACCCCTCCTAACACAGTTATTCCTTTCTTAGCCTGATGGTTTAAGGGCATTAGAAGCCCAAAATGGCCAGGGGGAAATCTGAGCTTCCAGTTCAATGGAATGTTTGTTGTGGCTCCAGGTAGGAGCACTCCCCCCTCTGGAACCAAAACTTCTAGGCCAGCAGAACCTAAAGTTGTGGGGACAGGAAGCAAAAATTTTCCTAGCGGGTCACTAGGAGTGATAGTGAGTGGAACTATTCCCTTTTCCACCCCTTCATTCCTGGACCCATGAATCCTGGCTATGGGAGAAACTGTACCATATATTGAACGCTGATTCAAAGCATATACTGCCTTCTGAAGAACTCTGCCCCAGCCCTCCATGCTGTTGCCACCTAATTGGCGCTGTAACTGTGTCTTCAAAAGGCCATTCCATCTTTCTATCAGACCAGCTGCTTCAGGATGATGGGGAACATGGTAAGACCAGTAAATTCCATAATCATGGGCCCACTGTCGCACTTCTCTGGCTGTGAAATGAGTTCCTTGGTCAGAAGCAATACTGTGTGGAATACCATGACGATAGATAAGGCATTCTGTGAGTCCACGGATGGTGGTTTTGGCAGAAGCATTACGCGCAGGAAAGGCAAATCCATAACCAGAATAAGTATCTACTCCAGTAAGAACAAAACGTTGTCCTTTCCATGGGGGAAGTGGT
The DNA here is from genome assembly GCA_964023405.1 of Apodemus agrarius. NCBI lineage: Eukaryota > Metazoa > Chordata > Mammalia > Rodentia > Muridae > Apodemus > Apodemus agrarius. The sequence goes on along the minus strand of OZ030009.1, from coordinate 98,719,866 downwards.
CCAATGTAATCAACCTGCCACCAGGTTGCAGGCTGGTCACCTCGAGGAATGGTGCCATATCTGGGGCTCAGTGTTGGTTTCTGCTGTTGGCAGATCTGGCATTCAGCAGCAGCTGTAGCCAGGTCAGCCTTGGTGAGTGGAAGTCCATGTTGCTGAGCCCAAGCATAACCTCCGTCTCGGCCACCATGGCCACTTTGTTCATGTGTCCACTGGGCAATAACTGGGGTGGCTGGGGAAAGAGGCTGACTGTCCACAGAACGCGTCATCTTATCCACTTGATTGTTGAACTCCTCCTCAGCTGAAGTCACCTTTTGGTGAGCATTTACATGGGACACAAATATCTTCACATCCTTTGCCCACTTGGAAAGATCTATCCACATACTTCTTCCCCAAATGTCTTTCTCACCAATTTTCCAATCGTGATCTTTCCACGTCCCTGACCATCCAGCCAATCCATTGGCTACAGCCCATGAGTCAGTGAACAATCGTACATCTGGCCATTTCTTCTTCCAAACAAACTGTAATACCATGTGCACTGCCCGAAGTTCTGCCCACTGTGAAGATTTTCCTTCACCTGTATCTTTCAGGGTTGTCCCAGAAAGGGGTTGTAATGCTGCAGCTGTCCACTTCTGGGTAGCTCCTGCATAACGTGCAGAGCCATCAGTAAACCAGGCCCTAGTCTTCTCTTCTTCAGTCAGCTGGTCATAGGGAACACCCCATGAGGCTATAGGTGCATGCTTGGCAGCAGATGGCATTGTAACAGGAGTAGAAACCATAGGCATCTGAGCAACTTCTTCATGTAACTTGCTTGTGCCTTCAGGACCTGCTCTGGCCCGATCATGTATATACCACTTCCATTTGACAATAGACTGCTGTTGTGCACGCCCTACTTTATGATTTGGAGGGTCTGATAATACCCAACTCATGATGGGGAGTTCAGGTCGCATAGTAACTTGGTGTCCTATTGTCAAACGTTCAGTTTCCACTAAGGCCCAATAGCAGGCCAAGAGTTGTTTTTCAAAAGGAGAGTAGTTGTCTGCAGATGACGGTAAAGCTTTGCTCCAAAATCCCAAAGGTCTCTTCTGTGATTCACCTACAGGGGCCTGCCAGAGGCTCCAAACAGCATCTCTATCTGCCACCGACACCTCAAGTACCATTGGGTCTGCTGGATCATATGGTCCAAGTGGTAATGCAGCCTGCACAGCAGCCTGGACCTGTTGAAGAGCCTTCTCCTGTTCTGGGCCCCACACAAAGCTAGCAGCTTTCCTTGTCACTTGGTAAATAGGCCTGAGTAACACACCCAAATGAGGAATGTGCTGTCTCCAAAATCCAAATAGACCCACTAAACGTTGTGCTTCTTTCTTGGTGGTGGGAGGGGCCAGGTGCAATAACTTATCTTTCACCTTAGAAGGAATATCTCTGCATGCCCCACACCATTGTACTCCTAAGAATTTCACTGAGGTAGATGGTCCTTGAATTTTGGTTGGATTTATTTCCCATCCTCTGATACGCATATGTGTTACCAATGAATCCAAAGTGGTTGCTACTTCCTGCTCACTTGTTCCAATCAGCATAATGTCATCTATATAGTGCACCAATGTGATATTTTGTGGAAGAGACAAACGATCAAGATCCCTTCTAACTAAGTTATGACACAGGGCAGGAGAGTTAATATATCCTTGAGGCAAAACTGTAAAGGTATACTGCTGGCCTTGCCAACTGAAAGCAAATTGCTTCTGGTGGTCCTTATGGACCAGTACTGAGAAGAAGGCATTTGCCAGGTCAATAGCTGCATACCAGGTTCCAGGAGTTGTGTTAATTTGCTCAAGTAACGAAACTACATCTGGTACAGCAGCTGCAATTGGAGTTACTACCTGATTTAATTTTCTATAGTCAACTGTCATCCTCCATGATCCATCTGTCTTCTGCACTGGCCAGATGGGAGAGTTAAAGGGAGATGTGGTGGGAACCACCACCCCTGCATCTTTCAAGTCCTTGATCGTGGCAGTAATTTCTGCAATTCCTCCAGGAATACGATACTGTTTTTGATTCACTATTTTCTTTGGCAGAGGCAACTCTAAAGGCTTCCATTTTGCCTTTCCAACCATAATAGCCCTCACTCTACAGGTCAGGGAACCAATGTGAGAATTCTGCCAATTTCTGAGTATATCTATCCCAATTATACATTCTGGAACTGGGGAAATGACCACAGGATGTGTTCGGGGACCCACTGGACCTACTGTGAGTCGGACATCCGTCAAAACTCCATTAATCACCTGTCCTCCATAAGCCCCTACTCTAACTGGAGGGCCACAATGTTTCTTGGGATCTCCTGGGATCAGTGTCAATTCAGAACCAGTATCCAATAGGCCCTTGAAAGTCTGATTATTTCCTTTCCCCCAGTGTGCAGTTACCCTTGTAAAAGGCCTTAGGTCCCTCTGGGGAAGAATTGGAGAAAGAGTAACAGCAAAACTTTTAGGTGTCTTATCAAAATCCTTCCTCAGGGGAACCTGGCCACCCCTTCATTCAAGGGGCTCTGGATCTGCAAACTGGCTCAAGTCTGGAAATTGATTCACTGGCCGAGATTGCCTTTTGCCATGATTCAATGCAGCCTTTTTATCATTTGTTTGAGGATTTTTCTGCTTATACAGCTCAAACAGATATGCAGTAGGTTTCCTATGCATTTCATCCCTGGAAACACCATGATTGATTAGCCAGTACCAAAGGTCCAAACGAGTCATACCATTATAAATTCCACCTCTCTGCCCATTACCGGGTATGTCATTATAAACATTGTTTTGTCTATGCTGTCCATTATAAAAACTACGATCATCTTGTCTCTGGCGATTCAATGCTGCCACCTGGCCCTTGTTAACTCGGGGCCCGATTAAACCCATTGAATTTAATTCATCTAATTGAGCAGCAGCATCTCCAACCCTAAGGTCTGGCACAAGGAAAAGGGCAAGAACAAAACTCTTTAAATGTGCCGGTGCCCCTCTCACCAGTTTGCGTCTTATAGGACTGGTGAAAGGCATGTCTTCTGGACCTTCCCATTGTGGGGGATTTATACAACGTATCCACTCTAGCATTGCAATTTCCCTAAGCCTTAAAATCCCTTCATCAACACTAAGCCAAGGGATATCAGGCATCTCCAACTCCTTTTCAGTAGGCCATCTTTTAATAAATACTTCAGCCAACCAATCAAACAAACTTTTGACACCTTTTTTAACTGTGCGAGCTTCTATATTAAACCTAGAATCTCCACTCAGAGGACCCATGCCGATAAACTCAGCCTGCTCTAATTTTATGTTCCTTCCACCATTATCCCACACCCTTAAAATCCATTCCCATGCATATTCCCCAGACTTCTGCTTGAATGAGTTAGCAAACTCATTAAGCTCCTTCGTAGTATAGTGTATTTCCTCATGGACTACACTTTCTACCTCCCCTTTAGGGGCCTGTTTTGCCTTGAGTCTGGTTATAGGTCTAGAAGAAACTATTGGTGGGCCCGGAGAAACATCAATATTGTCAGTAAAAGTCACTGCTGGTCTATCAGGCTCTGAGGGATTACTTTCCTCAAGTGGAGAAGGCATTAATTCAAGGGGTGGGGCTGAGGGTACTACTACTTCAGGTGGAGCAAATCCTTGAAAATCTGAAGATTCAACAGGGTCTTCCCACACATCCTCATCCCAAGTTATAGGATCCCATTCTTTGCCAATTAATGCCCTTAATTTAACTGCTGACACCCTCTGAGGTTGAGACTTGAATTTTCGCTGTATTTCAGCCAACCTTATAATGAGTGCTTCAGTTTGATTTTCTGCTACTTGAGCTCTATGGCTGCTGGAAAGAAGATTCTCTTCAAGGGCACACTTGGAAACTTTTAGATTGTTTACTTGAGTCTGGAGCTGTTCGATTTTATCACACAACTCCTTCCTTTCCTTCATTGCTTTCTCCCGAGATGCTAAGAGTAACAAGCCAGCAAAATCATTTTCTGGTTTTTTCCCCAACTTGTAGAACGTATTGTATACCACCGAATCACCTAATTCATCAAAATAATCAAAGGCTTTAGCTTCTTTAAGCTTGGAATATAGTTTCATCCATGGGTTTTCAATATCCCCTGAGCTCCCAGGAGGGAGAGAATTTGGAGAGGTTTCAGTAATTGAGAGTGCTGGTGGGTCAGCCAACCAACTCCAAAATTTTGAAACATTCATCCTTATACTTCTGCTCCTCTAGAACCACTCCTGGTACCACTTCTGTATTAGTCTGGGTTCTCTAGAGTCACGGATCGTATGGGCAGTCTCTATGTAGTTAGGGAATTTGTCGATGACTTACAGTCTGTAGTCCAACTCCACAACAGTAGTCAGCAGCAGCTGTGGATGGAAGTCCAAGGATCTTGCAGTTGCTCAGTCCCACGAAGCAAGCCGGCAAGGAAGAATCAGTCTTCCTTCTTTCAATGTCCTTATATATGTCTCCAGTAGAAGGTGTAGCCCAGATTAAAGGTGTACACCTTTAATCCCAGATGAACTTGAAGTCTGGGATTAAAGGTGTATGTCTCCACACCTTTAATCCCAGATGACCTTGACTGGAATCCATGCTTCAAGATCTCCATGCTAAGTCCAGGTCAGAAACTTATATCTCTGAGCCTCCAAATTAGGATCATAGGTGAGCCTTCCAATTCTAGATTGTAGTTCATTCCACATATAGTCAAGTTGACAACCAGGAATAGCCACTACAGAGGGCAAGATAAAGGCCAATAGAAAGGATTCACTTTATCTTAATCTGCATAACAGCAGGGGACCAGAGAGAGCAATCTAGGTGGACTGTAGAAGAAGAAAGACCATTTCTTCTTTTACAGTCTCACCTAGCACCCGGACAATAGTCTGCCAGTTGCAGCATTTCTCTAGATTTACAAGATTAAGCTATCCCAAAGTGAGGTAAGTCCCAAAGCCTGCCTGATTTCACATCAAATGTCTTGATAATTCTTCTGGGCTCCAACACATGTAACTTCTGGGTACATGCAATATTTATATGCCATTGGTAGGACATGTGAGTGTCCCAAGACAATCCCGAGACACACTGACTTGTCTACGGTCAAAAAGCCAGAGTTGGACCTCTCATCTATGGCTTTGTGTTTCAGTCTTTCTTTTATTCTTACTATTATTTTATTCCAAGAGGGCTTGGCATCTGTAGAAATCATGCCTTCATCTCTCTGGCTGGTATAAGAAGTGTTAGTTGAGCCCTCTGCCTTGGCTGAGAAATTGTACTGTATAGATAAGTTTAAGATCCCAAAGATTTTTTACTCTGAGTTCACCTAGTTTTGGTCTCTGAGGAACTGGAAGGAGGTAGAATCATTTTTGTGTAACTAGCTTGAGAAGCCATGCTGGTATAGATGAAAATGTGGCTTTATGCTAGCATATATGTTGTGGGACTAGGCAGGTAATTTCAGGTCAGCCAAGAGGACACAGTAAAAATAGCATTAGAAGAAGCATCACACTTTCACCTGAATTATAATTCTGTAGCATTTGAAATGACCAAGTCATCTGACTCCCCAAGCATCATTTACCTTCACCATAAAATGTAGGCAGACCTTAAAAAGCGAGTATGCTGAAAAAGGCTATACACATTTGGGGGACAGGAGATGAGACTTAAATGTGAAAACTGTTAAGCCAGGCACAATAGCACTAGTTTTTAATCCCAGGACTCAGAAGGCTGAGGCAGAGATATATCCCAGTACTCAGGAGGCTGAGGCAGGCAGATCTCTACGAGTTTGAGGCCAGCCAACTCTATATAGCAAACTCCAGGATGGCCAAGGCTTCAAAGAAATAAGACCATATTTCAGAAAAGTATGTACAGAGGATGGAGAGATGGCTCAGCAGTTAAGAGAACTGGCTGATCTTCTGGAGAACCCAGGTTTCATTTCCAGGGCACACATGATTGCTCACAACCATCTGTAACTCCAGTCTCATGGGATATGAAGCCCTTATCTGACCTCCAGGCACACCAGGCATACATATAGTATACAGATATACATGCAAGCAAAGCATCTATGCACATAAAAATAAATAAGTGGTATGTAAAAAAATAACAAAATCTAAGGTCAGTTACTACTCTGAATTAGAAAACTGACCATCAGTAGCAGAGAATGGTCTTATTAGACACCAAAGGATGCAGTAGTGTAGAGGAATACCAGGACAGGGAATCGGGGAGGGGGGCAGGGTTAATTGGAGAAGGGGAGATGGCTTATGGGATTTTCAGGGGGAGGGAGGAACCAGGAAAGGGGACAACATTTGAAATGTAAATAAAGAATATACCTAATTTTAAAAAAAAAGGAAATCCTAAACGAGACAACTTGGTAAATCTCAAAATAATCAAAGCTTTTTAAAACTAAACTTGCAATATATTTTAAATATAAAAAAAAAGAAAAGAAAAGAAAAAATAAAACTGACCCAGCTTGGGTAAGTTCATCAGTGGATCTAGGAATTGATTTCTTCATGAAGAGGTTATAATACGTGCACAAAATCACAGAATTGAAATCTTTGGCTAAATTTTTGGAATATAAATTAAGGTGCAAAATTTCTTTGTTGGGGAAGCTCCCTTTGTGGCCTTGGCTGGGCTAGAATTTGTTATGTAAGCCAGGCTGACCTTGAAATCATAGAGATCTAGCTGATGCAGAATTTCTTAAGTTGTATGTAAGGTAGGCATGCATATGTAAAATGGTAGGAGAATCTGGGATAACATCCCATAATCATGCATAGTAATTTGGAGGGGAGGAATGAAAGTTGATCATCCATAAGAGGACAAATAGCTTCATATCACACTGGATTGGGTTTACCATAGGAGTGAGACTGCACTGAGCTTGCCCAAACTTTCTCATTTTCAGAACTGTCCAAGCCATAGAATTGGAGATATGGGATTATTATCTTTTAGTCATGCAGAAGTATCTGCAGTATCTGCCCGTCATAGGGCCATGAGGACAAAATAAGTTAATATGTGTAAAAGGCTGGGACCAATGTCTGGCATATGAGAAGGACTGAATAAATATTAGCTGTTCTTACTTTTATTAACTTAAAGATAAAACCAAGAGAGAAGGAGGCTTTGCAGGTCCTCCACGACATTTCTAAGATTTTTGCTAATTAATCAAGTAATAAAATGGACAGTGAGCTAATGGTCTCTTCCTTTGCCTACCAAGAAAAAAAAATGTACTCTTAGATCTCCACTGTAGTCAGCACTTAAAGAAACAGTGCAACACTTTGAAAAATTAAGATTGTGTGTCTAAGTCAAAAAGGGAGGGAAAGGAGGGAGGAGAGGGCATGAGAGGGACTGAAGCCAAGCCAAGGGTTGTATTTAACACAACCAAGTGCTAACAGGTTAGAAATATAAAGTATTATTTAAATTTTCTTCACATGCACATTCTAATTTTTTTCATTGTGCTTGAATTACCTTCCTCATGAGAAAAAAAAAATGTGCGTTCTCTTTCAGGTCCTCTCCTATTTCCTTGGAGAATTGGTTCCCACATTGAAGTTCTCATCTACCAGACAACCACCAGCAACCAATTCTTATTGATTGTGTGCTGCATGCTAGACAGTGCTGGGAGTGCTAAGAAAGACAGGAAAAATGTAGACACAGTATTTGAGGAATCTTCAACAAAATCACTTCCCATTCGTAAAACAATTCAAAGTTCACAGCATGCTTCCACATGACTTCTCCACATTCTTCTTTCTGCCCAGATTTAGGAGACAAAATATTTTGGCTAGTATTTTTTGAATGAAGAATCTTGCTCAAGGTTATTCAAAATAAAGATGAAGTTAAGCTGAGGTATAGAGTGTCTCCCTAGAATACACAATAGCATGGGTTTGGAGATGAGAGGGAGAGAGAGAAAGAAAGAAGAAAATTGAAAAATTGCACTCAACCCTCTGAATCAGGTAAGTGTTGTAACAACCTGAAAGTTATATTCATGAGAACTTGAAAATCAGTGGCACTCTGAAAAGAGAATACTACTTACTCTCCATGTTTGTGGGTCTGTAAGCAGGAATTCAGCTGTGAGTCAAAAAAAATTAAATGTGTCTATGTGTGACATGTACAACATTTTTCTTGTCATTATTCTATGAACAGTGAGGCACAGCAGCTATTGATATATTCTTTATATTGTGTTAGTTATTGGAAACTACCTAGAGATGCCTTAGAATGGGTGAGGGGATGAGAGGGGTTTTGGCCCATATCACCAAGTTTCTAACAAGGGACATGAGAATCAGCAGATTTTTGTACTCACAGAGTATCCTGGAACCACATCTCATAAATAGCAAGGGACAACTATAATAAGAAATCAAGTCAATTAATGTCTGTTGTTGTGATTATAAAAAGATAAAGAATAATAAGAATATATTCTACGGGGGTGTTGTGAGGTGTGGGGAAAGGGGATGTCTCAGTGGGCCCATGCTGAGACATCCCTTCCCTCCAAGGGACCAGCCACCCAATGGTATAGCATAGGATAGAGTTTATTTAGGGAAAGGGAGGGGAGTTAAGAGAGTAGTAGAGGCAGAGAAAGGCAGAGAGAAGGGGAGAGTAGAGAAGCAGAGGCCAGCCATGACCATGTGGGGAGGGGGGCAGAATGTGGAAAGAGGGGAGCAAGAGGGCAAGAGGCAAGAGATAGAGGCAAGATTGAGAGTGTTAGGGGGGTAAGCAGCCCCTCTTATAGTGGACCAGCTGGCTGTTGCCAGGTAACCGTGGAGAGAGGCATACCTGGCTATTGCCAGGTAACTGTGGGGTGGAGTTTAGACAGAATCTTAACACCTGTGACCAAACACACCTGAAACCTTTATTTTTGGCAACACATGGTCATGGAGGTTAAACTTCGGGGGTGGATACAAACTGGGAAACGAGTTCAGTATGGCAAAGCTAAGGAAGAGAGCATCAAGCAAAGGTGATCCTTGGAAGTGCACACTGGAAACAGAGAGAAAGGATACAGTTTTCATAGGCTGAGTACAATCAAAGGGGCAGAGCTGCAGAACAGGCACCCCATCAGGTCCGAGACACCAACACGAACAAAGTGTCTTTGCTCGGTTTCTATACCTACAGGTAACCTTCAGGTTATTTTTGACTTCCCAAAGAGTCACTATAAGCCGGGAATTCCCAGAACAACCTGAACAGCTTCAATTGTTTTGTTGTTGTTATTGTCCTGAGTATGTTTCCTGTGAGGTTTTTTTTTTTTTTTTTTTTTTTTTTAGAAATGAGTCCCTGCCTGGCCAATTGACAATCAACACACAGCACTAAGATAATTTGGGACCATCAAAAGCAAAGGTCAGTCTTTGATTCAAACAAAGTCCATTGTCATAGACCCTGCCCAAAGATGGAGCTTGCCTTCTTTAAGGCATTTCCACCTCTCCATGATCCGACGGCTCAGCTCTGAGTCGATAGATCCAATGGGTTCTTCACATTAGGTGTTCCGACCTCATACAGCTTTTTCTGGGTAAAAGAAGCCGGGCTTGCCTGCCCTCCTTAAAGGGAAGGAGATTGCTAAGCAGTTTGTTCTGCATTCTTCTACTCTAGATAACCCCCTTTAATTTGAGGTTGGCTGGAAATCCTTATTCTTATCAGGAGAATTTCCATAGCTAAAGGGGGATGGGGGTGCACTAAGCCACATCCTGTGTTCTGAGAGAGGCCCGAAAGAGTCAATTGCAATGCTTTGAACTTGAACAAAGTATGGGACTTGCTTAAGTGGATTCAAAACACAGGCCGAGAGAACAGACACACTGTAATTTTTCTTCTTCCTTCCTCCGTTGCCTGCAGAAGTCCTGTTGCCCCAGGCCCCACACTGGATCCTTTCACCATTCACGAAGTTCCTCCCATGGACTAGCAAACCTCATTGCCTGGCTCCTGACTTAAAAGTCTCTGGTGCCTCAGGTGATCAAACTATTCTTTTTTAGACCTGGAGTCCTCCCCGTCTGTGGAGCACCGCCGCAGGGGTCTGGGAGCTACTTGCTGGTATTTCAGAATGTGGAGAGGTAGACAGCACTCGGGGGATTTGTTCATTTTAGCAAACTTGGCAGAACTTCCCTGCGTGACCTAAATAGAATATCTTCCTCTACATAAAGCATGCATCAGGGTATTTCCTGATTTATTCATGAAAGGTTTGCTTTACAAAGGCCTCAGGAACTGTGCAATCTCAAAATACATGATACATAGGCCTGGATGCCGGAGTGGCGTTTGTACAAATTGCTGTGATAGATGGGCCGTGCAGAGTGGAAGCAGAATTGGATCAATTTAAACACTCACAGTTGGGGGTTACTTTTTCAGGGGAGGAAATGAGACCCAACTTGCAGATTGTTGGCAGGAACGTGGAGACGTGCCCTTTCTCTATAATGAAATAATCACAGACTAGAACGAGAAGAGAATAAAAGTCATGTTTACTAAGTGACGTCATAAAGCCTTTACCTGCTAAACATTTCCTAGTTCATTCATTCATTCCCAACTAGAGGATGATTCTGCCCTAAACCTGTAGGATAAAATTCATTGGAAGTACATAATGCTGGTAGATACATGGGCTCAAAGGGCCATGAGAGGCAATATTTAAAATCTGATCTATCTGGGGAATTTTGAATTCTGCCTTTCCAACAGGCATTAATTTCTCACCTAAGGAAGAAAGGCTCACGTTGTCTAATGATAGGCATCATCAGGTAAGCCCACTCTGACATCCCTTACTGTGGATTCATCTAACACTTTGGGATTTTCATGCAGGGGTATTTTTAACAGCACAGCAGATGGACCTTGGTTGTTTGCAAAGAAGTTTTATTTTAGAGCTTGTGAAGAGATTGGGGTTAATGTACAATAAAGTGAAAGTGACGTTTGCAAAGATAGCACGAGTGGGATGCCAGGATCCATTACCCTGATGACCCCACAAACAGACCTGCAGCCTCCATTGGAGAGAGCCTACTCACATCCCATCAGCATTACTTGGAGGATGTAGCCACACTTTGTGGCCAAGTTCCAGGGGCTTTCTCTTGTTAGGGAACTTGTCCTAAATGGGACAAGGAAACACTGTTTTTATAAACTTTGCTTTGAGGCCTAGAACTCTGGGGAGATCCAGACTGGGTTCCTTCTCCCTTTTTGGTAATTATGGACACAGGTTGGGAATGTTGAGAAGAAAAACCTGGGTGTAGACTCTTGAATCACAGGCTCAGGGCTAGAAGCAGAAGGAGGTGACCAGATAGTGCAGTGTATGGGCCAAGCCATATGGGGCTGATATTTTTGTTTGTAGAGAGACAAGCATCACCAATATACTTAGTATCCCCAGTGGAGGACTGAAAAAAAGAAGGCTTTGTGGGAAGGTCCTTCTAAGAGAGGAAACCAACTGGAGGCCAGTATCTGAGAGAATTAACCTCCAAAGCTTTCCCATGACCCAGAGGATCCCGTCCAAATCCTTGAAGCAGCATCTAGTTCCTTCACCATCTGTCCCCTGGCTAACCTTGGGTCTTTCCATTGTCTCTGAACAACATGTGTTCTGACCATTGCACAGTGTCCTTTGTTCCCTGGTAGCACAGACAGGCAACATTTATCGAGGCTTTTAAAGTGCCAGGAACTGGAGGAGCAGCTTTATTTGTTTCATTATTTCATCTTCACTGTGGGCTCTGAGCAGACTCTGTTAAGGTCTTCAGTTTACAGATGAGGAAACAAAAGCATGAAGTCCTAAAACTGGGTCACAGAGCCATTAAGCAGGCTGGGATCTGACAGCACTGTGACCCCATCATCAGGCCTTACCCACATCCCTACTCCTACCTCCTCTGTATAAGAACATCCCAGAGAGCCCCTCACACATTGATCTGACTGCATAGGACTCTTCGGCTGGTCTCCTGGTTTGCCTGATTTAAAGCTCTTCTCTTTGTTCATTGAAACTGTCAAGATCAAACATTTTCTTCTCCAGCTGCTTTTCCTGGCAACTTTAGGCACAGTGAATGATCTTTCTCCTTGGATCCTCCACACCCTGTGAACAATTCAAACACACACACTCTATCTCAAGGCAATGTCTTCTGCTATGTGTTCATGCTGTGCCTGGCTTCTTAGACCTTTTCTCCAAATGTGTCAAGGCCCCCAAGAGAATGTGCAACAAACGAGGACCAGCCAGCTCCTTGGATCCAGGGTGGCTCCTGCTTTGGGCCAGTGACCACATTACAAATGGTATGGTTTACTTCAGGAGTAGCTCTGCATGCCTGTCTAGACCAGTGACAGTCTGTCACATTTCCTACCTTTAAGCTTCCCCCATCCTGTGGTGACTTCCTTCAACATGGGAGGTGGTGTCTGCCTGTCCAACAAACCAGCTTCCTTTTGGAAAAGATTTCCTTTGGCTGGGTGCATACCTGGCCCTGCAAGAGTTAATGAAGAAGCTCAGATCAGTAGAACATGAGGTTTCCATTACCTTTGGTATGCGGACAAGTGGCACGAGCCTGGATTATGCGGTCATAAAAACACACAGTGCGGAATTTATGTCAGAGGCCTCAGTTCTCTTTCTCAACGCAAGGAAACAGGATGCTTGCAGCTCTGGAGCTAGACTGTGGCAGAAGTTGAAGTTAGACTTTTCTCCCAGCTTGCTTTTAATCTGGCGAGTCATGCCTGTCTTGTCCCTGGTTGCCACAGACGCAAAGAAAGTGTGCTCAAGGAATCCAGTCCATCTCCGGGGATACCTTCTAAGAAAAACCAGTTGGGAGGAAAAGCAGGAACATGTGAGGGAGACAGAAAGAGATGGGGGAAGGAGAAAGGGGTGAGGAAAAGGAAAGGAGGGAGCAAAGAGGCAGAGGGTCAGCATGCATAGAAAAGCACAGTGAGCGGGCACTGTGAGACTCCGAAACAGTATATTCTTGAAGAAACGGGAGTCATACATATGGAGAACTCGCTGTGTGGCAGGCAATGTGCTAAAGTCCATCTCCATTATGCAGAGATGCTCACTCTCTTGGGATCATCACATACTTCATCTAGGTAATGAGAGCAGCAGGTTTCCAAGCCATCTCTATCTTGGTCTAAATATTCCTGCTTCCCTTCTTCAGTTATACAGTAGGCCAGTTCCATAGCAGAGACATGAAGGCCTTATATGCGGATGCTCAGGAGGACTTCATGGATCATTTCTCTTCCTTGAAGATAAAAGATGGGAAGGGCCGGTCATGGGGAGACAATACTTCGAGGATCTCTCGGCTCTACCCTGTCCCTCACTACCTTAGAAATGGGGTCACGTGAGGATCAGAATTGATGCAGACAGCAGATGTTCCCAATGCACACACTGAGTGTTAAACCCCGTAATGCCAACCACAAAGAAAGTGTAAATAGGACGGTATCTTTCTTTCTAAGTTTACTGTCTCTAGGGTTCCAGAAAGACATGTGAGCAAAGATGTACAAATGTTATGGTGATGGTTGGTACAAAGACCCAGAGGAAAGAAATCTGTCTTGGAGGGAGGGCAACAGTTTTTAAAAAGTTCATCTGGAGAAGTAGGAGAGAAACAGTAAGAAAGTAGTGCCCACAGCCTTAGCGAAGGCAGGGCAGGACAGACTGGGACAACAGGAAGGAATTAAGTATGGTCAAATAGTGACATCTCCACTGCGGATACTAACTAGAACCATGGGGAGCTTTAAGACACACAGATGCCCATGCTCTCCTCTCTAAGTACACTCCGGGTAGCAGCATCCATCTTTAAAGGCTTTCCATACGGAGTTGAAAACCAGCGAATGGATGAGCTTGTGTGAAATATGAGTGTGGAGTCTAAGACAGGACATGAAGATGAAAGGCCTTGGGTGCCAGCCAACGCAGTTGGAGCTTCCTCAGTGGGCACACAACACTCTAAATAGGGAGGTGGCCTGACTTACAGGAAATGAGTCAGCATAATAGTAAAGTCTTGTTCCACTGAACGTCAGGAGAGAGTCTGGCTTCCTCTTCTCAGAGTGATAGACCACCTGCTCTGACTCAACTCAGTCAATTTCATTACCCTCTCAATGACCCAGACAAGGGCCTTGGGTCACTCTGGGGGAACTGGTGGCCGGACATTTAGGACATCATGCTTCCTATCCACTTCTAGCATTAACTGGCCATCCCTAACTGGGACAGAGCCTTTCCCCTCTCTTTGTCAGCTCACATCCCCACATAAATCAAGAGAGTGAACAGTTGTGTGCTTCTCTATGAGGCTGATTGGTTTTGGGCCAGAATTTTGCTTTATTCCATTTGAATATAGCAATAGAGGATATATTTATTCATGCACTCTAGCTAGGCAGAAGAGAGTAAGAATGGACAAACCCAGAATTTCACACAGCTACTTTGTTCTTGTGTATTTTGGTATTTTGAGGAGAAATTGGTGGGGTTATATATATATATATATATATATATATATATATATATATATATTTAATCTGTCAGCACATCTTAGGCAATGTGTTACCCAAGTTGTCTTCTACTTGATTGGGAGTTATTGACACCAACCCACGCTGCAGAGGTAGAGAAAAATTCATATTTAAAACTGTCCTGCTTACTCTAGTTGGCCTTCAGCCAAGGGATGCATTGTCTTTGAGAAAAACCCTTTCAGGCCTCTCAGCCTGGGGCATCTTCTTCCTCAACTCACCCCAGGACCAAGGGGCTCTTTCAACAATGGTTGTGATGTGTCTTCAATGGTTCTTTGTCATCATGTTATAGCCCAGGTTCTCCGATGTGGCACAATCCTCCTACCATCTGCTTCTCCATCTTTTTCTCCTAATGGAACTTTATAGTGTTCTGAACACAAGGGAAGCCCCATGGAAATTCCTTAATATTCCCAAGAATGAGAAAGCTCCATTATATTTACAGATATTGACCCTTATAGTCCCTTTCTTCATAACAGTTTCCCTTTATCCTCCTTACAGAGAAATTCAACTCTTAGAACTAGCTAAGAGAAGTCATTATCTATTTATGGAAGATGTAATTTTTACTCTAGGGAATATATCACATTTAAGATGAATAAAACAGTATACCTTTCAACAGTTATTATAGATTCTTGACTTTGTTGCGTTCTTCCTGAACTTCAGTCCCACAATGGTAATTATCTAGTCACAATACTGGATCTTTCTCTAAATGATAAACTTTTAAGGTCCAGAATATCTCTTGTTTATTCACAAGTCCTTAAAACTGAGCCCTGGATCTAGAACAGACTGGAGACCAAGTAGATATTGCCTGAATACATGAATAATAAGTGAATGGATTGCCAGTATAGTTGGATAAATTCAAGAGTGCAGGAAGGGATCATAGAGTGATGTCTGCTCCAACTCATGGAACCAAAAGTTTAAGCAAGAAACTTGTTTAGGACCCTGTATGTCCCTTAGTCTGGACCAGGTGATCCTAGAAGAGACTGAAAGGGGACACTGATGCTTTACAGGTGAAAACCTGAGACAATGGAGAGATGGCTCTGGATGGCCAATTGGGCAGCAGCTGGCCCTCAGCTTTCTCATGCTGCTGAACAGACAGCTCCAAACCGCTGTCACCTTAGCTCCATGGGAGTCTGCGATTTCATCTATCTCCAGTGTCTCAAACAGTGTGGACTCCTGGCAGCTTCACCTTGGAATCTGATCACTTGTTTGGTTGCTTTCCCCCCTCTGTCTATTTGATATGGCCAGCCTGAACACAGTGCTGATCAGGCGGTCTGAAGCCTTGCACTGACAGAAATCAGGTGTCCTTGCTTCATAAAAGAAACATGAACTGATCTGACTGGAGTTGGAAGCAGAAATGCTGACAAAGATGTAACTCCCAAGGATTCTATGGGGCAAGGAAAAAGCATCACTCTCTGGTGATTTACAGGCGGTGTGAGGCTTGTAGATGAGACAGAGAAGAATGAAGAGAAGTCAGGGCAGGAGTGCACCAAGAAGAAAGATGGCTGCAGCTGTTCACCAGGGTAGAGAGTCAGGGAGGATAAGGATGTTATATTAGTGATTGTTCTGTAGCGACAAGATAGCAAAAGCCACTTAAAGAAGGAACGGTTTATTCTGCCTTATAGCTTGGGTTCCAGTCCGTCATGTCAGGAAGTCATGGCAGCAGTGGCTGATTCAGCCAGCTGGTCATGTCCTATCTACAGTTAGGAAGCAGCATGCAATCAACTCTAACGACTAACTTGGTACCACTCAAGCTTAGAGTGAACCTTCCCGCTTCAGTTCATCCAGCATGCAAACTTTCCCACTGATGTGTCCAGGGGTGTACTTCCATGGTGATTGTTAATCCTAAGGAGTTGGCAATTAAATTTAAGCATCACAGAAGGCCACTCACTATCCTACTCCCTCTGCCCTCCCTGCAACGATGTCCCACACTTTATGACCCTTGCCCTGGATCAAATATCTACTTTAATTCCTCACCGATTTTTTTCTATCTTCACCTTCATCCATCCGCAGCTCAATCTCTCTCAATACTGTACTCTAAAAATTTTTCTAAATGCCCTTGATTAAAATTCATCCATGACTTTCTTCTTCTCCAGTGGCTCTCAACCTGTGGGTCATGACTCTTTTGGAGGTTGTATATTAGATATCCTGCATGTCAAATATTTACATTATAATTCATAACAATAGCAAAATTGTAGTCAGGAAGTAGAAACAAAATAATTTTATGGTTTGGGGTCACCACAACATGAGCAACTGTATTAAAGGTTGATAACCACTCTTCTACTCTGTATAAAAACCCAACTATCTTCAATGATATAAGAATAGAGCTGTTCCCAGAAATCATAGGTCATTAAATCCTACTGTCAGTGGGAAGCTACTTCCATAAGAGTTATTGGCCAGGGAGGCACCCAACAGTTCAGGCAGTTGCTACTTCTGTTGATTGCCTACTAGACATTATTTGTATGATAATGCTGCTCCATATGCCACACACCTTGGTGGCAGGACATCAAGATGCCAAAGGAAGACTAGACAGATGTTTTCTCCATGTCAGCTAGCTCTTATAGTGATGGCAGGCACAATGCAGCCTGCAGGAGGAAGAATTGTCACCAACAATCTTATTTAAATGTAGGCCCAAGTATAGAAATACTGGCCCAGCAAGCAAGGGTAGTCCACTGGTACTATAGTGGTAAGTCTGTTATAGGAATAACCACCTGCTTTCTGATTAGATTTTGTACCTGCTCCATGGGAAGGAATCCATGGTTGGAGCTATAAATCTGATCTTAGCTGGGGCAATCATAGGCTCTAGCACTGGTGTTACTGGTGTTATTGTGCTAAACGGACATGACGTGCCTGTCAGATCCCTTCTAAATAACTGTTTGTGCCCAGAGAATGGTGCTGCTGTGAGCTGTGGTCAGAGAAGCTTCTGTCTGCAGTGGTCAGCAGTGACTCAAGGGATTCAGAACTGGTCAAAGTACAGAGAATAAAAGACTAATTGAGTATGCAGTCATCATGGAACATCTGGAACACCTCCTCCAAGGCTCAGAGAACTCAAGGAAGAGGGTGAGGGGTAGGTATACAAGGAGGAGGAAGGGGTTGGGGGCTCCACGTGAAACACTGGACATGAAAGGCTTGTTGCATTCTTGAACTTGCAGTAGCTATAGTTCCCTGCATAGGGTCCTCACGAGGTTGGACCAACATATGCTTGTCCATGAAAAGAGGAGGAGCCCATAGGAGCCTACTACTCTGTGTTCATAACTCTCCTCTAAGCCAAGTAATCACCATCTTGGGGAGTTCAGCTATGATATCTTGTAAAAGGATTGTCCCTGCTAGGTCTGTTTGCTAATCCAATCCCCTCATGAAGGCAGTGGAGGCTGGTTGTTTACATCTTTGTCATAATTGCGCATGGCCTCTAGACGACGACGAGGCTAATATAAGCAGGTATGGAAAGACTAAGTCAGGAAAGCTCCGTGTATGTAGCTATGAGAAAGTTCTAATTCCTGATGAGTAAAGACTTTGCTTTCCAGTGACGCTTGGGGGGGGGGGGGATGAGCACCTTGAGTGCTCAGCTGTCACTTAGGCTCCGGGTGTAACTCATTGGTTCCTCAGAGGGACTTTCGGTGACAGCATGCCTTGGTTTGTTGCTGGGACCTTGTGAGGAGTTGACATTGCTTATGTCTCTTTCTGGTAAGGAATTTGGACAACATCCTTTCTGAGGATGCATAAGCAGATATTGCTTGATCAGGGAAAGAGACAACTCCTTCAGTGGTATCTACTGGTAAGGTATACATGCTTCTGCTAAGAGGTGCCTGCCCCATGTTCCTCTAAATGATCTTCACCTCCCCATATCGTACACACCAAAAAGGTCCATGAAAAGTAGAAGGGGGTCTAGTGGGAAAGGGACAGGATGAGTGGGAGTGAGAGGAGCATAGGAGAAGGTAATGGGAAGGGAGCTGAAAGGACTGGAACATATTGTGTACATGTACAAACACATCATACTGAAAGCCATTGTTATGCATATAACATATGTAAACATATAACAAAGTTAGATTTAAAAACATTAAAATTATAAAGAAGAACAGCCTAGATCTCTTCCTTCTTCTGAAAGGCAATCAGAAAACTTTTGTCAGGGAACAAACAGATTTGGGAGAGAATGGTACATGGTTTGACAGCAGAAGTAAGCTCTCTTAATGGAAAAATTACCTTCTGTCCCATCCCACGCTTACACCAGGGCTTCTCTCATGGCAGCTGAAATACTCTGTCCAATACCTATCCCTGTTTTAGATGTGAGTTAGACACGCGTCATTGCCTTCAAAGCTCACAATCTGATGGATTAAAAAAAAAGAAGTCAAAACAAGTAACCTTATCAAGGCTGTCTAACTTCCAGAGGATCCTGCTATACCACTCCTGGCCATATACCCAGAGGATTCCCCGGCATGCAATAAAGACACATGCTCCACTATGTTCATAACAGTCTTATTTATAATAGCCAGAAGCTGGAAAGAACCCAGATGTCCCTCAATGGAGGAATGGATACAGAAAATGTGGTATATTTACACAATGAAATACTACTCAGCAATTAAAAATAATGAATTCATGAAATTCTTAGGCAAATGGTTGGAACTGGAAAATATCATACTAAGTGAGGGAACTCATTTACAAAAGAACACACATGGAATGCAGTTACTGATAAGTGGATATTAGTCCAGAAGCTCTGAATGTGCAAGACACAACTCACATATCAAATCATTCTCAAGAAGAAGGAAGGAGAGGGCCCTGGTCCTGGAAAGGCTTTATGCAACATTGTTGGGGATTGCCAGGACAGAGGAGTGGGAGGGGGTTGATTAGGGAACTGGTGGAGGGAAGAGGGCTTATGGGACTTAGGGGGAGGAGGGAACCAGGAAAGGGAAAATCATTTGGAATGTAAACAAAGAATATAGAAAATAATAAAAAAGAAAAAAAGACATTAAAAAAAAAAGATCAAGGCTGTCCAGAAGTCTCTTGTAATGCACTGGGACCCTCAATGTGTGTGGAGGGATGGAGGACACTGGGCTAGTTCTTGGAGTAAAATTAACTAAGCCTTTCTTAGGAATAAAAAGAAAACAAATAGTTAAAGAAGTTCTTTAGTTACAAACCATATATAAATACTTATAGACAACATAGAAGACAGAATATTTGAAAATTAGATGTAAGAATGATGGATAGGAAATGTCAGTAGGCTCAGAGTCAGTCTCTCTCTCTCTCTCTCTCTCTCTCTCTCTCTCTCTCTCTCTCTGTGTGTGTGTGTGTGTGTGTGTGTGTGTGTGTGTGAGCACGCTCTTCATTTCTCTGACTCAGTCCTTTCATTTCTCTTGCCTCTCCCTCCCCAATATCAGCACCATTTCAGCTCTGTGCAGAGCTTCTTGTGTGTGAGGTGTGTGAGGTGGTTAGGGGAAGTGGGGAGCCTGGGAAGGCAGCTTCTGGCTTACATAAACAGTGGATGGAACTTGAAGAAAAATGTCTCCCCGAATGTTTATCTTAGTCCATTCAGGTTGCTACAACAAAGAACCACGGAGTTGAGTGGCTGAGAGGACAGAAACTGGTGTCTCACTATCCTGGAGGCCACCAGTGTGAGACCAGAGTATCAGTCCTGTCAGTTCTTCAGAGTCCCCTCCCTACCCCCACCCCCTTCCTGATGGTGGCTGCCAGCTTCTTCTTGTGTCCTGGTAAAAAGCTGATCTGCTGGATTTCTCGTACCGTAACCTGATTAGGCCCATCTCCGTACAGAACCACACTGATGGTGTAAATGAAAAGGACAGTCTTGCTTCACTGACATCAACCCTGAGGAAGGACTCACACCACAAGCCCACTCCAAGACCATCATTTCGGTGTCCCTGTGACGGGAGAGCTGGAACCAGCCTTGGTAACGTGGCAAGCATGCAACACTTGGATGGCTGGTAAGTCTCTCCAAAGTCACACTGTAAGAGAGAAATAGTACTTTCTCAAAGGAATGTGGATGGCTGCTACTAGAATAAAGGAAAGGATGATAGCTGTCCACTCCACTTGGGAACTCTCCCTTCTGCAGGGATTATCTGTCTAGAATATGAACTTTGCCAGTTGTGTCTAAGGAATTCACACCCTTGCTGGAGGGATGTTAATTGTCTCTAAATGAAAACTAAAAAGGGAATCTAGAACTAAAAGAAATGCTGAGGGGACAAGCCAAAAAGGCAGACTCTGGGCCTGCTTTGGAGCAGCACCCTTAGAAGAAACGTCTTGCTGCCCTTGGCAAGTCTGAGGAAAGAAGAAGACACTCAAAGACCATGTGGAGTGTGCGCAGCTGCGTTTGCACCAGGAAGCAGAGCTCAGCTGAAGAGCTGCTGTCAGCATCGGAGATAGGAGGAGCCTGCCCTGGCTTTGAAGCTGCAGGGGATAATGGAGCCACAGTGCAAGCACAGGGCCTTTTATTGACAGGGTGAAAAGAAGCCAGCTGGGGTTTGTCTATAGCTGAGCTTCTGGTTCTGTCCCATACTTCTGAAAAAGACCCCTTTGTTCCTTTGCTGCAGGTGGCACCTGTCATTACAGGACATGTAAATAGGATAAACAGCCCCCAAGCTACTGAAGAGGTGCCCCCTTCCTGAAATTCGTCTCAAACCGCTCTCCAAGTTCATCTCTCTCGCTGTTTCTTTCTCTCAATTGGAGGGTTGAACAGAATGAGGAGAATGGGAGGGCCAAGGACTCTGCCTTCCAGTAAAGCAAGACTGATTTCTATTACAAGACATGATTTCTTTGCAGCTTCTTTTCCCATACTAAATCTGAAAAGACCACAGAGAATGATTTTTTTTTAATCAAATCCAAAAAACGAGGCTCCAAACTAACAAAATCAAGCTCTTGGTCTGTCCAGAAGTGGTAATGAGTTTCTTAAAAATCGGAAAGCAGAGGGATTGCTATGAACATGGGAAGTACAGCGTCCTCCCATGGAGGAAGTGTCCTAGAAAATGTTCACTTTCCAATCCAGGGTGGCTACAAAGAAGAGGACACAGAGTGACAGACCTGGTGATGTGGGGGAAGCATCAGTCTGACATCTGTCCCTTTCCTCTGAAGAGTGGAAGTACCACTCCAGAGGTACTTGCCTCTAGGCAAAAGCAATGTTGTAAGAATTCAGACTAGAAAAATGAGTAAATTAGACACACTGGTAATATCTAGTGGGGGGGGCACCCATACCAGAGCCGAAGTCACCCCTTAAAGCTGTCCAGACAGCTTTATATGTCTCATTCCTTCTCAGGCTTCCTTGGAAAGGGTAAGTACATCCAAATCAAAGCTCTCTTTCTACCAGGCGGTAGCAGCCAATAGGGTGGAGATCAGCAGAGCAACTTGGCTACAAAGATGGATTCTCCACCCACTCTCCCTAGAAGATCTGAGGAAAGCCATCTCTGTGAATGAGTAACTGCAAATTTAGATCCTACATCTAATGAACAACTGAGTGTCTGACAGCAGAACATGGGTTTAAAGAGAAGAAAGTATCAATCTACAGAAACAAATGGGTTTTTATCCATTTATCTGTTTTATCCGCATAAAGATCAACTAGATGCTTTAAATTAGCCTAATTAACAGACAAAAGTGATAGCCAATTGAATTATAAAATGGGCACGACTGGAAAGAGGAAGTGTGGTCTGAGATTTGGGACCAAAGACTTTCACAGAAAACAGCAAAGAGGGTAAAGGGATTCGAGTTTTTGAATGTCAAGAATCACGGAGAACAGATCCTAACTGCTCTTACCATGAGCTCTTGGATGCTTTAGAGGAAACAAATTTTTTAAAAATAATGGCTGGAAGGAGCCCAGATGTCCCTCAATGGAGGAATGGATACAGAAAATGTGGTATATCTATACAATGGAATACTACTCAGCAATTAAAAATAATGAATTCATGCAATTTGTAGGCAAATGGTTGGATCTGGAAAATATCATCCTAAGTGAGTCAGCCCAATCACAAAAGAATACACATGAATTGCAATCACTGACAAGTGGATATTAATGAGCCCAGAAGCTCTGAATACTCAAGGCACAATTAGCAAATCAAAAGATTCCCAAGAAGAAGGAAGGAGAGGACACTGGTCCCAAAAAGACTGGCTCTAGTTTTGTAGGAGAGTACCAGAACAGAGAAAGGGTTGGGGGGTGATTGGGGAATAGGCGGGGGTTGGGGGGGGACTTATGGGACATATGGTGAGGGGGGGACTGGGAAAGGGGAAAGCCTTTGAAATGTAAACAAAGAATATAGAAAATAAAAAAAATACTTACTTAAAAAAATAATAATGGTTCTTAGAACTAAAATAAGGCAACACTCCAAAAACTGTAAATGTTCAACAACAGCCAAATGACTCCAAAGTGAGGAAAGTGCCTCAGCTGGGATGAAGGAGCAGCAGGGGTGGAGGAGCAGCTGGGGTGGAGGAGCAGCTGGGGTAGAGGAGCAACCATCCAGGAAGAGGAAAGAAAATTCACCTGACTACAAAGGAAATCAGGTTTTTCCATGAACTACTGTAGTAGCTACATGAAAGATACGGTTTTGCTGGATGAAAACTACTTCAAGTCTAGAATTCTGTGACTAAAATTTCATTAGAAAATGAGAATGAAATAATGATCTTTATAGAGATAAATGAACTTAGGAAAGGTACAGCCCACACCCTCTGAAGAAAATGACTAGAGAATATTCAAGGAAAAGTGTAGGGGAATCGAGGGCAGAGAGGTGGGAGTGGGGGGGTGGAGGAACACCCTCATGGAAGCAGGGGGAGGGGGATAGGACAGGGGTATCCAGGAGGGGGGATCCGGGTAAGGGGATAACACTTGAAATGTAAATAAATTAAAAATAAATTCATTAATTTAAAAAAAGGAAAAGAAAGAAAGGGGCAGTTAAGCTGGGACACTGAAGGGAGATGCATACGGAAGTAATGAACGAGAAATTAGTCCGACTCACCGCTGAGCTTCACTCCTTCCTTGCATTAACTGTAGACATTGTGTATGAACTGAGAGGGAGACCAGACACAATTAAAATAATGCTCCAAAGTTTCCGTGGCAATCTCTGCAAAGAAGATATGTCAGTTATGAATAAAAACGTAAAACGGTATCCCATGTTCTTCATCATTAGGAAAACTCAACCCAAAATCACCTCATAAAAGATAAGATTTTAAATGACATAATCACTAGGTTTGATGACTTGTGAAGGTACTGGAACCCTCACATACTATTCTGGGATGTGAGTGGACTCACTTTCAAGGAAGAGTTGACATTTCTTCAAAAGCTTAAACACATGTTTACACATAACCTGGTAACTCCACTTCCAAGAATGTACCCTGTATGAATATACATAGTACTCATAATAGCCAAAAAGTAGAAGCAATAAAAATGCCTATCAATCGATGGATAGAATAAAGAATATCCATGCACTAGAGTGTGATTCACTAATGGGAAGGGATGAAGATCTGATTTAAGCTAAAAGAAGCATGGTTTGGGCTGGACTTAAGTTTTTCTCTACTTGTAACTTGCTCTGTACCAGGCTAGTCTTGAACTCAGAGATCTGCTTGCCTCAGTCTCCCAAGATAAAAGGCTTATACTACCAGGCCTAGACCTAAACTTAGCTATGTTACCACTCCCTTAATTCAATTTAATATCCCTTGGACACAGGATTCAGTCCGTTTCACTTCCTGGTGCCCCTTTAATACCATATATTTTATATTTTTCCTTTCTAAGCTTGCTATGTTTGTCCAAAATGCTCCTCACTAGGCTTAGCAAGAGAACAAAGTCTCTGCTGGGCTTTTTTGAGACTTCCTTTATGAATGTAATTAATTTAAATATTTCTACCTTAGCCTCAAGTAGACTCTTCAGACAAGGGCAAAAAGCAACCACATTCTTTACCAAAATACCACAAAAATAGCCTTTAGGCCACATACTGAAATTCTTCTCCACTGAAACCTTATGGGCCTTGTCTAAATAGTTTAAATCACTCTCAGTGACAAAGTTTTCCATATTTCTAATAGCATGGCCCATTAATCCCCATTTAAAGCATCCTACTGTTTTCTAAATCCAAAGTCCCCAAATCCACACTCTTTCAAATGAAAGCATGATCAGTCTACCACAGCAATACCCCAGTCCCTGGTACCAACTTCTGTTATACAGTTTTACCTCTGTGAAGAGACACCATGACCAAGGCAACTCTTATAAAGACAAGATGTAATTGGCGCTGACTTACAGGTTCAGAGGTTCAGCTGATGATCAAGGTTGGATCATGGTATAGGAGGATCTGAGAGCTCTATGTCTTGTTCTGAAGGCAAACAGGAAAAGACTGGCTGTCAGGGAGCTAAGATCAGCGTCTCAAAGCCCAACTCCATAATGATGTATTTCCTCTAACAAAACCACACCTACTCCAACAAAGCCACACCTCCTAATAGTGCCACTCTCTGGGCCAAGTATATACAAACCATCACATAAGACTATTTAAAATGAATGAAGACAATGAGTATGCTGAGAAAGGAGGGAGGAGCAACTGGAATGCTCAACTGATTGAATACCACACTGGGGGGCTGGGGACAGGCTACTCAGCAAGCAGCATCAGGGTGAGTGGGTTAAACTCACCTGCAAGAAACACTTACAGATTGTGTTTTTAAATTCTATCCATTTGAGTTTACTTGAGTTTTTTTCAAGGGACAAGTAGGACAAAGTTTTTAATGAAAACACTTGGTTAGAACCAGTTAACAACTTCACAAAGGAACTACTTATATCTTTACTGTATAAGATTAAAACAGGCATGGTAGCTCAGACAGAAGGCTAAGATAGAAGGAGCACCATGAGTTTCAGCTCAAACTGGACCACAGAGTGAGTTCCAAGTCAGCCTATGCTACACAGTAGGTTCCAGGCCAACTTGGACTGTAGAATGAGACCCTGCCCCCTCCCACACACACACACAAAGTTAAAGAGAAATTATTCAAAAAAGAAAAAACACTCAAAATTATATTTCTAAATAGAAATCCAGCTCACAATCAAATATAAAATATATATATATATATATATATATACATATATATGGTATACATATATATACACATATATATGGTTTAAAAACATATAATGAAAAAAAGCAATAAAGACAAAAGTAGAAATGAATGAAATAGAAAAATAAGTCCAGTGTCTATGACTGTTACTCTCTCTAATTTTTTAGATGGAGCCTGGACTCTCCAATGGAGCTGAGTAGTTTCTTTGTGGTCTGATGTTGAAAAAACAAATCCTTTGTTGACAGAACATTACTCATGGTAGCTGAACCAGAGGCCCCATCCTTCTGAGGGTATCTGAGGAAGGCAAGATTTTTTTTTCCATCATCCCTAAGTCCAGGAGGTGTAGTCTCCCACCTTTTAGCAATTTCTTACATTGTCTTCGACCTTGAGTTGACCTTCTCCTCAACGCAGATGTCAGAATATCTCTCATTCTGAATGTGCTGTCTGGTTGGCTTTCTTTTAAATTGCCTCTGTGGAATGAGAAATTTCATGACTTTCTCCTCTTCTAGCAGTAGATTAAATCAGCTTGAAAGTGTCAGGAATGGGATATGTGCACAGGGGTGTCTTTTTTTTTTTTTTTTCTGATAGGGCATTTAAATAGGGTTTTCAGCATAAAATGCAGGGCATTGAGGTGTATGCTTGCCTAATTCTTTTTTGGTGTATTATTTATGAAAGGAAGACAAGCTGTTCTTCCCACAAGGTCTTGTTAAGATTCCTGAGAGAGTAAAATTCTTGAATGGAGCATATTAATTGATACCTGACACGTCTGCTAAATAGCAGAAGACAGCCCAAGCACTGGTGTCCTGCAGCCTCAGGCCCTGGGTTGTGCCTGCTACAGAAAACTATCAGGACACTGTGGGTGGACTGGCCCAATGGTTTCAGCAGGACTAAAGCATCACCAAAACATAATGGAGAGGCACAGTACACAGCAAAACAGTGGAGTGGTCCCAAGGCAAGAGTGATACGAAACCTCAGGGAAGCGTTTTGTTTTTTTGTTTGTTTGTTTGTTTTTTGTTTTTTGATTTTTTTTTGATTTTTTTTTTTTTCGAGACAGGGTTTCTCTGTGTAGCTCTGGCTGTCCTGGAACTCACTTTGTAGACCAGGCTGGCCTTGAACTCAGAAATTCGCCTGCCTCTGCCTCCCAAGTGCTGGGATTACAGGCGAGCGCCACCACCACCCAGCTACAAGTTCATAATGGAATCTACATTCTAAGGTATCAGCATTGTGGAAAGAGATGCTGGAATTGGTGGCATGGTGGCTCAGTGTTTTCACAGAGACTTGGGAATGTGAGCTTACTGCCTGAGACATCTTGTTCTCTCTCTCTTCTGCAGTATTTCTTGATAATAAGTTGAGTTTGTCTTCAGAAAATTACTTGCAGAGCATTAGAAAATTGAAAGGAAAGTGGATGCTTCAGAAGTTGGTTTTCTGGTTTTTGGTTTTTGGTTTTTGTTTTTGTTTTTGTTTTTGTTTTTTTGGGGTTTTTTTGTTTTGGTTTTTGTTTTTTGTTTTTTTTTGTTGTTTTTGTTTTTGTTTTTGTTTTTGTTTTTTTTTTTTTTTTTTTTTTTTTTTGGACAGAGGAGAAATGACTGTGTATTGGTGGCTGTCTGAATGCCGGTTGTTTAGATTGTATCAAATATGAACCATCACATTTCTATGTTGTTCTAATGGATATATGTGCCTCTCACTCAGACTGGTCCTCCTAGATCTTTAACTACTAGTGCTTTGTGGCCAAGGACAGAAGCAATAGATGAAAGTCACCGAAATTACTGTGCCAACTTCCCAAATCTTAACTCAGCCTTCAGCATCCCTTCTTGGATATAGCCCGTCATCAACACCCTCAGTTTCTGGCTGAAGAAAGTGAGGATGAAAAGTTCCATCAAACTGCTTAAAGTCACCCAGTCTTCCTTCAGTGGCAGAACCGGAATCCAGGTTGCCTGGCTGTTCCTTCTAAAACTTTACCTGAACATGGTCCCTCACAGCCATCTTTCAGGATGAAGTATAGTTTATATGAGATGCTGGACATCAGAACACAGCTAAGTACAAACAGTACAGAAAAACTCCTTATTTAGCAGAGGTTCCTTCTTTCTTGTCCCTACAATCTTAACTGTGTGTGTGTGTGTGTGTGTGTGTGTGTGTGTGTGTGTGTGTAATATCTTAACTAAATACAATAGAAATGCTGAATTACTCGGAGGATCATTGTTTAACACTAAAGATAATCCCTAATATGAACAGGACTTATTCAAAAGAAATATGTGATGTTCCTAAGGAAGATGAATGTCTTTTGAGAAGCTTGAACCCTTGTGAATTAAACAAGACAGGAGTCAATACCCTACTGGTGTCATGAGGAAGCATGTATGTTGCCTGCTTACACACACACAGACATCCATATTTATAAAATAAATAAATATAAATAGAAAGAGTGAAGGACACAGCAAAGTTCTGTAATGGCAGACTCCATCTGTCCTCTGCCCAAGGCTTTTGTCTTTTTTCTCTCCTCCCAAAACACCTGAGCATCCTTTCCCACTGCAGCGTACATCATTGCTTCTCACAGTAGACCATTAGCCCATAAAGGCAGGGATCTCCTCCTACATGTCTAGATTCTCTGCTTATAGATTGGAGCTGGAGATACATCAAAAATCACATGTGAATTATCACATTAATATACTATTTAGGTGTGAAAGTTTGAAGTTGATTTTGATGTTCTGAATAAAGTTAGACAAATCTAATGATCTTCAGAGCTTTAGTTTTCTGACTGCTAGTAAGGAAATTATTTTAGTCTTGTCAATATATAATGAAGGTCAGAAAACTATAACCACAAACCAATATAATATAATTTAAATCCAGAGGGTCCCTACAGTGATTAATTCCAAATGTACATACTGTACAGATAAAAAATTGAATGTAAAAAATGTATAGGATATATGTAAGACAGTCTGAAACAGACTCGGGTCTCTGGACAATCAGTTTTGGATAACTATTTGTTTACTTATACTATTTGTTGGATGGTTGGTTGTGACATTGTCATACTCTCTTGCCCAAACTGGTCTCTAATTTATGGGCTCCTTAGTGGCTGGAGCCACAGACATGAACCACTGTGCTATGTTCCTTCTTCATACTGTATTTTGAAATCCTCAAATAGACTTTCCACAGTTACACAAAATAATTTTATAGTCCAGAGCACACTGCTATGTTCCAGATAATGGACCTCTTCCCAGAACTAAATAGATGCTCTGGTCAACAGAGAGGTAATCCTCACTAAAGAGCTGTGAACTGGGAACGAACTGTATAGTATAGTTCTAAGTGGATATTAGTTACTCTGAATGAATCAAGCTTGAAGAATAGAAAATGAATTTTCCTTAGCCACCACCCCTCACTGAAGTTAAATGACTTTGTTCAGAAAGACAAATTCTTAGGAAAGCTATGGAAGCCATGTGGCCTATAAAAAAAATTACATGGCAAAGAAAAGAGGTCAGGAAAGTGAAAGCAACCCAAGTGGATGTCTACCCCAGAACTTGCCATCCAGTCAGGCTTTAAACTTTGTGCTCTTGCATTTGAATGGTACCCAATGCTGGAGACAACGAGAAATGAGGTATGGTCCCTGTCCCACTACCTCAACAACCAAGTACACATCGTCTTATTGAGAAGAAGAAATGTACACAAATGTCTATTTTTTAAATCAAAGAATATATAAATGAATGGGAAGACATACCATGCTTCTGAATTAAAAGATTTGACGTAAATAGATGCCAGCGTCCCCAATAGGTAACAATTCAGAACAAACCCCAAGTGAGTTAATTGGTAGATATACAAAAGGTTAGTCTCAAATGTGTTTGGAAGTCAAAGAACCTAGAAACAGTTTCAAAGGTAATAAGAAAAGAAAAGGAAACCATCTGAAACTGTCTACCTGATTTCAAGATTGACTTTAAATCTATTGTTATCCACATTTGGTGGCAGTGCAGGAGGGGTGGAAAGACAGACCAAGTGAATGACAAAGAAATCAGAAACAGATGCACACTCCATCCCAAAAAAATAAATGTGAAAAGAATAAGTGTATGTGTGTGCTTCTGTGTGAGTGTGCACATGCCTGTGTATGTACATATGTAGTGCATGTTTATGTACATGTTCATAAATGCAAGCAGGTGGAAGCCAGAAGTCAAAACTTGGTGTCTTCTTTCATCTCAGTCTTAGTATTTAAGGCAGAATCTCCCACTGGACACTTTTAAATGTGGACCTTTACCAAGTAAGCCAGTCTGTCTAGTCAGCTGTCCTTAGGATATTTCTGTTTTCCCATAGCTAGGGTTATAGGCATGCACTCGTTACATAGTTTTTTAGATGAGATCTGGAGATCTGATCTCAAGTCCTTAGTTTGTGTGACCAGAACTTTACTACTCTGCCATTTCCCCAGCACCTGACTTTATTATTAAAATAATAAAATAATTTACATCTTAATGGAAAAATAATTAATAGAAAAGACTCTTGGCTTATATATCATATTGGACAAAATTAACTAAAACTAAATAAACGGAAGGTTTTACATGTAAAATAAAATTATAATATTTTGTAGATAAAGTATTCAGAGGCAGACAGGCCATGGTGGCCCACGCCTGTAATCCCAGCACTCTGGGAGGCAGAAGCAGGCAGATTTCTGAGTTCAAGGCCAGCCTAGTCTACAGAGTGAGTTCCAGGACAGCCAGGGCTATACAGAGAAAGCCTGTCTCAAAAAAAAAAAAAAAAAAAAAAAGTATTCAGAGGCAGAGTTCTCTGACATCAAAAGTATGATCTATAAAATGAAGAGTAGATTTTCAGAGTTATCACAATTATAGTTTTTCTCTGTTCTGAAAAATATCTTGTCAAAATGAATTTTTCTAAAAAAAAAAAAAAGCTATAGATTGAAGGAAAATGTTTTCAAAGTGCGCATCCATCAAAGGACTAGTACTCAGAACATATAAAGAATTCTCAGTGCAATGTCAAAAAACAAATAATATAACCACAGAATGAGAGACCTTAAAAAAACACCTAAAAAGATAATATTGGTATGTTGATGGCTTATAAGTACATGAAGAGATGTTCAATGCTATCCATCATTAAAATACAAATTAAAATTATAATAGGGTAGTGTTACATACTAGTCATCATGACTAAAATAAAAATAGGGCTAATGTCAGATGCTGTCAAGGACGCAGAGACACTGGGCCAGTCATATACTATTCGTGTAAATGAAATATGAATGGCACAGCAACTCTGAGAAAGAAATTTGCAATGTCTTCAAAATAAACAGGCAAGCCAGGCACGGTAGTACACAACCCTAATCTTAACACATGGGAAGTGTAGACTGGGGGACAGGAATTCAAGCTGATTCTAAGTCACACAGGGAGTTCAACACCATCTTGGAGTGCATGAGACTTGGATTTGGAAAAGAAAAACAAGCAAAATAATAAATAAATAAATAAATAAATAAATACCTGTTATACAACCTAACAATTGATGCTCCTTAACTCTATTGCAAAGAAAACTTATATTCACACTAAAGCATATGCAGGAATATTTGTAGGAGTTTTATTTGCAAGAGGCCCAAACTCTAAGCAAACTTTATAGCCTTCAAAA
The DNA here is from genome assembly GCA_964023405.1 of Apodemus agrarius. Taxonomy (NCBI): domain Eukaryota; kingdom Metazoa; phylum Chordata; class Mammalia; order Rodentia; family Muridae; genus Apodemus; species Apodemus agrarius. The sequence continues at coordinate 98,688,879 of OZ030009.1, read as the reverse complement.
AGTAAATGGGTTAATTGCAGTATGTCACATCACTATTGCATACTTCTACCTCAACAGTAAAACAGGAAAAGCTATCAGTACAGAAAACAAGTTAGACGGATCTCTAGAGTTTTGTATGCAATGAATACAACCAATTCTGAAAGGCTATGAGTTGCAAGATTATATTTGTATTGCATTATTGAAATGAAAAAAAGGGCAGAAATATGGAAGAGAATAGGTATTTCCAAGATGTAAGGCTTAGAGGAAGTCTTCTATACAATGGGGGCATGACTATAAAAGAGCAACATGGGATTTGTATACTGAGTGAAGCATTTTGTGCTGTGGATGCGACACTGAACTATGGTTTCAGGGGACATATCCATGAGAGAGAAGCACATCAAAGGCTCACTGAATCTATTACTTATCACTGCTTCTTACTCTAAGTTACCTCAAAATAGTCTAACTTAAGAATCTATACTAATCCGTCTTGGTCCTGGATATGAGTGTGTGTGCTGTGCTTTGAATCTGATATTTCCTGAAGGTCCATGTGTTTAGATCTTAGACTGACAGGCTTTGGGGAAGTGACTGGATCCTGAGGACTCTGACCCAATCAACAAACTAATTCCTTGATGAATTATGTAGTACCAGTATTGGGAGGTGAGAGAAAATATGAGATGAGGCATCTTCACAGGTTCTATCATCTATCTATGTCTATCTATCTATCTATCTATCTATCTATCTATCTATCTACCTACCTACCTACCTACCTACTTATTTATCTATCTCTCTATCTATCCATGCATCCATGTCTATCTATCATCTGTCTGTCATCTTATCTATCATCTACCTGTCTGTCATCTATCTATCATCTATCTGTCTGTCTATCTATCTATCTATCTATCTATGTCTCCATCCATCCGTGTCTATCATCTGTCTGTCATCTATCTATCATCTGTCTATCTATCTATCTATCTATCTATCTATCTATCTATCTATCTATCTAAAATCTATCATCTATCTATCTATATATCTATCTACCTACCTACCTACCTACCTATTTATCTATCTCTCTATCTATCCATCCATCCATGTCTATCATCTGTCTGTCATCTTATCTATCATCTACCTGTCTGTCAATCTATCTATCTGTCACTCCATCCATCTGTGTCTATCATCTGTCTGTCATCTATCTATCTATCATCTATCTATCTATCTATCTATCTATCTATCTATCTATCTGTCTGTCTATCTGTCATCTATTATCTATCTCCCTAATCTTATCTATCATCTATCTAATTCTGTCTTCTTTCTCCCTTCTCCCCTCTCCCCCTCCACTGTCCTCTTCCTAGCTACCATGAGATCAGCATTTCTGTCCCTCCCACTCTGATCATCATGATACTCTGCCTCACCTTAGGTCCAAAGGAGTAGAGCTAAATATGAACGGAAACCCTAGAATTAGTGGGCCAAAATTGGTCTTTCCTTTTTCAGTTTCTTCTAAGCTTTAGTCACAACAATAAAAAGCAGCCTAACACAGTGTGTATGTCAGCATATTGTATGGATTTTGCACTTTTTTTTCATAGTAATAAAACAACACTGCAGACACATGGATCACAATAGCAAGATTCTGAGATTACATTTTTAATGTATTTTCTTTAATTTTTGAGATTATAATTACATCATATCCTTTTTCCCTTCCTTCCTCCAAATTCTCCCATATACTGCTTCCTGCTCTTTTTCAAGCTCACCACCTCCTGTTTCATTAACTGTTGTTACACACATACATATTTCTAAGAATATAAATACAGTCTGCTGAGTCTGTGTAATGTTACTTGTATGTTTGTTTTCAAGGATGATCAGTTGGTATTGAGTAACCAATTAGTGTTCTCTTCCCTGGGGCCCTGAGACAGCTCACCCCAAGATCCACACCCGATTCAGCATTCCTTAGCTGCCGGTAGCTCATGTGTGAGATTGAGACCTTGTGGGCACCACTAACCATTCATTTTCATGTGTCTATAGCTGTTCAGTTCATGTTTAAGCAGTCATGTTGGTGAGATTTTTATGAGATCTAAATACAGAGTTATGGAGTCCAGTGGCAGTAGATACATTTACAGCACAGCTCCTGAACCTGAGGCTCGGGGAACATTGCAGAAGAAGGGATGGAAAACTTGTAAGACCTGGATCAGGGAGCTTGTCCTGAGACGGAGACTACGTCTAAAGGCTTCACTTACGTTGGCTGTTGAGTTACCTTTTCTGGGTACATGGGATACTTCTTCATTTACTTTCTTTTAACTTCAGTTTGAGTATAGAAGCCTTCTTCCTTGAAAGAGTTCGTCTCTGGTACATCACCATTTGATGATATGCTGTGTGGAATTTAATGTTATGTTGCATTGATTTAATAATTAATATATTTCATTGATTTCTTAATTACTTCAACATTGCATTATTTATGATAACAGAAAGAGAATGGCTATTTAGGTTTTTTCTTTCATCCAGTTTGATTTACTAAACTTATCCGTTCCCTGCATTTTTCAGTAGATCATTTGTGTTTTTTGAACAAATGAGAATGTCTTTTTCCTGTACCCTCCCCACCCCCAGTTTCATGATCTCAGGGCATTTGCTGCAGTGCTGAGCAGAAAACCAATACCAAGTCTCCTTTTCATGGCCTCGACTTTTAAAGAAGAGCCTGTAATAGCCTGGCATTAACTCTGATGTTTGTTGTGGATGAGGAATACAATGGAGAAGGTGTTTTTATTTATTTATTTTTTTATTTTCTATATTCTTTGTTTACATTCCAAAGGCTTCCTCCTTTCCCAGTTACCCCCCACCATATGTCCCATAATTCCTCTCCCCCCCATGCTATTCCCCACTCTTTCCCCCCCCCCCACGATTTCTCTGTTCTGGGTCTACAGTACTGGATCCAATCTTTACAGGCCCAGGGTCCTCTCCTTTTTTTCTTCTTGAGAGTCATTTGACTTGCTAATTGTGCCTTGAGTATTTAGGGCTTCTGGGCTCATTAATATCCACTTATCAGTGATTGCATTTCGTGTGTATTCTTTTGTGATTGGGTTAGCTCACTTAGGATGATAGTTTCCAGATCTAACCATTTACCTACAAATTGCATGAATTCATTATTTTTAATTGCTGAGTAGTACTCCATTGTATAAATATACCACATTTTCTGTATCCATTCCTCCTTTGAGGGATATCTGGGCTCCTTCCAATTTCTGGCTATTATAAACAAGGCTGCTATAAACATAGTGGAGCATGTGTCTTTGTTGTATGCAGAGGAATCCTCTGGGTATATGCCCAGGAGTGGTATGCCAGGGTCCTCTGGGAGTGGCATGCCCAATTTTCTGAGGAACCGCCACACTGATTTCCAGAGTGGTTTTACCACTTTGCAATCCCACCAACAGTGGAGGAGTGTTCCTCTTTCTCCACATCCTCGCCAGCACTTGTTGTCTCTCGAGTTTTTAATCTTAGCCATTCTGACTGGAGTGAGGTGGAATCTCAGGGTTGTTTTGATTTGCATTTCCCTGATGACTAATGATGTTGAACATCTCTTAAGGTGTTTCTCGGCCATCCGAATTTCTTCTGGTGAAAATTCTTTGTTTAGCTCTGTACCCCATTTTTTGATAGGGTTATTTGGTTCTTTGGGGTCTAACTTCTTGAGTTCTTTGTATATATTGGATATTAGCCCTCTGTCGGATGTGGGGTTGGTGAAGATCATTTCCCACGTTGTTGGTTGCTGTTTTGTCCTTCTGACAGTGTCCTTTGCCTTACAGAAACTTTGTAATTTTATGAGGTCCCATTTGTCAATTCTTGATCTTAGAGCATAAGCTATTGGTGTTCTGTTCAGGAACTTTACCCCTGTGCCCATGTCCTCCAGGGTCTTCCCAAGTTTCTTTTCTAATAGTTTCAGTGTGTCTGGTTTTATGTGGAGGTCCTTGATCCACTTGGAGTTGATCTTAGTGCAAGGAGATGAGAGTGGGTCAATTCGCATTCTTCTGCATGTTGACCTCCAGTTGAACCAGCACCATTTGTTGAAAAGGCTATCTTTTTTCCACCGGATGGTTGTGGCTCCTTTATCAAAGATCAAGTGACCATAAGTCTGTGGGTTCATTTCTGGGTCTTCAATCCTATTCCATTGATCTACCTGCCTGTTGCTGTACCAATACCATGCAGTTTTTAACACAATTACTCTGTAGTACTGCTTGAGGTCAGGGATATTGATTCCCCCAGAAGTCCTTTTATTGTTGAGAATAGTTTTAGCTATCCTGGGTTTTTTGTTGCTCCAGATGAATTTGAGAATTGCTCTTTCTAGATCTATGAAGAATTGATTTGGGATTTTGATGGGGATTGCATTGAATCTGTAGATTGCTTTTGGCAAGATGGCCATTTTTACTATATTGATCCTGCCAATCCAGGAGCAAGAAATATTTTTCCATCTCCTGAGGTCTTCTTCGATTTCTTTCTTCAGGGACTTGAAGTTCCTGTCATACAGATCTTTCACTTGTTTGGTTAGAGTTACGCCAAGGTACTTTATGTTGTTTGTGGCTATTGTGAAGGGTGTTATTTCCCTAACTTCTTTCTCAGCCTGCTTGTCCTTTGAGTACAAGAAGGCTACTGATTTGCTTGAGTTAATTTTATAACCAGCCACGTTGCTGAAGTTGTTTATCAGCTGTAGAAGTTCTCTGGTGGAGTTTTTTGGATCGCTTAAGTAGACTATCATATCATCTGCAAATAATGATACTTTGACTTCTTCCTTTCCAATTTGTATCCCTTTGACTTCCTTATGTTGTCTGATTGCTCTCGCTAGAACTTCAAGTACTATATTGAAAAGATATGGAGAGAGAGGACAGCCTTGTCTAGTCCCTGATTTTAGTGGAATTGCTTCAAGTTTCTCTCCATTTATTTTGATGTTGGCTACTGGTTTGCTGTAGATTGCTTTTACTATGTTTAGGTATGGGCCTTGAATTCCTGCTCTTTCCAAGACTTTTAGCATGAAAGGATGCTGAATTTTGTCAAAAGCTTTTTCAGCATCTAATGAGATGACCATGTGGTTTTTTTCTTTTAGTTTGTTTATGTAGTAGATTACATTGATGGATTTCCGTATATTGAACCATCCCTGCATTCCTGGAATGAAGCCTACTTGATCATGGTGAATGATCGTTTTGATATGCTCTTGGATTCGGTTGGCAAGAATTTTATTTAGTATTTTTGCATCTATATTCATAAGAGAAATTGGCCTGTAGTTCTCTTTCTTTGTTGGATCTTTTTGTGGTTTAGGTATCAGCGTAATTGTGGTTTCGAAGAACGAGTTGGGCAGTGTCCCTTCTGTCTCTATTTTGTGGAATAGTTTGAAGAGTATTGGTGTTAAGTCTTCTTTGAAGGTCTGGTAGAATTCTGCACTAAAACCATCTGGTCCCGTACTTTTTTTGGTTGGGAGCTTTCTATAACCCCTTCTATTTCTTTAAGGGTTATGGGACTGTTTAGCTGGTCTACTTGATGCTGATTTAATTTTGGTATTTGGTACCTGTCTAGGAAATTGTCCATTTCCTCCAGATTCTCCAGTTGTTTTGAGTATAGGCCTTTGTAGTAGGATCTGATGATCTTTTGAATTTCCTCTGTTTCTGTTGTTATATCCCCCTTTTCATTTTTAATTTTGTTAATTTGGATACTATCTCTGTGCCCTTTGGTTAGTCTAGCTAAGGGTTTATCTATCTTGTTGATTTTCTCGAAGAACCAGCTCTTGGTTTTGTTGATTCTTTGTATGGTTCTCTTTGTTTCTGCTTGATTGATTTCAGCCCTTAGTTTGATGATTTCCTCTCTTCTACTCCTCCTGGGTGAGTTAGCTTCTTTTTGTTCCAGCGCCTTCAGGTGTGCTGTTAAGTTGCTAGTGTATGCTCTTTCCAGTTTCTTTTTGGAGGCACTCAGGGCTATGAGTTTTCCTCTTAGCACTGCTTTCATTGTATCCCAGAGATTTGGGTAGGTCGTACCTTCATTTTCATTGAAGTCTAAAAAGTCTTTGATTTCTTTCTTTATTTCTTCCTTGACCAGGGTGTCATTGAGTAGAGTATTGTTCAGTTTCCATGTGTATGTGGGCTTTCTGTTGTTCTTCTTGCTATTGAAGACCACTTTTACTCCATAGTGATCCGATAGGAGACATGGGATTAGTTCGGTCTTCTTGTATTTGTTGAGGTCTGTCTTGTGACCAATTATATGATCAATTTTTGAGAAGGTACCGTGCGGTGCTGAGAAAAAGGTATACTCTTTTGTTTTAGGATGGAATGTTCTATATATATCTGTTAAATCCAATTGGTCCAAAGCTTCAATTAGTTTCACTGTGTCCCTGTTTAGTTTCTGCTTTCCTGATCGGTCCATTGAGGAGAGTGGAGTGTTGAAGTCACCTACAATCATTGTGTTAGGTGCGATGTGTGCTTTAAGCTTTAGTAAAGTTTCTTTTACGAATGAGGGTGCCCTTGCATTTGGTGCATAGATGTTCAGTATTGAGAATTCTTCTTGGTGGATTTTCCCTTTGACAAGCAGGAAGTGACCTTCTGTGTCTCTTTTGATGACTTTAGGTTGAAAGTCGATTTTATCTGATATTAGAATGGCTACTCCAGCTTGTTTCCTGGGACCATTTGCTTGTAGAACTGTCTTCCAGCCTTTTACTCTAAGGTGGTGTTTGTCTTTGACACTGAGATGTGTTTCCTGTATGCAGCAAAATGTAGGGTCCTGTTTCCGTATCCAGTCTGTTAGTCTGTGTCTTTTGATTGGGGAATTGAGTCCATTGATATTAAGAGATATTAAGGAATAGTAATTATTACTTCCTGACATTTTGGGAATTGTTATTATTATTTGTATTTGAGTGGTTCTCTTCTTTTGGGTTGGATGAGATGGGGTTTCTATCTTGTTTCTTCTGGGGTGTTGTTTCCCCCCTTGTGTTGGTATTTTTCCCCTATTATCCTTTGTAGGGCTGGGTTTGTAGATAAGTATCTTGCAAATTTGGTTTTGTCGTGGAATATCTTGGTTTCCCCATCTATGGCAATTGAGAGTTTTGCTGGGTATAGTAGTCTTGGCTGAAGTTTGTGTTCTCTTAGGGTCTGCATGAGGTCTGCCCAGGATCTTCTAGCTTTCATGGTCTCAGGTGAGAAGTCTGGTGTAATTCTGATAGGTCTTCCTTTATATGTTACTTAAAATGAACTTTTTCTAAAAATAAATGAAGGAAGAGAAGCTGGAAAATGAGTGGCGAAGCATCATTAAAAAAAAAGAAAAAAGAAAAACAGAAAAAGACTTGATTTTTAAAAATTAAAAAAGCTTACTTAAGAACATATGTTCTTATATAAAGAATAAATACATTCTAAGAAGTGCATCTTTGGGACAAGTGGTGTGTCTCAGTTGGTAGAGTGTTGTTTAGCCTCTTCTTTGGTCCCCAAAAATACGACAGGCCAGGCAACTGTGGCACACACCTGTAATCCCATCACTTATGGGATGGAAACAGGGGGACTAAAGAATTCAGAATCAAGGGCTGGAGAGATGGCTCAGTGGTTAAGAGCACTGAGTGCTCTTCCAGAGGTCCCGAGTTCTATTACTGGCAACTACATGGTGTTTCACAACTAATGGGTTCTGAGTCCCTATTCTGGTGTGTCTGAAGACTGCGACACTGTACTCACATATATAAAATAAATAAATCTTTTAAAACAGAATTAAGAATCATCTTCCATTCCATAGAGTGTTTAAAGCTAGTCTGGGACACATGAGCCCCAGGCTCAACATGGAATACTTAGATTCCTTATGTGTAAATGCTGAAAGGCAAGCACATAACAAGTCTGGGGCTTTTTGAACTGGGATAACATAAAGTGTACTTCTCAAAACTTAAGGCCACAAAATATATGTGGATAGACATAGTCTTCCAACTAAGTGTACTAACAGTTTCATCCCTTACGGTCCTTCCAAAGAAACAGAAGGATGATAGTAAAAGGCACATGCTATAGTGTTTGCTGTGTGCAATCAGCTTTTACAGCTCTGGGTGCTGAATGGATGAGTATGAAATCCATAGGGCATGGAGTTCGGAAGGGCAAACTAGAACTCTTGATGACCCCAGGCAGAAACTACCTGTCCACAGGGAGAACTTCTAAAAGTCTCAATGTTCCTGCTATAGCTTTTCACATGCCCACTGGAGCTTCTCACCCCAAATTATCTAGGTGATTATTCTCTGTGTAAAGTCAACTGACAACCACATCTGTAAAATATCCTCATGGTGGCATTCAGACTAGGTTCAGGACAAGACCCTAGTGAAGGGGACACAAGACAGACGGCCACAAATGATGGAACTACACGGTGTCATCAAGGGTACATTATGTCTCAGAGGAGGGAATTGGAAACCCCAATTCAGTACTTAAAATTCTCTTCCCATAGACAGTGACACTAATTTGTAATATGAAAGCTATATACCCCTGGAAAGGACCACAGAGGTATGCCAATGGCCTGTTCAGTGAGAACACAAATAAGATAATCTTGACACAAAAAGGGGCAGCATGGAACTTCGGTGTGGATCCATGAAGAACTACAAGAGATACTGAATCAGTTTTCATTGGATGTGATGAATATCTCGACCTTCCTTGCCTAGAAGACAAAGGGAAATATACTTCCCCTGGTGAGAATGATGCACTACCTCAAAGGAACGCAAGTGAGCAACAGGAGTAAAGTTGTCGAGGGTGGCCAGTGTCCATGCGTCTCATAGTTTTGTATGTTGCTTCAAAGAAATGAGGCCCAATCCTGTAAGTCAACAAAAAGTCACTCAACTGGAACTTTTAAAAAATGAATGTATAATTGTGAATTGTGTCACTTTCCCCTTCCCATTCCTGTCCAACCCCTCCACCCCTCCCAGCTCTCTTTCAAATTCATGGCCTCTTACTCTCTAATTATCCTTTATATATATATATATATATATATATATATATATATACACACACACACACATATATATATATATGAATAAATATATAAACACAGCCTGCTAAGTCTCTTTAGTGTTGCTTGTATGTATCTATGCACGTATGTATGTATGTATGTATGTATGTATGTATTTTTAGAGCTGATCACTTGATGTAATCAACTAGGGGGTTCATTCCTGGAGAAGGCCAATTCTCTCTTCCTCGCTCAGCTGTTGTCAGTTGCTTGTATCTCTTCATCTAGGGCTGTGGTCCTATGAGATGTCCCCATCCACATTACCATGTCAGTTGGTGTTGTCATCATTAAGGTCTTATTTCAGAGATCACATTGTTGAGGTTTCATGTTCAACACAACCCTTCCAAGGAACATCTCTGCAGAGGGACCTGATTCACTGTAAGAGCTGAAGAACCAGGAAGTCTGACATGAGGTGTCTTCCAGATGTGACAGAAAATCCTGTTGAGGTTTGGTTGTTGTCTATCATAATGATAAGCATGGGCCCTCAAGACCTGGAGTCAGCAGATAAACCCAAGTAACCCTGTGACCCTGCCACAAATTATTTCTAATTTGTAAATAAAGATGCCAATAGTGAATAGCTGGGCATAAGAGACATAGGTAAGGTTTAGGATCACTAATCTTGGGGTGATAGGAGAATGATGAGGAAGAGGGCAAAGTGAGGAGGAAGGAGAGAAGCCACCATGGGTTAGATGGGCCATGAAAATATGACCCTGAGGGATGGCCAATTGGTGCTAAGAACAGCCCAGGAAAAACATAGTAAGTAATAACAAGGTTATTGATAGGAAAGTAGATTCTAACAGCATAGAAGGTAGATATCTGCTGTTTAAGGCTTATGTAGATTAAAAAAAGGTTTTATGTATCTTTTATCCAGGAACTAAATGATCAAAGATGGGGTAGAAACCCCAGATTGGGATTCAGAATTTCTACAAAAAAAAAAAATTTCCACAACCCTGTATGCTTTTAAAAATAGTTCTTATTGTTCTATGTCTGAATACGTGCTGTGGGGAGCTCGTGTGCAGATGTGAGGGGAAAACTTGGTGGAATCAGTTTTCTCCTTTTACCTTCATGACAGTTCTGGAGGGTGAACTCAGGTCATTAGGCAAGCACTCTTACATGTGAGCCACCTCACCAGCCTCAGCCAAAGTTTGAATTCAGAAGGAGACATTTTCAAACATGGAACAGAGAGAGGAAACATGAGAAAATCTTACTCAGAGAGTTTCACTAACAGTAAAATTATGACCACTCTCATTTCTTCCCATCCCCTTTTCCCCTCCATCAGGTTGAATGCAAGACATTTCTCAGAGGCATAAAGAAAAAGAAAAGAAAAAAGAAAAAATGAAAAAATAGGGGGGAAAAAGCTCTCTTTAGGCTATACGTGAACATTGCCAATAAACAACAGAGAAATAAAACAATAGAGTTAATTATATAAAATATGTTCAAATCTGTAATCTGACTTAGAAGACAGGTCAGTTGTTCCACAGAAACGGTAGGGCCACTGTAGACAATGCAGGCCCCTTCTCCTTGCTCACCCACCAGTCTAGTGGCCAGAAAATTCATTTTCTTTAGTGTCTGTCTGTCTGTCTGTCTGTCTGTCTCTCTCTCTCTCTCTCTCTCTCTGTTAAGTCAGAATGAGCACCTGATTTTGATATTAGAAACAGGCTCTGATTCAGGCTTTCCCACTTATTTGCTGGGCAACTTTTGGAAAAAAGTCTAAATAACAGTGTCTTCATCTACAAAATGAGATAAATTACAATGCACACATCACAGGCTTGATCTGCATACCGAATACAATAATGAGTTAAAAAAAAAAAAAAACAACAACAACTCGGTGAACCGATGATCTGTGGGCTCAGAACACAGATGTCTCATTTAAGCAATGGCATTTGCTCTTGAAACACGGGTGACTAACTGGCCTCCTACAACACTTCTCTTTCTTTGCATTGATGCTTAGCTGGTCCCGTGTGTTACATGCCTTTTCTTGAAGATACATGAGCAAACACCTGTTTATCCCAGAGCAGGCACTGACTGCGGGAAAAAGAAATACTTCAACCAACTCTAGTTGGTGGAATCCCTGTTTTTACCAGGGATGCTTGCGAGAGCATGGGTGACTCAAAGGCCACCGTATTAAACAACAGCATCCCAAACCACCCTGCATGGTGGGGCTCAGACAGACTACATCAGAGAATGTCTGAAGTCAGCTCCCTGGAAGAGCAGCCTCTCGCCTAGTGGTCATCTATTTCTCATATTATCACAGGGAGGGGCCTGTGAGTCTTGGGATTTTCTGAGCCTCCTGAACTTTGTGAGCTGCATTTACTTCCTAGGTCATAACGCTCTTTCTCTCTTCAAAAAGCAATGTTTCCATTTGGATGGAAGATATACAGCACCATATCACCTAGGAAAGAAGATTCCTTCACATTCCCTTGAAGCTTGTTGTAGCCCTGTGACTAAATTCCTACCCATGGTATGTAAATAGAGGTGTCAATGATATACGGTAATGGGTAAGAGATATTTGGCCCAGTGTGTGTGTGTGTGTGTGTGTGTGTGTGTGTGTGTGTACCCATCTTTGCCCAAGAAGCCGAGAACCATTGCTTGGGGTAGAAAAAGTGGAAAGCCAAGGGACGCCTCCATTCCTAAGGATGGTGAAGCAGTCAACTGAACCTCCAGGGATCTTTGCAGATTTCTTTCAATTTATGCAAAATGAACTTCCATGCTCCATCAGCTATTGGTTACTATTAGTCATAGTTCAACGTAAAGCCAAGAAAGCAATATTTGATCCATAAATTCCCACGGAAATGGAGCTTTAGGATGCATGTCCTGTAGTAAGCAGAACCAGAGGTTACAAATTCTAAGAGATTGGTTGACAGAGATAAGCACCCTAGGCTTCGGTTCAGGGACTTAGGTGTGAGTGTCTGTTCTGCCACTTACTAGTGATAGAATCTCACCATTCTGTTCAACTCTCCGGGACTTGGTCACCTGAGGCAAGAGGGTGACTTCCGTGACCTCTGTGCTTTTTCTGAGTTCCAGTTTCCATGGCTTTCACACTCTCCATTTGTTATAAGCATCCTCCATTTTAACAGGAGCCTTCCATTCCCTGGGATTACATGTGAGACACAACGTGATGCAGGTAAGTGGATGGTCACATCCTCGTCAATCAATAATTGTGGTCAGTTCATAGATATTAAAGCTATCTTCTGGAGGCGTTGGGCTACGAATTGTAAATTTTGCGGAGTCTCTTCAATGAGAGCAGAAACAAATTGAAATTTTAGAGGACCTAGAAAACACACAGAAAGAATTATTGAGGGATGTAAAGACAGAGAGATGGAGAGACTCATAAGTAACCCACCTAGGAGACCCTAGAAAAAGAAAAGCCTGCTCCAGGGTGCCACCCACTACTGCTAAGTAAGTGCTCATAATTCACTTCTCTTCTCCCACACTTATTTTTAAAAGGAAAAGATATGTTCTTGGTGCTCCGAGACCATCTTGACTTAGGGTAACCCGATTCTTTTCAATAAAGATTGCAATTCATTAAATGTGTAACTAAATACGGTTCCGTTTTTATAACCTTGCTAAAGCTTCTTATGTAAAAATAGTCACAGCTGAAGGGGGAAAAAACCTTCTGTCAGATCCAGTATGTAAATTCCTAGTTTACAAACCACAATCATCTGTAGATGGCTCATGGATACTGAGGGCAGCAGAGAGAGGAACAGAGACAGTTTCAGGAGCCTTGACTTCTGTCTCAGCTGATGATTTGTTTTGGTTTGTTTTGTTTTTATTTTGTTCTGTGAACCTCTCAGGAATCAAGCCCCACAGGCCAGTGGGATAACCCTTCTTATGAGCTTCTGACAGAAGGGAATTTCAAAGTCAAAACCCATTTCTTCCTCCTGGAAGGGAAACTGAGGTCTGGGCAAAAGTGAACAGCCCTCAGAGCACAGAGCCTTGAGACTGGCTGTGACTTATCAGATGTCCCTCCCCTCCCCCACAGCTTCTGCTACAGCAGCCTTTTAACACGTGCCCCGGGGCTCCACCTGTGAGTTCCACTGTCTCACAATCCTTCTAAGCAGCCTGCTCTAGGCAGCCACTATCAATTGATTGGAGAGAAATTTTGAGGTGAAAGCATTTTGCTTTCCCTGGCCTAGAGCTTACTGTGAATGATGGGACAAGGTGCCCTGAACTCTACTGAAATAAGTGTCAGAAAAATAGACTCGATACACAGAGCTTTCTACTGAAAACCAAGGAGAAGGCTGACTACAGGGGATTGCTGGTACTATGTTCTGATAGTAGGGGAGGCAAAAGATGGAGAGGAACGATGCACGAGGGAAGTGAAAGAGAGGACAGTGACACAGGAGGGGCCCTTAGAAGTCCAGCCGAGTCCCAGGGCCTTAAGTTTGACCATTGTTGCTTGAAGAGGGCCTGTAAGTCCGAGCTGATTTCTATCATATACAGGAAACCCTCCATCTTTATGGATTCTGTGTATACAGATTCAATCAAGCATGAACAGAAACTCACCAGAAACACAATGTGTCTGTATTGAACATGTATATATTTTTTTCCTGCCACTATTTCCTGGGCAATGTATATTATAGGTAATCTAGCAATGATTTAGATTCCACAGGGCAATACACACTTGTTATAGATTATATGCAAATGCTGGTACATATTTCATGAAGATCTTAAGTGATTTGGCATCAATCCCCTGTACACATCAAGGGACAACTGTGCTAGTTTGGGAACTGAGAAAATTATTTAGATCTCTGCGAATCCATTTTCTTAACAGATGAGTAGGATTATAATGTCTTCTCTTTGCTCTTGCAGACATGAGAATCTGATACAGAGTAAACACTTAGGTTAGCATAAGTGTTCTAATTTCATTACGATGCTGTGGCAAATACCATGACCGAAAGCAACCTATGCAAGGACAGAATTCATTTAGTAGGTCCTACTCCCAGGGATATTGTTGTGAAGATGTTCATCTGAGTGCATACTGTAAAGCTGAGGTGTTACATCAATGTCATTGCATGCTTGACTTCAGTCGATATAGCCAGTGTTATATCCAAAGTTATTATATCAACTCCTCTTGCCACCAGCAACCCATGAGACCTTCAGCGATATCATTGCTGAAATCATCTGGCATGGTCCTTTCATTTCTTCTGTAGGGACAATCTCTTGTGCACTGTGTGGAAGCATCACCTGGCAATAAAAATCTGATAGCCAATACGCTCAGGCAGGATTAGAAGGTGGGACATCTAGCAGAGAAAGAAACTCTGGGAAAGAGTCAGGCAGAACACCCTGCCCCCTTACTGACTCAGAGGAACTATAAAACTGAGACAAGGTAACTAGCCACATGGCAGACATTACCTAGTATAAACCAGTTAATATATGTTATGAGCTGGTAGGAACAAGCCTAGCTTATGGCCTAGGTATTTTTTTAATAAATAATAAGCCTCCAAGTCATTATTTGGGAACTAGAGCACAGGGGGAAAGATCAAGGTTTCAGTTTTCTCTATGTTTCTGCTTTTCTTTTTTATTTCTCAGTATTTTATCATGGCCATACTGTCATGCAAGTGAGAGTCTACAAGTCAGATCTGAAGTCTAGGGAACAAGCCTTCCCATAGCACAAAAACCTGGCTGCGGCTCACTCTCTGGCACACTACTGCCTCAAGTACTTATTCTACCTGCTGTGTCTCTTAGGGCATTTGAGTGTGTCCTCTTGTCGAATCTGGGACTAAATTATGCTGCTATTAACATTTTACTAAAGCAAAAACTGAGTCGCCCATGTCACATGACATGAAAGGGGCAAAACCCTATGCCACTAAAGCCTGGGCTTGCTTCTGTGTGCCCGTCATTATCTGAAGAGGTAGCATGCTTCACTGCCAAAAGTGACTCCTGAGCTCCGGCCTAACTTTTTTTTTTAATTTTCTATATTCTTCGTTTACATTCCAAAGGCTTTCCCCTTTCCCAGTTCCCCCCTCATAAGTTCTCTCGCCTCCCCTCCCCCATTCCCCATTCACCCCCCAACCCTTTCTCTGTTCTGATACAATCCTGCAAAACTGGATCCAGTCTTTTTGGGACCACTGTTCTCTCCTTCCTTCTTCTTGTGAATCTTTTGATTTGCAAATTGTGCATTGAGTATTCAGAGCTTCTGGGCTCATTAATATCCACTTATCAGTGATTGCAATTCATGTGTATTCTTTTGTGATTGGGTTAACTCACTTAGGATGATATTTTTCCAGATCCAACCATTTGCCTACAAATTGCATAAATTCATTATTTTTAATTGCTGAGTAGTATTCCATTGTATAAAAATACCACATTTTCTGTATCCATTCCTCCGTTGAGTGACATCTGTACTCCTTCCAGCTTCTGGATATTATAAATAAGGCTGCTATGAACATAGTGGAGCATGTGTCTTTATTGCATGCAGGGGAATCCTCTGGGTATATGCCCAGGAGTGGTATGACAGGGTCCTCTGGAAGAGTCATGCCCAATTTTCTGAGGAACCGCCAGACTGATTTCTAGAGTGGTTGTACCATCTTGCAATCCCACCAACAGTGGAGGAGTGTTCCTCTTTCTCCACATTCTCAACAGCACCTGTTGTCTCTTGAGTTTTTAATCTTAGCCATTCTGACTGGTGTGAGGTGGAATCTCAGGGTTGTTTTGATTTGCATTTCCCTGATGACTAATGATGTTGAACATCTCTTAAGGTGCTTCTCAGTCATCTGAATTTCTTCAGGTGAAAATTCTTTGTTTAGCTCTGTACCCCATTTTTAATAGGGTTATTTGGTTCTTTGGGGCCTAACTTCTTAAGTTGTTTGTATATATTGGTTATTAGTCAGGACTCACTTGTAACCAGTTTCATCAGCTTTAACAAGTTGATATACCCTTATAAACCATATATAGACAACTGTAGAACAGGGATTATAAAATAGCCTCAAAGGTTATTTGTTGTACAAAACTGTAAAATAGGGGCCACAAAAGGCTTCAAGGGCTATTTGTTGAATTACATAATGCCTCATAAGTGAAGGTGGCTACCACAGTGCCCAGAAGACAGTGTTAGGTGGAAGACTCTAATGGAAGATGAGTACTTGAACACAGTAGTCTGATATATTCTGTTGGTTGACTATGTCCAAACTCCAATCACCAAAAAAGATCAGAAATATCCAAAAGATCAGAAAACTGGGAACCAGTTTTAAATAGTTTGAAGGAACAAGAAAAGTCATTGGCAACATTTCTTGGACTTGTTGCATTCTACTCAAAGCAGTAGGGAACTGTGGAAGCAGTTCCATAGGTTGGAGGAAGGAGTTCAAAGGTCACCGGCAAAGAGAGGGGCTGGAGGTGAGGAGAGATGTCTGAGGAAGCCCACCCAAGTTTAGCGACATACTTACAGCAGTTCATGTGTGTTTGCAGGAGTGACACTGAGGGAAGTAGTAAGACAGACTTCTCCATATCCTGTGGTAAACAGTAAAAAGTAAGAGGGGAAGAAGATCACAGATGCCTGTGTAGCCTAGGTACAGGAAGCTGGGAGCAGACAGTGCTGGATGTGCCATAAACATCCGAATCGATGAACATCCCTGGGGAAGGGGGTTGATGTGCCCTTGCTGGATCCTTGTCCTCCTCAGGCACAAACAATACAGCACAGAACAGACGTTTAGCAGCCGGTGGTGAAGGGATCAGGGAGAAAAGTCACCCAGGGTCCACCTGCTCTTCTTAAAAGGAAACAGAAAACAGCCAGTCTTGTATGAAATGTGTCCTGTTTCAACTTGACTGAACTGTGTCAAAATGGAGTCAGTGAAAGATGTTATCAAAGAAAACATCACTTACAGTTCAAGAGGGCAGCTTGCTTTCAAACCTTAAACTAAAAAGAACGAGGAAGGGGCCCTGCTCGAAATGTTAAGTGTTGACTAGCAAAGCTTGATCAGCATAATTTACAAAGACCTGAAAGGGAAAAATCATATTTCAAAATCAAGATATAAAAGAGAGAGAGGGACTGAGGAAAACAAGCTCTTGCTTAAGCATAGTGTGTAGACCAGCACTGTGTGAAAAGGAGGGGGAGGAATGAGAGGGAAAAAGGAAGGAGAAAAAGAGAGACAAGAAGAAAGAATATCCTTGGCCCCTTTTCCAGTACCTACCAGTGAGAACCAGTAAGAACTTCAAGTCCTTGGCAGACAGGAGATGGATGAGCCTTTTTTGCTCTGTGTTAAGAATCAAGAAACACAGCATTGGGACTGCAGCAATAACCCAGTTGGTAAGAGAACATTCTATATGAAGACCTGGATCCAAATCCCTGGGACTCATGTGAAAAGACAAGCACAGTGGACTATGGACCTAAACCCAGGGATAAGAGGTGGAGGCAGGAGAGGAGGATCCCTTGGCCTAGCTCTAGGTTTAGTGAGAGACCCTCTTTCAAGGAAATAAGATAGTCAAAGAGCAGGACACACAAGGTCCCTCTGTTGTCTGCACGCTCCATCCCCAAATAAACTCATGAACAAATGGCACATACACATGGCAATACATAACGTAACACACACACACACTCACACACACAGAGAGAATACACATACATAATTGACTATTAATTGTTTAAAAAAACAGTCAAGCCATACTCTGTGTTCACACATCTCCCCATCCTGGGTTTCTCTATCCACTCAGGGAAGAATACAGTAGACCCAGAACAAAGAGGGACAGAGAAACAAGAAAACACAGTAAACGTAGCATTCTGAGATACTTGGTCCATACAGATTGAACACCAGCCTGGGCTGGGAATGAGAAAAGTCCACAACAAAGGCATGATCAGCAGGTCCAGGTATGTCACAGAGAAGGAATTTAGCATGTGTTTATGGGGTAGTGGTTGCGGTGTCAGACTGCCCATGTAGGAATATTGATTTTGTGTCCATCAAACTGGGTGTCGCTGAAGGAGTCTCTGTTCTTTAGTTGTTCCACCTACAAAACAGGAATAGTATTGGTGTCTATCAAAGTAGCAGAATTATTTTAAGGTTTAAAGGCATTTGTGTGAGTCTTATTGATTCAAGAACTGATATATAGGTGTCAGATAGATTAATATTATTACTAATTTTATCCAGCAGAAGGTGGCTACATAGAGGAAAACATCTAACACTTAAATAAGAGAGAGATCACTACAACTCAAATTCAGGATTTTGTGCTCCAGTAAAGTTGCAGATAAAATTTGGGGACTTGAGAATGGATTGCCATTTTCTTTTATTTTCATAAACAAAATCGTTTAATAGAATAAAAATAAAGGGAAATTAAGAACATGAAGGATTTCTCAAATGACTTTTTGTTTGAACCCAAATAATTTATTGCTATTACATGGTCTGTAATTTTTCTCATCTTACACTGGACTGCATAACAGTATACCCTTACAGCTAGTCATAACTAGCAACAATTAAAAAGTAGACTAAGAGTTATGCTCATCAGTCAGCCTGCTAATTACAGACCTGAGGAAGGGCTGTTACCACACAAGGCAGAAAGAGGATGAAGAGCAAGATAGTGTCCCTCAGGTCAACAAGGCCTATTCATGGCAAGGACAACTAGCAGTAAGGAAAACTGAAGGTGCCTTTAGAGAAAAAAGGCCACAAACCAAAGTGTGGGGATGACAAAAAGATGTGCACATGAAGATGCAGAGTAGTGGCATCTAAATACTGGGGCAGGGGAACTGGGAAGAATAAGGGAAGATACATGCTTCTGCAAACGCATCTTCAAAAATAGCCAAGAAAAATATTTATTAAATAATATTATTTTGAAAATTTCATGCATGTATACAAAAGTCTTTTTTATCTTGTCTATCACACAAAAAAGGACTTCAATTTAGCCACATTATTATATACATATACACACATATATACACATACACATCTGCATACATGTATACACATGTACATATATAAAGAAATCTACATATGCATATACACATACATTTATACATGCATATACATATGTATATAATATATATGCTCACACATATATTACATATGTATATAATATATATGCATACATATATACACATACATATACACATAAATATGTATGCACATATACATACATGCTATATGCAGTCACATATATGCACACACATAATATACACACAAATAGATTCATAATAATGCACATATGTGTGTGAGGGTATGTATGCATGTATGTACAAATGTTTGTATCCTCATCATCCATTGACTTTGTATTTGGCATGCCACTACACTACAAATGTGTCTGTAGCATGCAGTCCTTAGCAGAGCACTCATAGTTGCTTGCTGGTTCATGGTAAATCTTTGATTGATGGCCTTCTCCTGCTCTTAGCTACTGAAGTCCCACACCATGCTGTTTCTTGTTCTTCTTGGTCTGCTTCTCAACTGTTTTTCTAGAGTACATTTGTGCTATGTTTTTCATCTTTCCTGTATAGTTTCTGCTTTTTAAAAAAGATTTATTTACTCAGTTTTATGTGAGTACACTGTCACTATCTTCAGACACACCAGAAGAGGGCATCAGATCCTATTACAGATGATTGTGAACCACCATGTGGTTGCTGGGAATTGAACTCAGGACCTCTAGAAGAGCAGTCAGTGCTCTTAACCACTTAACCATCTCTCCGACCTGTAGTTTCTGCTTAAGAGGGCATCAAACATAGGGTTAAAGAACTCTTTATTATTCCTAAGTGCAAGAGGCTATGATGAGCTTTATAAAGAGCTTATGATAGGCAGAGTTAGTGGCCTTGAGTTCAGATATAAAGAATCATGTGTGTGGTTCATTGCCATGAAATACACAAAATATGCATATCCTATAATACATACATTTATTAAAAGATATTTACACAGACACGCATGTAGAACAAGATTATTGCTGGCTGGTAACATTCTAACAGTGGTTTTAAAGAAGATAACTAATCTTTTGTTTGCTAATTCAGATTCTGGTGAGTCTACAGAGTTCAAATACTCCAGTAATAAGAACCTACTGTCATTATATGTGTGACTAGCAAGAACAATACTTACTGGGGCCTGCAGAGATAGCTCAGTAGTTTAAAATGTTCCTGTTCTTGCAGAAAACACAATTTCAATTCTCATCACCCACAACATCAGCTCATAACTGCCTGAAACTCAAATTCTGGAGCATACTAAGACTCCTTCAGCCTCAAAAGGTTCTGCAGGTACATAGTACAAATAAACTCACACAGGCACACGTACAAACACACAAAAATAATAAGTAAATATTTTAAAATACACACACACACACACACACACACATACCATATTGGTTCTGCTTTTCTCTGAAAACACTTGACTACTTATGAATGTATTGTAAAAATTCTGATTTATTGGAGAAAAATTAAATAAGGTGTTCTATAAATATGCATAAAATAGGAAGATAAATTATTAAAATATAAGATATAAATCAAAACAATGTGAGACAAAAATAAAGGAATTGTATGTGAGATACATCATTTGCCAAATGATAAAATCTTTTGACATAAGCAAGAAAACTAGATCTATAAAGTAAAATGTGTTTTTGCAAATAAAAATTTAAAGTCCCAATATCAGAAAATTTGAATGTCACTAAACATAGAATGTTGAACTCAAAACTATTAAAAAGATGAAAATAATACATGAAGTTTTAAAATGTAAATAAAAATTATGAATCTGATTAACAATAAAGTTTTAGAATATGTGAAGCACAAATATTTACAAATTAATAACAAATTAAGTTTAGCAATAGGAAATGAAATATGTAATTTACAGGATTAGTGTTCTACACTAATATTTATACTAATACTACACATACTGATTACCAAATTCCACAAACAAAAAATGTAACTCATAATACAGGCTAATGAAGCATTTACTAAAGTTCATTTATTCCTTCATGAAGAATTTATTATATTTCAGTATTTTCCAAGCCAATTCTGTCTTGAGTGCCATAAAGCTGAGAATAAAAGAAAGGAAATACCATTAAAACCCAATCACATGGCAATGTAAAAGGACTTGTAAAAAAATTAATGGAAGAGAAAAGTTTTCAAGTTACAAAAAAACCTGATTTTTGCTTTCTGGAGGGGACCAGCTAGGAGCACACAGGGCATAAGATCAGTGGAGCAGCTGGGACAGAAGTCTTCCTGCCACCATTGGCACCAGGGAGCCAGGAAACTCCACAGCCTTCTGTGCATAGCCCACCAGGAGAGATCTCCCAGCAGTGCTTTCACTTTTGAGCTCAGAGGATTAAGGACACAGGCTTACAGGCCCACAAGAGGAACAAACTCCAGCCAGAGACAAAAATACCAACTAGCACCAGAGATAACTAGATGGTGAAAGGCAAGCACAAGAACCCTACCAACAGAAACCAAGGCCACATGGCAACATCAGAACCCAGTTCTCCCACTACAGCAAGTCCCAGATACTCCAACACACCGGAAAAGCAAGAGTTGAATTTAAAATTGTATCTCATGATGCTGATAGAGGGCTTCAAGAAAGACTTAAATAACTCCCTTAAAGAAATATAGGAGAACATACGTCAACAGGTAAAAGCCCTTAAAGAGGAAACACAAAAATCCCTTAAAGAAATACAGGAGATCATGGGTCAACAGGCAGAAGCCCTTAAAGAAGAAACACAAAAATCCCTTAAAAAATTACAGGAAAACACGAACAATTAAGTGAAGGAACTGAACAAAGTGGAAGTAGAAACAGTAAAGAAATCACAAAGTGAGACATCTCTGGAGATAGAAAACCGTGGAAAGAATTCAGGAGTCATAGATACAAACATTAACAACAGAATACAAGAGATAGAAGAAAGAACCTTAGGGTCTGAAGATACCATAGAAAACATTGACTCAACAGTCAAAGAAAAGGCAAAATGCATAAAGCTGGTAACACAAAATATCCAGGAACTCCAGGATACAATGAGAAGACCAAACCTAAGGATTACAGGTATAGATGAGAGCAAAGATTTCTAACTTAAAGGGCCAGTAAATATCTTCAAAAAATTTTTAGGAGAAAACTTCCCTAACCTAGAGAAAGAGATGCCCATGAACATACAAGAAGCCTTCAGAACTCCAAACAGACTGGACCAGAACAGAAACTCCTCCTGGCACATAATAATAAAAACACCAAATTCACTAAACAAAGAAAGAATATTAAAAAGCAGTAAAGGAAAAACTTATAAAGGCAGACCCATCAGAATTACACCAGACTTCTCACCAGAGAGGATGAAAGCTAGAAGATCCTGGGCAGACCTCATACAGACCCTAAGAGAATACAAATGCCAGCCCAGGCTACTATACCCAGCAAAACTCTCAATCATCATAGATGGAGAGACCAAGATATTCCATGATAAAACCAAATTTACACAATATCTGTCCACAAATCCAGTCCTACAAAGGATAATTGGTGGGAAATGCCAACACAAGAAGGGAAACTACACCCTAGAAAAAGTAAGAAAGTAATCTTCCAACAAACCCAGAAGAAGATAACCACACAAACGTAAAAATAACATGAAAAGTAACAGGAAGCAACAATCACTATTCCTTAATATCGTTTAACAACAACGGACTCAACTCCCCAATAAAACGACATGGACTAATGAAATATGTCCCATGTAAATCTTCAATTTTAATAGAAAATGTTTGTAATTCCCCTTTTAATTAATTTAGTAGTGTTTTTATGTCTACCATTTTATCTGCATTATTTTTCATGATAATCTTCAATTTTAATATGTCTTTCTATATATTTCTTCTATTTTATCAGAGATGTTTTCAATGTAAATCTTTGATTTTATCACAAATGTTTCTAATTCCACCTTCAATCTATTTAGAAAGAGTTTTTATAACTACCATTTTATATGTTAAATTTTCCATGTAGTAGTCAATTTTAACATGTTTGTCTATATATTTCTTGAATTTTACCAGAAATATTTTCTATGTAAATCTTCAATGTTATCTAAAAATGTTTATTATTCCACCTTCAATCAACTTAGAATTATCTTTATGTGTTTCATTTTATCTGTATAATTTCCATGATAATCTTTAATTTTAACATGTTTTTCTATATATTTCTTCAATTTTATCAGAAATACTTTCCATGTAGACATTCAAGTTTATCAAAAAATGTTTATAATTCTACTTTCAATCAACTTAGGAATACCTTTATGTCTACCATTATTATATCTATATAAAATTTTCCATGATTATCTTCAATTCTAACATGTTTTTCTACATTCTTCTACAATTTTATCAGAAATATTTTCCACGTAAATCTTCAATTCTATAATAAAATGTTTCTATCCCATATTTCATAATTTAGCAATGTTTTACATGTCTACCACTTTACTCTTTAATTTTCCATGAAAATTGTCAATTTTAATGTGTTTATCTTAAATATTTTCCATGTAAATCTTTAATTTTATCATAAAGTGTTTTTACTTCCCTTTTCAAAAAAAACCCCTGATTTTTAAATAACTAAAATAAAAGTATTGAACATAAAAGTGGACATATCTGGCTAAAATTCTACACAAAAATAGAGAGACTTTTCTTTATTGTTATCATGACATAAGAAAAAATAGAAGTAAAATAACTGACTATTTTGCTCAATAAGGTAGAAAAACTCCATAATCATAAGGAAGTATAAAGGGGGAATAAAGATAGAGGCAATTTTAATTAAATGAAAAAGTATGTGAACAAGAACATCTGAAAAATTGTTTCTTTAAGGAATAAAATATAAAAAATTAAAATCTTATAAAAAGTAATAAAAATCAAAATTAGGACAAGGAGAATATTATAATTTTAAATATTAAAGAAATTTATGCAAAATATGAAAGTGACTTGCTGATTAAAATTGAAATTATCAACTAAATATATTATTAAATAGTCTATCAATAATGACTTACCTAGAAATGATGAAATTGGGCTCCTCTAATAAACCTTGAGCATGTGAAACAAGTCTACAGATAAACAAATTCCTCTTCCTCTTCCTCTTCCTCTTCTTCTCTTTCTTCTCTTTCTTCTCTTTCTTCTTCTTCTTCTTCTTCTTCTTCTTCTTCTTCTTCTTCTTCTTCTTCTTCTTCTTCTTCTCCTCCTCCTCCTCCTCCTCCTCCTCCTCCTCCTCCTCCTCCTTCTTCTTCTTTATTTTATTTTCTTGTAACTTTGTAAAATAACACTGGGCTTTGAAAAGAAATAAGAATGCTTTCCAACTCATATAAGAGGAACAGGATCCTGATTTCAAATGCAATTTATTTAAAACAGTACTGAATTTATCAACAAATGTGTACTAAACACCCCCAAATAAAATGAATAAAGGTCAGTTTTATATTATAGGACTTCTGCTTTTGAGTCTTAGGAAACAATTTTTCAGAGACCAGATGTTTCAACCAGAGCAATCAGATGTGACTTAAAATGCTTAGAAGTCTGTTTGAAGGCACAACAAAATTCCTTAAATTCTTTAGTTGGTACTTGAAAGAGCAAGGCCTTGGATAAAACAAGACCATCAAAAGGAGGTTGGCAACAGGTTCCCTTTCCCCTTCAGCTGTCAATACCTGGAGAAATAAAAATTAAACTAGTGTCTATTGAGAATATTAATACTTTTCTAGTAGGTTTTTCCAATTTGGTGACATACAGGTTTTTCAAAGTATGTCCTTATGATTATCTGGGCTCCCTTGGAGTCAGTTGCTGTGTTCCCCTTTTCATTTCTGATTTTGTTCATTTGGATATTCTCTCCAGTTTTTAGCTCATTCAAATAAAGGTTTGTCAGTCTTACTTATTTTCTCAAGGAACCAATTCTTTGTTTTATTGATTCTTTGTATTATTCTATTTGTTTCTATTTTATTGATTTCAGCCCAGAGCCTGATTATTTCGTGTCATCTCTTCCTTTTGGGTAGAATTTCTTCTTTTGGTTTGAGAGCTTTCAGGTGTGTTGTTACGTTACTAATATGAGATAGCTCCAATTTATCTGTTTGGTTGGTTAATTTTTTGTTTACATAGTCACTTGGTGCTGTGAACTTTCCTCTCAGAACTGCCTTCATTGTATCCTGTAAATTTGGACATGATACGCATTCATTTTCATTTAATTCTTTTTTGGGGGGGGGTGCGGTTTGAGGCAGGGTTTCTCTGTGTGGCCCTGGCTGTCCTGGAACTCACTCTGTAGACCAGGCTGGCCTCAAACTCAGAAATTTGCCTGTCTCTGCCTCCCAAGTTCTGGGATTACAGTCGTGCGCCACCACCTTCTTTCTTAATTTCTATCTTGACCCAGAATTGTTCAGTTTTCATGAATTTGTAAGCTTTCTGTTGTTTCTTTTGTTGTTGATATTCAACTTCAATCCACAGTGGTCTGATAAGATAGGGAATTTATTTCGATCTTCTAGTATCTTTTGAGGTTTGCTTTGTGTGTGAGTATGTGATCAATTTTGGAGAATGTTCCATGAGATACAAAGAAAAATATAGTGTGTGTGTGTGTGTGTGTGTGTGTGTGTGTGTGTGTGTGTGGTGAAATGTTCTGTAAATATCTTTTAGGACCACTTGGTTTATGTCTACTGTCTCTAGCAATTCTCTATTTAGCTTTTGGCTAAATGACCTATCTCTTGGAAAGAGTAGATATTAGCCATTAAATAAATGATAAACAAGCTACGATCTGTAGACATAGAAAGGTTACTAATAGAGATTGGACTAGGGGATACACACGAATCTCCCCCTGGAGGGAGGATAAAATAGATTTTGTGGGTGGGCTGGAGGGGGGATGAAAATGAGAAGGTCAGTTGGGAAGGGAGAGAGGAGAGAAGATTGAAAGAGGAAGTGAGGGGAAAGACAGCTAGTACTTGTAGGGTTATGGGTCCCTGCGTCTGCACAGCTGCTTGGTGAAGCAGGTTGAGGAAGTTTGACTACACTTAGCCCCCACTGTTACTGGAAGATTGTGGAGTGGGGGCCTGCAGGCTGGATTTAGCCTGGGACCAGGGTAAGGTGGGAGGGTAGCTTCCGGCTGGTCCATTGTGATTGCAAAGGCCATCTTCATGGCTCCCCACAGTGGATCCCGATGAAAAGAGACAGTCCATGGTTTTAAGGCATTTATTGTCATGGTAGAAAGCAGAAGTGAAAAACATATGCCACTTCTCAGGGTGGACTTGAGGTTAAATACGTTTTGCTGGGAGGAATGTCTGGGAAGAAAAACTTATTGGCTAAGCCCTCCAGGTCTCTATGTACCTCATTAGCACAGAGATCTGTCTTGAGCCATGTGACCTGTGGTCATGTCCTCTACATGTAGAGGGGCTTGGAACATTGCTCTTACATGACTGACGGCTACAAATCTATGGGGGAGGAGGAGCTGTGGCTAGTGACAGGGGCCTGGTACCCAGGAGCAGGCAAAGCTCCTACCATCCCTTCAGGGTCTCCAGGGCTTCTAGCCTTAGCTCAACCATGGGCCAGGCTACCTTTCACAGTCTACTGCCCCACAAAAACTGAAGGGCATTTGAGGGATAGTATGGAAACCTAGTGCAGTGGAAAATTCCTATGATATATGAAGGTGATTCCAATGAAGCCTCCAACTACAGGGGGCGATGAGCACACCAGTTGCTCGTCTCTTGTCACCAAAAGAAGTTTCTAGTATGAAGACTGGGTTTCATGAAATGGAGTTGTTGCCCCAAAGGGTTTCATGGAAATCACCAAAACTGAGATTTTTGCCAAAATAATAGGTTGCTGCCCACAAATTGACAGCAACGCCCCAATGCTACAGAGAACACCTACACAGCTCATTAAATATGGAATGGTCAAGCTGGTGCCTACACAGAACCTTTACTGCTACATTCTAGCATCTTTGGTATGATCATTATGGTACTCTGCAGGCTACCAAAAGAGGAACATAATGTCAACCCAGATACAAATCCTTGACCTACAATCTATTCTGCCTGAAAAAATAAGCTAGGGCAATGGTGTCATAAGTCTTACAGAACTAACCAATGTTCATTTGACTTAAGGCCCACTACATGAGATGAAACTCATACCTGACACTGCTTAGCTGACCAAGAACCAGAGAGTAGATAGCTCAGAGACCCAGGGTAAGAACAAATACTGCTGACTTTTAAAAGGAGAGGGATAACAATAAAATGATTCCTAATGATATTCTGCTACACTCATGGATGGCTGCCTTATTCAGCCATCATCACAGAAGCTTTGTCTCACAGCAGATAGAAACAACCCCACAGAGACCCATAAGAGACCCACAGCCAGGTGTAACACACACGTGCACGCACATGCACACACACACACACACACACACACACACACATACACACACAGAGAGAGAGAGAGGCATATACACATGGGGGTGGGGGAACCTTGGAACATAAAACTCTAAATGAGATGTCTACATCAAATCCACCCCTTCTCTGCGCTTAGCTAACCCCATGGAAGAGAAGGCAAAAAGAGAGAGGGAAACAAAGGAGACTGTGGGTACCAGGAGAAAAGGGCCCTTTGAATCAACTGAGCAGAGGTCATATGAACTCACAGAGGCTGAAGAAGAAATCATGGTGGCCACATGGGTCTGCACCAGGTCCCCTGGAGATTTACTGTAGCTTTTCAGCATTGGGGCCTCGCTGTCAATTTGTGGACAGCAACCAATTATTTTGGCAAAAGTCTCAGTCTTGGTGATTTCCAGAAAACCCTTTTACTTAAATGTAGGATATACCACAAAGCAGAGAAAAACTAGTAGACAAGCAAGCTTATTCGTGGATTTTCAAATCACAGGCCTTTCCAAGCACAATAAATGCTATGACTAACTCAAGAAAATGTATGGCAAGGTGGAAAAAAAATCACCAGACACATTAAAGCTACATTAAAAAAAAAAACAAAAAACCTCTAATAAGTCTGGTGATGAAAATAGTGTAGTAAGGAAAACTAAAATGTTGTTTAAAAATTTGTCTGGCAGATAAAAAGATTACTAAGTTAGAAAAAGGAGATTACTAAGTTAGTAAAAGGAGATTACTAAGTTATTACTAGACTACTCAGGGAGAATGTCAAGAGCTGGCAGTGGTGGTGTACGGGGATAGCCCCAATGCCCAGGAGGCTGAGTCCAAAAGAACCAGTTAAGGCCAGCCTGGACCACCCTGTTTCAAAAAGCAAAAGACTGAAAACTACACAATTCAGCCTAATAAGCATTCAAGACATAGTAAAAAATAGGTAATACATTTTAATTAATTCCTAGGAAGAGGGGGAAAGGTGAGAAAGGAGTAGACAGAAGCAAATTTTGAAAAGATTATATTTTCCAAATGGCTTAAATAATTAAACCACCCATTCAAGAACTACTGGGGAAATTTTGAAGAAGAAAGAGAAATCTATAACCAATCCTCTCACGTTAAAACCAATGGAGGACAAAATCGAATGAGTACTGTGGAGATAGCTCTGTGGACAAGGTGCTTGCCTTGTGTGACATCTGCTGCTAACAGCCAACTTGATAAAACCCTAGAATCACCTTTCAGTTGAGCCTCTTACCCTGCCTGTGGGCATTATCATGATTATCTTAACAGAGATAGGAAGACCTGCCTACTGTGGGTAGCACTATTCCCTATATAGAGGATCCTGGACTGTGTAAGAATAAAGAAAGCTAGCTGAGCATTAGTTTGTGCCCAGCAATTTGCTTTCCTTTTCTGACTGTGGACATAATATGACTAGCTACTTCAAGATTCTGCTGCCTTGGCTTTACTGCTGTGATGGACTATGTACCAAACTATGAGCTAAAGTAAATTCTTTCTTCCTCGGGTCGCTTTCGTCAGAATATTTTATCACAGCAACAGAAAAAGAAGCTAAAGCATTGTGCATGTGTGAGGATTGAAATTTGTGTCTTCAGAGACCAAATAAAGCTGGATGCAATAGAGTATACAAATACACTCCACATGCATAAACAATAAGGGAAACAGAGACAAGAGAATCCCTGGAAACTAAGAGTCTAACTAGCCTAATGTACACAGCACTGAGCACCAAGAGACCCTTCATTAAACAGTTAGGAGTCAACTTGACACCTGAAGTTGCCATCTTATGTCTATGAGTAGAGTTTGGCACATCTACAGTCATACCTCACATATATATATATATATATATGTGTGTGTGTGTGTGTGTGTGTGTGTGTGTTTATATATAATGTGTGTATGTGTGTATACATATATATTCATATATGTGTATACATATACATTATATACACACATGAAAAATAAGAACAATTCCATTTAAATATTATATATATATATATATGTATATATATATATATATGTATATATATATATACATATATATATATATATACATATATATATATATTGGAAGCTTCTACAGAAATAGGTTTAGTTTTTTTGGAAAGTCTTTAATGTTACTTACTCCTCTTCATATTCTTTCTTCTACCATGCCCTCCATTCCCCCACCCCATTTTACCCCCATTGCTTGATTATTCCCTTAAACACTTTATACTACTATGTTCAACCTTCCTTTGGAATATCAACATCCTCACCCCACCCCCAGCAAGGCCCTCTATTAATTTTCTGATATCTGTGGATATTCCAAATGCAACTCTCATATCTGAACATTTAACACTAACACCCACAAATGAGAGAAAATGTAATATTTCCTTTTCTGGATCTGGGTAATCTCACTCATAATGAGTTTCCAGCTCCTTCCATTTATCTGTGAATTCATAATTCTATATTAACAGATAAGTAATACTCCATGTACAAATATGCCATGTTTTCATTATCCATTCAGCAGTTGATGGGCATCTAGATTGTTTCAATTTCCTGACTCTTGTGAATAGAGCAATGATGAACATTGATTCATCTTTCTCTAAAGTAAGATACAGAGTTCCTAACACAAATATGTCACTCTTGAGTATATGCCCAAGAGTGGTATAGCTGGATTTTGGTGGTACATCTGTTTGTTCTAGGCAACACAGAATAACAACAACATTAAAAATAACAGCAAGCCGGGCAGTGGTGGCGCATGCCTGTAATCCCAGCACTTGGGAGGCAGAGGCAGGTGGATTTCTGAGTTCGAGGCCAGCCTGGTCTACAGAGTGAGCTCCAGGACATCCAGGACTACACAGGGAAACCCTGTCTCAAAAAAAACCAAACAAACAAACAAAGCAAACAAAACAAACAAACAAACAAAAAACCAGCAACAATATCAAAATAACTCAGAATCAGGAATCAGTTACTTCTTAATGAGCTATTAGCCAAAGCAGAGTCTTAGCCCTTAAATGGACTATTACCATTGTTGATGGTTACTTCCCAGACCTTGACAAGAAGGCCCTACTGCCAATGACACCACATATTTGAGTCATTGGATATGGAGAAATCAATCTGGTATTGACCTGGAAGTTTCACTAGCTTTCATAGTGCTACAAGATGTCACATGTGGTACTGAATGAGAAAAGTGACCATCAGTTTTACTCAGCTGTGAATTTGGCAAGTTATAATAATGATTGGCTAAGCATGCCATG
This sequence comes from Apodemus agrarius, assembly GCA_964023405.1. Classification (NCBI taxonomy): domain Eukaryota; kingdom Metazoa; phylum Chordata; class Mammalia; order Rodentia; family Muridae; genus Apodemus; species Apodemus agrarius. The sequence goes on along the minus strand of OZ030009.1, from coordinate 98,658,478 downwards.
CCTATGGGTGTAATAATGGCATAAGTGTCATTGGAGTAACCATCTGCTTTTTGGTTGGATTTAAGATCTATTTCATAAAATAAAACGAGCACCTGACACCATTACCAGAACTAAGAATATGTGGCTTGATAGATCATAAACTCTCTGAGCTTAGTATTATACTGAGTTGTAAAAGACTTATTGCTACATTATAGATTAATTTCTCTCTCAATGCTCATCAAAGAAGCTTCTTTTGCAGTAGATGGCTGTGAACACAAATCACCACTGACAAGGAATAAGAATAAGACACTGTGGAATGTTCAATCCCAAATGTGACATCTGTATCACATCCTCTTCTCCCATGGGATCATTACAGAAGAAGGGACAGAAAGATTTGAAGAGTCACAGATGGTGGATGACAATAAGAAAAGTGTTTCCCAGTTACAGCAATGCAGTTACATATGTGAACACACAGTAGTTCTGACAAGGATATACAAGACCTGTGCAAACTCAAGCTAGACAAAACCCCAGCATGGAGAAGAGAGATGGGGGCAAATTCTCACTATTAGCTATAGAGCCCTTAGCATTTGATATTTGTCAGGAGAAAAAAAGCCAGTTTTCTTTATGGGTGTGGCCTCTGGAAGATCAGCCACACTGCAGTGGAAGGCCATGCATCCAGCAGTAGAACACAAAGTGGACTTGACAGATGAAAAAAGAGCCAAAAATGAAGCCATAAATTAGAATGGGATTAGAAGGGGAAGTGGATCTGGGAGGAGTTGGGTGAGGGGGAAATGTAATGCATTTATTAAATTCTCAACTAATAAAAACATGGGGAAAAAACAAATAGAGTGAAAACCCTTTACACTGCTTACAAGAAAAGGCGTGTGTTAACTTTAAAAGAGCCAACATAAGATTTATATTTATTTCTCTGCAGAAACAAACAAACAAAATCCAAAAGTCAGTAGTATCACGGTTGGAAGGAACTAAAAGCAGAGTGACCTGCCGAGAAAAATGGCTGTCATAGGTAAAGAACGATCAAACGGAGAGGGTTTAGTTAAAATACTTCCGGATAAATAAATACATTTGTGCCATTCTATCAATTAAGAAGATTAAAAGATGGCAAGTGGTAAAACTAGAGAAATGCTTGAACATTCTTAAACATGAAACCCTACGCAACTCTATATGTTCTGTAACAATAAAAAACAAAAAATCCATATTGCAACCAGGACACAGCTGGAAAGGCCCAGGTAAACACCCCTTCCAGGGCTACACTCACGGGGGTATCTGCTAGGGTCTCGGAGCCAAGCAGGCGGAGTCCCGCCTAGGCTCTGTGGGACATCCCCGAGCCCTCTGGTGAGCACCAAGGCTGCTTCTGCAACCAGCTCGCCGGCCCCTGGACCAGCGGTGTAGCGGCGGGCCTCCATATTGCAACCAGGACACAGCTGGAAAGGCCCAGGATCTGTGGGACATCCCCGCCCTCGGGTGAGCACCTAAGCTGCGTTCTGCAACCAGCTCGCCGGCCCCTAGACCAGCTGTGTAGCGGCGGGCCTCCATATTGCAACCAGGACACAGCTGGAAAGGCCCAGGTAAACACCCCTTCCAGGGCTACACTCACAGGGGTATCTGCTAGGGTCTCCGAGCCAAGCAGGCGGAGTCCCGCCTAGGCTCTGTGGGACATCCCCGAGCCCTCTGGTGAGCACCAAGGCTGCTTCTGCAACCAGCTCGCCGGCCCCTGGACCAGCGGTGTAGCGGCGGGCCTCCATATTGCAACCAGGACACAGCTGGAAAGGCCCAGGCTCTGTGAGACATCCCCGCCCTCTGGTGAGCACATAGGCTGCGTTCTGCAACCAGCTCGCCGGCCCCTAGACCAGCGGTGTAGCGGCGGGCCTCCATATCACAACCAGGACACAGCTGGAAAGGCCCAGGCTCTGTGGGACATCCCCGCCCTCGGGTGAGCACATAGGCTGCGTTCTGCAACCAGCTCGCCGGCCCCTAGACCAGCGGTGTAGCGGCGGGCCTCCATATTGCAACCAGGACACAGCTGGAAAGGCCCAGGTAAACACCCCTTCCAGGGCTACCCTCACGGGGGATCTGCTAGGCTCTCGGAGTTCCTTGCAACCAGGACACAGCTGGAGAAGCCCAGGTAGACAGACTCCAACAGGGGCTACAATCGCATGGGTGGCAGCCAGCTTATGATCCCTTAAAGCAGCAGTCACACATATTCACCAATAGAGAAACAACAGGTGAGCCCAGCCTCACAGGAGATTCAAACACCAGCCACTGACAACAAGGCCAACTAAAACCAGAAATAACCAGATGGCAAAAGGAAAACGAAGGAACGTTACTAACAAAAATCAAGGCAACATGACAGCATCTGAACCCAGTTCTCCAACAACAGGAATCCCTGGATACCCTAAAACACCAGAAAAACAAGACTTGGATATAAAATCACTGGTCAGGATGCTGGTAGCTGAACACATAGAAAAATCTCGTAAAGAAATAGAGGAGAAAATGGATCAAAAGTTAGAAGCCTTTACGAGGCAAATACAAAAATCACTTCAAGAAATGCAGGAGAAGATGGATCAAAGAGAAGAAGACAATAAGGAAGAAAGACAAAAGTCACTTAAAGAACTACAGAAGAACGTGGGCCAACAAGTAGAAGCTATGAAAGAGGAAGCACAAAAATCTATTAAAGAAATACATGAAAACACAATCAAGCAAGCGAAAGATCTGAGCACATCCATCCAGATACTAAAAACAGAAGTAGAAACAACTAAGAAATCACAGAGGGAGACAACATTGGAGATAGGAAACCTGGGGAAGAAATCAGGGGCCATAGACGCAAGTATCAACAATAGAATACAAGAGATAGAAGACAGAATCTCAGAAGCCGAAGATAACATAGGAACCATTGATTCAACAGTCAAAGAAAATACTAAATGCAAAAAGGTGGTAACCCAAAACATCCAGGAAATCCAAGACACTATGAGAAGACCAAACCTAAGGATTATAGGTATAGACGAGAGTGAAGATTTACAAGTTAAAGGGCCAGCTAATATCTTCTATAAAATTTTGGAAGAAAACTTCCCCAACCTAAGGAGAGAGATGCCCATGAATATACAAGAAGCCTATAGAACCCCAAACAGACTGGACCAGAACAGAAATACATCCCGTCACATAATAATCAAAACTCCAAATGTAATAAACAAAGAAAGAATACTAAAGGCAGCAAGAGAAAAAGGCCAAGTAACATATAAAGGAAAACCTATCAGAATAACACCAGACTTCTCACCTGAGACCATGAAAGCTAGAAGATCCTGGGCAGATATCATGCAAACTCTAAGAGAACACAAACTTCAGCCAAAACTACTTTACCCAGCAAAACTCTCAATTGCCATTGATGGAGACATCAAGGTATTCCATGACAAAACCAAATTTGCAAGATATCTCTCCACAAATCCAGCCCTACAAAGGATAATAGGGGGAAAACACCAAGACAAGGACGGAAACTACACCCGGGAAGAAGCAAGATAGAAACCTCCTCTCATCAAACCCAAAAGAAGATAACCTCACGAATATAAAAAATAAATAAGATAAATAAATATAATTTCAAAAATTTCTGGAGGTAATAATTACTATTCCTTAATATCTCTTAACGTCAATGGACACAATTCCCCAATAAAAAGACATAGATTAACAGACTGGATACGGAAACAGGACCCTACATTTTGCTGCATACAGGAAACACATCTCAGTGTTAAAGACAAACACTACCTTAGAGTAAAAGGCTGGAGGACAATTTTACAAGCAAATGGTCTCAGGAAACAAGCTGGAGTAGCCATTCTAATATCAGATAAAATTGACTTTCAACCTAAAATCATCCAAAGAGACTCAGAAGGTCACTTCTTGCTGGCCAAAGGGAAAATCCACCAGGAAGAGCTCTCAATACTGAACATCTATGCTCCAAATGCAAGGGCACCCTCCTTCGTAAAAGAAACCTTACTAAAGCTTAAAGCACACATTACACCTAACACAATAATTGTGGGTGACTTCAACACTCCACTCTCCTCAATGGACCGATCAGGAAAGCAGAAACTAAACAGGGACACAGTGAAACTAATTGAAACTCTGGACCAATTGGATTTAACAGATATATATAGAACATTTCATCCTAAAGCTAAAGAATATACCTTTTTCTCAGCACCGCATGGTACCTTCTCCAAAATAGACCATATAATCGGTCACAAGACAGATGTCAACAAATACAAGAAGATCGAGCTAATCCCATGCCTCTTATCAGATCACCATGGAGTAAGAGTGGTCTTCAATAGCAACAAAAACAACAGAAAGCCCACATACACATGGAAACTGAACAATACTCTACTCAATGACACCTTGGTCAAGGAAGAAATAAAAAAAGAAATCAAAGACTTTTTAGAATTCAATGAAAATGAAGGTACAACCTACCCAAATCTATGGGACACAATGAAAGCAGTGCTAAGAGGAAAACTCATAGCTCTAAGTGCATCCAAAAAGAAACTGGAGAGAGCATACACTAGCAGCTTAATGGCACACCTTAAAGCCCTGGAAGAAAAACAAGTTAATTCACCCAGGAGGAGTAGAAGACAAGAAATCATCAAACTCAGGGCTGAAATCAATCAAATAGAAACAAAGAGAACCATACAAAGAATCAACAAGACCAGGAGCTGGTTCTTTGAGAAAATCAACAAGATAGATAAACCCTTAACCAGACTAACCAAAGGACACAGAGACAGTATACAAATTAACAAAATTAGAAATGAAAAGGGAGACATAACAACAGAAACTGAGGAAATTAAAAAAATCATCAGATCCTACTACAAAGGTCTATACTCAAAACAACTAGAGAATCTGGAGGAAATGGACGATTTCCTAGACAGATATCAAATACCAAAATTAAATCAGCATCAAGTAGACCAGCTAAATAGTCCCATAACCCCTAAAGAAATAGAAGGGGTTATAGAAAGCCTCCCAACCAAAAAAAGTACGGGACCAGATGTTTTTAGTGCAGAATTCTACCAGACCTTCAAAGAAGACTTAACACCAATACTCTCCAAACTATTCCACAAAATAGAGACAGAAGGGACACTGCCCAACTCATTCTTCGAAGCCACAATTACGCTAATACCTAAACCACAAAAAGATCCAACAAAGAAAGAGAACTTCAGGCCAATTTCTCTGATGAATATAGATGCAAAAATACTAAATAAAATTCTTGCTAACCGAATCCAAGAGCACATCAAAATGATCATCCACCATGATCAAGTAGGCTTCATCCCAGGGATGCAGGGATGGTTCAATATACGGAAATCCATCAATGTAATCCACTACATAAACAAACTGAAAGAAAAAAACCACATGGTCATCTCATTAGATGCTGAAAAAGCATTCGACAAAATTCAGCATCCTTTCATGCTAAAAGTCTTGGAAAGAGCAGGAATTCAAGGCCCATACCTAAACATAGTAAAAGCAATCTACAGCAAACCAGTAGCCAACATCAAAATAAATGGAGAGAAACTTGAAGCATTCCCACTAAAATCAGGGACTAGACAAGGCTGCCCTCTCTCTCCATATCTTTTCAATATAGTACTTGAAGTTCTAGCAAGAGCAATTAGACAACATAAGGAAGTCAAAGGGATACAAATTGGAAAGGAAGAAGTGAAACTATCATTATTTGCAGACGATATGATAGTTTACCTAAGCGACCCAAAAAACTCCACCAGAGAACTTCTACAGCTGATAAACAACTTCAGCAAAGTGGCAGGTTATAAAATTAACTCAAGCAAGTCAGTGGCCTTCTTGTACTTAAAGGACAAGCAGGCAGAGAAAGAAATTAGGGAAATAACACACTTCACAATAGCCACAAACAACATAAAGTATCTTGGCGTAACTCTAACCAAACAAGCGAAAGATCTGTACAACAGGAACTTCAAGTCCCTGAAGAAAGAAATTGAAGAAGACCTCAGAAGATGGAAAAATATTTCTTGCTCCTGGATTGGCAGGATCAATATAGTAAAAATGGCCATCTTGCCAAAAGCAATATACAGATTCAATGCAATCCCCATCAAAATCCCAACTCAATTCTTCATAGATCTAGAAAGAGCAATTCTCAAATTCATCTGGAGCAACAAAAAACCCAGGATAGCTAAAACTATTCTCAACAATAAAAGGACTTCTGGGGGAATCAATATCCCTGACTTCAAGCAGTACTACAGAGCAATTGTGTTAAAAACTGCATGGTATTGGTATAGCAACAGGCAAACAGATCAATGGAACAGGATTGAAGACCCTGAAATTAACCCACAGACTTATGGTCACTTGATCTTTGATAAAGGAGCCACAACCATCTGATGGAATAAAGATAGCCTTTTCAACAAATGGTGCTGGTTCAACTGGAGGTCAACATGCAGAAGAATGCGAATTGACCCACTCTTATCTCTTTGCACTAAGATCAACTCCAAGTGGATCAAGGACCTCCACATAAAACCAGACACACTGAAACTATTAGAAAAGAAACTTGGGAAGACCCTGGAGGACTTGGGCACAGGGGAAAAGTTCCTGAACAGAACACCAATAGCGTACGCACTAAGATCAAGAATCGACAAATGGGACCTCATAAAATTACAAAGTTTCTGCAAAGCAAAGGACACTGTCCGAAGGACAAAACGGCAACCAACAAAGTGGGAAAAGATCTTTACCAACCCCACATCCGACAGAGGGCTAATATCCAATATATACAAAGAACTCAAGAAGTTAGACCGCAAAGAAACAAATAACCCTATCAAAAAATGGGGCACAGAGCTAAACAAAGAATTTTCACCAGAAGAAATTCGGATGGCCGAGAAACACCTTAAGAGATGTTCAACATCATTAGTCATCAGGGAAATGCAAATCAAAACAACCCTGAGATTCCACCTCACACCAGTCAGAATGGCTAAGATTAAAAACTCAAGAGACAACAAGTGCTGGCGAGGATGTGGAGAAAGAGGAACACTCCTCCACTGTTGGTGGGATTGCAAAATGGTAAAACCACTCTGGAAATCAGTTTGGCGGTTCCTCAGAAAATTGGGCATGTCACTTCCAGAGGACCCTGCCATACCACTCCTGGGCATATACCCAGAGGATTCCCCTACATGCAATAAAGACACATGCTCCACTATGTTTATAGCAGCCTTGTTTATAATAGCCAGAAATTGGAAGGAGCCCAAATATCCCTCAAAGGAGGAATGGATACAGAAAATGTGGTATATTTATACAATGGAATACTACTCAGCAATTAAAAATAATGAATTCATGCAATTTGTAGGTAAATGGTTAGACCTGGAAAATATCATCCTGAGTGAGCTAACCCAATCACAAAACAATGCACATGAAATGCAATCACTGATAAGTGGATATTAATGAGCCCAGAAGCACTAAATACTCAAGACACAAATAGCAAGTCAAATGATTCCCAAGAAGAAGAAAGGAGAGGACCCTGGGCATGTAAAGATTGCATCCAGTTTAGTAAAGAAACCGAGGGGGGAGGGGGAATGATTGGGGAATAGTTGGGGGGGAGAAGAACTACTATGGTGGGTGGGAACTGGGAAAGGGGAAAGCCTTTGAAATGTAAACATAGAATATAGAAAATAAAAATAACTAAAAAAAAAAAAATCCAGAGATGATCAACTTATAAGGAGAAAATGTTTACTTGGACTTAAATTATTAGAGGTTCCAGGTGATAACTGGTTGGCCTGATTGTTTGCGGGCTGTAAGAGGGTCAAATACGGTGCGAGTACACAGTAGAACAGAACTGAGTATATATCAAGTGGCTCTCAGATGCTTGTAACTCCATCTTCTGGAGATCCAGTGCCTTTCCCTGTACACATAAACACATTCTCTCTCTCTCTCTCTCTCTCTCTCTCTCTCTCTCTCTCTCACACACACACACACACACACACACACACACACACACACACAGATTAATAATAAACAAATCTTTAAAAATACAGTAAAATGCATAATGCACCATAAAATACTAAAATTTAAAAGACAAACTGTACTTCAAAGGATACAGTTACTGAAACATTCATATGCCGTATCTTAGGTTTTTGTTGCTGTAAAGAGACACCATGACCATGGCAAGTCTTATAAAGTACAATATTTTATTAGGACTGGCTTACAGTTTAGAGGTTCAGTCGACTATCATCGTGGCAGGAAGCATGGTGGCATATAGGCAGACATGGTGCTCGCAGAAGGAACTGAGACTTCTACATCTGAATCTGCAGGCAACAGGAAGTGACTAAGACATACTTCCTCTAACAATGCCACGCCCACTCCAACGAGGCCATATTCCCTGGTTGCCTCTCTTCATGAGTCTTTAGGGGTCATTTTTATTCAAACCATCACGTGGAGTATGTTGCAAAGCAAACTGATACCTAGGTTGAAAATGTGGCCATCAATATGCACTGTATTATGCCTCCCCTAAGAGGCATTTCTAGGTTTATACTATGGAGAATTGAGCTTATAGAGCCACCAAAACCATTCATGATAATATCCAGTCTCTTCATTTACAATAGTTCCAAGATGTTCAATATCGTGACAGAATAACTACAGCTGACAATAATTAATTAAATACTTGAAAAGAGCTATTAGCATTTGGAGTGTTTCTAACACAAGGACATGATAAACACCTGAGGTAAGAGATGTACTAATTGATCTGACCTGATCATGACACATATTGAAATGTCACACTGCATTCCAGAATCATGGAAAAGTACCGTGCCAAGTAAAAGTAAAAGTGTATCTTCAAAAGGATCGGAGGCAAAACTATACACACATGCATGTGCATGCGCGCGCAAACACACACGCGCGTGCGCGCGTGTACACACACACACAGTATATATTACACAGCTGTATTAAATGTAATTAAACGTTTCAATGCAGAGAACAATGGGACTATATGGTTATTAGTAGACTAGCTCTTAATAGAGAAAGGTCAAAAGTTAAGAGTTAAGACATAAACACAACCATGTAAAGATTAACCTAAGAATGTTTACTCTATTAATGGTAACAAAGAAAAAATTTAAACAAAGATCTTTAATAGAAATTCAAGAAAATACTTTATAATGATCTAACACTGCTTTTGTGACTAATTAAATAAGTGGGAAAAAATGTTGGTATGGCTACTATTTGAATAGTAAATCTAAGTAACTTAACTAAAGCCTGTGAAATATTTAGCATAATTAATCATATAATGAACCAGAGAGAAAGTCTCAATAAATGACAAATAATTTTGAACAAGATTATATCACAAATGGATATATATTATATAAGGATGGAAATGTAGAAGAAATAAGTGTCAAAAATGTAATCAGAAAGTCTCTCCATGTTTGTATTTTAAGCAATGTCTTTCTAAATAAAGAAAACATGTGTGAAAAAATTATTTTCAAGAAATATGGCAATTTTCTTGAAATGGTAATGAAAACAATTGCAGCAGATATTAAGAGAGGTGCATGGAGCTGCTGGGAGAGAAGTGACTGTCTTAAATGTGTGTGACAGAAAAAAAAAGAAAGTGGCAATTGTTACAGTGTTCCACTCAAATCAGAGACAGGGAAAAATTAGAACAAGATCAGAAATTAATAGACTAGAAATTAAACAAGTAAGAGAGAAGTGAGAACACATTTCTTCGTGAAATGTTACTAAGGCTGAGAAAGGCACTGTGATTTTCGGGCGGAGAGCTGCATAGAGCAGCTCAAGGCTGCATCCCCACTGGCTGCTAGACTGAGGGCGGAGGGAGGAGCTCGAGGGCTTGAAGGTCAGGCCACATGGTAAGGTCTAAGTCAGCCTGAGATAGAGGGTAAGTCTTTATCTCAAAGTGAAGCAGAGAAGATATTGCTAACTAGAAAAAGAGGAGGACTTTAGAAATATAATACATTATTATGAAAGTGTTTGTAATGTTTGAAGACCACACAAAGCTGGCAAATAACAATAACAAGACAACTCAAAATTAGCTGAAGGAAAATTATTAAAAACTTGAATAGATTTTGTTTGTATTAAAGAAATAAATCTGCGTGTGGAGGAGATGGGTCAGGGTCAGGGCTCTTGCTGTTAAGCCTGGTGATTTGAGCTACATCCCTGCATCCCACATGACTGGACTGAGAGCAATGTCCCCAAACCTCCACGTGCACTCGATGGCACATGTGTACTGATACAGTCACACACATACACAAAATAAATGAATACATGAGAAAAAAAGAATCTTTGATTAAATACATCCAGACATGTAATATGTGATAATCTTTGAATATTAACAGATTAACACAAATCTTAGATTTAAATTTAAAAAACAAAGAATAGGAAAAAAGAAAATACTTCCAAGATGTATTATGAGCCTAGCATTCTTTGGGCATAAAACATAAGAAGTTCATCCCAAGAGATGAAGATTACAAGCAATTTCCCTGTGAAAACACATACAGAAATACTGAACTGCCCTTTAGCAAACCTCTGTCAAAAGAACAGGGTGCCACGATTGAACTGGCTTGCGAATGAGAGGTTGGCATAGCATTCAGACAGCAATCCATGTGACTCACCATGGCGATAAGGCTGCATCCAAACCACTCACCACTCAAGAATGACCAAAGAAACAAACTTGTTTTGAACAAAAGCTCGGAGATCTTTCCTGAGGAAACACACACAATTAATCTACAATTTCTTCAAGAATATAATTTTAGTGTGCAGTAGCAAAAATAAACATGAAGAAGGAAACCTATGGGCATGCATAAGGGGGAAGTAGCGCTGTTTTAGGAAGATATTTTGTTGTGAAAACATGAGAAAAATTAGTGACTAAAGAGTCTGGAAAAATACCACACAGAAACAGAACTACACCATGCAAACTCAAAAGTGTGACTTGAGAACCATATCTATAGAGTTCATGATCTTCTCAGTGAATGTACTTTTATATTTATAGGAAAAACAAATTCCTGTCCCATGTAAAGAAATAATTTTAGACCATAGGCAAATATGAAAGGGATAGCAATAAAAAATTTTAGGACTTGTAGGGTATTTTCATGAATTTGAAAGAGGTATTTTTAAAACCTGAAAATTAATAGTATTAATTATGACAGAAAAAATCAACAATTTGGGTTCCTTCAAAATTTTAAGTCCAGGATACGAAATGACATGTTTCAGAGTGAAAAGATATAAAAAATATTTAAAGATGTAGAATAAAGGATAAATGACTCACATAAACAATGTATAAAGAACCTTTATTTTTTTATTTTTTGGTTTTTTTTTTGTTTTCTTTTTTACTGGATATATTCTTTATTTACATTTCATTTCCCTTTACCTGGTTCCCCGCCCCCAAAGGTCCCATACGCCCTTTTCCCTCCCCCTGATCCTCCATCCACCAATTCCCACTTCCCTGATCTGGTATTCCCCTACACTGATGCATTGAGCCTTTCCAGAACCAGGGTCCACTCCTTCCTTCTTGTCGGACATCATTTGGTATGTTGATTATGTCTTTGGTGTTCCAAGATTCTAGGTTAATATCCACTTATCAGTGAGTGCATACCATGGGTATTCTTTTGAGACTGGGTTACCTCACTTAGTATGATGTTCTCCAGCTCCATCCATTTCTCTAAGAATTTCATTATTTCATTGTTTCTAATGGCTGAATAGTACTCCATTATGTATATATACCACAGTTTTTTGTATCCATTCCTCTGTTGAGGGACATCTGGGTTCTTTCCAGTTTCTGGCTATTATAAATAAGGCTGCTATGAACATAGTGGAGCATGTATCCTTATTGCATGCTGGGGAATCTTCTGGGTATATTCCCAGGAGTAGTATGGCAGGGTCCTCCAGAAGTATCGTGTCCAGTTTTCTGTAGAACCCCCAGAGTAGTTGTACCAGCTTGCAATCCCACCAGCAGTGGAGGAGTGTTCCTCTTTCTCCACATCCTCACCAACACCTGCTGTTTCCTGAGTTTTTAATCTTGGCCATTCTGATTGGTGTGAGGTGAAATCTCAGGGTTGTTTTGATTTGCATTTCCCTAATGACTAATGATGCTGAACATTTTCTAAGGTGCTTCTCAGTCATCCGAATTTCTTCAGATGAAAAGTCTTTGTTTAACTCTGTACTCCATTTTTTGATAGGGTTATTTGCTTTTTCTGGGGTCTAACTTCTTGAGTTCTTTGTATACATTGGATATTAGCCCTCTGTCAGATGTAGGCTTGGTGAAGATCCTTTCCCAATTTGTTGGTTGCCGATTTGTCCTTTTGACAGTGCCTTTTGCCTTACAGAAACTTTGTAATTTTATGAGGTCCTATTTGTCTATTGTTGATCTTAGAGCATAAGCTATTGGTGCTCTGTTCAGGAACATTCCCCCTGAACCAATGTCCTCAAGGGTCTTCCCCAGTTTCTTTTCTATTAGTTTCAGTTTGTCTGGTTTTATGTGGAGGTCCTTGATCCACTTGGAGTTGAGCTTAGTACAAGGAGATGAGAGTGGATCAATTCTCATTCTTCTGAATGCTGACCTCCAGTTGAGCCAGCACCATTTGTTGAAAGGGCTATCTTTTTTCCACCGGATGTTTTCAGCTCCTTTGTCGAAGATCAAGTGGCCATAGATGTGTGGGTTCAATTCTGGGTCTTCAATCCTATTACATTGATCCACCACCCTGTCACTGTACCAATACCATGCAGTTTTTAACACTACTACTCTGTACTATTGCTTGAGGTCCGGGATACTGATTCCCCCAGAAGTTATTTTACAGTTGAGAATAGTTTTAGCTATCCTGGGTTTTTGTTATTCCAGATGAATTTGGGAATTGCTCTTTCTAACTCTATGAAGAACTGAGTTGGAATTTTGATGGGGATTGGGTTGAATCTGTATATTGCTTTTGGCAAGATTGCCATTTTAACTATATTAATGCTGCCAACCCACGAGCATGGAAGATTTTTCCATTTTCTGAGGTCTTCCATTTCCTTCTTTAGAGACCTGAAGTTCTTGTCATACAAATCGTTCACTTGTTTGGTTAGAGTCACACCAAGATACTTTATATTATTTGTGGCTATTGTGAAGGGTGTCATTTCCCTAATTTCTTTCTCAGCCTGCTTATCCTTTGAGTATAGGAAGGCTACTGATTTGCTTGAGTTGATTTTATAGCCAGCCACTTTGCTGAAGTTGTTTATCAGCTGTAGGAGTTCTCTGGTGGAGTTTTTTGGGTTACTTATATATATACTATCATATCATCTGCAAAAAGTGATATTTTGACTTCTTCCTTTCCAATTTGTATCTCTTTGACTTCCTTATGTTGTCGAATTGCTCTAGCTAGTACCTCAAGTACTATATTGAAAAGATATGGTGAGAAGGGGCAGCCTTGTCTAGTCCCTGATTTTAATGGGATTGCTTCAAGTTTCTCTCCATTTACCTTGATGTTGGCTACCGGTCTGCCGTAAATTGCTTTTATTATGTTTAGGTATGGGCCTTGAATTCCTGTTCTTACCAAGACTTTTAGCATGAAAGGATGCTGAATTTTGTCAAATGCTTTTTCAGCATCTAATGAGATGATCTGTGGTTTTTTTCTTTTAGTTTGTTTTTGTAGTGGATTATGTTGATGGATTTCCGTATATTGAACCATCCCTGCATCCCTGGGATGAAGCCCACTTGATCATGGTGAATGATCATTTTGATGTGTTCTTGGAATCAGTTGGCAAGAATTTTATTGAGATACCTAGCCAACCTGCCAGGTGCTGAGACCCTGCCGGCGGAACCAGGTACCAGAGACAGCCCGAGTTTAAGACCTCCGGGGACTCAGGTCTGGGGCAGGAACTGCGCACAGCCTAGCGGTTTGGAGTACAGCGGCCGTGCCTGCACTCTGCGCTCGCAGGCCAGACCCCCGAACCCCCTGCAGGCAGCGCCATCTTGTCTGCAGCTTCCCATCCAGCCGGTAGCAGGTCAGCCAGACCTAGCCAGCTTGCCAGGTGCTCAGACCCTGCCCACAGAACCAGGATAAGCAACAATTCTTGTTTATTAAGAAGAGTGAGGACCAGCTATAGCAGCAGGCCTCCATATTGCAACCAGGACACAGCTGGAAAGGTGTAGATAGAGACTCCGCCTGGGGCTAGAGCAGGGAGAGCTGCTAAGCTCTCGCCCACAGGCGGGCCCAGGCGCCTAGGCTCTGCAGCACGTCCCTGCGAGCTTAGGCCATGCACCGAGGCAGCCGGAACCACCCAGCTCCCCAGGAGCCCGGACCAGCGATAGCGGCAGGCCTCCATACTGCAACCAGAACACAGCTGGAAAGGAACAGGTAGACAGATTCCATCAGGGGCTACCACGTGGGGGGATCTGCTAGGCTCTCGCTACTAGGCAGGCCCAGCAGCACCTGCCGAGGCTCTGCTGCACTCCCCCACACTTCCCGGAAACCTCAGGCCGTGCACAAAGTCAGCGGGTGGCAGCCAGCTCGTGATCCTGTTGAGCAGCAATCACGCATAACCACCAGTAGAGAAACAACAGGTAAGCCCAGCCTCATAGGAGATTCAAACACCAGCCAGTGACAACAAGGTCAACTAACACCAGAAATAACCAGATGGCAAAAGGTAAACGAAGGAATGTCACTAACAGAAATCAAGACAACATGACAGCATCTGAACCCAGTTCGCCAACAACAGGAAGCCCTGGATACCCCAAAACACCAGAAAAACAAGACTTGGATATAAAATCACTGGTCAGGATGCTGGGAGCTGAACACATAGAAAAATCTCGTAAAGAAATAGAAGAGAAAATGGATCAAAAGTTAGAAGCCTTTACAAGGCAAATACAAAAATCACTTCAAGAAATGCAGGAGAAGATGGATCAAAGAGAAGAAGACAATAAGGAGGAAAGACAAAAATCACTTAAAGAACTACAGAAGAACGTGGGCCAACAAGTAGAAGCTATGAAAGAGGAAACACAAAAATCTATTAAAGAAATACATGAAAACACAATCAAGCAAGCGAAAGATCTGAGCACATCCATCCAGGCACTCAAAACAGAAGTAGAAACAACTAAGAAATCGCAGAGGGAGACAACATTGGAGATAGAAAACCTTGGGAAGAAATCAGGAGCCATAGATGCAAATATCAACAATAGAATACAAGAGATAGAAGACAGAATATCAGAAGCCGAAGATACCATAGGAACCATTGATTCAACAGTCAAAGAAAATACTAAATGCAAAAAGGCTGTAACCCAAAACATCCAGGAAATCCAGGACACAATGAGAAGACCAAACCTAAGGATTATAGGTATAGATGAGAATGAAGATGTACAAGTTAAAGGGCCAGCAAATATCTTCTACAAAATTATGGAAGAAAACTTCCCCAACCTAAAGAGAGAGATGCCCATGAATACACAAGAAGCATACAGAACCCCAAACAGACTGGATCAGAACAGAAATACATCCCGTCACATAATAATCAAAACTCCAAATGTACTAAACAAAGAAAGAATATTAAAGGCAGCAAGAGAAAAAAGCCAAGTAACTTATAAAGGAAGACCTATCAGAATAACACCAGACTTCTCACCTGAGACCATGAAAGCTAGAAGATCCTGGGCAGATATCATGCAAACTCTAAGAGAACACAAACTTCAGCCAAAACTACTTTACCCAGCAAAGCTCTCAATCACCATAGATGGAGACATCAAGGTATTCCATGACAAAACCAAATTTGCACGATATCTTTCCACAAATCCAGCCCTACAAAGGATAATAGGAGGAAAACACCAAGACAAGGACGGAAACTACACCCGGGAAGAAGCAAGATAGAAACCTCCTCTCATCAAACCCAAAAGAAGGTAACCTCTCCAATATAAAAAGTAAATAAAATAAATAAATATAATTTCAAAAATGTCTGGAGGAAATAATTACTATTCCTTAATATCTCTTAACATCAATGGACTCAATTCCCCAATAAAAAGACATAGATTAACAGACTGGATACGGAGACAGGACCCTACATTTTGCTGCATACAGGAAACACATCTCAGTGTCAAAGACAAACACTGCCTTAGAGTAAAAGGCTGGAAGACAATTTTACAAGCAAATGGTCTCAGGAAACAAGCTGGAGTAGCCATTCTAATATCAGATAAAATTGACTTCCAACCTAAAATCATCAAAAGAGACTCAGAAGGTCACTTCTTGCTGGCCAAAGGAAAAATCCACCAAGAAGAGCTCTCAATACTGAACATCTATGCTCCAAATGCAAGGGCAGCCTCATTCGTAAAAGAAACCTTACTAAAGCTTAAAGCACACATTACACCTAACACAATAATTGTGGGTGACTTCAACACTCCACTCTCCTCAATGGACCGATCAGGAAAGCAGAAACTAAACAGGGACACAGTGAAACTAATTGAAACTCTGGACCAATTGGATTTAACAGATATATATAGGACATTTCATCCTAAAGCTAAATAATATACCTTTTTCTCAGCTCCACATGGGACCTTCTCCAAAATAGACCATATAATTGGTCACAAGACAGATGTCAACAAATACAAGAAGATCGAGCTAATCCCATGCCTTCTATCAGATCACCATGGAGTAAGAGTGGTCTTCAATAACAACAAAAACAACAGAAAGCCCACATACACATGGAAACTGAACAATACTCTACTCAATGACACCTTGGTCAAGGAAGAAATAAAAAAAGAAATCAAAGACTTTTTAGAATTCAATGAAAATGAAGGTACAACCTACCCAAATCTATGGGACACAATGAAAGCAGTGCTAAGAGGAAAACTCATAGCTCTAAGTGCATCCAAAAAGAAACTGGAGAGAGCATATACTAGCAGCTTAATGGCACACCTTAAAGCCCTGGAAGAAAAACAAGTTAATTCACCCAGGAGGAGTAGAAGACAAGAAATCATCAAACTCAGGGCTGAAATCAATCAAATAGAAACAAAGAGAACCATACAAAGAATCAACAAGACCAGGAGCTGGTTCTTTGAGAAAATCAACAAGATAGATAAACCCTTAGCCAGACTAACCAAAGGACACAGAGACAGTATACAAATTAACAAAATTAGAAATGAAAAGGGAGACATAACAACAGAAACTGAGGAAATTCAAAACATCATCAGATCCTACTACAAAGGTCTATACTCAAAACAACTGGAGAACCTGGAGGAAATGGACAATTTCCTAGACAGATATCAAATACCAAAATTAAATCAGCATCAAGTAGATCAGCTAAATAGTCCCATAACCCCTAAAGAAATAGAAGGGGTTATAGAAAGCCTCCCAACCAAAAAAAGTACGGGACCAGATGGTTTTAGTGCAGAATTCTACCAGACCTTCAAAGAAGACTTAACACCAATACTCTCCAAACTATTCCACAAAATAGAGACAGAAGGGACACTGCCCAACTCATTCTTCGAAGCCACAATTATGCTAATACCTAAACCACAAAAAGATCCAACAAAGAAAGAGAACTACAGGCCAATTTCTCTGATGAATATAGATGCAAAAATACTAAATAAAATTCTTGCTAACCGAATCCAAGAGCACATCAAAACGATCATCCACCATGATCAAGTAGGCTTCATCCCAGGGATGCAGGGATGGTTCAATATACGGAAATCCATCAATGTAATCCACTACATAAACAAACTGAAAGAAAAAAACCACATGGTCATCTCATTAGATGCTGAAAAAGCATTCGACAAAATTCAGCATCCTTTCATGCTAAAAGTCTTGGAAAGAGCAGGAATTCAAGGCCCATACCTAAACATAGTAAAAGCAATCTACAGCAAACCAGTAGCCAACATCAAAATAAATGGAGAGAAACTTGAAGCATTCCCACTAAAATCAGGGACTAGACAAGGCTGCCCTCTCTCTCCATATCTTTTCAATATAGTACTTGAAGTTCTAGCAAGAGCAATTAGACAACATAAGGAAGTCAAAGGGATACAAATTGGAAAGGAAGAAGTGAAACTATCATTATTTGCAGACGATATGATAGTTTACCTAAGCGACCCAAAAAACTCCACCAGAGAACTTCTACAGCTGATAAACAACTTCAGCAAAGTGGCAGGTTATAAAATTAACTCAAGCAAGTCAGTGGCCTTCTTGTACTCAAAGGACAAGCAGGCAGAGAAAGAAATTAGGGAAATAACACCCTTCACAATAGCCACAAACAACAAAAAATATCTTGGCGTAACTCTAACCAAACAAGCGAAAGATCTGTACAACAGGAACTTCAAGTCCTTGAAGAAAGAAATCGAAGAAGACCTCAGAAGATGGAAAAATATTTCTTGCTCCTGGATTGGCAGGATCAATATAGTAAAAATGGCCATCTTGCCAAAAGCAATATACAGATTCAATGCGATCCCCATCAAAATCCCAACTCAATTCTTCATAGATCTAGAAAGAGCAATTCTCAAATTCATCTGGAGCAACAAAAAACCCAGGATAGCTAAAACTATTCTCAACAATAAAAGGACTTCTGGGGGAATCAATATCCCTGACCTCAAGCAGTACTACAGAGCAATTGTGTTAAAAACTGCATGGTATTGGTATAGCAACAGGCAAACAGATCAATGGAACAGGATTGAAGACCCAGAGGTTAACCCACAGACTTATGGTCACTTGATCTTTGATAAAGGAGCCACAACCATCCGGTGGAATAAAGATGGCCTTTTTAACAAATGGTGCTGGTTCAACTGGAAGTCAACATGCAGAAGAATGCGAATTGATCCACTCTTATCTCTTTGCACTAAGATCAACTCCAAGTGGATCAAGGACCTCCACATAAAACCAGACACACTGAAACTATTAGAAAAGAAACTTGGGAAGACCCTGGAGGACTTGGGCACAGGGGAAAAGTTCCTGAACAGAACACCAATAGCTTATGCTCTAAGATCAAGAATCGACAAATGGGACCTCATAAAATTACAAAGTTTCTGCAAAGCAAAGGACACTGTCAGAAGGACAAAACGGCAACCAACAAAGTGGGAGAAGATCTTCACCAACTCCACATCCGACAGAGGGCTAATATCCAATATATACAAAGAACTCAAGAAGTTAGACCGCAAAGAAACAAATAACCCTATCAAAAAATGGGGCACAGAGCTAAACAAAGAATTTTCACCAGAAGAAATTCGGATGGCCGAGAAACACCTTAAAAGATGTTCAACATCATTAGTCATCAGGGAAATGCAAATCAAAACAACCCTGAGATTCCACCTCACACCAGTCAGAATGGCTAAGATTAAAAACTCAAGAGACAACAAGTGCTGGCGAGGATGTGGAGAAAGAGGAACACTCCTCCACTGTTGGTGGGATTGCAAAATGGTAAAACCGCTCTGGAAATCAGTTTGGCGGTTCCTCAGAAAATTGGGCATGTCACTTCCAGAGGACCCTGGCATACCACTCCTGGGCATATACCCAGAGGATTCCCCTGCATGCAATAAGGACACATGCTCCACTCTGTTTATAGCAGCCTTGTTTATAATAGCCAGAAATTGGAAGGAGCCCAAATATCCCTCAAAGGAGGAATGGATACAGAAAATGTGGTATATTTATACAATGGAGTACTACTCAGCAATTAAAAATAATGAATTCATGCAATTTGTAGGTAAATGGTTAGACCTGGAAAATATCATCCTGAGTGAATTAACCCAATCACAAAAGAATGCACATGAAATGCAATCACTGATAAGTGGATGTTAATGAGCCCAGAAGCCCTAAATACTCAAGACACAAATAGCAAGTCAAATGATTCCCAAGAAGAAGAAAGGAGAGGACCCTGGGCCTGTAAAGATTGCATCCAGTTTAATAAAGAAACCGAGGGGGGAGGGGGAATTATTGGGGAACAGATGGGGGGGAGAGGAACTATGGGAACTATGGTGGGTGGGAACTGGGAAAGGGGAAAGCCTTTGGAATGTAAACATAGAATATAGAAAATAAAATAAAAAAATAAAAAAAATTAAAATAAAGTCTTTATAAAATAAAAAAATTAAAAACTGAAAAAAAAAAGAATTTTATTGAGTATTTTTGCATCGATGTTCATAAGGGAAATTGGTCGGAGGTTCTCTTTCTTAGTTGGATCTGTGTGTGGTTTTGGTATCAGCTCAATTGTGCCTTTGTAGAATGAGTTGGGTAATGTTCCTTCTGTTTCTATTTTGTGGAATCATTTGAAGAGTATTGGTATTAGGTCTTCTTTGAAGGTCTCATAGAATTCTGCACTAAAACCATCTGGTCCTGTGCTTTTTTTGGTTGGAAGACTTTCTATGACCCTTTCTATTTCCTTGGGGATCATGGGACTATTTAGATGCTCTATTTGATCCTGATTTAATTTTGTATTTGGTATCTGTCTAGGAAATTGTCCATTTCCTCCAGATTGTCCAGTTGTGTTGAGTATAGGCTTTTGTAGTAGGATCTGATGATTTTTTGAATTTCCTCAGTTTCTGTTGTTATATCTCCCTCTTCATTTCTAATTTTGTTATTTTGGGTACTGACTCTGTGCCCTTTGGTTAGTCTGGCTAAGGGTTTATCTATCTTGTTAATTTTTCTCAAAGAACCAGCTCCTGGTTTTGTTGATTCTTTGTATGGTTCTCTTTGTTTCAACTTGTTTGATTTCAGCCCTGAGTTTAATGATTTCCTGTCTTCTACTCCTCCTGGGTGAATTGGATTCTTTTTGTTCCAGAGCTTTCAGGTGTCCTATTAAGTTGCTAGTATATGCTCTCTCCTGTTTCTTTTTGGAGGCACTCAGGGCTATGAGTTTTCCTCTTAGCACTGCTTTCATTGTGTCCCATAGATTTGGGTATGCTGTGCCTTCATTTTCATCAAATTCTAAAAAGTCTTTGATTTCTTTCTTTATTTCTTCCTTGACTAAGGTATCATTGAGTAGAATATTGTTCAGCCTCCTTGTGTATGTGGGCTTTCTGTTGTTTTTGTTGCTATTGAAGACCACTCTTACTCCATGGTGATCTGATAGGAGGCATGGGATAGTGGAGTGTTGAGGTCCCCCATACTCATTGTGTTAGGTGCAATGTGTGCTTTGGGCTTTAGTAAAGTTTCTTTTACGAATGAGGGTGCCCTTGCATTGGGAGCATAGATATTCAGAATTGTGAGTACTTCTTGGTGGATTTTTCCCTTGACTAGCAAGAAGTGATCTTCTGTGTCTCTTTTGATCTTTTTATATTTGTTGAGGTCTGTCTTATGACCAATTATATGGTCAATTTTGGAGAAGGTAGAACGAGGTGCTGAAAAAAAAAGGTATATTCTTTTGCTTTAGCATGAAATGTTTTGTGTGTGTGTGTGTGTGTGTGTGTGTGTGTGTGTGTGTTAAATCCAATTGGTCCAAAGCGTCAATAAGTTTCACTGTGTCTCTGTTTAGTTTCTGTTTTCCTGATCAGTCCATTGAGGATAGTGGAGTGTTGAGGTCCCCCATAATCATTGTGTTAGGTGCAATGTGTGCTTTGGGCTTTAGTAAAGTTTCTTTTACGAATGAGGGTGCCCTTGCATTGGGAGCATAGGTATTCAGAATTGTGAGTACTTCTTGGTGGATTTTTCCTTTGACTAGCAAGAAGTGATCTTCTGTGTCTCTTTTGATGACTTTAGGTTGATAGTCAATTTTATCTGATATTAGAATGGCTATTCCAGCTTGCTTCCTGAGACCATTTGCTTGTAAAATTGTTTTCCAGCCTTTTACTCTAAGGTAGTATTTGTCTTTGACCCTGAGGTGTGTTTCCTGTATGCAGCAAAATGTAGGTTCCTGTTTCCATATCCAGTCTGTTAGTCTATATCTTTTTATTGGGGAATTGTCCATTGATGTTAAGAGATATTTAGGAATAGTGATTATTTCTTCCTGTCATTTTTGATGTTATTTTTGTTCTCGAGTAGTTATCTTCTTTTGAGTTTGATGGAAGAAGGTTACTATCTTGCTTTTTCCAGGGTGTAGTTTCCCTCCTTGTATTGGAGTTTTCCTCCTATTATCCTTTGTAGGGCTGGGTTTGTGGAAAGATATTGTGTAAATTTGGTTTTGTCATGGAATATTTGATTTCTCTATCTATGTTGATTAAGAGTTTTGCTGGGTATATTAGTCTTGGCTGACATTTGTGTTCTCTTAGAGTCTGCATGAGATCCACCCAGGATCTTCTAGTTTTCATGGTCTCTGGTGAGAAGTCTGGTGTGATTCTGATAGGTCTTCCTTTATATGTTACTTGGCCTTTTTCTCTTACTGCCTTTAATATTCTTTCTTTGTTTAGTACATTTGGGGTTTGATTATTATGTGACGGGAGGTATTTCTCTACTGGTCTAGTCCATTTGGAGTTCTGTAGGCTTTTTCTATGTTCATGGGCATCTCTCTCTTTGGTTAGGGAAGTTTTCTTCCATAGTTTTGTTGAAGATATTTGTTGGCCCTTTAAATTGTAGATCTTCACTCTCATCTATAACTATAATCCTTAGGTTTGGTTTTCTCATTGTGTCCTGGGTTTCCTGGATGTTTTGGGTTACAAGCCTTTTGCATTTTGCATTTTCTTTGACTGTGGAATCAATGGTTTCTATGGTATCTTCAGCATCTGAGATTTTTACTTCTATCTCTTGTATTCTGTTGTTGATATTTGCATCTATCACCCCTGATTTCTTCCCAAGGTTTTCTATCTCCAAAGTTGTCTCCCTTTGTAATTTCTTAGTTGTTTCTACCTCTGTATTTAGATCCTGGATGGTTTTGCTCAGTTCTGTCACTTGTTTGTTTGTGTTTTCCTGCAATTCTTTGAGATTTTTGTTTTTCCTCTTTCATGACTTCTGCCTGTTGCCTCAATTTCTCCTGCATTTCTTTTCTTTTTTTTCTTGCATTTCTTTAAGTGATTTTTTTCATTTCCTCTTTATTGGTTTCTGTCTGTTGACCCATATTCTCCTGGAATTCTTTACGTGATTTTTGTGTTTCCATTGTAAGGGCTTCTAACCTATTCATCTTCCCCTGCATTTCTTTAAGAGATTTGTTTATGTCTTTTTTGTGTTCCTGTAGCAGCATCATGACCAGTGCTTTCAAATCCAAATCTTGTTTTTCTGGTGTGTTTTGGTATCCAGGACTTGCTATGGTTGGAGAATTGGGTTCAGATGCTGCCATATTGCCTTGATTTCTGTTAGTAACATTCCTACGCTTGCCTTTACCTCTGAAGTTAGTTGGTCTTGTTGTTACTGGTTGGTGTTTGAAGCTCCTGTGAGCCTGAGGTTTGGAGCTGCTGTTACAGATGGCGTCCATGCTCCTAAGGCAGAAACTGGAAGGTTTCCACCATTGGGCTCCCAATTACCTCCTCAGCTCTGCTGGGCTGGATTCAAGTCTCCTCCCGACTTGCTGTTGGGCGCATAACTGGACTCCCGCCGTCTCCTCCTGTTTTGCCTAGATGCCAGCTCTTAAGAATCAGTTCTTTATTTCCACCGATCTGGGCTTGTTTGTTGGTTCTCTATGGTGACCTGGGCTCATCTGTTGGTTCTCTATGGACCTGGTTAGGCTACGAGATCCAAGATGGTGGCGGGTCTCGGAGCTCTGTCTAACTGCGGGATTCCCTGCAGGACCAGAACTTTCCTGGCTGGACTGCTGGAGTCTATATGATGGTGCTCTCGATCCACAGGGCTCCATCTGGTTAGCTGTCTGTGGTGCCCCGAGGCAAGATGGTGGCCTCCGCTGTAATCCAGGCACAGATCCCCAAGCCAGTTGGTGCTCGAACAGGTTGGCGCACAGATAGCCCGCTGAGCTTTCCAGGCTCTGGGTGCAGGTAAGAGCATGACGGGATAGGCGATGTTAGACTCGGACTCTATCCACATACCTGGCCCCACTGTTAACTGTCTGCGGTGACCCGAGGCCAAGAACCTTTATTTTTAAAATGACTAAAATAACCAATCAAATCTATTATTTAAAAAAACTTCCAAAAATAAAATAAAATGAAGATTTGAGGGGAAGAAATGCATAGTATGCATATATAAAAACTGGGAAAAATAAATACAGGCATTATATCATTTTTAAAAAACTAATGAATCAATCAGTTAATTAAAAAAAATGAGTTCCAGTTTGATTTCTGAGGTGTTCTAGATTCCTTTCTGTTACTGTGACAATTGACCTGATCAGAAGCAATTTGGTGGGAAATAGGTTTATTTCATTGCCCAGGTTGAGAGAAGCAGAGATTATGGAAGAATTCTTACTAGCTTGCTTTCATGTGCACATTTACCTATCTTTCTTATATAGCTCAGCCCGCCTGCCCAGGGACAGCACTGTGTGAAGTGGGCTCAGCTCTCCTACCTTGATTTGAACTCATGGAAAAGCCCCACAGATGTGCCCATGGGCCAGTGTGATGAAGGAGCTCCCTCAAATGAGAATCCCCCAGATAGGATGTGTCAAGCAGACCTCTCAACATGACTAGCAGGTAAGGATAGCATCATCTTGAGGCCAAAACCAAACACAGGCACCAAAAAAAATGTAGATTCAAAATATTTTCAATGACACACTAGTAAACTACACAGTAAGAGTACTACCCAACCTGACCAATTAGAATGTATCCCTAGGATACAAGAATTGGTTCAATACACATGATTCATTGTGATATATACCATTATCAAAAAGAAGGGAAAAACTCATAGTCACCTAACAGAGACAAAAAGCATCTCAGGAAATCCACATCCTTTGAACAACAAAAAAATTAAATAAATTTACTTTATCCCAAGCCCATGGCAAATATAGTTTATCAAGAAAAACTGGAAATCTTCCATGTAGGAGCTGCTACAAAGGAAAGATGTCCATCACCACCACTGCTAGCCAACACTGTGACTGTCAGCTTGATTGGATTTGACTGAGAAGGACCTGGGAGATTAGTATAGCATAATTCCAGATGTGTCTGTTATGGCATTTTCAAGGGGGGAATGAAATTAAGAGAACTCTGCTTTCACAAACAGTATAACTCTTTCATGATTTGAAATTTAAATAGACTATTGATAGGTGGTTCAATTACAGAAGGTAGGGCCTGGTTGGAGAATGTATGTAATTAGGGGGAATCTGTCTTTGTAACATCTATCTTGTCCCCTTTATGGTCATGTCTATAACTTTAATTTTTTAAGCCTTATTTTAGTGAAGGTTTTTTTAATGCTTTAATCTCCCCCTTTAGCCCACTACCCACAGTTGGGGTTGGGGGTGCAGGAGGATGGACCTGTTTAGAAAGTCCTTTGGAGCAATGCCCATCTATGTTGTCTGGACATCGGCAGTTCAATTCACAGGTTAGCAGTGGCAGCTCGATCCATTTGCAAACACTTTACTGATACATCAGCACTCCAGTTTGATAGAGTTGGGATAGCAAACATGAATCCGCAGTGGTGGCACTACTTAGCAGAAACAGCCAGGCCTCTGCCTAGGCAAGAGCCAGCAGGAAAGACCTAGAGGGACCCAAAAGGATGCCAGGAGAAATTCTCAGCTGTGCCTCTCTCAGGGAAGTGAAGATCAGGGAAGACTGGAGACCCACAAGAATTGCACAGCTAGCTCTATAAGCAAGCCTAGCTCAGTCTCGGTCACTGTCCATCAAGTTCTATTTACACCCTCCAAGCATCACGTGTTCTCCATGGGTCTTCCCTCAGAATGGGTTTTGCCTCAGCATGGGTGTTGCCTCAGCACATGCATCTGCCTCAACTGACATCTGTCAATCAGCCTGAGTCTGTGGAAACAGCAAGAAACTGTAGCACACCACCAGAAGTTTTTCAGTGTGTTTCTCTCTATGGAGTCCTGACAAATGTAGCTGGACTACACAATGTAAGGCAGACCAATACATGCCTATTGTTAGCAAAGAATCCTTCATCACGTGCCCTTTCATGTGCTTGCTTTAGCAGACCATCCTCTCTCATGTGTCTGCTTCAGTTAAACATTCCTTTATGTGTTTACTCCAGCAAAACACCATCTTTACAAAGAACACTTAACTTTCTACTTCACTGGTCCATCTATTCTGCTTCCTATCTGCAGTGGTATAAATTGTTCCTCCATTCTCTCCCAGTCACAATGGATAGAAACCACTAAAATCATAAGGCAAACAAATCATTCTCTTAAATATTTTGTCACCCATTAACTGTAACCAATACAAAAGTCAGCATCAAAAAAAAAAATGGAACCATGATGATTGTATCTCCCTGAACACACAGCTCAAAAGCTTCTGGAATTGGTAGGAAGAATTTGGAGATACAGATTAGAGATAGCCTAGATGCCAGAAGCAGAACTTACTGGGTGATTCTGGAGGGATCTCAGAGGACTGAAGCTGCAGTTGGAGGTACCAAGGATGTAAAGTATCTGCTGAAGAAAAGAGCTAAGCCAGCCCAGAAGAGAGGCTAAGTAAGCCAAGTGGGCTACAGTCAACAAGGCCTTTAAAGTAGAGTTGTGAAAGGACTTGTGAGCTCATGCCACCATGCAGTTATGAAACACAGAGCTAGAGAAGTCAATATTTGCACTACTTGGTTTTTATCTTGTTCTGGTCTATGCTGTCTTTGATAGTTCTCCTTTTTTCCGCAAAATGTTTACTTGAGGCATTGTGTGGTGGGTGTATGTAATCTGCTTTCTGATCTTTATAAAAGCTTGCAACTTAGAGTTTCCTAAAGTTTCAAAGAAGACTTGAACTAGAGCTTTAAACAACATCATGATGGTTAAGACTATGTGGACTCATAGCACAAATGAAATACACTTTGCATTGTAAGACGGACAACTGATCAGGGCCAATGGTAGAATTGTATGGTTTAAAGAGATGTGTTTGGGTGTCAAACTAACGGGGAGTAAATTTGGGTGGTTAATTTTAATTAATAATTACAGAATTATTTGAAACTTTCATTGCTTCTAGCTTGGTCCCAGTGCTTATAAAACTGCCTGGCACAAGTTCTGAGCATCCAGACCATAAAAATTCAGTAAGAAAAACCAGTAATGTCTTCTAAATTAAAATATAAAATTATGTGACTGAAGATTATATGATAATATATTTAGAAACCTCTAAAGATATGATTTTTTTTAATCTACTAGAAAAAATAAGTGAATTTAGGGAATTTGTAGACTGCAATAACAACAAACAAAACCAATTGCATTTCTATACATGAATAACCAACCTGAAAGGAAACAAAATAGTAATCCCAATCAAAATAGCAACAAATTTTAAAATAAGACAAATGACTTAGAGTTTCCATTGCTGTGAAGAGACACCATGACCAACTCTTGAAAAGGACAACATTTAATTGGGACTGGCTTACAATTTCTGTGGTTCAGTCCATCCATTATGATTATGACAGGAAGCATTATACCATCCAGGCCAGCATGGCACTGGAGGAGCTCAGAGTTCAACATCTTGTTCCAAAATGAAATAGAAGACTCTTCCACCCTCAGCCATCTAGAAGCATGGTCTCAAAGCCCACCCCCAAAGTGACATACTTCCTCCAAAAAGGTTATAGTTCCTAATAATTCCACTTTATGGGCCATCTATATTCAAACCACCACAGCAAATAAAATAAGCAAAAATAAATTTAACCAAAAGGTGATAGACACACTGACCTCCTCAGGCACCAAGCATGCACATGCTATCCATATATACATGCAGGCAAAACACCATATACATTGTGGTGGTTTAAATATAATTGGCCCAAGGAGTGGCACTACTTGGAGGTGTGGCCTTGTTGGAGTAGTTGTAGCCTTATTGGGAGAAGTGTGTCACTGTGGACATGGGCTTTGAGTCTCCTATGTTCAGGCTCTTCCTAAAGTGGAAAGAGCCTCCTTCTAGCTGCCTGCAGTATCCTCCTGGTTGCCCTTGGATCAAAATGTAGAACTTTCAGCTCTTTTTGTACCATACAATGGCTGCCTGGACTGCATGCTGCCAACCTTCCACTTCCCACCATGATGATAGTAGACCAAACCTTTGCAACTATAATCCAGCCCCAGTCAAAGGTTTTCCTGGTGTCTCTTCACACACATATAAAATAATAAATCTAAAACAAAATAAAAAAATAAAGCAGTGTGATGGCAATGCACACCTTTAATGCCAGCACTTGGGAGGCAGGGGCAGGAGTAAGCCTGGTCTATGAAGCAAGTTCCAGGATAGCCAGGATTACACCGAGAAACCCTGTCTCAAAAGAAGGAAGTAGAGGAGGAGGAGGAGGAAGAGAAAGAGGAGGAGTGAAAACAAAGGAAATTAAATATGATGCAGACAAAATGGAAAGATATGTCATGTTTGTGAATTGAATTAATTTTGTTAAACTATCCATACTATTCTAAATAATGACAGATTCAAGGAAATCACTACCAACCTTCCATTGGTGTTCTTCACATAAATATGTGGAAATGTGTTCCTAAAATGTACACGGAATACTAAAGTATTCAAAAGAAGATTAGAACTAGAGCTTTAAACAACATCATGATGGTTAAGACTATGTGGTGTTTTCCACTACTATGGAAAAAAAGTACCTGAGAAAATCAATTCAGAGGAAGAATGATTTGCCTTAATTCATCGTTTTAGAGATTTTTAGATCTTGACCAACTGATTCTACTACTCTGATTTGAGTTGAGGCAAAATATGACGGCAAATAAGAGTGTGGGAGAGGGAACTGCTGCCTCAGAAAGGGCATGGAGAAGTGGGAGGAGGAGGAGAAAGAAGGTGGAGAGAACAGAACCACCTATGTTCTTCCAAGGCAAGACTGCAATGACCTACTTCTTCAAACTAGTCCCTACCTCTAAATATCTTATTTATCTATACAGTTATCAATTGATTAGTTTATTGCTGAACTTGGTACCCATATTATCCAGTTAATTCTCAAGATTCTCATCTGTGGGCCAGGTCTTCAAGACATGAGCTTTGGCAATTTTTCCAGTCAAAATCATAACACACTCTAAGAAGCTAACGTCTTATTATGCAAGAAGAACATAGCTGGAGGCATCACATTTCCTAATTTCAAAATTATATTATAAAGCTGTCATAAACAAAGCATCACACTGGCATAAAAACAGAAAGATAAACAAATGGAACAGAAGTTCAGAATTAGCATAGAGAACACAGGGCTTATATTGTCCATTGATCTTTGACAAGACTACCAAGAACACGATGAGCAAATACAATAGAACATGCACTTGGAATTAGAGTAGAGGGCATATGACTTACATGGTCAATTAACCTTTGACAAGAGTACCAAGAATATGACAAATGAACAGAATAGAACATACCTCAGAATTAGGAAAGGACACATGGCTTATATGGTCCATTGATCTTTGACGAGACTACCAAGGACAGACAATGGGTAAGAGTTTCTTTGAGAACTGGTGATAGCAGAACTGGATGCACAGAAGGAAATTGGACTTTTGTCTCTCACATCATTCCCAATATTCAACTCAAATGGAACAAAGATTTCAAAGTAAGAGTTGAAATTATAGTTACTAGAAACAAATTACAGGATGAGACATCTCTCATAAGATAGGTTCTTAGTAGAAATCTTAGCTATGTTTATAAATATATAACACTGTGCTGCTTAATTTTTATTCTCAATTTGACAAAACCTAGAGTCACTTAGGAAGAAGATATTTTAGTTGGAGTATCTAGACAAAGCATGTGACCATGTCTGTCAGACATTGTCTTGATTAGTGATTTGGGATGGCCTAGTCAACTGTGGGCAACTCCATCTCTTAGCAAGTAGGCCTGGATTGCTGAACATGATCCACTATGATTTCTGCTTCAGTTCTCAGCGATGGATTGTGGCCTGTAAGTATAAACCAAATAAACCCTTTCCTCATTAAGTTGCTTTAGTCTAAGTATTTTATCAAATCTGTAGAGAAGCAAGCTAGGACAAACACCATATATTAAGAACAGCAAACATAGACAAAATGGTATTACAATAAAAACTCTGGTGGTCATGAAAGCCGTCCACAAAATAAAAATGATAATGCACAGAAAGGAACAAAATATTTGTCAATGTACATGTAAAAATAGTAGTATCCAAAATGTATGGGACTCAAGCAGCTTAATACCAACCAAACCAATATAAATAAATAGGCTGATTAACAGTGAGCCATTTCTTATATTTCTTAATAGGGGATAAATAATAGCAAAACATACGCACAAATGTTCTTTGTATCACTACCCAGAGTAAAATCAAAATACAGATATATATGTCACCTATTAAAATGATTATATTTTAAAATGTGTGTTTACATGCCTGCATGTGTGTGTGTGTGTGTGTGTGTGTGTGTGTGTGTGTGTATTGGTGAGGCAGTAGAGAAACAACAATACAAACTGGTAAGATCATTATGGAAAACAATATAGAAACTCCTTAAAAACATAAAAACAGAACTACTCTATGACCCAGAAATCGCAGATGTATGTATAAGGAAATGAAATCACTCCATCACAGAGATAACTATACTCTCATAGTCACAGTAGTGAAGATATGGAAACACCTAGCATGTTTGTGGATAAAAAAACAGATAAAGAAGATGTGCAAATCCATGCACATGTGTATGTGCAATTGACAATTATTTGGCCACCTCACAAAAGAAGGAAATCTCGTCATTTGGTAGATGAACATAGAAGGCATGATATGTAAAATAATCCAGACACAGGAAGGAAATTAATGCATGATTCATAAACATTATTTGATCTCATCAAACTGGAGAAAACAGAGTAGAATAGAGAAAATTGGTCAAGGAGTATAGCTATTCAGTCATACTGGATAAGGAAGTCCTGCAGGAAGTACATCGTGGTGATGATAGTTAATAATATTCTGTATACATGAAAGTCACTAGAAGTATTGGTTTTGATATTCTCTACACTGAAGTGGGAAGAAGGTGATTTGGAGTCATAGAGTGTAGAGAGAAAGCAGATAAGGACTTATTTAGTTCTCTTGCCCCTAGTTTTAGAAATTATTTGCCAAATATCAGTCAGTTTCATGGGTCCCAAGTTTAACTTTGGAGCAGTTGCTTTGGTAGCCCTTTAGATTAATTTTTTTTTTTTTGAAGGCACAACTCAAACAACTAATAAGATTCCCATACGTGGTACACTTCCATACAAAAAGTTACAGATTACATGATTACATGATTCCTTTGTTATAAAACATTCAGAGCAGTGGAACTCTAGAGGCAGAACACAGAGCACTTATCGCCAGGAGATTAGAGGGAGGGAGGGAGGCAAAGCCACCGTGATGCAGATACGGGAGTCCTTATGGGCAGACATGTTACCAAACTCTTTAAAATAGTCAGGTCAAGTTCCAGAATGTAAAACTTGGAGATAAAAATCCCTAAAGGGGTGATCAAGTAAAAAAGATGTTCCCGCTTTAATATGATTGATGTTCTGGAGAAGTATGGACACAGGGCTTGAAGAGCGCAAAGGCCATAGGAAGGACCAGGCAGAACAGTTACACTCAGGGACCTGGCAGACATCTTGCTCTTAGGTTTCTCTGAAGAAACCAACCATGCTGACACCTTGGATTTCCAGCCTCCAAAACCACGAGAAATAAAATGTCTGCTATGTCACCCATCTGGTCTCTGGTCTTTTGTCATACTCACACCATTGCCGACTGATGTTGGAGGTTACTTTGGTATATGGTAAAAATGACTCAGAATGGGCCAGAGTTGCTGGATGCACAGGACTGTTATATCAAATGTCATGGTTTTAAATGGTTCATTTTGTGTCGTGTGAATTTTGTCTCGGTGTATTTTTAAAAAATTATACCTATCAGGCCTCTGGATAATTATCTAGACAACTCTGCCTTGTACATGGAAAAGTGATCATCACAGAAGATAAAACAAAGACACTCTATATCCTCTCCACTAAAAATGAATCAGAAATAATTGTTAAACTAATTGACTATTAAATGTTAAATTACATAAATTTAAAGTAAAATTATATTAAAGACTGGTTGGTGTGTCTGAAGTTGTTCTGGACTGAAATGTAATTCAACTCAAGAAAACAGGTCTGTGAGCTCCTAATCCCTAGGGCCTGAGAATGTAACTCCCACTGGTCCGCTCTCCTGGTTTTCCATCTTCCTCTACTGCCATTATTCATGTTCCTGAGGTCATTTGTCTCTGTGTCCTTCTGTAGTTCACCGTGGTGTGTGAGGCCATATCGCCTCTCCACTTTGCTTCAGTGACTTTGTGTTGCTGCCTTGACATTTTCTGTGACAAATGATTTTTGAATAAGATTTGTAATTATTTGAATGTTTTATACAGTTACACAATATCTATGGATCAAATCCATCTACCACTACTTTCCTCCAATACCCCCTAGTGACTTCGCCCCTTCTCTCTCCTACCATCAGGTCCACATGGTGTGTGTGTGTCTGTGTGTGTGTGTGTGTGTGTGTGTGTGTGTGTGTGTGTGTGTGAATCACTGGAGGAGAGGGCAGCAGGCTGGAAGAATAAATTGAACCAAAGTACTATAACAGGTTGTGTCTTTGTATGGAGATATGATAATGAAAACCATGACTTTGTATACTAACTTAAAAAAATTTAAAGGAAAGGAAATCATCAAAATCAACAAATCAAGGATTTTCCTTTCTTCCTTTTAATCTCTTTCTCCATTCTTTTCTTCCTTCCTTCCTTCTGAGTTCTGGTTGTTAAACCTGTACCATCGAACACCACAGCTAGCAGATCCAAATGGTCATAAAGGTACCTTTCTCTCAGATAAACAAGAACTTGAGCAGTCTGCCACCGGAAATGTCCCTGCCAAGATTCCTTACTGTATCCTGGTTTCCTTCTTGTTTGCTGTATCACCATTGCCCTGGCCCTTGAGAGCTGTCTAATATCAACCAGAGAGAGCCAGGGCCTGGGTCACAGTATGGCTCACGCTGCTGAGTGAGGTCCTGTGAGAGTCTCACTCTACAGGGGAGTCAGTTGGAGAAGGCTGCTCGCAGCTCCAGAGAGACCATCTCTGGATCAGGGCCTTTGCCGCTCCTAACTGCCATGCTGGCATCATTGTCTTGGCTGCCACAGGCTGGCCAGGCTTTCGGCTTGTTGTGTGTCAGGGCAGGAGCAGCAGGCGCTGAGCCACTGTAAATGTTTGCTGGAGATGGGGCAACCTGGCCTGGTCACAGCTGCAGCTCTGCTTCCTGCCAGAGCCTCTTCCTGGCTCTGAGCTGGCGGGTTCATTGGTGGAATGGGGAAAGCAGAGCCTGGTAGAGCCTCCCAGTGTGAGACAGGCTCTGCTAGCCAAGCTGGGAGTATTTGTGCTCCTTACCTGGGAAACAGATCATGCACATCAAAGGCCAGAATTAATCAAAGCCACTGTCATAAACCCCTGCCTGGAGCCACTTCCATTACTGGAAGAGAAGAAGCCAGCCCCCAACCAGAGCCACCAAAACGTCTACTCTTCCACGAGCAGGACATGGCAAATCAAAACCACAGCAGTTTTTATCACACATGGCACTGCCAAGTGATGATGCCAACCACACACATTCCAACACATGACCTGAATTTCCCTACCCTCCTTCAGAGTTAACACTGTAATTCCTGCCTAACAAAGGAAGAGAAGAGGCTACGGAAAGTACGTAGTCAAAGTGACTCAAAGAAAGCTCTCAGTAAAGCCTTGGTTCAAACTCAAGGAGTCCCTTAGTCTCTTTTCACTACACTGTACAGTCCTCTCAACCCCCAATCAACCCTTCATCTGGAATAGCTCAGCCCTCTAACATACTCTCTGCCTTGTCCCACCTTCCCTGTTTTGATACACTCTATCTGAATACAGACACAGAGATGTAGCAATAGATTCCGGTACCTCTATAGCCTTGGATAAAGACTGGCCCAGACACAGACACTTACTCACCTATGGATGGGCGTTTAGTTATTCTGTGAGTGCGCGTGTGCGTGGATGCATGTGAAGTGTATAGCGCTATGTGAGATTGAAGGGGGCGTGCTTGCAGAGTTCAGATGAAGGCATTAGGTGACCTGCCTATTACTCTCCACTTTACACCTGTGAAACAGGGCTTCTCGTTGAATCTGGATCTAGGAAAAGGCCCAGTAAGCCTCAGGGAATCTCGTCTCCACTCCACTTCCTACAGAGCTAAGGTTACAGACTCATGCAGCACCATTTTTTCAGGTGGATACTGGGAATCTATATCAGAATCTCATGTTCATATGGCAAGCACTCTTACATACCAAACCATCTCCCCAGCCCTGGTGTTTGGGTTTTTACTAGGAGATCCAAGAGTGCAGTAAACATATTTTGTTCTTTCAATGTCTCTAGAACCAATTTGTAGTACCTGACTTAGAGGGAGGTCTCAGAAAATATTGGTGGAGTTAAATTAAGTGAACCTTTATCCCCCAAAGCAAATTATCAGAGCCTCCTGGCCAAGGAACAGAGTGGGTTCAGAGCGCTCCGCCTGACCTTCCCGGACCTCACTACAGCCAGCCTACATGCTAAGCACACTTGACTCCTCCACACTCTCTAAATCCCTCTTGAACTTTCTTACCTCGAGGCCATCACGCACACTGCATCTGCGGAGCCCTCTCTCCCTACCCTGCCTTCGTAAAATATCACGGCCTATTTTAAATACCACTTCCTCCCTCGCGTGCCTCTTTTATCCCTTTTGAGAAATGTGATGTTTTTCTCCTCTGGACTCCATATAAATATGTGTTTCTATGGTCTAACTTCTCTCTACATTATCTGTAATCACTGAAGTAATGATTCCGCCCGCCAGCCTGGAGTGGTCTTTGTCTCTTGTTTCTTGTGTTATGATCTGGCCTAACTTTGTCTCCTCAGGGAAGACCTTTCAGCTCCTCCAGGCCAATTCTGTCACTACATTCTAGAGTCTCTGGAGCAGCTAAACCTCCTCTGTGTGAATTTCCATTCTTTTCTGTATTCTTCTACAGAGGTACTGGCACATTCCTGTTTATTACTATGACTGGATACCACCAAGAAAATGGAACACTCTAGGTGTCCCTCAACAGATGAATGGATAACGTAACTGTGATACACAAAATACAGTAGGATTTTATTTTGTCATAATTAAAGATGAAACTTGCAGGAAAATGGACAAATCCAGGAATTATTATGTTAAACAAACCAATCTAGATACAGAAAGACAAATGCTGTGTGTTTATTGTCCTGTGTGGGTCCTCTTCCTAATTCTTCTCCATGGGAATGAGTGTGGGTATCTATGATGGAACTAGAAAGGGAACCATGGGTAAGGAGCAAGAATTTTAAGGAGGATATGTGTATGTGTGGGGGTGTGTGTGTAGCACACATGTGACATGCTAGTGGAAAGGACATACTCATAATAAAAGGGTAGAATCTGGGGTGGGATAGCGAGATGAGAGAGTGAACTGAATGAGGGAAACTAACCAAAACAAAGTATGTATGATACTTTGTAACTAATTAATAAAATTAGCAATCCAATTACTAGTTAATTGGCTTAATTAATTAGTAAGTGATTAATAAAATGACTGCATTTTAATAATGATTAATTAATAATGATCTTTGTAATTATGTGGTAATTAAAAGTAATAATAATAACAGTAATACCAACCCTCAGTTTTCTAAACCATCTATCTCTCCTCACTACCAATCCACCAGAAGCCTTCTTTGTCTTTGTCTTCATGGCTCCAGACACTGTGCCAGTGATCATTGCTAAATGACCAAGTAAAAGATGGCTGTAGCATGCATGACCGAAAGGGAAGATGCTCTTCTCTCCCTCAGCACTCACTGTCTCCTTCCTTTAGCATACTGATGCCTTTCTTCCTGTTGTCACTGTGTTCCACTCACAGGATCCTGTCTGTGGCCATAGGAAGCAAGAGGGGAAGCATCAACCAGCCCTCCAAACTGCAGAAAGACATAATCCATTGTTTGACACGGGAACACAAAACTCAGGTCGTCAGTCAAAATGAGCAGAAATCAGGCAGTGAAAATGTCACCAAACTAATCTGTAGGGAGAGTTCTAAAGTTGCTCTAGTTATAACCTATTAGAACATTATACTGACTTATAATATCAAAATAAAAGGAGTGAGGATACATTGAATGTGTTGTTCTAGACCAGAAGTGGGGTCTTTAAAAAGAACATGTCAGCTGACTTGAAAGGAAGTGTATGTTTTCACCCAGAAGGCATCCCAGGGTGAGAAGGGATAAGAATTTACCACTTGGATGGCTATCAGAAGAGGGACACAAATATCTCATATGTAGATGGCATTTCTGTTTCCTTGCCGCCCACAACTTAGAGTAACATGGGGGTTTTATGTTTGTTTTTTGTTTGTTTTGTTTTTTGGCCCATTAGGGACAGAGCATTTAAAAATCAAATAGTTAAGTCACAAATTCAAGGACACAAAACACACTAAGCACATTGTGGTCACTGCTCCTGGGTATCTAATGAAGAACCCCCAGACTTTCAGACAAGCTGGCCACCAGAGCAGCATCTAGATGTGTCTTTATTCCTCTTGCTTCTGTGCCCATAGCCTGAGCCACCTCTTCTACCTTCCCTGCTTAACATCAGTTAAATCCTCTTAAAAATCTTTTAGTGATTGATGTTATTCTCCCCATTATACAGGAGACCAACAAGATGATATGGTCATGCAGCATGAAATTAAGGTCAAAAGCCTTGGCCCACTTCCACAACAGATATCTCTATCACCTACTTCTCTGTGAAAAAGTGGGCACCAAAATAAAACTCAAGGGCTTCTACAGGAAGAAGGACACACACACACACACACACACACACACACACACGCACACGCACACGCACACGCACACGCACACGCACACGCACACACATGCACACACACTACACCACACCACACCACACCACAACAAACACACACACACACACACACACACACACACACACACAAACACACCTATGTTCCTCAGGATGTCTGCAGACCACAGCTACAGTATTTTAATACAAACATTGCTCATTCACTTCTTGCCCCAGAAACCTGAGCTATCAGCTTCCTGTGAGCAGAGCTTGTCCACCTTTCTATCCTTTATCCAGCTATTCTGCATCTTCTCCGAAAGCTGCATTGCAAGCCTCGAAGGAAATCACCGGATAGGGACCTGGGGTTTCTTTTAGCATTTAAAGCCTCAGGCCATAATTTGATTACTTAAACCACATGAAAGCAGAAGATACCAAGTGCTTTACATATGTAAGCGAAATAATTATTGCCAAAGGAAAGAATCGAGCTGGTACCAAACTGATGAAAGAAATGCTCGACCTATTATGGCTAAATTATATAAACTGTGGCTCATCCTGAAATGGTGGTCAAAGCCCAAAGAGCTTCACCCACCTAACTTAACCCAGACCCTGGCCCACAGTCACCTTTAAATATTTAATTGCTAGATGCATGGGTTGAGTTGAAAATGAGGAAACAGAAAATGCAACAGAGGAAAGACTGTGTGGACAAGCAAGCTCAGTCATATTACTTCTTTCATTACTAATAACATTTGAAGAATACCAATGATTGTGTTTTAAGTCAAGCAAAATAATCTAGACAATGGCATCCTTGGCAAGCTGTCTACAAAGCACAGCTCGAATGATCTCTTTGATTCTATTTTGACAGCATGGCTGCTGTGTCAAAGACAGCTACAATCTTTTGTTTATGGCACTACCTTAACTATATGATTTAAATGAGTAGAGACTGCTTTTAAATTTTACTACAGTTGTTTAAATGCATGTCCCCATTTTCCTGAATTGTACAAAAGTAATTTCAAAGGTTAATTTCAGAAAATACCTGGTAAAATTTACATACAGGATGCATAATTATTGTTGATATCTACATGGTTCTCCTGCCACGTGCATGCTCCGTTGCCAACTGGTCCACCACCCACGGAATGGCTGGAGAAGCTCTTGTCAGAACAATATGGATTTGTCAACAAATATTCAGCATCACAGAAAAAAAACTAAACTAAAAAACTAAACTTCATGATTCGTCAGCAGAGGGGTGTTCCTCTGTTTTATTTATGTTCTTGGTACCAAATCAGAAAAGATAAATCTGTACGAAAAGAATGTGGCAGCCTTGCAATAAAGGTTAGTATGATTGCAAAGAAACTGGGATTCATGGGGTTGGAAAGATGGCGCAACAGTTAAGAGCACTTGTTTCTCTTGCAGAGTAGTGGGGTTCACTTCCTAGCACCTACACGCTGGTTCACAGCTGTCTGCAACTCCAGTCCCAGAGGGTCTCATTCCCTCTTCTCATCTCAAAGGAGATCAGGTACACATGTGATGTACATCCCGGCATGCAGGCAGAACACTCATAGACTTAAATAATAAAAACAAATAGAGCTTTTTCAAAAATACATTCATGAGAAATTGAAAACATCACTGACAAGGGCAGAGAGGGAAGAATTGAGAGTGTTGGTGGCAGAAAGAAGCACATAAGCCAGTGCTACAGAGAGCTGGTGCACAGCGGAGTGAGTCAGAGTTCTGCCACTCAGGGGTAAGCAGATGTTCCGATGTGGGCTTCACAGTGCTTAGCAACTGTATAAGTGGGCTAAGTGCTCCTGTGAATTGCTAGGAGGAGTAAGAAAGACATAGATGTTTCAGAGCCACGTATGGGGACACACAGCTCCAATCCCAGCATTTGGGAGGCATAGGCAGGCAAATTCTGAGGATTTGAATCCCGTCTTGTCGACATTTAGAGTTTTAGGCCAACCACGGCCACCAAGTAAGACTATATCTCAAAAATCAAACAAAAACCAGCCAAACAAACAAAAAGGTATTTGTCTAATTCACCTGAATGATAAAGTCAACTAGGAAAAAAGACTAGGGAAGTGGAAACCTAATCGTGCTTTAGAAAGCTGGTCAGATGGTGTTTTGCTGGGACAAACATGTGAAGGAAAGTTGCATTCAAGTGGACACGGGTGTGAAAAGCTAAGGCAGACTCATGAAGGAACGTTTTGCTGACGCAGATACAGGAGAGAGGATGTTCTACTAAAGCAAGCATGTGAAAGGACACGTGATGAAGGATTCTTTGCTAATGACATGCATGTATTGGTCTGCCTTGCATTGCATAGTTGAGCTTCATTTGCCCGGATGCTATAGAGAGTTGCACCCATAAACATCTGCTGGTGTGCTGCAGTTTGTTGCTGTTTCCAAGGACTTGGGCTAATTGGATGCATGTTCTGAGGCAAGACACACGCTGAGGGAAGGCACATAGAGGACACGTGATGTTTGGAGGGTATAAATAGGACTCCGTGGAGTGACAGAGACAGAGGTTGTCTTACTGGTACAGCCAGCTGTGAACTGCTTGTGGGTCTCTGGTCTTCAATGATCATTGCTTCCCTGAGAGAGGCACAGCTGAGAACTTCTATTATCCCTCTGGATCCTTCCTGTTGACTCAAGCCAAGGCTGAGGCCCAGCTGTTTCTGTTAGATTGTGTCACGGCTGTTGTTAACCCAACTCTACCAAACTGGATGGCTGGTATACCCAGGAAGTGTTTGCAAGTGGGTCAAGCTACCGCTGCCTGTTAACCTGTGACCTGAACTACAGATTTCCAGGCAGCTCACGTAGGAGTTGCTCCAAAGAACCTTTCTAAACAGGTACACTTCCCCAGTATTGTTTCTTTTCTACTACCTCTGGTGGGTGGTGGGTTACAAGGAAAGTTAAAGCATTTAAGAACCATCATTAACAATAAGAAAAAAATAAAATAAAGTTATTGGCTAGACTGAAGCACAGAAAATAATAATATCTAACACTCACATAGTATCTCTTATGTTTAGGACACACAATTAAGAGAGATGTTTGCTTACTTAATTTTTTAAAAAGAATATATTCTATCATTTAGCAGCA
Source organism: Apodemus agrarius (assembly GCA_964023405.1). NCBI lineage: Eukaryota > Metazoa > Chordata > Mammalia > Rodentia > Muridae > Apodemus > Apodemus agrarius. Next base: position 98,618,744 of record OZ030009.1, on the reverse strand, counting down.
TTATAGCTGTTGGAGAATTTCTTGCATTTGTCATGTTATAAGGGAACCTGAGGAGCTACACGGATGGCAGATTAAGACCTTACTTCCAAGAAGCTCATATTTTGTGAAACAAAACAGACACATGAGACATGTTTTTATAAATCTACATATTATTAGCAAAGAGAAAGAAGAAGTCACCTCTGCTTGGGACTGGTGTAAGATTTTTGAGGATAAAGACAATCTGGAAGAATAAGTATTTTCAATAGAAAATTAAGAGCATGTTGATACATTGGGCATTATGCATAAAAACCCAGGTGCTCTGGAATGGCAGACTTGCTTCTAGCATCATAAATGTATTTCATTGTCAATGACAATGTAAGAAGATGCCCAAGGTCTTCAGTGCTCAGAGTGCAACACTGAAGATTTTTAAGCAATTAAATGGTGTGAAGAGACTCCATCATCAATGGCTCCGTTCAGAGACTCCATAGTGATTGGCTTCATAAGGCTAATTATAGAGAAACGTGAGTGACTGTAATTGGTAAACCATAACATAGGGAATTAAGTAAGCAAAGTAAGAGTAAGGGCCCCCAAAATGAAACTGATTAAGAATGTTAGAAAAACAAAATTAATAAAATACACCTACTGATGTCATAAAATGTAGATTGTATAAAAATTATCAAAATACCCTGCTTGTTTTAGGAAACATTTCATCATGAATGCAATTTTAATTTTGAGGTCTTTGAGTATATTATAGTATTAGCTGTTCCAAAAATTTTAATCACTCATTTATACCAGTAGTTATGGGTACCAACCCCTTTGGAAACCATTGGAAAACATGGATATTTACATTATGATTCATAACAGTAGCAAAATTACACTTAGGAAGTAGTTACATAAGGGATATTATCATTTGGATCAACACAAGTGAAGAAATGTATTTAAGGGTTGTAGCATTAGGAAGGCTGAGAACCATTACAAAAGAGAATTCACCTCAAACACCTATATTGTCCAATTTGGTTATATATAATATTTTATATATACTAAGAGATCATTGGCTAATATCAATGAAAGTTTTATCATGCATGATAATGGATAGAAATTTGCAATATTCAAAATATTTCTTTGACTAATATATGAATTCTATACAACTTACTTAGAACAGACCCCATTATCTTTTCCCTCCCATGCTCTGGTATACCTTATCCTCTCAAAAGAAGGTTGTCTGGACCCCTGAAATCCTACATTGACATACATATTTCTGCTCATTTCCTAAGTCTAATCACTCACAACAGCTCTCTTTACTGTCTAAACAATTCACTTATCAGTAACTTTTTTTAAAAATCCTTTACAAGTTGTACAGTTTTAGTTGAATTACAGTCCTGGTTAAAACATTAGTTCTACTCGGAATGCAATGTGACTTTTAACAAGATTTTTTCCTGTGTAATCTTACTTTTCTCATCTGTAAAATGGGACAATAATTCATTTTAAAGAGGCATTGTGGAAACTAAGTGAATAATGCACACCATGTTTTATATTGTGTTGGCAAATGGCAAGCAAATAACTATGTAATATATATTTTTATTTGCTACCTTTACAGTTAGTCTTGGTAACAAGTCTCCATCTTTCTATTGTATTAATTCATCCATCATGGTCTATATCAAAAGAACATGCTGAACCAAAGATTTGAGCAAATCATTCTGATGTCTAAAATAAAGATCTATACCCATCAACTACAAGACCAATTCAAACACTTGATGCAGAAAGCAGGGCTCTGAGTATAGCTAGTCTGTATCTATGCTTCCAAGCCTGTTTGGGACACTCCTTACTATGCTGCTTAGCAGATGTACTAAAAGGTTTACATCACTTTATATTGGCCATGCTCTATCTCACCTACATGACTTCACATTTCCGTTACAACGCACAGAATATTCCCCTTTCCTCCTCCACCACCCCTCTAGTACTAAAGATCACTCTGTAGCTCTACTGAATCCCACTGTTCACTCAGGAAGAATGGAGCTTATCACTTCCACCATGTATGAGCCCAAAGTCCTACCCTTATTCCCTGGTCAGAATTCTCTATACTGTGTCCACTTTTTCCATCACAAGCCATCGTATCTTGAGCTATAATTACATATAAAAGCTATCTGTTCCTCTACACAGTACACTCCCTAATGAAGGAATTTATGTCTTACTTGATCTGTGCAGTGGGCGTGTCCCATATTGAATACAGGCTCTAGAAAACCTTGAGTATTTCCCCCGGAAATGGTAACTGCATTTTCAGAGACTTCTATGCTTCTGTGTCTATGTGAGATTTTTCCAATCTACTTTTCAACCTTTAAGGTCTCATATCTAGGGGGTGACTTTGGTTTTTAGATTTTAAGGGTTCTAGAGCTAGTGGTGTACAAATGGGAACTGGGATGGGGAAGGTTCACCTCTATAATACATCTAGGTGGCTAGAAAGTGAGTTGTGTGCTTGGAAGAACAGAGACAAGGGACTCTGACAAGGCAAACTTTAAATATAACTTCTGATAATTTGAAGTTGTTTAATTTTTTAGCAGTGATCCTGTTTGTCTTACTCTTTTTCCCCCTTTATCACATAAAGAGAAAAAAGAAATCACACACATAGTTTTGGAAATTCAAAGGGGGCCGGAACAATGGCTCAACAGTTAACAACAGTGGCTGTTCTTCTAGAGGACTAGGTTCAATCCCCTCCACCCACATGGCAGCTCAGAACTATCTATTAATCCAGTCCTACCAGGATCTCACACCCTCTTCTGTTTTCCAGGGGCACTGCATGCATGTGGTGCATAGATATGTATAAGAAAAAAAAACCTATACCATATACACAAAATAATAAGATAAAACAAAATACAAGAAAAGGAAATTCAATGACAGATATCAGTGCAGTGCATTAATTTGATAAAGGACCAGCTTCAGTAGTTCTTATTTTTTAAACAATTGTTTATTTAATTTTAAGTGTATGTTCTTGAGTGTATGTCTGTGTACCATATGCATGCAGGAGTTCACAGAGATTAGAAGAGGTGTCAGATCATCTGGCACTAGAGCTGCAGGCAGATGTGAACAACCATGTGGGTTTAGGAACACATCCTTTCACACCCTTTATTATGACCATTAATTAGATAAATACACCAGAAAACAAGTGTCAATAAAGGTATGAAGAAACTGGAACTTTGAGGTGTTGCTGATGAGGGGTGTAAAATGGTACGGCTACTTTGGTCAAACATGCAGAATTCAACAAACAAACAAACAAACAGAATTCCCATATGATCTTAAAGTGACACTTCTGGATATAGCCTTACAGAGTTGAAGGAAGGATCCCAAACCATGTTGGTATACATATTTTCATAAGTAGAATACTCCCAACAGTCAAAGGGCAGAACTAACCCAAATGAACGGCGTGGTAACTGGATACACAGACTGAGATGTATCTGTGCAATGGGGCTATCACTCCACCTTGTGAAGGAAGGAAATTCTGATGCAAGTGAAAAATGGTGAACCTTGAAGACATGGTACTAAGGCAGTAAGTTAGTCACAGTGGGGCCAAAACTCTGTGAATCTACTTATACTGAATTCCTACAATAATCAACTTCATAGAGTCAGAAAGTAGACTGTCATTTGCCTTAGTGGGAGAAGGTAAGCAGAAGAGTTAATAAGTATAGGGTTTCAATTTGAACAACGACAACTTGTTTTAATATGGGTCATGCGGTGTGCATGTACTTAAGGCCATTGAATGGTACATTTAATTAAAAATAATTAAAATAGTAAATATTATATTGTTCTACCACCATAAAGCATTCACTAAACAAGTTTTTTTTCTGCTCTACTGGGATAATTAAGCAACTATAGTAAAGCCAACTAGATAGGTTAACTGCTCTGAGATCCGTCAGAACGTTGAGTCCATGTTCTTTCTGATTCCTTTAACCCAGAACGGTGCTGAGTCCTGAAAGCTTTAATTTTCCATGGCCAAGCAAGCAGGCATGCACAAACACGCACAAAGTCTCTGGGGCCCATGGAGACACAAGCTGGAAACTGGGCTTGCCAGGATTAGACAGCCAGAGTCAGCCCATGTATCACTCACCCAGAAGACAGCCCTCTGTGGAGAAAAAGAACCTCATAGTGCCCTAACAAAGAGGATAATAAATTCCGATTAGCCAAGGAAGCTCCCAGTCTAAATACCAGCTAGGCTCAGCCCCCGCGAACGGGGACGAATTATCTGAAAGGTCATCCTGAAGACACTGAACAAAGAGCTTCGAGCAGCTGGGTCCCTTAATTTGAGGAAACACTGAAGCCTTTAAAGAAGCCAGGGCTGGAGAGATGAGAACGTAGAGAGAGAGGCCTTGTACGCACAGGGAGGATTTAATAGGAAGGGAAACACAGAGACCCGGCTGGACCCAGACAGCCATGGCTCAACTCAAGCCTGGCAGAAGGCCTCTGGAAGGAGCTGCCATGGCCTGCACTAGCCTGGGGTGGCCCGTTTTGGCACTATAACAAGACAGAATGGCTCTGATCTCAGCGATTAAAGCTTTCAAACCGCAAGCCTCAGGGAGGGGGTAGGCCCAGAGTTCCAGCCTGCCATCCACTCGTGTTCACTCTTCTCCAGGCTGTGGGCTGCTGACAGAGCCCAGTCTGTCTCGAGAAAATTCCAGGGGTCTCCTGGGAATCTATGGCTAGGTTCATCCAGTAGCCTCCTGCCTGAGGCCTGTTGTCACAACTCCAGGGCTGGAAAGATGGAACGCATCTTGGGAGGCCCATGTGGCAGCCAGGAAGCCGTGTGCTGGCTGGAAGCCATTCCTGGCTCCCAATAACCTGTCTAGAAAATCCGTAGAGAAGAGGATGAAGGAGCTACGTCACTTAGGTGAAACCTGAGTAATTCTCCTCCGACACGGAAGCCACTCCATCTTTAAAATGCCCTTCATTGTGCAAGTGTCAATTGCAAGCATGGTGCCTCTGCGAGATACTGAGTCAAATTCCTGAGTCTCTTAAGGAGCACGGGATCGGCGCTGTTCACGGATCCAAGCACTGTGTTAACCAGAACCAGCCATGGACCTCGTGTTTCAGGAAGACTGCTTTTCTCTTGAATCTCACAGCAGCTCTACAAGGTTAGGTGATAATGTCCACGTTTTCAGGAAATGTAAACGGCAGAGCCCAATATTGAACCTACATTTGAAAATCTCTAAAATCTTCCCGACTGAATCCTGTTAGCTCCAAAGCAGTCTTTTCACACAGAGGGCTTCCCAGGCCTGCAAACTGATTCCAATTCATATATTTGAGGCTCAGAAGTTTACAAGCTTGCCAAACGTCACACTGCTAGTGGGTTACACCACCGGGGTAGAGGCTCATTCATTCTGCTTGAGTCCAAGGCCAATATTTCTTCCTTCATGACTTGTAAAAAGCAAAACAAACAAACAAACAAACAAAAAACAACAAAACCTGTGTCCCTTTGTCAATCAGAAAACACTTTGTTCCTTCCATCTTGGAGCTTAAGCCCTTAAAGAATAGCACAGTAATTATACTGCCCCGATGCCCCAGAAGCCACAATTTACTACAGAATGAGGTGACATGAAACAAAACAGACACATCTGTCTCCCGGGCCAGAGAGAGACTGTCTGGATTGCACAGGCCTGATGGTCTTTATTGAGAAGATCTGAAGCTCATTTAAAAATCAAAAATCTGGTAGAGAAAAGTGGCAACGTGTGTGTGTGTGTGTGTGTGTGTGTCTGTGTCTGTGTGTGTGTGTGTCTGTGTGTGTCTGTGTCTGTGTGTCTGTGTGTGTTGGGTTCAGGTCCCAGTCTGGCTAATAATTCCAGTTTTTCATTAACCAAAGTAGGCTTAAGCAATGGAAATGAGAAATCATTTCTCAAAGAGGAATGAATTCTAAAGCAGTAAAATCAGGATTCCTTCCACCATTTGTATGATCCAGCAAATACAAGTATTTTTTTTCTTCAGAACCAAATTCTCCAAGCCATTGTCACATGAGTAAGAATCACTGATAATAGTCAGATCCATCTTTTTGTTCGCCCTCTCTTAAAAGAACTGTTACAAGTGCAGGAACATACAAATTGAGGGAAATGGAAACCATTTTTGATATTGCCTATAGCCTCATAATTTCAGTTAAAATGACAGAGACCACTTTAAGGATTATTCAGTCCCAATAGGCAGGAAATAGTTAAATCGCAGTGGCTTGGTGGAGACCTCTATGTTGTAAAAGAATAAGCCTAGGTCTAGTCAGCTCCCTTGAGTACCATCCTTACAGCAGAAACTTGCATACTAAAAGATGCACTAAGAATAGCTTTATCTTTAGCAAGCAATGGGAGAAAATCTCCTCTTGTGAGACTAGTGGTCTTAGAATTACACACAGTAGAAACCCTGAAAAAAAAATATCTTCCACAAATATGCCCAAGTGTGAGATCACACCAAGCAAACATCCCTTTAGGTGGCCAGCTGAGCTCACACACACGTGAACTCCCCAGAAGTCCGAGGTCAGAAGTCAGAGGTGTCCAGAGTGAAGCTCAAAAGCAAGGTTCTCGCAATGTCTGCTGCGGACAGAGGTCCCCTAAGAAAAAGGGCAGGAGTGCTCACTTGGGAACCTCGAAGCTTAGGTTGTAATGCCCTGCTTTGAAAGAAAATGAGTCTTGGGCTTCCTCACACTGGGAAAACATCATAACTTACATATAATTTGCATAAAACCACATCTATGAAGAGGAACTTGCACAATCAAAAGAAAGGTAAACCAGAAATGATCTGCCCGTTCCTGGGGAGACAGTGAGTGAGCTCAGGGTGCGCTCTCTCACTCACCCCTTTCTCTCATTTAGTTTATTTTTTATTATTTCAAACAAAGTTTAAATTAAATATATTTTAATCATGTTTGCCCTCTCCCAAGTCTTCCAGATCTTCCCCACTTCCTACCCACCCAATCTTAAGTTCTTTCTCCAAAAAAACAAACAAACAAAACCACCAAACTTTAACCAAATAAAAGCACATTAAAAAAAAGGAGTCCATTAGATGTTGATCAACTCCCCTTGAACACAAGGCCTATTCTGATGTGGTTGGTATATTCAGTGTTACTGTATTAGAGAAAACTAATTTTTCCCTCTCCAACAGGTTTAGGTGACTGTTCAATTGTTAATCTTTACCCTAAGGCTTAGGTTTTCATTCATTCATATATACATTCATTCTGTTTTTAACATAACAAAGTTAATACATATTAAGACATAACAAAAATAAAAATAAAATAAAACAAAACAAAACAAAAGACAACAAAATCTATCACTTTGGAGTTGGACAAGACAAATTAGTAGAAGGAAAGGAGGCCAAGAAAAGACACAAGAAGCAAAGACCCACTTGTTGACACACTCAGGAATGACATAAAAACTCCAAACTGGAATCCACAATACGTATGCAGAGGGCCAGGTGCAATCCCATGCAGGCCCAGGGTGTGCTGCCTCAGTTTCAGTTCATGTTGATTTGGAATATCTTCTTTTCTTGGTGTCCTTGTTCCCTCCAGCCCTTTTACTCTTTCCATCTCCATTTCCATGGTGTTTTGTGAGCTCTAAGGGGAAGGATTTAATGGAGACATCCCATTTAAGGCTGAGTGTTCCAAGGTCTCTCTGTGCAATATCTGACTACGGGTCTCTGTATCTGTTCCCCTCTGCTTCAGGAGGAGGCTTCTCTGCTAATCGCTGAAGAAGGCACTTATCTCTGAGTAGAGCAGAATATTATTAGGAGTTATTTTAACACAAAATTTTAGAAGAGTATTATTTGACTTTTTTCCTAAGTCACTGGGCTATCTTGTTTCAGGTTCTTGGTCATGCAAGCAGTATCAAGTCTGAGTTATAACTGGTGTGGAGTGGACCTTCAGTCCACTCAATTATTGGTTTTGTGCCACCATCCCCTTAGTATATCTTGCAGGAAGTACATCATCGTAGCTAAAGAGTTTGTGGCTGGCTTGATATTTATGTTTCTCTCTTGATGGCATGCAAAATACCTTCTTGTACTACAGACATTGGAATGTGGGGGTAAAGGTTCTCTGTAGATAGACATCTCTACATCTCATGTTCAATATAGATGTTGTCTTCAGCAATGGGGCCCTACTATTGTTTGTGGAGAGCAACCTTTAGTCTTGGCAACAGCCTAGATTGTTTGGGGATTTCTAGAGGGCCTCTTTGACTAGCAACTCAACTGGATATAACCAAGTCCTGACACTGGAGGCTTTACTGGGTAATAAGAGATGGGCAGTTGAGATTCTATCTCCCAACTATTTGGCTCTTCCATTTAGATCACCATCATATATGTTTATATGTAAGAAACTTGTCATATTACCCCTCAAATGCTCCTTAATTTTAGCTGTCTCTCCCTGGATTCCCTCCCACAAACCCTCTCCCTTCCTTCTCAGGTGATTCTCCCATTGCAGTACCACCTCCCTTCTAGATCTATCTATTTTATTCCCTATTCTTTTTTTTTAAATGTATTTATTGCCTATATGTAAGTATACTGTATCTGTCTTCAGACACCCCAGAAGAGGGTGTCAGATCTCATTATGGATGGTTGTGAGCCACCATGTAGTTGCTGGGATTTGAACTCAGGACCTTCGGAAGAGCAGTCAGTTCTCTTAACTGCTGAGCTATCTCTCCAGCCCTTATTTCCCGTTCTTAAGGAGATCTATTTGTTCACTCTAGTTCCTTTCTTTATACCTAACCTCCATGGTCCTATAGACTGTAGCTTGGTTACCATCGACTTAACAGATAATACTCACATATCTTATAAGCAGATATATACCATATTTGTCTTTTGGGATACCTCACTGAGGATGTTTTTTTTTTCTATTTCCATCCATGTGCCTACAAATATCATGTTGTTATATTTTTTAACTGCTCATTAATACTCTATTGTGTAAATGTACCATGTTTTACTAATTTGTTCTGTTGAGGGACATCTAGGTTTTTTTCCGATTTCTGGCTGTAATGAAGAGAACAGCAATCGGCATGGTTGACCCAGGTATGGTAGGATGAAGCATCCTTTGGGTATATACCCAAGAGTAATAAAGCTGGATTGTGAGTCAGATCGATTGCCATCTTCCTGATGAACCACCATACTGATTGCCATGACTTGGCACTCCAAGTCATGTATGAATGTTGCTCTTACTACACATCCTCATTAGCATGAAACTAAGTTCTATTAATTTGGGTTGTGGGTAAGATATTAATGTCCTGAAATATATATCTAATAATTTGTACTTGTGTTGCACTTCAGCTCTCATTTTATAATACCCTTATCTTCCCACAGGCTGGAAACTGAATCATTTTACAAAATAGATATTAGGCTTCTAATGTACCTGAAATGGCAAATAGCACCATTCGTATGTGAAAATATTTTAGATCAAATGTGAGCATGATTCTCACATTAAAGACTCATGCAAGGTGAACTATCAGCATGAGAAAAAAACCATAGGATCATGATGACTAAGCATTTTCACAGGAATAATGGAAGTATATTAAATTGTTTAATAGTATAAAAGAGTTGTAAAAAATAAGACATTGAAAAAAGATAGATACTTAAAAAGAATGAGCTAAACTTTCTAGAGATGAAAATATAGTCATTAAAATAAAAAATTTAACAGTCTATACCTGAAGGAAAGCCTTGTGAACTCCATGATGGATTAAAGGTTATGAGTTGAGACCAGCTGACATCACAGAAAGAGAGTGGGATTTTGGGCAGGGTGGAAAGAATTGAACAAAATAGATAATACAGTTAAATGCATAGAATTAAAAATAACCACCAGCACTTATGGACTATTTCATACTTTTAAGACAGCATCATAAATGAATATTATGTCTTATAATTCCTATAATAATAATTCTACAAGGTGGGATCTAGTCTCTTCATAGCAAAACAACAGAGGTAAAAAGGTCTCTCTCTCTCTCTCTCTCTCTCTCTCTCTCTCTCTCTCTCTCTCACACACACACACACACACACACACACACACACACTCACACACACACATACTATCTCTCTCTCTAGAAATGTCTGGGCCAGGCGTGGTGGCACATGCCTGTAATCCCAGCACTTGGGAGGCAGAGGCAGGCAGGTTTCTGAGTTCGAGGCCAGCCTGGTCTACAGAGTGAGTTCCAGGACAGCCAGGACTACACAGAGAAACCCTGTCTCGAAAAACCAAAAAAAAAAAAAAAAAAAAAGAAAGAAAAAAAAAAGAAAAAAAATGAATGTCTGAGAATCAAGTCCAGTCAGTTCTAATCCAAAGTCCTTCTTTAAAAACCACTAACTTTTATTGCTTGACCCATTAAGCTAAAATCTAATTTTAATCAGGTAAGTAAGCTTATATGGCCTGGCCATTGAGATAATATTTATTCCTCATAGAAGGCTGGATGGACCCTTTCACAAATATATCTTGAAGCTCTCTTTCATGACAATATTTGATCCACAGCTCAAACTGTATGCCAGAGGATTATGAAAGGTTTGAAGGATTAGACAGGTATCTGATGTCAGAATGTGCCTTTGGCAAGTCCAGATGTTCTCTAACTCTGAGAGACTCAGGCAGATGTTAGTGATCTAACCTGTCATGGAAAAATCCAGAAAGACAGAAATACTAGGCTTGGATGATTAGCAAAATGGCTGGGGTGGGGGGAGCTATGAGAGGTACATGTTATGGTGCAGTCTGCATGGTCTCTGGCTCAGAAATTCTTCTATTATATTTCTAAATTCTATAATATTTCATTTATTCTATACTATTTCTGACTGAGGACCAGTGACTTACAGGAAGTCTGGAAAGTAAAGACGAGTTTGCTACTGACTAGAGCAAAACAGAAGAGAGCTGAAAGTCATCAGGCTTCTCTCATGATGTGACAGCCCATGTTATATCTCCAGAAGGTTATATAATAAGTGATATGTTAATAACAAGGGTGGAGGTAACAAAACTAGTAAAATAGTTATACAAATACAAAAGTTTACTAGAAGCATTTCAAAGAATAATTGCTCCCTATCTCATAGATACACACACACACACACACACACACACACACACACACACACACACAGAGAGAGAGAGAGAGAGAGAGAGAGACAGTGAGTATTTCTAAGAAAAAAATGCAAATCACAGGGTTACTTATAGGGAATGATTATGTTTAGTAATGTAAATGTAATGTGTATGAATGAGAGTAAAAGTAAGGTTTTAAAAATATATGCAAGAGCCGGGTGGTGGTGGCATACACCTTTAATTCCTGCACTTGGTAGGCAGCAGGCAGATCTTTGTGCGTACAAGACCAGCCTCGTGTCTACAAAGCGAATGCCGGGATAGCCCAAGCTACATAGAAAAACCCTGCTTCACAAAACCAATAATAGTAATAATTTGTGCAGAAACAAACTGGTCAGCATTCAAGTGTGGGTCTAAAGTGATCACTTAAGTCCAATGTAAGCACAATTCTCACGTTAAGGGCTCATTCAAGATGAACTATTGGCATGAAAAAAAAAAGTCAGAATCATGATGGTTAACCAATTCCACAGGAATCATGAAATCATATTAAGTTGTTTAATAGAATAAAAAGAGCTGTAAAAAAAAATAAGACATTGAAAAAATAGCTGAGAAGCTATTGAGAGTAGATGGCTACTAAGGGAGGGCGAGTCTGATTTCTTCAAGAGTGTGGTCCCCAGTAGGTTGACTATGTCCTAGACCCATGAGTTACAGGCAGTAATCAGACCCAGTAGGTTATTTGGTTTGTTGGTTTGTTGGTTTGTTTTTTAAGGAACACGATGTTGGGAGGTAAACATGGGGGAGATCTGGAAAGGTTGAAAGGGAAAGTGGGGGTGAATGTAACTGAAAGACATTATATACATGTAAGAAATTCTCAAGGAATAAATAAACATATTTTATTTAAAAATTGGCATTAGGAGGGATGGTTAGAGGAGAAGAGAGCTTGGGGCTCTTACAGAGGACCCAGATTCCATCTCTAGCTCCTACATAGTGGTTCATATTTTTCTCTTAACACCAGTTCCAGATAATCTGACGTCCTCTTGTGGAGGCTATGGGCACTGCCTGCAGGTGAGGCACATACATAAATACATACATACATACACAATGCAAAATTTATGCTCAACGCAGATCTGTTAAGAAGTATGTTAATGAAAGGATGAGAATTACAGGCTAAAAATCCCTCATGCCTAACTCTTAGATGACCCCAAAAAGTCAGAGGCTTGGCCTGCTTTTCGTTGGAAGCTAGGTGGAGGGTCACATTCCTTGAGCCAGCCCAGGGGTGCTCGCATCCCACCCACCTGCAGTGTCCAGCTGTGGGCTGCGGGTCTGGGAAGGTCCCCAGCTCCTTTCCTGTCTCTCCTCCACGGAGCAGCTGGGGCATGGGTGAGTGGGCCTGGGCCGGCGAGCTGTGGGGCTCGTGCCTGGCGGGTGCTCAGGTCCCCAGGCTCCTGCTGCTGGTTGGAGGGCCTTGGGTGTGTGGTCCTGGCCCCGTGACAGGAGATGTGTATGTCACCCTGGCCCCGTAACAGGAAATGCATAACAGGAAATGAGCTAACTAGTTGCTATCTGGCTTCTATAGGAAACTGATTGGCCCTCGGAGCATAGGCTTGGATAATTTAAACTGATTGACTCAGAAGCTATAGAGTGGTACAAATCAATTGGCTCGCACTACGTGGGCTCTCAATACTAAGGAATAATTGGTTTGTGATATGCGGGTTTTGTTGTAAACCTATAAAAGCTATCCTGATTCTGCACTTGTGGCTCACAATCCTCTACCCCCTGCATGGTGTATGGCTGTGAACCCCAGAGCCTCTGGAATAAAAATCCTCTTGCTGTTGCATCAAGACCGTTTCTCACAAGTGATTTGGGTGTCGCCTTCCGAGAGGCATGGGGTGCTGTGGCACCCCCGTGGTTTTTTTTTTCAGGTCTTACATTAACACATTTTTCTGACTTGGATATTGGCTCTTGGACAATCAACAATGACTAAAATATGATCCTCATGGTCACAAGATATTATGTTTAAAAACTTTCAATTTTTTTTCACAGTTCTCTGGAGTTTCTCTCACTAACCTTAATTTACAGGTAGAAAACCTGTACGAGTAGTGAATGATGATTGTTTAAGCTCAAATAACTTACTACATGACAGCCAGATTGTAAATTCAGAGTTCTCTGATTCCATTGAGCTCCCCAATACCTGTTAGTGCCAAGTGAAGTGGTTAGTCAGCCCGAAGAAAGCACGTATGCACGCTATGGCTTAGGTGAATCTAATATAGTGACCTTAATAAAGGATACATTTAAAGTCAGCCTGAACTTATGCCAAAAAATAATACCACCATTAAATAAACTTAGGGAGACACCCCATTCATTCACTAGGAAAAGACCCAGGAGGAACAACTGTGTGACACGAATCACAAAAATTGACATTTCAGTGGTCTGATGTTCTGTGAAGACAATGGATGATCTCTACAATATTTTGTTTCACTTGGGGATTCCTGTGGTAGGAGGAATATATGTGAAATGTAAGTTGTCCCCCCCAGGAAGAAAATAGCTAGTAATAAAAAGAGACCCCTCTTTGAATGCAGGCCATCATACTACCTGGTAAATAGAGAGATATTGGGATGAACCACACAGATTGTATTTTCTAGCTATGAGAAAGTGTGTATTTGTGTTTCAATAATTATTTGGAGCCAGCAACTCCCTGCTAACAGGATATGTAAATGTCACTTCCTCACCTGCCTTTAAAAGTAAGGCAAGCTGCTGTGGGGAAGGTCACCTTCTGCAGGCTACTGGTTGAGTAAGGAATGTGGCTTTTTGAATAATAAAGAGCTGGCAGCCAAGGTTGGGGCTGGAAAGGAGGCAGGCGAAGATGTAAGCCGACAAGGAGAGATGCAGGAGAAGCAGAGGACAGCTGCAGAAGAAAGCAGAGTGGAGGGAGCACAGAGCTGGAAGCAGGCAGTGAGAACCACTTATTAAGTTAGTAGCTAGCTTAGAGACTGTCCCAGCCAAAGGCCAACAGCTTTAAACTATACAGATGTCTCTGCATCTTAGTTAAATCGCTAGAGGGATCCATGAAAGCTCCATAATGGATGTTCAGGGGGGAAAAAAAACCCACAATCAAGTTCTGATGTAACATGGTGATTAAAATATGGGATGGTGGAATGAGGTGTGCCTGGGTTTGAATATGGACTGAACTAGTTAACAGTCATTTGACCCCAAAGAGGTAACCAGAGCTATTGGTGCCTGAGTATCTGACCATAAACACTGGGCTAGTAATATCACCTCCCCAGAGGAGTCTTTTGAGGGTCAAATGAATGTACTAAATTCACAAATTTAACATAAGTCATTGGCTCAATATTTTTTGTTTGTTTTCTGAGACAGGGTTTCTCTGTCCGTGGGTTTAGAGACTGAGAAGAAATCTGCAAGATTGACTCTTTTTCCTTAACTGATCGTGGGTTTCTTCACTAAAGAAATAATAACAGCAACTTGTTTGTTTGTTTGTTTGTTTGTTTGTTTATTGAAGGGAGCTGGACAGTAGTGGTGAATAGTCCAGCACTTGAGAGGCAGAGGCTTTGGCTGTCCTGGAACTCACTGGGTATACCTTGCTGGTCTCCAACCTCCTGCCTTTGCCTCCCAAGTGCTGCGATTAAAGGTGTGCACCACCACTGCCCAGCTCCCATTGACAATAATAATAATTAATAATAATAATAATAATAATAATAATAATAAAGTTGCTGTTATTATCTCTCTAATGGAGAAATCTATGATCAGCTAAGGAAAAAGTCAGTCTGGAAGATTTTTCCCCCAGTCTCTAAGCCCTTGGGAATCCTACTCTCAGTTTGGGTGAATCCTTCATTTGTATAAAAAGACTGTCTATTCCTGGAACATTTTAACCAAAATCCTACCTAGCCTAAAGGACTAGAAATTCCTTTAGATACACCTTGATAACTGTCTTCTATTTTCTATCTGTGTCATGCAGAATAAATTACTTTTATCCTAGAGCCCCGACTACCTCTGCTCATAATGCCTTGATGATATATGAGTATGTGTCTATGATTGTCCCCAGTACTGTGCCTGGTACAAGGGCAAGTGTTTAGATAATGTTATTCCCACCCCCTCTCCCTGTAACTTAAGAGAAGAAGCTGAGACAGGGCAGCCATCCTGGAATATATTCATTTAGTCAACGTACCTAAGCATCACAGCTCCATGAATAAAGATGAGTCGAGTATGGCCTCCATCCTAGAAGTGTGCATGGTCTGAACGAATTGATAATAAATAAGCCAAGGAGGTCACAGTGTTGAGTGTGGCAGGAGCCAGCGACCTCTGTAAAGTCAAACATGGAACAAAGGGAAATATCCACACTGTAGTCATTTGAGAAGCAAGAGCAGAAGTTGGGAGGCAAGGAGACAGCAAGCAGAAATCACTCCTAAGAAACCTCTATGGCCTCTATTTTCATCCGTTGAAGTGGGAAAAAATGGAGGAGGGGAGGGATAGCTGAGGCTACCAGAGCTATTTGTGTGTGTTCGTTTAGTTGAGAGCTTGTTTAAAACCAGGGGGTGAAAATTCAATGAAAAAGAAGCAATTTAAACATCAGTTTCGTAAGGATAGCCATCATGCAGGTCCAGTAGAAACTCCTAGAGCATGCTAACAGACAGGGATGTGGACTTCTCTGCTTTCTGGTGCAGAGTCTCAGTGGATATAGAGACACAGGGACAGATCCAGAAGTTCCTCTTCTGGGGATGCAGTCTCCTCTCAGCAGCTCCATGCGGACTGAAGATATTCAGAGCTCGACAGTCACCCACGAAGACAACGGGAGTCCTCAAACTCATCCCCTTTGGAGTGGAGGGTGCCCAGAGGAACACTGACAAGCCACAACCAAATTTGTTCCTTGCTTCGTTTTTTTGTTTTGTTGCTCCTTGGGAACAGGCACAATTTGCATTGAGGTTTGCACAAAGCCAAACAGCCCCAGTGTCAAATGGAAATCCAGCAGGCTCTTCCCAAGATGTACTGCTCCTTTTGTACGGGCTGGCGACTTGGGAGAGGGGGCCCAGGACATAATGACTGTGTCTCTTGGGAAGCACATCCAGACAATGGTCTGTGTGTGAAAGGGGGAACAGATTAACCAGGACCGGGCTATCTCCCATTTGCTTTTCTTAAAGAAAGACTCTATTACCAGGAAGCAAAGCACACACAAAAACAATACATAAGCTAACAGAGTGCTGGCTTTCATATACTCAGAAATAACAGAACATGGACAAGCTACAACTTTCCAAATCCCCTCGAAAATCCTTTGCAAGAGCAGAGATGGTATGTCACATCTACACTCTTTGTTTAATGCATTTGTTCTTTTGTTTGATCAAGGGGGCAGCAGCCTAACTCATTATATTGGGGGAGCTGCATTCATTCCTTTGTGTGTCTTTTTCTTCTTCTAATCTTTATTAAAATCAAAAGAGGAGCCACTCTAATCCTTCAAATGATAATTTATTTCTCAACCTACAAAGTCAGCGTCTTCTCTATTATTTTAAAAACAAATCGATGCAAAGATTTTAATTAAAAATGAAATAGAATGAACCAAAAAACAACACACACAAAAAACCAGGCATTTGTTAGATCAACACACAAATTTGTTTACAATTTAATGGGCACCAGGGCTCCTAGTGATAAAGGATTTTAATGCACTAGAATGTTTCATTGTAGTTGGTAAATTCTCCGGACTTTCATTTGAGTTTTTAGAGAAAAAAAACCCATCTAGAAGTCTCCTAATGAAACGCCCTGACCCTGGGAAAATTTATGCTTCCAAATGTGTTTCTGCCCATCCCCCAGCCTCCATCTCTGCCAGCCGCCTCCTTGGCTAGAAGATTCAGTGGGTTCTATTTTAGCTGGGGTTATTCATCTCAGATAGCAAAGCAGGTTTGGTTTCTGAACCAGGAGAAAAAAAGACTCTGTGTTAAGGAGACAGGCTTTGACCTGCCCCTTGGTAGGTGGAGTTGGTGAGACTGGAGAATGATCCTTAGAAAAGCTGGCAGAAGAGGAAACCGTTCGGAATAGAAGATGGATACCTTTCCCCCTCACAAATGATTTTATGAAGAAACACTTGCTGGAAATGCAACTTGAATATTTACATTTATTCAATGTGTGTGTGTGTGTGTGTGTGTGTGTGTGTACACGTATGCGTGTATTCATGTATGTATTGCTCCTGAGTTCCAACAATGATGCTCACGGATTAGATTTCAATGAGTTGCCTGGAGTCCAATCACCCAGCAACACCCTCCCCTGCTGTGAGTCAGGTCTTGAGAAAGAAGGCACAAGGGGCCCGTGTGCACGGTCCAGCGGAGAAGGCAAGCCATTCGATAAAGGCAGAGGCAGGCAGGGATGCTAATTGCTGTTGAAAGGGACAGCCCAGGAGAGGGATCTGCCTCTGAGGGACTTCCACCTGGACACTAGAGGGAAGTTACAGGATGGGGGTGGAGGGTCTCCTTAGGCTTTGAAGAAGAAATGAGGTTTAAGTGTCTGGGTGAGAAGAGCTTTCAGGAAAAGCACCCTGTAAGAACAGACTCATTTCTGCTCAAGACCTGGGAAAATGTGCATAAGTGGGAGAACGAGCGGAAATGGTGCCGATGGCCTTTCTCCTGGATTCCCTCTGTATCCTTCTAACATTAGGTTAAGTCTTTCTGGGAGAGTGGTTGGAAGCCCCCGCATCTAAAGTGATTTGAATAAAAATGGTCCTCATAAGCTCATATACCTGAATGCTTGGTCATTCGGAATGAAGCTATTAGACAGGGTAGGAGGTGTGGCCTTGTTGGAGTAGGTGTGGCCTTGCTGGCGGAAGTGTATCTCTCACTTGAAGCTTTGGAGTTTCAAAAGCTCAAGACAGACCCAAACTCTCTCCCTCCTGTATGCTGATTCAGATGTAGAACTCTCAACTACCTCACTTTCTGACCGCACACCACCATGCTGCCCACCATGATGATAATGGGCTAAATCTTTGAAACTATAAGCCAGCTCGAATTAAATGATTGCCTTTATAATATAATTATATGTGTGTATGTAAATATAACATATAATAATAATAATGGATCATGATGTCTCTTCACACCAATGACTAAGACACCGTCTAAATCTGAGGATCATGATGTCTCTTCACACCAATGACTAAGATACCGTCTAAATCTTCTACATTATGTGTTCCTCATCAGTATCTCCTCACTAAACTCTGCACACCTGGCCTGCTGGTTTGCAGAGCCACAGTGGAGGGGGCTAGCACCTGAAGCCCAGCTATCCAGAACTAAACTTGAATGAGAAATTGAGGCACTGTTTTGTGGGGATTAAAGACAAGAACAAAGTGCCCCTGAGTTCAGTGAGTTTGTCCTCAAGCTCTTTATGTCCCTGGATAGGACAACCTGCTGTCCAGGTCCCCCTTCATGAATAAAGAATGCACCACTGCCTAAGGAGATTTCTGTGGAGAGACCTCCCACATACATATTAGCTGGGTAGAACCTGTAACAAGGTCCTACACACCCATCCAGTGGCTGACTGGGGGGCGTATAAATGACTGGGCTCCTCAACCCAGCATGAGGAAGCTCTCTCTAGGCACCATCTATTTTTATAACTTTCTGTAGAATGCACGGGCACAAAGAACAACGTGACTTCTCCCTTTACCTAATTTTACTTTTGTCTCCTCTCTTGCAAAGGTGTTAATGCCAAAAGATGCTCTCTGTGCTCCTCCTCTGTCCAAATCTACTTCTGAGATCACTTAGTTTTCCACAGTCCCTCAAGAGACCAGCCTCAGGACATCTATGACAGATTTGCCACAGTCACACTGGCATGCCCAGGTTAATAATAAATCTCCAAGTCACCAGTAGAGGAACAAACAAGACCAACAGAATTAGCCAATGAAGTACAGCATCCAGTTCAGCTAGCTGTATTGTGTCCATGGTATTCTGGACACAAAACTTACCACAGATCTTCTGGAGATTGGTCATACACATCAAAAATGGCAGATCGTTTTGAAATAGTTTATCCCAGAGAAATTACAGACAGAAGAAGTTTTGTCCATAATACTTTGGCAGCATCAGCTGGAGAAAATGAAAATCTACATCAGTCCACCTGCTCAGGGTTAGGGGAAGCTAAAGACAATGGCAAAATCCACGTGCATGAAGGCTGAAGGAAGAGAAGAGACATGGCGTGTCAATGCTTGGTCCTAGGTATGTTGCCATGTTAGACAAAGAACCAACCTTCTGCTCGTTCCTCTGAAAGCCATTTTAGGACAGTCTCTTCAGGAGTTTATCCCAAAGAGATTCTCTTTTTAAACCTCTATCCTTCTTGGAGAAACCGTCTCACTTCTTGGAGAGTTGACTCCTGCCTTGCAAAGCCCTTGTATTAAATATGTATCACACAGCTCCGCTCATCCGGGAAACAAGTAGTTAGCCTTCCCTTCCTCTCTCTGCATCTCTTTATACACAGAATTTAGTGACCCCCAGCAGGTGCATAATAGAGGGCAGGACAGAGGACAAGACAAGCAGGGAAAGGATGCTGTGAAGGTGGTTTTGGCTTCTGTCTCCAGAACTCAAGAGGAATGTTCTGTGGAATTTGAACTGTGGAGACACAGCCAACCGGGCTGTCTGTTTAGTCCTTCCTGCCCCTACATGTAGCTGCATCAGATAATTATCATAGGCTAATCAGGTCAACAAACTTGCTGAGTGCTGACAAGCTGGGCAGCCTCAAGTTTGCTCTCTGTGGGTGAGGCCAAGAGGTCTGCCGGACTGCTCAGACACAAGTCAGCAGAGGACAGTTAGCTGGCTGAGAAAGCTGTGGGATCCAAGACATCAGATGGCCGGGTGAAGATGCAATCTCTCTCTCTCTCTCTCTCTCTCTCTCTCTCTCTCTCTCTCTCTCTCTCTCTCCTTCTCCCTTCTCCCTCCCTCTCCCTCCCCCCACCTCTCTGTCTCTATTCTTCTCTCTCCCCTCCTCTTTCTTCTCCTCCTTCTTTTTTCTTTCTCTCTCTCTCTCTCTCTCTCTCTCTCTCTCTCTCTCTCTCTCTCTGTTGTTCGGTTTTAGTTTGAGAAATTAAAATATAATTATATCATTTCCTTTCTTTCCCCTCCTCTCTCCAGTCCATGACATGTACTACCCCTTGCTTGATCTCAAATTCAGATATTTTTTTAATTGTTGTTGTATGTGTCTTCCTAAATATATAAATACAAACTGTTCATATAATGTTACTTGTAAGTATATGATTTCAGGACTGAGCACTAGGTATTGCATAACCAATTTGGTCTGCTCTTCCCCGGAAAAAAAAATACTATTTCTCCAACTCTCAGCACTCCTTAGTTGCCTATAGTTTTCTGTCTGGGGTGAGAATCCTGTGACTGTTCCACCTTCCATGTTGGTTGTCAGGTCTATTGGTGACTTCCTTTTCCATGTCTTGTTTGGGCAGCCACGTTGATAAGACTTCTAAAAGATGCAATCTCACAGCCGACTTCCTACTCCTTTGGCTCCTTTCAACCCTTTTGCCTCCTTTGCTTTAATGTTCCTTGAGCCTTAGGTGCTTAGGAAGGACATTTAGGGACAGTGCAGTAGGTTTATCAATAGGGACTGGCTATCATACAATCATTTATATTTTGATTAGCTGTGTTTCTGCAATGCTCCCTATTTATTGCAAATAAAAGTTTCTTTGATGAGAGCTATAGTTATTTGTGGGTATAAGGACAATTATTGAGAATTTAGTTTGGAATTGTGCTCATTTAGTATAGTGATAGTTGTAGGTTTCCATCCAAGATCCAGCACCTCCAACCCTGGGTAGTTGGCTAGGTTTCTAGTACCAGGCAAAATTTCCCTCTTGTTGAGTAGACTGTAAGTCCAATTAGAGAACTGTTGTTTACTGTGCTATTCTGGTTGTTGTTGTAGTTCATAGGTGTCATATAGCTCAGTAGAACTGTTGGCTACTTCCTTCCTTTAGAAGCTTAAATGCCAACTTCTGGTACCATGAAAGCCAAGCCCCAGGGAAGAGGCTTTCAGGTCAGTTCCATTGCAGAGCCTCAGGCCCTGTGTCCAAAGTACACAGCACCTTCAGTAATGAAGATTTACTTTCAACCTCTGGGAGGTAACCAAGGGTGACAGCAATAGTCTATAATGCTTTAGGAGTCTCTTGGACAACGCCAACTGTCAACCCAAAAGGGAGCTTCTCATGTCTGGTATTGGGGGTTTTGTCTGTGTCTGGTTGTCTGTATCTGGATCTTATAGACAGTATTGTCAGCCCAGATGGGAAATGCTAATTTGAACTGTATTTTTATGTGTGTACACATAGACTTATATGTAATTTTAGATAAGATAATAATGTGATTTTGTATGATTTTCAGATATCTTATTGTTATTTTATCCTCTTCACTCCCTTTCCTTCTGTATTAACATCTGTCCTCTCCCTAATTAAAGACACACACACACACACACACACACACACACACACTTTCCCATTTTCCACTTCAAATCATGAGTGCCCCTTTCCCCTCCCTGTTGTTCCCCTCCCCTCCCCCGTCCCCTCTTTACTTTCCTGATTTCTGTGGTTATTTCAGGTTATCTGCTCACATCTGAGGATTGAGAGTCACAAGTCACAGAGAAGAGAGATCATGTGATATTTGTCTCACTAGAACTGATTACTCCACTCAAAATGGTATTTTCTAGTTCCATCCACTTCCCTACAATTTTTTTTTTCTAATTTCAATTTTCTTTACAGCTGTAACCACTTATTTTTGAGACAGAGTCCTGGCCAGCCTGCTTTAAACTCTTCATGTAGCTAAGCAAGTCCTTAAAAACGCTAATCCTCCAGTCCTCCATTTCCTAAATATGGGGATATAGGCATTCCAATCACTCTTTTGGATATATTCTATATTTACAATTCATTTCCCTTTCCCATCACTCTTTCTTTTACTTTCCATGATTGTATTCTCAGCCACTTTACTTATTTTAGAGAAAAAAAAAGCAAAACAAACAAACACACAACCCCACCTCAGCTCTTAGAGTGTAGGCTGGAATTTAAATCTCTGTAAGGTGATTATGGATACAACAGTTAACCCTTGTAATGTGCAATGTGGACAATAATAGCCACCACACAGAGATGATATGTAAAAAATTTAGGTAAGTCCTACTGCATTGACATATTCCATCAATATTAGTTTCCCATTATTTTCATCATTGGTATTACATCCTAAACTTGGTTTTCATCACTGCCAGTAGGAGCACCAGGGAGTAGTCTGTCTTACATAGTAGGCAATCATAAGAATACCTCAAACATTGTTAAATTAGAAGCAATGAGGACGTGGTAGGTTCCTTTGGGGGAAGTTGGGTTTTGTCAGCATATGTTGAATTCCTTGCAGTGGTGCATATCTGTCATTCTTAAGGTCTTCAGATACCCGGAACCTCTCTGTCTACTAAAAAGAATGGAGCTATTAATGTCCCTCACAGAAGAAGAAAGGAGACCAGGCTTCTGTGAATGTGGGTCAGGAAGCACCAGGGAGGTAATGACTTGGTCCGCTCTGTGTTCTCCGGCCCTCCTTGGTCCTTCCATGAAAGCCTTCTATCAGAAACCCTACCTGGCCATGGTGTGATAGCCCTTTTATTCTACAAATTCCTGTCTATGACATACTTGCAGAACCATTTAAGTATGTCTCTCTTTATGTTCCTAGGAATCTTCCTGACAAGAGCAGTCCATATTCTGAGGCAATCACATTCCTCCTCGTCTCCTCTCCAGGCTGAGCTTGTTGTTTGACACCACTATAGAGAAGTCTTCGCAGCACAATGGTGAGTCTGGCTGCTAACTAGTTCTCAGAGGTGAGCCCAGCTGCTCAGTGCCAAGGTAACACCAGGCCACAAGCATGAATTCATCTTCTGTCCTGCCTCTCAGCACTGAGTGAGGTAGAGGCCTTAAAAGTTAGAATATTTGCCTGGTTGAAATCAGTACAAGTTTGTGGAAGTTATTTATGGGAAGAACAGAGAAGGTTCTGTAATCCTGTCTCAGCAATTAGATGTCTAGGGATTACTTCTTGGGAAATCACTGGGAAGTGTTTGGTTATTTGTCTGGCTGTTGCTGAGCACAGACCATGTGCTAACACTGCTCTAATTCCTGAAAATATATTGACTTGTTTAAACACCAACTAGCTTGTATACGAAGAAGCAGTTGTAGTCCCATTTTGTAGACGAGGAAAGCAAGGAATAAAAAGTTGTCATATCTATGATCGTGTTGCTTCTGCAAGATGAGTAGCAAGCCTGAGAGGGGTATGCGATCAGTAGTCTTTACTTTTGATTTCTGTATTGGCAGTAGCTCAGTTTACAGAGCTCAGCATAAACAGGAGGGAAGGGAAGAACTGGGGGGGGGCGGGGAGGGGGTGAGGACTGGTGAAGGTGTGGAGAAGAGGGAGATAAAAGGGAGGAGAAATCTTTAGAAAAAGGTGTTGGGTTTTTATTTATTTATTTATTTTTGTTTTTGAGACAGGGTTTCTCTGTTTAGCCCTGGCTGTCCTGGAACTCACTCTGTAGACCAGACTGACCTGGAACTCAGAAATCCACCTGTCTCTGCCTTCCAGAGTGCTGGGATTACAGGCGTGCACCACCGCCACCACCACCTGGAGTTTTTTGGATTTTCTTTTTTTTTTTTCTTTTTTCTTTTTCTTTTTCTTTTTCTTTCTTTCTTTTTTTTTTTCCTTTGGTTAAAGAAGTATGTTAAAAATAAAAGTAACTTAAAGCTGTTTGTGGTAGTAAAAGGCCTGAGACAGCCAGACTTCATGGCACATGGCTTTAATCCCAGCACTTGGAAAGCAGAGGCAGGAGGGTTTCTGTTTGTTTCAGGAGAGCCAGGGCTATATAGTAAGACCTTGTTTCAAAAACAAATCTTGAGTCAAAGCATCAGAGTATTTCTAAATGGCAATGTATGCAAAGACAGAGCTGTGAGCCCTGTGCTGTCAACTGTTTACCCTCTGAGGAAGAAGACACTGAGAGTCCAGCAAGGGACATGAAATTGGCATGCAAATTAGTAGGCTGCTGAATTCTGGGTGGCTGTAGCAGGAGAGCATAGTTTGCTTAGTTATTCGAGCAGAGAAAATACATTCTACCCTAGAATCTTACTGGAATTAAATTGCCCCTACTCTTTCTTCTTCCCTAAATGCTTTCATCTACCCAGTTAACCATATTAACTTTGGAAGCTGTTGTTATATATCTTACCACCACATCTTTAACCATATGTGTGTATATATGTGTCAACATATATACATACATACACACACATGTACTGCACTGTGTAATTTTTTAATAAAACACATTGATTTTAAATTTGGGGCATCAAGAACCCCACATTTAGCCCCTTCAGATAGTCACCAGAAAGAAGCTGGGCACAGAGACTCACATCTATAATCCCAGAAGTCAGGAAGCTGAGGAGAGGAAATCAGTGGGAGTTTGTGGCCCGAATGTGCCACAGAGAAAGATGGGGCCTCAGAAAGGAAAACGGAGAATGAAAGGGAAACAGGCCCTGGAACACTCATGCAGCAACTAAATGTCTCTAAGGTTAGCTAGTCTGTGGATATCTTGTTGGTGGAAGATAACTAAAGCAAGACAAATAGCTGTTCCTCAGAAGATCAAACCCATGTTACTTAATACAAGGGACAAATGTCCAAAGAAGAAATACTTCTCAAAATCATAGTGTCTATCCTCTTCATGGGATAACATGTAGTCATTCAATTGTAAGAATTCCAAACATGCTATTTGTAATTTGTGGAAAAGTTTACTATTTAATAAAATACTAAAAGAACACCAAAAATGTATAAACATTAGTCTGACCATCAAATGAAAGGCGTTCTTGCATACAGACAGAGACTGGGAGGCTGTCCAAAGTTAAAGCTGTTTTAAGATGGTGAGGTTAAGGGCAATGGTAGTTTTACATATGCTTTTGAACATTAGATATTCAACATTTAATGACAAAGGGGCAGGGGTTGAAATGGACACAGCACCAACAGACATCTGGGGACAAATCTGTAAATGGTTAGAAAGCTGTTGCCCTAGACAGGTCTGAGATCCTAGAAACGTAGTGGCCTGGATCCCAGACATTAGATACAGTGAGTCAGGGTGAGTATAGTATAATTACATTTGTAGTTTGAACCTAAAATGAGGCAAAAGTAGATATTGGGCCAGGAAAAATTATACAGACGTCATCCAGGTAGATGTCAATCAGACATACTTTTTTTGGATATATCCAATTGGAAACTGGAATGAAGTTTAGAATTCACCATAGAGTGTGTCCTTGATCCCCAGGTACCTGTATGTCAAGAGGATGTTGGAACAGCCATATAAATGTTTGAAGTAACCCTTCATATACAAAGTGTGGATTTCAGTCCCGCACATCATTGGTCAGAACTCACCTTGGTGATTGTCAAATCCAGGTTTATTTTTTTGTTTGCATTTTTACTTAACAGTTACACTCCAAGGCTCCAAATCTGAGCAACTTCAAACACTTGCTATCTCCAAGGTTTTGTGGGTCAGAGATCCAGGTCACATTTGCCAGATGTTTCTGATTGAACACCTCACCAGTTGGTACAATCAAGACATCAGCTAATGCAAGAATCATCTAGAGGAGAAGCCATGTCCAAGCTCACTTACATGGCCATTAGAAGGTCTTATGACATTGTTGCCTGTGACATCATTTTATTGCCTTTTACAGTTTTCTCTTGAATGATTTAAAGCAAGGGAATAGAGAGAGGGAGAGAGAAAAAGGGAAAGGAGTTGGGGAAAGGAGTATTATACTTTTGTATAAGACAACATTGGAAATAACAATCCATTGCTTCTCCTATATTTTATGTGTCAGAAGTAAAAATATAAATATAATACATAGTCAAGGGAGAGAATCACACAAGAGCATGAATAGAAAAAGAGTCATGGTGGGAGGGAGAAAATTTGAGAGGCTGCCTACCACATGCCCTGTGTGGTAGAATAGAAGATGCCCCACCCTTACCACTTGGCCATCTGTGCCATATACACAAACTCTACATTAGGAAAATATGGTTGATTTGTGAAGTGTCACAGAATGTCAGACTTTGAAAGTCTCTTTCAAGTGATCCAATGTGGCAACAGTAGAGTCAGTATGTCAATAATGTTCCCCTTTATGGTGGTTCAAATGAGAATGTCTCTCATAAGCTCATATATAGGAATGCTTGGCTTCCTGGCTGGTGGAACTTTTTGGGAAGGATTAGATTAAGAGGTGTGGCCCTGTTGGGGGTATATCACTGGGAATGGGGATAGAGTAGTTTCAAATGCCTATATCATTTCCAGTTCTGTCTGTCTCTCTCTTTGTCTCTCTCTCTGACTCTGTTTCTCTCTGTCTTTGTCTCCCTCTCCCTCCCCCTACCACCCCATTCCTCATGCTTATGGTTATAAACTCTCAGCTGCTGCTACAGCACCAATTTTGCCTGCCTCCTGCCATATTCCCTGCCATGATAACCTTGGACTCACCTGAAACTGTAAGCCCCAATAAATCCTTTCTTCTTTGTGATGCCTTGTTGATGTTTCTCCACATCCATAGAAAAATCAACTATGAAATCCTTCCTCCCCTTCAGTCTTGTACCAGACATATTTAATTATTTAATTCATTCTCCCAAATGCATACTAGACATGACTATTCAAAACATGTTCCTACTCAACCAGGATTTTCTATCAGCATTTTTCTCTCCAAAATCCTCCAGTTTAAGTCCTCAAGCATCGCAGTGTGCTGTCTGTTGCTGATCCAATCCAATCTTCTCATTTTGTGGAGAAAAATAGGAGGTCAGATAGGTAGAGAGGAAGCACAAGTTGTAATTATGATAGGCACCAATGTTGGTTCTCTTCCTCTAATTCACTGCCTGTCTTTCAACAAGGTAGTTTTTTCCAATCTATTTACTTCCTATATAATATGGCTTAACAATTCTATCACTTATCTGTATTTGCATGTATATATGACTATATGTCTGAGAGAGAGAAAGAGAGAGAGAGGAGTATTGTGTCTTTTGGCATGTTCTGTTTTTTAGAAACAAAACCATAAGTCCAGCCCACGCTCATATATATGCACACACAAACACATATATGCATATACATTTCCTTTATTCAGAAAAAAAATCACACAATCCTCACCCCACAATGCCACTC
This sequence comes from Apodemus agrarius, assembly GCA_964023405.1. Classification (NCBI taxonomy): domain Eukaryota; kingdom Metazoa; phylum Chordata; class Mammalia; order Rodentia; family Muridae; genus Apodemus; species Apodemus agrarius. The sequence continues at coordinate 98,591,608 of OZ030009.1, read as the reverse complement.
CCCATCCCTAAGAGTGCTAACAGATTGTTCCTGGAATCTAGCATGTGCAAAGTGCCTGGGGAAACATTCTAAAATTTAAAGAAGAGGGTCCAAGACAAAGTATTCGTCACCTGAGTCACTCCGACACTAAGTAGGATCTGGGATGTCAGGTGCCCATAAGCATCTGAAAGCCACGACTGAGTGATTAAATGAATGAAATCCGCTATTCCCCAGTCATTGCTCATTTAGGAAGCTCGTCACGGGTTTTGCTACCCACCACTGCTTTGTGAACTTAAATTTTTCTCTTTTAACCAATTGACTTTTAAAATCCAAATTATTTTTAAAGCAAGGGTATAATTTGCTCTGATAAATTGCAAAGAGTTCTAAGTGATATATGCCATCTATCTTAAAATACCCATTTTAAAAAAAAAAAAAAAACAACTCAAAATTTAGAAAGTCATTGTGTATAGCATCCAGAGTGAGTGCACTGTGATAAACAAATGGCTGTGAAATCCCCTAGCATGTGTTCATGTTTGGGACCTCATAGATGGCTCAAGGGGCCCTTTAGAGAGCCAGGGGCAGTGCCTGCCAGAAGGAGCCTGGCAAGAGTAATTGGTCTCCTGAACCCTGGGGAGAGATTATTGTAAAGTCTGTGAAATATCAGTCGGACTGGAAGAGGCGTGGTTGTGGCGGTGGCAGATGAGAATCCATTAAAATATTCTTTGGGGAGGCTGCTCTCGCCCCTTGCCAGCATGCCAGTCACATCCACTCGTTACTCATTCATCCAACACCTTTTCAGTGACTACCACGTGCCTGATTCTGAACTGCGTTCCATGGAGAACAAAAAGAATGAGACACAATTCTTGTCCATCAAGGGCTGGAAATCCAGCAGAGTAGTGAGTAGGGCAACAATAAACAGCTCTTCTGACAACGGGAAAGTCTCTAATTGGGGCATGTGCAAGATGCCCAAGATTCTGGGTAAGCAAATGACTGCCTAGGAACGTCCACGCAGGGTGCACAGACATGGCATCACCTGCTCCATGTTACAAAGAGCAGAAATGTAAAGGACTCGGGAGATGAAAGGTGGCAGGCAGACCACGGGTGTGAGGGCTGTGGGATGGTCGGCCAAGCAGTGGCTGTTTATATGATAAAGGAAGAGGATGGGAGCCAGTGAATGTGACTAAGGATGAAAGCAGGGATGATGCGGGGCTCTGGAGCAGGCTCAAGGATCCTGGCATCTATGCTTCTATTACAGAAAGCCACTGAGCGATTCAAAGCCTAAGAAGAGAGTTACTAGCTCTGCATTTTAGAAAAGCAATTGATTTTAGTGGCGTTGTCAGGAGATGCGCGCTCGGTACTTTGCGTCTGTTCAGTGGTCCCAGTAGGGCTGCAGGACAACTGAGTCAACACAGGGAGAGGCACAGTGACCTCAGAAAAGGGCTCTCTCTCTCTCTCTCTCTCTCTCTCTCTCTCTCTCTCTCTCTCTCTCTCTCTCTCTCTCTTTGTCTTTAAAATGTTATCACCTCTTCATCTCCATCTTCTTTCCTCTGACCTACCTCATTGGTGGGAAATTTGTACCCTGGGGGAAGGTGTAAAAAGAAGTCCAGAGCTTCTAATTCTGACAGGAAAGGTTTGTCCATTGTTTAAATTTAATTGGAGCCATTGAGAATCAAAACCATAAGAATACACAGAGTAACTAGCTTCTCTAAAAAAATTTAACGGAAGGAAATTGGTGATGGGGCAGAGTTCGCAGTGTGGCCACTTCCTGTGTGGAACTGGGGAAGACCCTCAGGTCTCTCCGCTCCACTTTTCTCTGTTGGAAGAACCCCAATGCTTCTACCTTTTAAAATGCTCTCTACCCTTAATGGCTCTGTTCTGGGGCTGGATGCTCTGTGGGTGTGAGGAAGAAGAAGGGTAAAGAGCCAGGGGCAGCAATAAGTGTAGTGTACTGTAGGACAGAAAACAAAACACACACTAACAAACAAAGCCAGGGCAGACGGATCAGGGTTGACCAAAAGGAGAAAGTCATAAGCAAGGAGACAGTCACACAGTGGCTGCTACATCAGGCAGTGCCTGGTAAACCTTGTTGAATTTATTTGTGACAAAATGGGAAGTAGCTGTAAAGACTTAAAGGGATGGCAACATAATACATCTTAACAAGAACACGCACCACTGACTAGAGAACTGGCCTGTAAGACAGAGGAAGAATAAAAGGAGTGAGATTGACAGACATTTGTGATCAGGCAAGGGAGAACAATGGCTCAGGGTCTAAATGGTGAAGGTGATGAGATTAAAACAAAGGTGGGGAAAGCCCTGCTGTTTGAGAATAAAAGAAGAGTAAGTGTGAGTTTTAGCTTTGGAAAAGAATCAGTGTTCTGTAGGGGGACAAGAGAAAATGGAGGGACCAGATTTAACCATGAGTAAGCAGAAGAGAAATAACGGACTTTCAAGGTGCTGCTGAGCAATTGGTGTCTGACATCACCAGGAAACATTAGGAGAACAGATAGAAATTGGAGGATTGGCTGTGTTTTCCATTAATGAATGATGATGGGGATGAGGAGACAGTGGAGAAGCAAATTAATCCAGGTGAGATCAGGGTCTTGAGAGGCATACGCTGTGAAGAATGAATGGATAGTGGAGGGAAAAATTTCCATAATGTACAAGAGGAGAGGCCAGAGCAATAATGAGGAAGAGTAGAGTTTCTGAGATTTCCCCAGCAGCAGGCAGCTGAAGTGAGAGAGATTATAGATTAGAGAGATGGAAAGATAGATAGGTGGAGAAATAGATAGATAGATAGATAGATAGATAGATAGATAGATAGATAGAAAGAAAGATGATAGATAGATAGATGATAGATAGATAGATAGATAGATAGATAGATAGATAGATAATGTGGAGATGAAGATAGAGATGGTAATAGAGACAGAAATGAGAGTAGGGTAGACATAGAGACAGTGATAGTGGAAAGAGGCGAAAGTTACCCTTGTCTAAACTTTTGCATAAAGAAGGAAACATCAGAGAATGAGAACTAAAGGAGGACATGGATGGGTTGGAGTAGTTTTCACTTTCATGGAGGAGAAGTAGGACAAGATACCTGCCTGCTTGTGGGAGTAATGGATAGAGAGGAATTATATGGACATGGGAACGAAGGGAAGATATACAAGTCCAGGCACCCATTCCCAGAGAGAGGTGACGACCTGCAATGCTCATGCAGAGGATTAGTATTACAAGCATGAACAATTTCTATGACTCAACATTAGGGGATGGCGAAGGCGATAAATGGATAATACATGTATAGATACATACACTTATCTTTACAATGAACAATTTTCTCAGCTGGACAAGAAGCAAAGTTATCAACAAAAGTAAGGAAAGGTATCAGGGTAGATAGAAAGTTTAGGCAATAAGGCTCTTCCCAGGGTTTTCTTATATAAGGGAGAGGGGAAACTAGCTACATAACGGAGGGCTTTTCTCTAGGCCAGCATCAGTGACCCTGGAACAGAGATGAAGAAAGTTAGGCTCAAGGGTTCAGCTTCCCCGCTTGAGATTGATAGGAGATAGAAAGGTGGAACATGATGGAAGTTGGCATTGGAGCAGAAGCTTCTTGGATCAGAGCTGAGTGCAAGGACAGGTTCGGACAGGCACAGCACACATGAATGGGGCAAATAAACAAAGGTTTGGATTAGGCCAGAAAGTGCCAGACCTGATGTGAGGGGAGAGGTGAGCTGGACCTTCTTACTTTAGCACAGGGCACATTTACCACTTAGCTTCTCTGTCTCAGCTTCCTTCATTGGCACAGCAGGATGGCAGCCCTACTTCACAGGGGTCGGTGCAATGAAGATATATTAATCACCTAGAATAGATCATATTTGCAAAGAGATAAGGCTGGCCTACAGTATTTACTCAAAGTCTTATTCTTAGAGATTAATATTTTTATAGCTAAGGCAATGGCACAACTTTGACTATCTTCATGATACCAACTGTCTTCATAAAAAAGGGAAGATTCACATAGTAGTTACATTGTTTCTGTAACTTGTTTGTAAGGGAGCTCGGATATGTTCATTCTTCACCATTTATTTCAATATCTATCATTGATAAACATACTCTAAGACATTATGAATTTTTACCTTTGTCTCTGAAGACTACAGACAAGGGTTGGAATAAAAGGAAAAACTATAGTCTACAATATCAGGTATGGATCCAAATATTATTTTAAAACATTCTTACTATGTTGGAGAGACAGCTTTCAAGTCATCATACTCTTTCTCATTGATCTGGAATAAATATGAGCCATGCTGCACCTCCTGATATATGTTCTGGGCTTCATGAAGGAAATTCTAACACCACAATCAAATGACAAGGAGAAATCCATAGCGATAGTAAACTCTTCACCAATCCTCACCAAATTTATAGATGCTCCTACATTAATTTTCATTAATCAATTTATTACTCAGGCTAAGGAACCAAAGGGCATTGAATATCTATTTATCTATCTGTCTGTCTTTCTTTCTTTCTTTCTTTCTTTCTTTCTTTCTTTCTTTCTGTCTGTCTATGTATGTATATATATATGTATGTATGTATGTATGTATGTATCTATGTATGTATCTATGTATGTATGTATCTATGTATGTATGTATGTATGTATCTATCTATCTATCTATCTATCTATCTATCTACCTATTTCTTTCTCTCTCTCCTCCCCCTCTGTCCTCTCTTTCTCTACACTTGGGTGTCAACTCAATAACCTTTATGACTGCTGGGTCTGTCCCCATAGTGCTACTTATCTTATCTTCATCTTTTGACTATTGCCATCAGTGTTCATGGATTCTCTTTTCTCATCTTTTCCCACCATTCCAGTGGTACTTTACCCTAGTCTCTTTGAAAATAAAGCAAGACAGTCTTCCTAGAGAGAAGCTCAGATGCACATAGACAACACTGTCTCATGACATGGTTGGATCTCTTTGTGTTCATGTTTGCTATAAAAGGTTGTGATAAATATTCAGGTCATATCAGGTCCGAGGTGAGTGACTAAAATGGCACCGGTCATAGCACCCTTCCCTGAATACCATCGAATGGGGAAGTCAAGAGTAAAGTCAAGACTCCTTTATGTTGCTCAAAGCTCATTCAAGAGTTGTCCCAAGTTTTGCTTTGATACCCAACTCCTTTCATTTCTAATGTAATCGCTAAGGGTGACATCTTGCCTTGCATCCACTATTCCAGTATTCTCCAACTCTGAGTGAGTCACAGTGTAGAGATCAATGCATGTTCTGGCAGATGGAAGGATGGATTCTTCTATGTAATCTTATATTCAAAAGACAACATTCCCAGAAAGAACATGGGCAATGGCAAACATCTTTGGCAAATACTAATAACAACTTTACAAATCCCACTAATCTCCTCCTCCTCCGCACTGCTCACTGGATCGATCCTGGAATCCATTATTTTAGCACATTTCTACCTCCACTCTCCAACCTCTATTTCCCCAGAGACTCTACAGTTCAGTGACTTTTTTCAGCTTATTAAAGTCACACTGCGGTTTTCTCATTCTAAAATCTGCTTACAATAACAGAGTGAGAGAGGGGACTCTGGAATACCAAAGTCCAAGAGGGTCAATGGGCTCAGCCATGGCTAGGATGGCCTAAGTAATGCTATTCAATCCTTGTGTCTTCACTTCTGATTGTCTGAAAAATTTGCATATCAGCATCTAAAAGAAAATATTGAATGGTAAGGATACTAAGGGATACTAAGTTTCCCTCAACCCTATCAGTCCATAACTCAAACCAAATCACTAATCAGAAATCAGTGGGGTCTCTTTATTGAGCATATACTATGTACTTGATTCTCTAAAATCCATTTGCTGTTTAATCTTCATAGATGCTCCTATTAGATAAGGATCCTTTTTAAGTATACAATGTCAATGAGCCACATAATTTAATCCCAGTGCCTAAGTTAGAGAGAGGGTAATTTGCAGAGTTGAGACATGCTGCTTTTCTGTGCTAAAATATGAGTCGCTTAAAAGCCTGGTCTTGTTTATTGACCAGCTTCTGCAAAACTCCTGCTTTGTCTCTGTGGCCAGTTATCTCATTTGTCTATTGCTTCTCCCACTACTAAGATGGTGCTTTAGATGACTGCCCCAAGCAGTTCTAGAAACCAAGCACCTGCGTAAAACTCATAGAAATCCAAACGAAAGTATAGTTTGACAAGCCACATCTCTCTGATAGTCTGTGATTTTCTTTTTAGGTATTTATTATTTTACCTAATAATAAAAATGGCAATGTTTCTATTTTATAAATGAAATGTTCCACCGAGTTCTGGATTAATGATCTGACTTTGCAGACTCAAGGGTTTCAGGAGGACTCTGGTAGCCTCTCCAGAACTCTATTGAACTACTTCAAGGACAAACAGGTGAAAACACTTGGCTTTGTAAATAGTTTCATCTCTTAGGAGACAAAGGACTATATATAAACGCATGGACAGAACACTGGAAGAATTGTTCACCAGAAAATGAGAATTGGTTGACGTTAAAATGACCAGAGCTCTCAAATAATGTCACCTTTGTAATCATCAAGGAGGAGTAGTCTGGTGCACAGCGGAACCTCAGCATCTGGAGTACAGGAATGGAAGGAAAGACAGACACAGGACTGTGCTGTTCACAGTGGTCAGTGATTACAAGTGTCACAAGCGAGAGAAACCTGAGCACCGTACATCGACTGCTCTGTGACATGCTTGGCTCGAAAAATCATGGGAGCAGATGTAGTGAATGGACTTGGAGAACATCTCAAGGCTGTGGAAAGAACCAAGGGAACAAAGATCTAAAGGAATCATTGGACCCTGGTTTTGCTCCTCCACCCGACTGTTAACCTTAGTATACACTGAACAAATACGTATTTGAGCTTGAGTCTTAGGTTCTTGATTCTCTTCTGGTCCCTTCTGGTTCCGCCAATTCTCATTGTCTTCGGGTTTTGAGTGCTAGGTCTATGGTGCCCCTTCCTCTCTGATAGCTAGGCCTCTTGAGTCGTGCTTTCCTGAATGAAGTAAATGTCTGTCCCAGTCAATGCACAATTGTCGTTTGTGACCTTCCTGAGGTTTCCTGTTTCCTCCTAATGCATTAGAAGAACAAATCAATAAAGTCTGTGTCCCAGTACCTTGGGTAACTGCCATCTTCATGGTTACATCACTATCCAGGACAACTGCAGAGCAGAGAAGAGCTTAACCCCATGAGGGGTGGGAAGACTTGGTCGGGGCCCACCCCAGCCTCACATAGACACACTGAAATTGCTCCTGGCTCCCAGGAAGGAACAAAGCCTCCCCACCATGGGGTGATTGGTATGCAACGGCAGCCCCCTCCCTTGGCACTGGGTGGATGGGGCCCCAGGAGAGAATTAAAGAAGAAGGAAAGGGCTGTTGTCCTTGACAAGGAAACGATTGATGTCCCTGCTTTCTCACCCTCTTTAAATTGAGATGGGGACAAGATTAAAAGTTCAGGCAGGAAGCCAGTGGGTGACTTACCACAGTGAGCTGCCAGGCTAGTACTACATAAGGAAGCTCCCGCAGCACATTGCTCAAGAAATTAGCTGTTTTCATGTTTTTGTTTTTACCAGAATCTAAACATTAAGCTTATCTTGACAGGAATGGTAAGAGCAAATAGAATGAATAGCAATTAACCCTATTTATTGTACTTCATATGCAGTAGCCTGTATTTTATGTTTATCATCTCATTTGATCTTCACCAAGATGGAAAAATAAATCAATATGATTATTGAAAAGAAAACTGAGACTCAAAAAGTTAACCTCTAACCTGGTTACAGTGAAAGAGAAGAACTAAGATTCAAACTCAAGTCAGCCAATGCATTTCATATTCTATTACATCGTATTGATTGACGGACATTGGCATCAGTAGCTTCTCTAAGGATCCAGGTACGACTGGGGCTCCAAATGGAATGAGTGTAGCCATTTATTCAAGAGTTAACGTTAGCACAGACCAAGCTCTTGTTGCTTAGTTACTAAAGATGATGAATCCAATTCCTTCACCTGAAAAACTCCACTGACTCCACTGAGGCAGTCTCTGTGGTTCCTTCATTTGTCCTTGGTTTTGTGGCATAGAGTAGAACCTCTTTCAATTATCAGCATTTCCCCACTAAGGACCAAGCCAAATCTGGGGGTGGGATTAGGAAAGAAAGATCAGATTCATGAGCGTGTCTGACAGTGACACTTCTACAGGGGAAGCAGAGTTGGGATGAGCCAAGGTCAGGAGGTATCAAATCAAACTAGATAGAATCTCCACAAATAAAAAAAAATTGAGTGTAATAAAAATAAATTGAAGATAGATTGAAGATTAGAGCTAACTGAGAGGTGAGACAGTAGCACATGAGACAAAAGGACTAAAAGCAGTTAGTTCTGGAAACCCGATAGCTTCCATGAATAGTTAATGACTGGGCTAGGCTTCTCCTGAGAAGGTTCCACACCCTGCTTTGAATGAAACCTTACTTATCTTAAAGACACAGTGTTTGAAACATCTGAGAATCCCACTTTTCCCTCTCCTGGAGTGGCTGGCACTTATTTACAGGGCAGGCACCTGCAGAGAGCTCAGTTCTTAGCACACTGGAGTGAAGGGCTAAGGCATACCCTTGATCCTTATGAGCGCCACTAAGGTTTGTTCTGTCCCCATACTCTTCCTCTGCCTTCAGCCTCAGGCATCTCTCAGAGGAAATAAATGCCATTAATCAGAAGGGACACCAGGCAAGTTCCAATGGAGATAGCAGCAACAAAAAGTCTCTCTCTTGGAAGAGACCTCAAAGCTTATGGTAAGCTAACAATATGGTAAATTAAGAACATGCTCTACTTTAAAGGGCGTCATACAATTTGGGGTTTTATTAAAAAGATTGATCGTGTTGTTTTTCTCCAGAGAGAAGCAGATTTAAAATCCGATTTGATAGCATAATTCATAATATGATTTAGAGATGTGATACTGACCTCTGAACTCCTCTAATTCAAACCACAAAGCCATATTCTTCTTTCTCTCAAGTATGAGCCAGTAGATAGAGACACCTTTCAAGCATCAAATTGTTTTGCATTGCCCATACGATTGCATGCTATTATACTAATCTTTTGTAGAAGTTGTAATTCTCTGTGAAATCAAGGAGCATACTTCCTGAATCCTTGGGTTGAAAAAATACGACCTAGAGCATCTCCAGTGAACTTGTCTTGATCTAAGCTAGAGAGGTTCCACCCTGGGCATTTTCTGTGTCTCTGGTATTTCTTCTTCTGGCCTCATCTCTGCTGTTTGGTAAAGTGAGCTTCATGTGCTATTTTGTGGGTTGAGTGCTTAACTCTTCTGATTCTGAACAAAGAGTCATACTTCATCCTGACAATCTGTACCCTGCGGGCTTTCCTCATGAGCAGTTCCTTCCCAACCTCTATGGAGAATAATGGTAAAAGTCTATTTATTCAGCACTCCTCATGGGTGAAGGCCCTTCCAACCTATAAATAAAACAAATTTAACTTTTGCAGGGTTACTAAAGCCACGGAACGATAAATAAGTGGGCTAGCTGCCTGCTGGCTATGAGGATCAGGCCAAGGAGTTTCATGAAATAGCCTAGGACCTTAAAATGTATGGGGTCTTTTACATAATCAGAATTTAAACTAGTAATAATAATAACAATAATTCTTTCTTTATTGCAGACTTCCTCACTCAAGTAAAAGGAAGCTAAAATCAACCTTTCCCTGGCGATATTTAAATGATTTATAGTTACTTACCACGTTTAAAATCGAGAGGAATGGTCCAAGAAGGCAGGATAAGGTGATTGTCTTAGTTACTGTTCTATTGCCGTGAGGAACATGACCAAGGCACCCAATGAAAGGAAGCATTTAATCGCCTTTTTGCTTATAGTTTCAGAGGCAGAGTCCATAATTGGGGTAACATGCGCCGGGAGCAGTAGTTGAGGGCTTGCATCAAGGCGGGGAGGGAGAATGAGAATATGTACTCCTGGTATGAGCTTTTGAAACCTCAAAGCTCATCCCCAGGGTACATCTTCTCCAACAAGTCCACACCTCCAAATCCTTCTTAAATAATTCCACCAACTGGGAACAGAACATTCGAATATATATATGTTTTTTCTTTCTTTCTTTCTTTCTTTCTTTCTTTCTTTCTTTCTTTCTTTCTTTGTTTTTTTATTGTCTATATTCTTTGTTTACATTCCAAAGGCTTTCCCTTTCTGAGTTCCCCCCTCACCATATGTCCCATAAGTCCTCTTCCCTCCGCCCATTCCCCAATCACCCCACCACCACCACCATTTCTCTGTTCTGATACTCTCCTACAAAACTGGATCCAGTATTTTCGGGACCAGGGTCCCAAGATTCTTCTTGGGAATCTTTTGATTTGCTAATTGTGCCTTACGAGAGATTATGGAGGTTATTCTCATTCAAAGCACCACAGTGGAATTTGTGCTTTTTGTTACTGTGTGCTTATTTTTGTAACCAGTTCTCACTGTGTAGACCAAGCCTAGAACTCACAGAAAACCACCATACCAGGTTTTCTTTGTGTTTTTAATATCTTCTAATTGATCATCTTCCATGCATTCATTCCATTAGTAATCTTAAATTATTACAGTGGAACATTTAAAGCAATACCCAATTAAATAAAACATCCTTGTGTTTTAATAGAATTCGTTTAATAGGATCTATCATGATTTATTTCAAAAATAAATAAATTTGATTTTGAAATAATTCAAAAATAAATAGATGACTCAGGGTTTAAGAGTACTTGCTACTCTCCTGGTAGACCTGAGTTCTCAGCACTCACATTGGGTATCTAACAAGTGTCTCCAGTTCCAAGGGATCCTCTTTTGGCCTCTGAGGAAACCCATTCACCTCATGCATGTAGGTATACATATATATATATATATATATATACACATATATACCTAAAATTGATTGATTAATGAAAAAAGCTTTCTAAATTCACGACTATTATAGAGTAGATAGAATCTAAGTGAGGAACACAAAGTTTGGAATCAGATGCATCTGGTGAAAGTTTTTGCTCTGAATCTTCCTAGTCAAGCAAGCTTGGGAAAATGCTTCTCCTAGACTGTAAGATAATAGCAGCTTCACAACATGGTTTGAAGGTATGCAACAAATAACAATGTGCTAAAAAAATGCTGTTCCCATCCATACCTAAAAATAAAAGTTTTTAGTAATTCAAACTACTAAAATTTTAAATTTTGGCAGATTCAGGCAAGGTTATTGGAAGAAAGAAAACTTCAGCTATGAAGTGAGTTGGTTCAAGAAATTAGTTCACTTTTATTCATGGAAAAAATCAGAAGATAATTTATGGAGAACAGTTCCTGTGAACCAAGACCCAGGGTCAAAATAGTAGTGAATCTAAATGGTAAGTGAGAAAGACTCGATTATAGAAAAAGAAATGGCTCTAGCAAAGCCAGGAAATGAGAGAACTATTTCATGGGTTAACATATGACGATATATGAAAATGTATAACCATGGAGAGGAGACAGAATTATCATTTGGGTGCTTTGTCCTGTGCACTTCACATACCCCATTTGGACTAGTGTTCACAGAAATCCTCCGATGTGGGTCTCAGTGTGTCCATAGCAGGCTCCAAGGATCAATAATATCAGCCATGAGCAGAAAAAACTCCATGCTCATGATATTCCACATCTGTTATGGTTTACATGCCGAATGTCTCCAACCAGCCTATGCTGGAGCACCTGACCCTAGTTAGCAGAACTGGTTGGGAAGCTGTGGAACTTTTAGAAGGCAGGGCCTGGCTAGAAGAAGCCCGTCACTAGAACAGGCCTCACAGGCTAAGGCCTAGTTCCAACCAAGTCCTCCCTTCTTTCTGTTCCCTGAGATGAAATAAGACAAGATACAGCTCCTGCTTCTACAGAGGAAGCTCTAGCCACCATGTCTGCTTTCCCCTGATGGACCTTATTTCAAATCACAAGCTAAAAGAAGCCCTTCTTCCTTGAAGTTGTTTTTTTTCCCCCGTGTACTTTGTTGTAGCAACAGGGAAAAGTAATACTACCTCTACTCTTTCATTAAATGGATCATGAAAAATAACTTACTGGGCCTTCTGGCCACTTGATCAGTCGGCACTGAAGCACTGAAAGTGATGGAGTGAGTGGGTAGATGAGTGAACAGATAGATAAAAAGATAGAAAACCGGCTACGTGGAGAGACGGTAGATGGATGGTTGTGTTAAGGAGTTTGGATCAACATGTGTGGAGAAATTGAAAGGAGGGCATGAATTGGATGTAAGCTCTTCTGCCCGAGGTGCCAGTAAAATTGGGCAGTGCTAATAAAGACAAATTGAAAGAAGGAGCAATTCACTGAGAAAGTGAGAAGAATTCAGTGCTGTGGGTCTGAATAAAATTTTATATGGGAATTACCCGCTGAAGTACTACTAAATACAAATATACTCATTGGATGACTGTGGCTATGTAGATCAGCCATCTTGTCCCAAGGGTTGGTTTGCTTCCTGAGTATTGGTGCTAAACCTCCAGAGAGGAATGCAGCCAAGACTGTCACAGGGACCACCATTCTGCTGGCATCTGGATTCTGAAGGAAGTAGTCAATTACTGGGAAAAATAGGAACGTAAATTCTTCAAATATTTGGCAAGCCAAAGAGCGAGTTATTTCAGTTTCCCTTTCAACATTATGGCTGGAGTCATTTGAAAACTGATCTCATTCAACTCATGCTGCCCGTGGAGTCTGAGCACATGCCACCCGGTGGCGCCTCACCGAGGCCTACCGATGACCCAGTGCCAGTGAACCTGCCTTCCTTAAGCTTCCCGCTGTGTGGGCCTGGTTCATCTAGAATTGTGCTTCCCAGAATACCATTTCCTACATCGGGTGATCAGAGACCTCGACATGAATTATGGAAGATGGAGAAAATCATAAACCATATTTGTTTTATGTGGAGAAAGCTAACGCTGGACACCAGGGCTCTTTCGTCATGGTCTGTTGTCTCTAACCCACCACCCACCTTGGCCTAAGGCAGAGAGCAGCCTGACCCGCAGCCACTTCGGCCTCCATGGTCTCCACCTTCTATTTCCCCAGCTCAGAGGCTGCCTAGGCAGTAGTTTCCCAATGAAAGGCAACATTTCACCTGCAGTGCTTACCCATCCTTGAAGCCGAAGGCTTGAAGGAAATGAGAGACTGAAGCAACTTCCTGCCATCTTCATCCCTATGAGCTCCAGTTTGCCTCTTCCCCCCTCTGCCTTTCACACAAATCTTCCTTATCTATCTTCCTTCCCTACTGACTCCAGGACCAGTGACAAAAATGGCCGGAGTGACACATTAAGCCCTCCCCCAGGAAGTCTGGTCCTCTTCCTAGTTTTTAAAGAAGTCTTAATGAAATACATTTGTAGCATTTGTTAATGAATTATTCAAGGCTGTTTCTGTGTGGTGGACACCATAGAGCTTCAAGGGCCTTAGATATCTGCTATTTGGTTCTTTTTTAAAAACAAAACAAAACTACAAGTTATGGCAAAGACAACAACCATTTATAGACTGTTATGTCAACTCTACAAGTAAGGAAGGCTGAGTCCCTAAATATTTATGTGTGTACAAATATTTATGTATTTACATACATTTATCAGGCATGTCATTTCTCTTGACTGCACCCAGTTTTTAAAAAGTGGAATTGAGTGCCCATGTTACCTTGAGAGTTTACTCTCATAGCATTAGCTATATTGAGTTGTAGTTGATTTGGGTCTCTACCTATATACTCTTTTTTACTGAAAAGAAAATTAGAAGCCTTCTTTCTCTAAAAACCAAATTTAAAAAAAAGTGATAAAGAATAAGCAATTGTATGAATAAGAAAGTAGCAATGGATGAGTGAATGCACACAGAAAAGGACCAAAGAAAACCTTTCTTTCCTTTGTCCTTTCTGCCTTTTGTAAATCCTATGGCTGTGTCCAGTCCACACAGGCCGGACTTGGACCACGGTGGTTCACTCTGGACAGTGTGGACTGTCAAGTGGACTCAAGCACAGTCATACCTGCTCGGCATGATGGCCGTGGACTTCCTTTTTAGAGCCACTGTGTCTTCTGTGCCTCCATAGGAACCAAGTCCCATTCTATGGAGCAAACCCCCAGGCTTTGACAGGAGTCCATTTGTTGGGAGAGAACTCTATAGTTATTGTGTGTCGGTGGCCCTTTGCCACCATTCTGAAGAGAGCTGTGTGTGTGTCGGTGGCCCCCCTGCCACAGTTCTGAGGAGGACTGCATGACAGTGGGCCTTTGCAGCCCTTCTGGGGTGGGCCATCAGTTGCTGGGGAAAGGGGCAGCAGCAGGTGGTGAGCACCTACGCCATGTTAAGTATTGGCATGTGGATGACCTGAAGCTGGAACTCAGCCCTATGACGGCTAGGGACACAGAAGAGGTCAAGTCATGTGACTTCTCTGCTTCAGGTTTATGCTTCCAGGATCTAAAGTCCTATGGTTTTGTGACTGAGAACTTGGCAACAAGTCAGTGGGTTTGGAGGCCTGCTTATATAGACTTCCCTCCACTGCCACGTTGACTCTGAAACAGAGGCCCCTTTAGAGAGGAGGCTGGATTGAGATGGTGTGGTACTCAATAAACTAAGTTCCTACGAAAGAAACATGAAGAGAACTAGCACTGACTTAGCACTTAGGGACCCACATGGGTACTAAGCTTTTCGGTGCGTTATCGTAAGAGCAGTTGCCACAGCCTTTAGAAACTGAATAGTGCTTGTATGTAAATATGCACACATTGAGTGTGTGTGTGTGTGTGTGTGTGTGTGTGTGTGTGTGTATTAGAATATTGTCTGCTGTCGATTGAAATAGTGTGAGAATTGGTTTCCCGCCTGAAGTCTCTGGCATGCATGCCTGCATGCCTTCATTGTGTTGGTAGCGACCATGAGATCACACTGTGTTCCTGAGTATCTGCCATCTACACCGCAACAAGCTCTTTGGATTTGTATGCTTCCATTTAATCTTCTATCTGCGTTTCATAATGAATATTATAGCCATGCGATTACAGAGATACGGGGCCAGAGAGGTTTAGTAACAGGTCCGAGGTCTCACAGCCAGCTCACATTCAAATACCTCTAATGTGAAAGCCAACGCTACCCTTTTGTCCTGTGTTTAGCCATCTCCCCACTGCAGTGTTTTGAGAAGGAATCAGACTCATCTACCTACACAGAGGCATGTCCATATCCTTTGAGGCTCGTCCTATGAGCAAGGTGCAAGCTGGCATCGTAGTGGGTTTTTCTGTTAGCACAACCCAGATTCAGACACTGGGTGACACTGATAATCATTGTGTTGCTGTCCAAGATGAGGAACTCAGCATCAGTACCCAGTTGTTTTTTTCCAGGTGAGGACACTGAACTTAGGGAGTAGAGTTAACTGCACATCCAAGTTCACACTTAATATCTTCTAGCTATCTCTTTGTCGGGTCATCGCTGTACTCCATTGCCACTGTCTCTCCAGCAACTGCTCTTTTCAGAAATTGAATGTGTGTGTTTGACAGAGACAGGCAGACAGACAGACAAAGAAACAGAGACAGAGAAGCAGAGAGAAAGCAGAGAGAGAATAAAAGGATAAACAGAATTGCAGGAACTGGCTAACAGAGAAGAGGAGGAGGGTGGGGGAGGGGACGCTGGCATACAGCCTTCCAAAATAACAAGCCAAAAGAGACAATATCTTGGTGATGGCTTCCCATGATGGACGAAGCACATGCAGGCCTTCTAGAGTTTTCCTGAGATGGCCCTCTGCTTCCTTGTAAAACTCCTGTTGGAGAAAGCCTGATCCCGAACGCCCCGGTTCTTTGGACTTTAACAAGCACAAAGAAACTGGTGTCACTGAGATTTGGAGCTGGGGCTGCCACTTCATTCCCTTTCCCATGCGAAAGGGGCGTCCCCGGCTTTGAGGAGCTCATGCGACCTCCTGTACCCACCTTCCCCGTACCATCTCCCCAAGATGCCTTTCAAATCCAATGATTCTTCTCCTGGCACAAATCGAAGAGATCCACTCCTCTTAGCCCCACTCCAATCAGCGAGGATTTGTCAGTGTGAGCCCCGACAAGGGTAGGCGGTGAGAATATATGAAAGAGGAGGCGACCAGAGTGCCCTAGATTCTCAGCCTCCACTATAATAAATAACGTGTGAGACGGGGCTGGGGGTGGGCAGGGAAAAGATGCATCATCTGCTCTCATGGAGGTCGCACTGCCCTTCTCGTCTCTTTTCAGAGAAAAGCCTTTTTTATACATGCACACCACACTCACGCACGCACGCACATTTCCCTGTGAGAAGCCAACAAAGCGTTCTGGTCATGGATAGGCCACTCCGCTTCTTCAGAGTTGAGTAAGATTAAAACAGCCCGACATCTCCAAACTCCCTCAGCCGGCAGTTCATGCTCTTGCATAGGCAGATGAAAAGGGGGCTTTGGGGATGTATTAAAAAACATGTATGGAGATGATGGATGGAGAGAGAAAGCTGGTGTGTGCAGGAATGTGATAGAAACTAATGGCTTTCTGTATTTTTTTTTTTTTTTTTTTTTGGCCTTTTGTTTCAGGGCCCATAGTGGTAGTGCATTGGAAGGGTTCTGGAATTTCAGAACACAAAGTAGCAGTTTTAAATAATGAGAGAAGATTCCACATGGAACGCTCATCTGGCTGTAGCAGCCTGTGACTGAATGAGAGGAAAGTGCCCTAGAAGCTATTCATTACGAATTCACTGGAAGCTCTCAAACGAGGCTGGCAGAAGCTGAAATTGAAGTGGTCTCTGACCTAATTTTCTTCTGCATGAAACATCTGCATCAAGGCTCTCTTTGATGTATTCCACTTGGCTCTGTCTACAGGATTGTATCACATGGCCTCCGTGTTGCCTTCTTATTGAAAGACATTTTCAGCCTGAGCAAGGTAATGCTCCATGTTAGCCTTACCCAAACTAATCACTCAATGGGCTCCGAAAATAGAAACAATAGCAATTCAGAGACACTGTTGTCTGCTGGCTGTCCCTGCAGCTTGGGCTCCTGGTTTTCCAACTTAGATTGCTGGCATTTGCCTCATGTAATTCCAAAACAAAGGACAGAGAAGACAGGCGAAGCCATACAAGATAACAGTGGGGCCAGGAGCACAGTGGATGAGACTCTCTCCTCTTGTTTGATCCTTCAAGCCATTGGCTAGGGTTTGGGATCCATTTCAAACCACACAGAGCAGGCTTGAGAGGTCTCTACCTCAGGAAAAGAAAGGCTCTCTTGATTTAGGTGTTGCATCTTTTTCTAAATGCTGATCAGACAGAGAGAAAGGTGTGTGTGTGTGTGTGTGTGTGTGTGTGTGTGTGTGCTGAATGTTGCCGGCTTTGTGATTCTTAGTGATCTGTAAAGTACTTTAAAAAAAATTCTCCCCTTTCTTAAGCTCTCCCACCCTAGGTGGAATGCAGGAATGAATGTTAAAGAGAAATAATGATAATAATCTCTTTTTTAAAACCACCATAATAAGGCTCCCTCTTTATGCCTGCAGAATAGCTCTTGGCTTTCCCCCACAGAGGCTGCAGAGCATCTTGTTAATGGTACACTCCTTTCCCACCATCCCAGCATTATGTGAAGAACCATGGTGTCTTTTGTGTCCCACTCCCTGAAGAAGAAACCTTTGAAATTCTAAATAACTGTGCCGCAGGTTTTAACGGTCTGCTTCTGAGAAGAGATTGTGAGGCACACTCGGTGACATAGTAGCCTGCCTTAGAAAAAGCCTTTGAGACTCCACTGTCCCATGAATTCAGATGACCAAGCAGTCTTGCCCACGCTCTCCCGTTCCTCTTCCAGGAAGAACTCCGGACGCGATCAACAGCTCCCTTTTGTCCAAATATTGATACTCCCAAGTACAAATATGTGTTCACTCCCCTCCCTTCTGAAGGGAGGACATCAGCCAGGTAGCATGTGGGCCCTGGTGGGGACACTGGTATCAGGTGGCTGTCCATTTCTCTGGTAATGAGTGTATAACATACACAGCACAGTGGATATCACAACAGATACACATCGTGAATTTCTACAGAAGGCTGGGGAGCATTAGAGTTGGAGTCACTCTGTGGACACCCTTCATCATCATTAAGAATCAGACCAGATGGTTCCTTCCTCCAGGAAGCCTTCCTTGTACATGCTTTTTGTGCATCAACCTGGTAAGCTGTCATCATGCCAAAGCAGTCCAAGCACCTAGAATCTCATATTCTTTGTCTTATCCACCAGGCTATGACATCTTGCAGGCAGGCATGGTATCTATCATTATAGTTACCTAGGCTAACAAGGTCATCCAAATTTAACCAAGACTTTCCTAGTTTCAGGATAGAAATTTCAGGGTCTTAGAAATCCCTCATTCCTATCCAACCACCCATGCACAGGACATACTCAATAAGCATGCTGTGAACTTCAAAGAAAACTATCACAATGTCACCATGATCCTATAGACAGTCAACTCTAGGCCTGGATTGGAGGCTCTCTCCCAAGACTTGGCAAAGACCCAAGCTACTGGCTCCGCAGTCCTGGGATCGCAGCCCTGGACTGAGCAGCTACTGTCTGCTGCAAGCCCTGGGCGGTGTGCTACTTCCTTGGGTGTCGGAAGCATGGGCTATAAGGCACACGGAGTGAAGGAAAAAGAGAGGGAAGGAAAAGTGGAAATGGAAAGGAAGCAAGGGAAGAGGAAGAGAAAGAAGGAGGGAGAAGTAAAGGGAAGAAGAAAGGAGGCAGAGAGGAGGGGAGACAAGAAGATAGAGGGGTTAGTAAAGAGGAGAGAAAAGAGGAGGGGAGGGGAGGGGAGGAGTGAAGATGATGAGAGAGGGAGGGGAGGGCAGGCAGGAAGACAGAAGAGTGGAGGGAAGGGGAGAAGAGAACTATCAGCCCTCCTGGTGCTCAGCCCTTAATGTGTACCCCCCCCTTCACCGCCCACTTACCATCATCTGCATCTGTCTAGGCATCATTTCTGAGCCCACCCCCCTCCAATCTCCCCCTCCCCTTCAGTGACTGCTCTTCCAACCCAAGAAGCCGCTGCCCCTTCTGAGACCCATGTCCTTACCTCACCTGTCTGGTATGTTCATCTGTGAGTGTTCATGAAACCCTCTCTGTCTCTGTCTCTGTCTCTGTCTCTGTCTCTGTCTCTGTCTCTGTCTCTGTCTTTGTCTCTGTCCAGAGAACATACCCTTGCCACCCTGCACAAATGACCTCTCTCTCTCTCTCTTTCTCTTTCTCTCTCTCTCTCTCTCTCTCTCTCTCTCTCTCTCTCTCTCTCTCCTCACCCAGCCATAATTGTCTTCCTTGTCTTCCTAAGTGCCATTACCACTACCTGTAATAATATGGATGTAGAAGAACACTTACTGAACTGTGTTTGTCCCATTTCACATGTTTGTCACTAGTTGCACTTAGCAACCAAAACGTCAGAAACTCATGGGTCTGGGTACTTCAAAATAGAAAGGGGATTGATACCCTGGATGCTCTTCCCCCTTCCCACCTTTCAGTAATTTAAAGCTGGTTAGTCTTTACTATCTACAGTTTTTGGCAATGAGATTATTTTAAAAAGGCACTAACCCCATGATTTCTCCATTTTGTTTCCTTTTTCACTCCCCAATTTCCAAGCAGTACCAGGTACAAAGAAGACCTTCAGCCAAATTTTAAGAATAAATTAGTGAGTACAAGGGTGAAATTGACATCTGTGATTAGGGCATCTCCCAATGTATCAGACTAAAACCCAATTACCCCAGGCTATGTTTCAAAATGATAATGTGCCTAAGGGAACACATTGGATATGGGGCTGCCAATGGATTTTCTACTATGAGCAACATCATCTTCCTGTACCTCAGTCTTCTTAGCTGTTAAATAGGAACATTGACTTCAAAACAGCTGAGATTCCTTAAGATCAATCTTAAATGCAGCATCACTTGTGACAAATAAAGTCGATGTGTCTGTTTGTGGAGGGAAAATACCTTTAAGGGTGCTACATATGGCTTACATACCAGTGGTCATTATCTTGGATGCAGGACATGATTATTTGCAACATACAATACTTTCTATCCAGGTATGGTAGCTCATATCTGCAATGCCAGCACTAAGATGGCTATGGCAGGAGGGTCAACATGAGGTAAAGAGCAACTTGCCCTATATAATCAGTTCCAGGCTAGCCTAGATTAAATGAGAACTAGAGTGAGAGCCTGTCTCATAAGACCACAGTCAATAAATCATCAATATCAATCACTCAGTTGATTGATTCTCTAACAAGAGATCTCTAACAAGAGATTATTATCAAATAATTTCTCCCCAAATTGACCAAGTTTAATAAATTTTCCAAAAGAGCCTATTTCATGAGATATTTTTTAGATTTATTTTTATTATATGAATATATGTGCTTTTGCAGCCTGTATGTGCATACCAGTGGGTGACAGAAGAGGTTATTGGATCTCGTGGATCTGGAATCACAGGAGTTCTTGAACTGGGAGCCAAACTCAGGTGTACTGGAAGAGCAGCACATGTTCTTAACCAGAGAGCCATCTCTCTGATTCCCCAGATACATGTTAAATAAAAATATGTCCTAAAAGATTCAGAGTCTTTGAAAATTAGTGCCTAAGACCAGATTCACTCATATTTTTGAAAGGACAAAGGTTTTGGCATGAGTGTTTTCTAGGAACTTCTTTTTCTAATATTTTGCTTTAATTTGTTGGATGCAATCTTAGAAAGAATACAGTGTTCTTTCTTTTCTCTTGATTAAAAAAAGTGTTTATTGAATTGAAAGTAGTGTTAACCATTTGCTTGGCACTAATTATATTTCACAATAGGAAAAATAGAGTAAGATTATATCTGTAAATCTTTTAAAACAATACCAAAAACATACATTGAACACTCAGTAAGGATGAGTAGTGGTTACAATTATTGTTATTATATGAACTTTATAGTCATTTAGTAGAGAGAGACAAGATGCAAGATATATATGATCAGAATTATCTCCAGTAGAAAAGGTTACAAAAGTAAGATCTCTGTCTTACTATAGATTACAAAGGTAACCTGTAATAACCCCAGGGGGCAGTCCCTAAGGTTAGACACTGAAGTGGCCCTGTGTCTGGCCATTGGGTACTAGGATTTCTGGTGGCAATTGTAGAAGTAATGAGATCTGGACTCTAGAATACGGTTGAGTGAGTCCCAAGTGGACTTTAAAAGAAAAAAAAAGTATGGTCAGACCTCTTAAAAGGATGGAGAGCTACGATTTCATCTT
This sequence comes from Apodemus agrarius, assembly GCA_964023405.1. Lineage (NCBI taxonomy): Eukaryota > Metazoa > Chordata > Mammalia > Rodentia > Muridae > Apodemus > Apodemus agrarius. Next base: position 98,570,400 of record OZ030009.1, on the reverse strand, counting down.
GTTAGGCAATCTGGCTTGCTTGCTTGCTTGCTTGCTTGCTTGCTTGCTTGCTTGCTTCCTTGCTTTTGCCTACTGGCTAATGAAAGTAGTTTATTGATTGTCTACAGATGCAGGGGGAAAATTCCCCCAAATAAGGAAAATCCCTCTCAAATGAAGTAAGCGATGGAGTCCCTGAGGCAGGGGCCACTTTGCATTAGCCAAGAGGGCTGCTGTTCGGAGGAGCTATTCTTTGTTGACAAGTAGGAATGCAGCCAATAATCTGAAGGGCTTAATTCGTTGCTGGCAGCTGTTCACTGGGAACCCACTTGGTGCAAAGATAACACTGAGGACAATGGGAAGCCAAGAGACAGGTAGGTCAAGTGTCTACCTCGAATCACTACAGAGCGTAGGGGAGACAACCTAACCCAAGTGAGCAGAAATAGGGAAGGGTCTTGCAGGCTGCCTCTTCTGTTTCATCTTTCTCTTCCTTTCCCTTCCCCCTCCACACTACAAGCCTTTGCCCTGGGCCTCCCCAAGGACAATAGAAGAGCTGCCCTTGAGCAGCAGAGGATTCTCCTTGCCTGCCTCCCTGCATACGGTTGCCTAGCTTTGACTTTGCTCTGTAGAGAATAAATCACAACCACTCCACTCCCCGGTGAAGGTCCCCCTGGGAGCTGAGACCTCATCTCCTCCCGGAGAGCCTGCCTGTAACATGGGATTGTCAGGTACAAAGAGCGGGGAACCTTCAGAGGCCCACACCCCTGTTTGGAGAGCAAGGAGGGTCAAGGGGAATAATTGCTAGCAGTTGAATGTGAGCAACTGTGGAGGGATTGGAAGGAAAAAGGTTTTAAGATGGGAAGAAAGCAAAAGAGGAAAAGAAAAGCCTGTATGCCTCCCCCCCAGCCCCGCCTTCTCCCCAAACTCCATAGTCTATGCACAGAGAACTGCATGGTGGTCTGGGTCCTTGTAGAACATTTGTGTGCTGGACAATAGCTCGGCCTGGCTTCAGATCATCAGCTGCTGGTTTCTGGTTAGCTCTCCCTTTATGTGAGAGTACAATGCGAGCCTTCAGTCACACTGACTCTTGAGAAATACATCTGGTTTTTTCTTTCAGACGCTCTGAAAAGGTCAGCCTGTTCGTTTCTTAGACGCGAGACACCACATATTTTTTTTCTCCCTCTGAACTGGAAAGACAGACCTACACCTTTTCTTGCCTCCTGGTACATAATTAGACATGGTGCGGCTCTCACAGTCAGCCAGCCCAGCCCGTGCACTTTGCAGAGACACAGCCCAGCATCCCTGGCTGCTGAACTCCTGGGCTGATCACAAAGGCTCCATACAGGCTTTCCCTTCCCCGCCTGGAGACCCTGGGATTCTCTGGCTGGTTGTTTTGTTAATTATGACAAGGACTCCCCCCCCCCAGCTTGCCTCCCAATACAGTGCATGACCAGTGATGCTGTCTGTGGCAGAAGGAAGAATGCAGAATTTTGCACACACAAAACAAAACACACAAGCACACACACACACACACACACACACAAAACCTCACGTTTTAATCATTTTCACTCCAGTGATGGTTAAGATTCTCCATGCGCATTGTAACATAATAATAAATGTGCCCATGAGGGAAGAATGCTCAGCAGCTGGTGTCTGACAGATTATCTCATTCCAGACAGGCAAACGGCCCATGGTAAGGAGAGGCTGGAGCCTGAAGAGGCAATTTGGCACACATTGGGGTTTCACTCCTCGATGACGGAGGTCCAAGTGGCCCACCACGTCCGGGCCTGTGTCCCTCAGAGCTTCTTCCTGGTTCATCGCCTCCCAGAGCTCCTGACAGCCATAGAAAAGGGGATTATTCCGTGAGCTAATCCAACTCATCTCTCACCCCTCCTCTAGGGCACTCATATTCTAACCAGAAGAAGCAATTATGGTCCCCACTCTGCCCACCCCCCCAGTCCTCCCCTCACCCCACCCCCGCATGAGCTCTGCTCTTTCAGGCGTGGTACAAGCTATTTCCTCTCCCCCTGATGTCTTCACCTCCACAGCAAACTCCCGTGTTCCGAACCCATGTAGAGTCCTTCTGCAGAAGAAAGCTAGTCCCTGACTTCTAGAAGCTTCTAAAACATTTATCCTGTTATTTTCTTACTCAGTTTTGCAGTCACTTTTGCCTATGAAGTTAGGGACAGGAGCTGGGGGGCAGGGTGTATGTCTTTTCTAATGAAGCCCACGTGTAGGGAACCATTGTAAATGCTTTTCTTCTACGGGCTTGCTTAGCCCTCATAACCCTAACAGGAAGAGAGAGTGGGTCTTTCTTGATATTGTATTCAGGGCCCCAGCAAAATTTCCCTGAAGTGGTGGAGCTGGAAAAAAAACCCTGCCTCATCTCTGCTCCTGCATTCAAAACAGGTCATGGACCCACCAGCCTCTCGGTGCCTATTGCCTTCTTATATGAGGTGCAGGAGACCTCCCTTGCTGGGTGGCCGTTCTGAGGTTTTAAGGCAATACTCTTTGTCTGTCTACAGGTTTATTTTTGAATGCCAGTTTCCTTCCCAAGTGGACACTTCTTAGAGATGACAGCACTGCCTGCCTTGTTCACACCTATCTTCCCAGTTTCTAGAACACTACTTGTCACCCTGTAGGAGTTCGGTCAATTTTTTGATGAGTATATAATGAACGAATTGAGCAACAGCAAGCTATGAGGCCAGTCTGTGTTTAACCTGGGTCATGACTGCAGCCAACATCCTGTGAAATGTGCCTCAGAGGAGACAGCGCCCACTGCGAGCTGAAGACGTTTGAACAATTATCCCTTGGGCTGCTGACTTAGATGGAGCCTAACCCCCTTCGCGGTTCAGCCGCTCCATTTCGGTGGTCTGCATCCCTACTATATGTCGGCTAGTTACAGACACTGGTCAAATTGTCTCATGGTTGAATATGAAGACCACGTCTTAGTCCAACACCCCACACCACCTCCAATGTTACAGAGGACGAACCAAAACAAGCGAACAGAATCTCTAAATGACTCTTCAGCCTGCCCCAAACTTGCAGCTTTTGAAGAGCAGCTCAGAGACTTGAGGGCCTGGGATACAAGTAGACACTGAATGGTAGGAATAGGGGAAATGCTGGGAAGCACTGTCAGGTGAGCAGTTTTGAGATCGCAGAGGTCCGGACGGGCACGGCTGAGGATCTTAGGTATCAGATGGCTTCCGTGGGTAGCCTTAGACAAGGGGTGGCTTCTCAGCCTGGGGCGGGTCGCTCACAACCCGTGTGCTTGTCTGATGGGCAAGACAAGGAAGAGACTCTAAAGGAGTGAAATCTCCTGCTCTAGCACTTGGGGCGGAGAATTAAAATGTGTGCTTGGGAGTAGAGGTGCGGCATAGGGGGTAGAGTGATTGTATATGTGAGATTCTGGGCTCTATCCTCAGCACCGATAAACTGGGTGTGGTAGTTCACTCCTGTCTTCTCAGCGCTCAGGAGGTAGAGGAAGGGGATCAGGAGTCTAAAGGCGTCCTTTGCTACATAGGATTCAAGGTTACTTACATGACATTCTGACTCAGAAAGCAAGAACTCTAAAACACGGATTTTCGGATTTTCGCAGTTCACCCTTTCTTTTGTTTATTTGTGTGTTTATGTTAGCACTTGAAGACTCCCATTCATCAGTTATCTTCCAGGTTTAAAAGCAACAGTACCCGTTCTTGCATTTCAACAACTAGAGAAGATAAAAGTCAAAGGAAAAACTAGTTCCTAACACTCAGTTTCTGGATTGGTTAACAGCAAATACTGTCCTAGTTTTAACGAGAAACTTGAGAGAACCCACGTTACCCACAACTGTACATTGTGAGTTTACCCCAAGGACTCAGAGGAGGAGATGAAACCTTCACTACCTCCCCCACTCACGTCAGAAGAGCTCAGCTGAGGAGCTGATGAACAAGTTGCCTTTTGGAATTCTGGTTTTACAACTCTCTTATGTGAGGGCCTCCCTGTCACATGTGCGCATGCATGTGCGTGCATGTTGAGTGCCTGAAGGTCCACTCTAAAGAACGTCTTCCGGTCTTCTGATGACTACAGCTCACTGTGGAATTACCTCAGACCAGCCTCCAACAGCTGCAGCATCTAAATTGTCCCTGTGACAGGAGGCAGCTCTAACTAAGGCCATTCTAGCTGCTGGCACTGTATGTTCTGTTAATATTCATAATCACATAAAAGAAATTCCAGTTTTCAAACCCATTCTGTGTGTGTGTGCATGTGTGTGTGTGTGTGTGTGTGTGTGTGTGTGTGTGTGTGTTAATATTCTCTGATGTTGTCCACACTGGCTAATTGACCATTACTGTAGAAAGGAAAGGAATTTTCTTTGTTTGTACCACACAACAAGTCTGGGACTCCAATGATGTTGTATATGATGATGATAAAAACAATGAAGATGAAACACTTTTTAAAAAGAAAATTTAAAAAATAAATAGGATGTACAATTAATTTTAGTAATATATTTCATTTGGCTATGTAGATCAACCAGTCTTACCTCAACAGAATCAAAATATGAAAGTCATTTATAATATCCTTTCCACTTCATCCCCCTCCTGTCAAGCTAAGTCTATAAACTCTGGTATATGTACTCATAGCAAAGCAAGACCTGAACTAGTTACTATGACATCGAAAGCCATATGTAAGCTAGTGGAGACCACATTGGACAGCACAGCACTGTTCTATGCTAGAAGTTTGTCTTGGGTAGGGTTTCTATTGCTGTAAAGAGACACCATGGCCACAGCAACTCTTAAAAGGTAGGACCCTGTCATACCACTCCTGGGTATATACCCAGCGGAATCCCCTGCATACAATAAAGACACATGCTCTGCTATGTTCATAGCAGCCTTATTTATAATAGCCAGAAGTTGGAAGGAGCCCAGATGTCCCTCAAAGGAGGAATGGATAAAGAAAATGTGGTATATTTATACAATGGAATACTACTCAGCAATAAAAAACAATGAATTCATGCAATTTGTAGGCAAATGGTTGGATCTGGAAAATATCCTAAGTGATTTAACCCAATCACAAAAGAATATACATGAAATGCAATCACTGATAAGTGGATATTAATGAGCCCAAAAGCTCTGAATACTAAAGACACAATTAGCAAATCAAAAGATTCCCAAGAAGGAAGGAAGGAAAGGACCCTGGTCCTGAAAAGACTGGATACAGATTTGTAGGAGAACATCAGAACAGAGAAATGGGGGGGGGGTGATTGAGGAATAGATAGGGGGGGAGAGGACTTATGGGACATATGGTGGGGGGGGAATGGGAAAGGGGAAAGCCTTTGGAATGTAAACAAAGAATATAGAAAATGAAGAAAAAAAAGGTCATTTCATTGGAACTGTTTCATTGGACAGTTTCAGAGGTCTACGCCATTGTCATAACAGGAAGCATGGCAGCATGCAGGCAGATATGATGTTGGGGACGGAGCTGGGAATTCTACATCTGGATCTGCAGGCAGCAGGAAGAGAATGCCACAGTGGGTTCTGCTTGAGCATCTGAAACCACAAAGTCACCCACAGTGACACACTTCCTTCAACACTGCCACACCCACTCAAACAAGGCCACATCTCCCAATAGTGCCGTTCTCTCTAGGCCTATGCGAACCAGTTTTATTCGAACTCCCACAAAGCTTTATCCTCCCATTTACTGCCTGTGCTAACAAAGATATGTTTTATTTTGTTCAAATTTAATGAAATTCTGAGATATCATTCCAAAAGCAACCCCTTGTACCATCAACAAAACCAGCTGGAGAGATGCATCAAGATAATTCCTGTTCTTAAACTCCAGAACTCTATCCAGCTCAACCCTTTTAACCTAATAATCACTGTTTTTGTTATTGACACATTGAATACAACAGTGCCCAAAGGGGCTCTATTCCAAAGATTTCCCTATTTAAAATTCTGCTGAAACAATATCAACTAATCTAGATTCCCTCAGAGTTCCCAGAGTCACCAACCAAGGAGCATACATAGGTTGGTCTGTCCATCCTCCTGCCCCTCTCCTCCCCAATCCCCACCCCAGCATATATGTAGCAGAGACTGCCTTGCCTGGCTTCAGTGGGAGAAGATGCCCCTAATCCTGTAGAAATTTGATGCCTCATGGAAAAGGGATGCTGGCAGGGGTGAGGTGGGGATGAGTAGGTCGGTAGGTGAGTGGGTGGGTGGGGGAGCACCCTCTCAGAAGCTAGGGGAGGAGGAAAGAGGTGAAGAACTCGAGGAGGGGGAACTGGAAAGGGGGCAACATTTGGAATGTAAATAAAATAATGTAATAAAAAGAAATAAAGTTTTGTTGATGGTGGTGCGGATGGTGGCAGTTTGGTTGCTTATACTGAAGCTGGATGACAATGTCAAGATTATAAAGATCTTTTAATGTGTTTCTTTTTTGATTAGATATACTCTTTATTTACATTTCAAATGTTGTTCCCTTTCCTAGTTTCTGCCCTGAAAGTCCCCTAACCCATCCTCCCTACCCCTGCTCACCAATCTACCCACTCCCTCTTTCTTGTCCTGGTATTCCCTTATACTGGGGAATCTAGCCTTCTCTAGACCAAGAGCTTCTCCTCCCTTTGATGTCCAACAATCAGCCATCCTCTGCTGCATATGCATCTGGAGCCATGGGTCCCTCCATGTGTATTCTTTGGTTGGTGGTTTAGTCCCTGGGAGCTCATATTGTTGTTCCTCCTATGGGGCTGCAAACCCCTTCAGCTCCTTATATCCTTTCTCTAGCTCCTCCATTGGGGACCCTGTGCTCAGTTCAATGGGTGGCTGAGAGCCTCCCACTCTGTATTTGTCATGCACTGGCAGAGCCTCCCAGGTGACATCTATATCAGACTCCTGTCAGCAAGCACTTGTTGGCGTCCACAATATTGTCTGAGTTTGGTATCTGTATATGGGATGGAGCCCTAGGTGGGGCACTCTCTGGATGGTCTTTCCCTCAGTCTCTGCTCCACACTTTGTCTCTGTATCTCCTCCTGTGGGTATTTTGTTCCCCCTTCTAAGAAGGACCAGAGTATCCATACTTTGTTCTTATTTCTTCTTGAGCTTTTAAAAATGGGCTTCTTATTAAGATTTCTTTTGATTTTTAGTTATGTGTGAGCATGTGTGACTGTGGGCACCGGTATGCTCAGAGTCCAGAACAAAGCCCTGGAGTTAAAGTTACAGACTAGCCACCAAAAGTGGGTGCTGGGAACCAACCCATGGAGTCTGCAAGAGAAGACTCTGCGCTTAATTACTGAGTTTTCTCTCCAACCTCTCCTTTAGTTCATTGATTCATTTGTCATGTTTGTTTTTTTCTATTCTGTTGTTTCCTACATCTGGATGATGATGTCAAACTCCTTCTTTTGTGATTTATGAGTTTGTGTGCCCCTCCTTGTTCTGGGGGCTTTGCCAGATGTAGAATGTCCAATAGATCACCTCTGAGCTGCATTTCATCCCCGTGGGACCAAGGACTGAGAGGACATGCGGTAAAACTCAAGACTGAAAGATGCTGACTTGAGCAATAAGACATGCTAGGAAGCAGGGGAAAGAACCCCGGGAGAGGGAAGACGACAGGAAAGGAGGAAGAACAGAGAACAAAGGAGTCTGCAGAGATCACAGAACGTGACTGCTGATTACAGGCAAGACAGTATTCTAAATCTGGTGGGACAATCAGCATGTGTGGACTGTAAAGGTTAAATGAAATGTTTATTTTATTCCTTTCTCTTCTCCAGTCAGCCTGACTGAATACGATTAACAGAGACACGGCACTTGCTGCATACTAAAATTAGATGTTAGTTTGACTTCCCCAGCATCCATGCACAGAAGCCTATTACACAGAAATGTCTTTTGCAATGAGCTCAGCCACCTTACACATCTGCCCGCAACACTGAAGGCTAGAAGCAAGCATGGCGCTTCGGTTTCACTGAGTGGATCAAAGGAGAGGCCTCAGAACGAAGGTCCAGTCCTAGCTCTAGTTTGCGAATTCGAGCAAGGCTATTGTCCTCTCCTAGGTATGATCCCTCACATTCTATACTTACAAGAATTTGTCAGAAAACAAGACGATCTAGAGGGAACCACTTAAAATTTCTTGTCTTACCCAGAAGGACTTCAGTGATTATATTCCCATTGCCTTGTGTGTCTTGACACTTGTCAAGTTGCTTCTAGTTTACAAAGGGAGAAAATAGAGGCTTGGGCAAGCAACCCCAACTCATCTCAGCCCAGAAGCCAGAGCATGAGATGCAAGCCTAGTTTATGGTCCTTTAGTCTCAGTCTGTATCCCCAAACCTTGTGGTCTTCATTCCAGTCCTACCCCAGCATAATGGCTGTTAGGCCAGCCAGCAAAAGCACCCAAAGTGCTCTTCAGAATTATAACAAAAATATCTGCCTTTAGTAAAGCCTCAAAAGGTTGATGTTGGAACAATTTCTTCCCCAAATTTCTTTATACTCTCCATCATTTTTTTCTCTTATGTACTTTCTACATATAAAAGTAGACATTCTTAGAGTCTGGGGTATAAAAATAGCTAATACATGCATCTTTAATTTTTTTTATTAAACACAATGCCAAGAGAAATACATAGATTTTTTCACTTGCTAAATAGTCTCACATATAAATTCTAAAACAGTAACACAAATAAATAGTTCTTTAATAAATTAGTTTTCAGAAATAATTCATTTTAATCCCTCAGTTGTGGCTTATACATACAAAACCAGAGGCCAAGTTTATATTAATATCTCGTGGACAAAAACAGCTAATATCTTTGTTTAGCTCTGTACCCCATTTTTGATAGGGTTATTTGGTTTTCTGGGGTCTAACTTCTTGAGTTCTTTGTATACATTGGATATTAGCCCTCTGTCAGATGTAGGGTTGGTGAAGATCTTTTTCCAATTTGTTGGTTGCCGATTTGTCCTTTTGAGAGTGTCTTTTGCCTTACAGAAACTTTGTGATTTTATGAGGTCCCATTTGTCTATTCTTGATCTTAGAGCATAAGCTATTGGTTCTGTTCAGGAACTTTCCCCCTGAGCCAATGTCCTCAAGGGTCTTCCCCACAGAGCTAAACAAAGACTTTTCACCTGAAGAAATTCTGATGGCTGAGAAACACCTTAAAAAATGTTCAACATCATTAGTCATTAGAGAAATGCAAATCAAAAAAACCCTGAGATTTCACCTCACACCAGTCAGAATGGCTAAGATTAAAAACTTAGGAAATAGCAGGTGTTGGCGAGGATGTGGAAAAAGAGGCTGGTGGGACTGCAAGCTGGTACAACCACTCTGGAAATCAATCTGGTGGTTCCTCAGAAAACTAGACACGATCCTTCTGGAGGACCCAGCCATACCACTCCTGGGAATATACCCAGAAGATTTCCCAGCATGCAATAAGGACACATGCTCCACTATGTTCATAGCAGCCTTATTCATAATAGCCAGAATCTGGAAAGAACCCAGATGTCCCTCAATGGAAGAATGGATACAAAAAAATGTGGTATATATACACAATGGAGTACTATTCAGCCATTAGAAACAATGAATTCATGAAATTCTTAGAGAAATGGATGGAGCTAGAGAACATCATACTAAGTGAGGTAACCCAGTCTCAAAAGAATACCCATGGTATTTACTCACTGATAAGTGGATATTAGCCTAGAATCTTGGAACACCAAAGACACAATCCACATACCAAATGATGTCCAACAAGAAGGAAGGAGTAGACCCTGGTTCTGGAAAGGATCAAAGCATCAGTGTAGGGGAATACCAGAACAGGGAAGTGGGAAGGGGTGGATGGGGGAACAGGGACAGGGAAAAGGGCATGTGGGACCTTTTGAGGGCAGGGAACCAGGAAAAGGGAAATGAAATGTAAATATAGAATATATCCAATAAAAAGAAAAGAAAAAAAAACTTTTAGGCCAAATACATTTAGTGATGTCATAAGAAAAAAAAACCAGCTAATATCACTTAAAGAGGTATACCTCACACTGGACCTCATTTAATAACATGTAATGAAGGCAACACAGCTGGACTTCATAGAGGGCCCAAGCCCCAGAAAGATTTTTAGCTAGGAGACTTTGGACATGCCACAGCCACCAACTTCAGTGTCATTGTCAATAAGGCAGACATTATCTCCTCTGTGTTACATAATTCTTCAGTGAAAGAAAAGAAACAATTCCCACATAACAGTTTTGTAGACTCCAAAGCAGTGTGGAAATTTTCTATTTTTGGCATTACAATTCTTTCAAGTGGAAGTCATGAGTACACAGCACTTGATTGGTGCTCTCCTTGCCACAAGGGTCAGTCTTCCTTTGGACTAATAACTGATAAAGAAGGCTAAAATCCCATGGTAATAAAGAGTGTAGGGGACCACCCTGAAGAGGGTAGGGCCCTCAGAATAGGAAGTGTGGCCTGCAGTGCTCAGCCCTGAAGGACTTGAGAGAAGCTGTGGTCTGTTTCCTCATTCCTTGTGTGGGAGAACAGCTTTATTTTCAGTTGCACATGAAAAACTCAAACCCAGACCCAAGAAAATACTACTCACCATTTTCTGCTGCTATTTCCCTGCACTGTGATGGCTCTTTTATGAGGAGCTACTTTCTCTGGATGGTGGCAGGACACCTGGGTTGTGCAGCTTTGGGGAGGTCACTTAAGGACTCTCAGAGATGGGACAGTACAACTAGTTTTATCATTCGGCCTGACAAGCTGGTTCTCTGCTACAAACTTCTGACAAGTGTCCTCTCCAGAACCTGTCCACCAGGTCTTCTGATGGAACTTTCAGCCTTATGGCTCTGCAGAATGTAGGTGTATCTCTACAGAAAGCTTCAAGCTCTCTGTTCTCCTGAGTAGCTGAGACCCAGGTTGCCAGGGTAGAAACATCTAGCCAATATGTTTGCTAAACATTTTATAGTCATAGGCTTGTCTAGGGCTGCACTTGGAGATCCCCTGGAGTCTGATGTCTGAGCAAAGGAACAAGCAACAAACGTCTTGGCAGAATTAGTAATTTCACAGAAGTTGCTATTAGAGCAATGAAATGAAAGCATCCAGTACCACACATAAGTGTAACTACAGGAGCACGCGCTCTCTGTGGTGAAAACAAAGATGACAAAGGATGACTTGGAGTGGAGGGATGGGTAGACGGGGTTGCACAGGAATTAAATGAGTATGAAGGGAGGAGAGTGACTTGCCCTGGATTCAAATTCTCAGAATTCACCAGCCCCTCACATCCCACCACGCCTGCAGGGAGACAGAGACACAGAGAGAAATCCCAGGCTGGTGAGCCTGCTGTGGGAAGCAGAAAAGGTACCGTGAAAGCTTTGAAAGGAAGGGACTAAGAAGAGCTAGAGAGCAGAGTGGCGAACCATGGCAACTGCACACAAGCCACGCTCCTTTGACTTTCAGTGATGTCTCTAATCCCTCCAGGGCCGGATGTCTAAGAAACAGCATAAGGCTATGAACTTCAACTTTATAATGAACGGCATGGGTACAGACTCTAGCTATAAATTACTGTGAAAGTTTACAGTAGTTACATACTGTGAGCCGCCTATAACTGATGTTAACAGTAGTATCCACTCATGGTCTCTTGAGGATTAAATGCATTTATAAACACAGTTCTTGTAGAACAGTTCTTGTAGATGCATAATGGGTGAGGTATAAGACCAAGGTATCAGTCAGTGGAGAAATGATCTGGCTCTTGGATGTGCTCTATTATTGCATTGAGATGCCCAAAAGCCAGAAGAGTTTCAGTCTTCAATCAATTCCATTCTGAGAACTTCAGAGACTCCCAGAGAAACTCCTGAACAGTGCTCAGGTCCTGGTTTTGCACCTATCCTTGATTGCTGGCCAGGGGCTACCTAGGAAGAGTGGCATCAAGCAGCAGAAGTGTCTACCTAATCCTTTGAATTTTTTTGTATTTTTCAGGTTTATTGTGGTCTATCTGCTGGTATCACCTCATAAACTGATGTGCTAAAATCCTAGCTCCCAGCACTGAAGAGATGGTTGAAACATTCACCATTCAAGTGTGAGGATCTGGATTTAAACCCTTGGAACTCAAAATCTGGTCTCAATTGCATACAAGTCTATAGTACTAGCACCCCTGTGATAAGATGGGAGATAAAAACTGGAGACCTCTCAGGAAGCTTGTGGGCCAGCTAGCTTGGAATGTACAGCTGAAAAACACATCCCATTCCAAATAAGGAGATGATGAGAATCAATACCTAATATTGTCATCTGACCTTCATATGTGCACTGTGGAACATTCACTCATGCACATGAATCACACGAATGCACATACTGTGCACACGGACACAAGCACACACACATACACATTTAAAAAATTATACAGAAAGAAAAGAACTCCTAGTTCCTAGTGTGATGACGCTGGGATGGTTTGGGTTATGGTGGGGCTGACACATTTATGAGGACTTGCCCTCATGAGTGAAATCAATGCCCTGCAGACTAGAGCCCAATAAAATGTTATCTTTTTTCTACCAAGTGAAATCACAGGGAGAAAGGAGCATCTGTGATTCTAGATCTTGTTCCTCACAAAACACCAAATTCACCAGGATCCTGACTGAGGACATAGTAGCCTCCAGGACTGTAAGAATGACCTTTTGTTATCTAGAAGCAGCAGCAGCAGCATGAATAGGTTCAGGCAGGGTCCAAGGAAGTCAAGAGGTCATCCCTACTGTAGTTTCTCATTCCTTGAAGCCCTCCAAGCTCCCTAACTCTCTGTTGTATCTTCTAGACTTGCATTTAGATCAGTGTCCGCTGACAGTTGCTCTGTGGTCTATGTGCTTGGTAAGTTTCCTTCCTGGTTGAGCTCCTAATTCTTTTATTGCTGGAGACTCCATTTAATATAAAGTTGTGGACCCATAAGCACACTCCTTGCCTTTAGTCTTTTTGTTATGGGTAATGGGGCCTTGTCCTCCCAACCACTGACAGTCTTAGAGAGCTTAAAATAGTGATCTTGTGACAGTAGTATAGTTGAAGGGCACTGTCACCCACTAGACAGAATTAGAGCTGGCCCTATCATTTATTAATTATGCCTCTTACTAAACCTCAATCAATCTCAATTTCTGTCTAATAGAATGAATACCCACCATGTAGGATCATGATTCAGACTGCATGGGAAAAGGATGTGCTTTATCCAAACACAATGACTATATCACAGCAAGTCCTTCGTACCTATTGGTGTTCTTTCCTTCTTTCTGGTATTTTGTCCTTTCTAAGCTGTCACCTCCACTTTCCTTTTACAAGTACACTTCTTTTTATAACATTCCAATAAAACTCCCAGTCTATAATAATTCAAACAGATTACTTGCAAAGGAGTGTGCAATATTTACACCATATTGTGGTCACAGGAGCACCCTGAAATAAATGATAATTATTCACTAAATCCACATTTCATAATGCTCAGTAAACCTTCTAAACATGCAAACTCTTTCACATGACCTTTGCCTTGCTGGAGCCTGTGCCTGGATTCCCTTTCCTCTCACACTCTGGCTTTGCCCTTCCACTCTCCACCAGTTCCCTAGGGAAGCCTTCTCTTATAGCTCCAGCTCAATCAGGTCTCTCAGCTGCGTCTTTGTTCTCTTCTCCTTTCCCTCTTGGAACGTATCACACTTTAAAAAGATTCCCTGTTCTTCTTGTTATAATTGTTCAGTGTCTACCTTCTCAACACCATAGTTTTGTTTATTTTTTTTAAATAAGAGTAAGATCCATGGTTACTTTTTGTAGCCACAGCTGGCCCTTCTGCCTCTGGCATGCTCAAACTTCTGGCCCTTAGAAAGAACATAGGGTATGGGGTGGGGCTGTGGGGTTCCTGAAGCCTTGTCAAAATGCTGACACTCCTCTTGGCTCTTTTGAGGACCATACAATGAGTATGGTGCCATGGCCCTTGGGAGACTCCAGGGCTAGCTGGACAAAGCTGAGGAAGATCTTACCCATGAGCCTTGAAGTTGCAGCTTCTGCTTATTTACCCACTGTGCACACACCTTCAGCTGGGGTACTTCCAAAATCCACACATCATCTGTGACTATCTCTACAACCACAACTGTTTTGTTCTTTTGGCCAGGAAGCTTCACATTACCTAGGACAGGGACACAGGTGGCTGGTTATTGCAACACATAAATAACCTTTTCATCACAACCTGATTGAAGGAAGAGTTGGTTTATCTGGCCAGAAACCTGTTCAGCTTGACTAGCAGCCTTATGTAGATACTCTGGCCCTTGGGCTCCTTATGCTGAACCTTTTTGTCCTTGTTGTGGCAAATGTCAACATTTCTATGGCATCTTCTGCTTGGCAAGGTCCAGAAAAACTCACCATCATTCTTAAGGGTTTCTTTTCCATGCCTGGTGCAAGTCAATTACATGGTTTATATAAGTATGCAAGTATGCACATATGTACATGTATGCATGTTTCACATGAGCAGAGATATTTACTTGGATAAACAATGAGGTTTTAAGTCATCCGAAAAAAAGCATGGTGGGAAAATGTATAAGAAAAAAGGATGATATTGACAGAGACCTCTGAATGAAATCATGGAAAACTTTATAGCATCATGAAGCACTGGGTAATATCCCATGTGCAATGATGTACTAAAAGCATTATTCAAGGATTTTTGCAGTTGCCATCTGTACCTGGGAGCTAAGGCTATTCCACAGCCCTCTGTATACAGGTCCCACCAGGAGAGAGCTGGTCTCCAAGGAGTGCTGACACAGGCTTTTCAGCCCACAAGAAGGACAGGCTCCAGCCAGGGACAGCAAAACCAACTAACACCAGAGATAACCAAATGGTGAAAGGCAAGCACAAGAAACTTACCAACAGAAACCAAGGCAACTTGGCATCATCAGAACCCAGTTCTCCCACCACAGCAAGTCCTGGATACCCCAACACACTGGAAAAGCAAGATTTGGATTTAAAATCATATCACATGATGCTGATAGAGGACTTTATGAAGGACATAAATAACTCCCTTAAAGATATACAAAGAACACAGGTAAACAGGTAGAAGTTCTTAAAGAGGAAACACACACAAAAAAATCCCTTAAAGGATTACAGGAAAATACAAACAAACAAGTGAAGGAATTGAACAAAACCATCCAGGATCTAAAAATGGAAGTAGAAACAATAAAGAAACCACAAAGGGAGACAACTCTGGAGATAGAAAACCTAGGAAAGAGATCAGGAGACATGCAAGCATCATCAAAAGAATACAAGATAGAAGAGAAAATCTCAGGTGCAGATGATACCATAGAAAACATTGACACAACAGTCAAAAAATGCAAACTGCACAAAACTCCTAATCCAAAACATCCAGGAAATACAGGATACAATATAAAGATCAAACCTAAGGATAATAAGTATAGAAGAGAACAAAGATTCCAAACTTAAGGGGCCAGTAAATATCTTCAACAAAATTATAGAAGAAAACTTCTCTAACCTAAAGAAAGAGATTCTGATGAATATACAAGAAGCCAACAGAACTCCTGATTGGACCAGAAAAGAAATAATACCTCCCGTCACATAATAATCAAAACACCAAATGCACAAAACAAAGAAAGAATATTAAAACCAGTAAGGGGAAAACAACAAGTAACATATAAAGGCAGACCTATCAGAATTACACTAGACTGCTCACCAGAGATTATAAAAGCCAAAAGATCCTGGGTATATGTCATACAGATCCTAAGAGAACACAAATGCCAGCTCAGGCTACTATACCCAGTAAAACTCTCAATTACCATAGATGGATAAACCAAGGTATTCCATGACAAAACCAAATTTACACAGTATCTTTCCATAAATCAAGCCCTTCCAAGGATAATAAATGGAAAACCAACAAAAGGAGGGAACTTACAACCTAGAAAAACCAAGAAAATAATATTCATTTAACAAACCAAAAAGAAGACAGCCACATAAACATAATTCCACCTCTAACAACAAAAATATAGGAAGTACCAATCACTTTTCTTTAATCTCTCTTAATATCAATGGACTCAATTCCACAATAAAAAGTAATAGATTAACAGACTGGATACATAAACAGGACCCAACATTTTCCTGCACATAGGAAACTGACAAAGACAGACAGTACCTCAGAGTAAAAGGCTGGAAAACAATTTTCCAAGCAAATGGTCCCAAGAAACAAGCTGGAGTAGCCATTCTAATATTGAATAAAATTGACATTCAACTTAAAGTTATCAAAAAAAGATAAGGAAGGACACTTCATACTCATCAAAGGAAAAATCTACCAAGAAGAATTCTCAGTTCTGAACACCTATACTCCAAATGCATGGACACCCACATTCATAAAAGAAACTTTACTAAAACTCAAGAACACATTGCATGTCATACAATAATAGTGAGAGACTTCAAAACCCCATTCTCAGCAATGGACCTATCATGGAAAAAGAAACTAAAGAGAGACACAGTGAAACTAACAGAAGTTATGGAACAAATGGATTCAATAGATATCTTTAGAACATTTTAGACAACAAAAGAATATACCTTCTTCTTAGCACCTCACAGTACCTTCTTCAAAATTGACTATATAATCTGTCCTAAAACAGGCCTCAACAGATAGAAGAAAATTGAAATAGTCCCATGCATTCCATCAGATCACCACTGACTAAGGCTGGTCTTCAATAACAACAGAAACAATAGAAAGCTCACATACACAGGGAAGCTGAAAAACACTCTACTCAAGGATAACTTGGTCAAGGAAGAAATAAGAAAGAAATTAGAGATTTTTTAAAATTTAATGAAAATGAAGCCACAACATACCCAAACTTATGGGACACCATGAAAGCAGTACTAAGAGGAAAACTCAGCCTCCAAAGAGAAAGTCAAGAGAGCATACACTACCAGCTTAACAGCACACCTGAAAGCTCTAGGACAAAAAGAGACAAATACACCCAAGAGGAGAAGGCAGGAAAGCATAAAACTCAGTGCTGAAATCAAACAAGTAAAAACAAAAAGAACAATACCAAAAATCAACAAAACCAAGAGCCAGTTCTTTGAGAAAATCAACAAGATAGATAAACTCTTAGCCAGACTAACTAGAGGGCATGGAGACAGTATCCAAATCAACAAAACCAGAAATGAAAAGGGAGACATAACAACAAACACTGAGGAAATAAAAAAAAAATCATCAGATCTGGCCAAAAATAAAACCCTATACTCAACAAAACTGAAAAATCTGGATGAAATACACAATTTTCTAGACAGATGCTAGGTACTAAACTTAATTCAGGATCAGATAAATGATCTAAACAGTCCCATAACCCCTCAAAATATAGAAGCAGACATTAATAGTCTCTCAACCAAAAAACCCCAGGACTAGATGGGCTTGGTCCAGAGTTCTATCAGACCTTCAAAGAAGACCTAATGCCAATATTCTTCAAACTATTCAACAAAATAGAAACAGAAGGAAAACTACCAAATTTATTTTATGAAGCCACAATTACTCTGATACCTAAACCACACAAAGACCCAACAAAGAAAGAGAACTTCAGACCAATTTCCCTTATTAATACTGATGCAAAAATACTCAATAAAATTCTTACAAACTGAATCCAAGAACACATCAAAATGATCATTCACCATGATCAAGTGGTCTTCATCCCAGGGATTCAGGGATGGTTCAATATACAGAAAACCATCAATGTAATTCACTATATAAACAAACACAAAGAAAAAACACATCATCATTTCATTAGATGCTGTAAAAGCATTTGAAAACATTCAATATCCCTTCATGTTAAATGTCTTAGAAAAATTAGGAATTCAAGACCCATTCCTAAACATAGTAAAAGCAATATACAGCAAGCCAGTAGTAAACATCAAACTAAATGAACGTTGAAATGACTGAAGCAATCACACTAAAATCATGGACTAGACAAAGTTCCCCACTCTCTCCCAACTATTCAATATAGTACCTGAAGTCCTAGTCAAAAAAATTAGATAATAAAAAGAGGTCAATGGTATACAAATTGGAAAGGAAGAAATCAAAATATCACTGTTCCCAGGTGACATGATAATATACTTAAGTGACCTCAAAAATTCTACTAGAGAACTCCTAAAGCTGATAGCCTTCTTCTACTCAAAAGATCAACAGGCTGAGAAGAAATTAAGGAAATGACACCCTTCATAATAGTCATAAATAATATAAAATACCTTGGTGTGACTCTAACTATGCAAGTGAAAGATCTGTATGACAAGAACTTCAAGTCTCTGAAGAAGAAATAGAAGATTTTATCTCCCATGCTCGTGGATAGGCAGGATTAATTTTTAAAAATGGCCATATTGCCCAAAGCAATCTAGATTCGATGCAATCCCCATCAAAATTCCAAATCAGTTCTTCATAGAGTTAAACAGAGCAATTTGCAAATTCATCTGGAATAACAAAAAAACCCAGGATAGCTAAAACTATTCTCAATTATAAAAAAACTTTTGGCAGAAGTTCATCATCCCTGTACTCAAGTCGTACTAAAAAGCAATCGTGGCAAAAACTGCATGGTATTGATACAGTGACAGGCAGATAGATCAATGGAGTAGAATTGAAGACCCAGAAATGAGCCCACACACCTATGGACACTTGATTTTTAACAAAGAAGCTCAAATCATACAGTGGAAAAACACCAGCAATTTAAACAAATGGTGCTTGTTTAACTTGAGGTCAGAGTGTAGAAGAATGCAAATAGATCCATCCTTATCTCCTTGTACAAAACCCAAGTCCAAGTAGATCAAGGACCTCCACATAAAACCAGATATACTGAATTTAACAGAAAAGAAAGTAGGGAAGAGCCTCAGCACATTGACACAGGGGGAAATTTCCTGAACAGAATACCAATAGCTTATGCTCTAAAATCAAGAATTGACAAATGGGACCTCATAAAATTGCAAAGCTTCTGTAAGGCAAAGGACACTGTCAATAGAACAAAATAGTAACCAACAGATTGGGAAAAGATCTTTACCAACCCTACATTTGATAGAGGGCTAATATCCAATATATTAAAAAACTCAGGAAGTTAGTCGCCAGAGAACCAAGTAATCCTATTAAAAAATGGGGTACAGAGCTAAACAAAGAATTCTCAACTGAGGAATACCAAATGGCTGAGAAGCACCTAAAGAAATGTTCAACATCCTTAGTCATCAGGGAAATGCAAATCAAAACAACCCTGAGATTTCACCTCACACCAGTCAGAATGGCTAAGGTCAAAACTCAGTTGTCAGCAGATGCTGGTGAGGATGTGGAGAAACAGGAACACTCCTCCATTGCTGGTGGGATTGCAAGATGGTACAACCACACTGGAAATCAGTTTGGCAGTTCCTCAGAAAATAGGACTTAGCTCTAACTCTCCTAGGCATATACCCAGAATATTCTCCAGCATGTAATAAGGACACATACTCCACAATGCAGCCTTATTGTAATAACCAGAAGCTGGAAAGAACACAGATGTCCCTCAACAGAGGAATGGATGCAGAAAATGTGGTACATTTACACAATGGAGTACTACTCAGCTATTAAAAACAATGAATTCATAAAATTCTTAGGCAAATGGATGGAACTAGAAAATATCATCCTGAGTGAGGTAACCCAATCACAAAAGAACATACATGGTATGCACTTACTGAGAAGTGGATATTATCCCAGAAGCTCTGATTACCCAAGACACAATTCACAGACCACACAAAGCTCAAGAAGAAGGAAGTCCAAAGTGTAGATACTTGGGTCCTTCTTAGAAGATGGAACAATATACCCATGGGAGGAGATACAGAGACCAAGTGTAGAGCAGAGACTGAAGGAAAGACCATCCAGAGACTGCCCTACCAGAGGATCCATCCATAGACAGTTACTAATCCCAGACACTATTGTGGATGCCAACAAGTGCTTGTTGACAGGAGCCTGATATAACTCTCTCCTGAGAAGCTCTGCCAGTGCCCAACAAATACAGAGGTGGATACTGTCAGTTAACCATTGGACTGAGTACAGGGTCCCCAATGGAGGAGCTAGAGAATAGACCCAGAGAGCTGAAGGGGTTTATAGGATGAATAGCAATATGAACCACTCACTACCCCCAGAGCTCCCAGGGACTAAACCACCAACCAACGAGTACACATGGAGGGACCCATGGCTCCAGCCCCATATGTAGCAGAGGATGGCCTTGTTGGACATCAAAGGGAGGAGTGGCCCTTGGTCCTGTGAAGGCTTGATAACCCCATGTAGGGGAATGCCAGGACAGAGAAGCAGGAGTGGGTGGGTTGGTGAGCAGGGAGAGGTGGAATGAGAAGATTTTTGGAGGGAAAGGAGGAAAGGGGCTAATATTTGAAATGTAAATAAAGAAAATATCCAATAAATAGTGTTATTCATTAGCGATCAGACAACTAGGGAAGGAGAAAAGAAATCACAGGAAGTATCCCAAAGCTACAGGCATCAATAAAGCTTGAGCCCTGGGAAACATAAGACTTAAAACACAGAGGCCCCAAAAAATTCAATGTAGAATAGTTATAAATCCAGTGTAGATTGCTCATCAATATAGACCTAAAGGAATTAAGATTAGCATGCCACATAGATATCTCACATCTGTGTTTTTTTATATTTCTATTCCCTATAGCCAAAATACTGAATAAGCTTAAATGTTCATCAACAAATGAACAGATAATAAAAATGTGGCATGTCTCTCTACATTGAAATTTTGTTCAATCATATCATTTCTGAGAAATATAGAACTGGAGAACATTATGTTAAGCAAAATAAACCAGGTCCAGGATAAAAAATACTGCATGTTTCTTCTCCTATAAAGAACTTTAAAATATATAAACACACATACAATCCACAGACCTAGAGAGGATAAGTAACAAGGGAAGGTTAAGGGAGGATGCACGGATCTCCCTGGGAATGGGAAATAGAATAGATTTTGAGGTTGAACTGAGGGTGAGTGCGGATGGGAAGAGTTGGGGGCATGGAGGGAAAGAGTACTGGGAGAGACAGCTGGAACTAGGAGGGGGTGCATTTCTAGGATGAGGTAGAAATCTAGTGCAATGGAAACTCCTAGAAATCTACAGCAGTGACCGTAGCTCAGACTTGAGGTAAAGGGGGACATGGAACCTGAACAAGCCATTTTCTGTGACCAGGCAAGGCTTCAAGTGGAGGGAATGTGACACCAATCCAGCCCCAAACCTTCGAGTTACAATTTGTCCTACCTGTAAGATGTTCTGGGGTAAAGGTGGAGCAGGAGTTGAGCGAGTGGCCAACCAACGGCTGGTCCATTCTGAGATCCATGCCAGAAGTGGGAGCCCAGGACTGACACCAGCTGGGGGAACAGGGACCAGAGGCTGAATAGCCCAGAGACCTAAGATAGAACCAAAAAACAATCAGCAAAAAAGCCAGTGAAATGATTCCTAGCGATACTCTACTGTGTTGACTGAAGCCTGGCATAATTGTCATCAGAGAAGTTTCATCCAGCAACTCGTAGGAACAGAAGCAGAGTCCCATAGCCAAACATAGATGGAGATCAGGGAATCCTGTGGAAAGGGGTGAGGAAGGATAAGGTGAGCCAGAGGAGGCAAGGAACCCACAAGATACAGCTGACAGAATCAAGTAACTATGACTCTTTAGGGCTCACAGAGACTGAACTGACAATCAGGGAGCCCGTATGGATCTGAGCAAGGTCCTCTGCATGTGTGTTATGGCTGTGTGACTTGGTGCTCTTCTGAGACACCTATCAGTGAGAGCAGGGGCTGTCTCTGCCTCTTTTGCCCGCTTTTGGGATCCTTTTCATCCAGCCCTAATATAAGGGTATGAGCTAAGTCTCACTGCAATTTGATATGGCATTTTTGGTTGGGAGGTCTGCTGTTTTCTGAAGGGAAACAGAGAAGTGGGTCTTGGGGGAGAGGGGCAGTGGGAGTAGAGACTGGGAGAAGAGGAAAAGGAAAGTGTGGTCATGATGTAATATATGAGAGAAGAATAAATAAAATATAAGCACGTACATATAAATAAATGTGCATGTGTGAGGCAAAAGGAGACTGTTGGGAGGAAGGTTGTGGACTAGGGATGGGGCAAGTGAGGGTTCTAGAGGGGTGAATATGGATGACGTCAGTGATACACACGTGTGAAACTCAGTATTTGGCATGTCAAATAAACATATCAATAGCTTTTAAAGAGAAACAGAGACAGTAATGGAGTCTTGTCGTCAGGACTCATCCTTGAACAGTGAAAGTCACTGAATGTATTAGAGAGTGGTGCTGGTGTTCATTACAAAAACAGCCCTCAGGACGGGGAAGGGTAGATAGGGAAAGTAGCTGAGCCTGGAACACCAACTTAGAATTTGCACTAACAGTCTAGGTTGGAGGCGGAACATCATTTTTTTGTTTGTTTGTTTGCTTGTTGGCTTGTTTGGGGTTTTTAAAATAAATATTCAATATTAGACAAATTTTGAAAACTCATATACAACATGAGCAAATTATAAGACATATCAAAATCCTGATCTCAGAGGATGAAAAATCATAGATGAAGAAAGAGAATGGAGGGCCAGGAAAGGAAGTTGCCAAAAAGGATTTGCTAATTGCTTAAGTGTTATAGATAAAATGAGCAGGTTTTGGATGTAGGAACATAAGGCTTGGAGCTTAAACGGTTCCTAATCTTGAGTGGAGAGATTTAAAAGAGAGTGGAGGAACCCTAAACATATAGTGACAGACACATGTGCGGGAGAGGTGTGATGAGAATGATATCCCCATGGGCTCTGGCAGTCAAAGACTTGGTCCTCAGGTGATGGCACTGTTTGAGGAGGATTACATGGTATGGCCTTGCTGGAGGAAACACGTCACTGGTGGTGACATTTGAGGTTTCAAAGCCACGTACTAACCAGTCTGTTCTTTCTGCTTCTTGCTTGTGGTTGAGATAAGAGCCCACAGCTCTCAGATTTCGACTCTAGCTACCGTGTCTGCTGCTTTCTGTCATGCAGTCCCTGTCATTATAGACCCTAACCCTCTAGAATCCTAATCCCCAAATGAATTCTTCCTTTATAAGTTGCTTTGACCATGGTGTTTTGCCACAGATATAAAAAAGTAACACAGAGCAAGGATGCAAAAGCAGATACATGATGTGGACTATGGTGGCCACCATGGCTAGGCTGTGACTCCCTCCAATCATACTTATTAACCACTTCTGACCTTCTTTGTGCTCTCCAGCACTTTGAACATGTATAGACAGACTCCTCATGCTTCCTTTGGTTCAAGCTCTTCCTTTTGTCTTGCTTTACTTCTTTACTCTAAGACTCTTCCACAGGATTCTACTGAAACAGTTTGAGAATTACTTCATCTTCCTTCTGGCTTCTCCAGCTCAGAGTATCATCCTGTGAAATCATGATTAGTTTTTCTTCAAGATCCTTAAAATCTTCCCCAACCCAAAGTTCAGAGACACAACTCTTCATCTCTTTAAATGCATGTATGTGTGACAATATTTGTCAACATTTTTGACAATTTGTTGCAGACTACTACTCTTTCCCTATAGATTGTGATTAACATACATACCCTCACCCAAAGACTCTGGCGAAAGATAACCTGCCATCTTGGATGAGGGAACAAGAAACCCGACATTCAGTTAACTAAGTTTTATTACTGTGTTTTTCTGGATGATAGGAAGACAGACAAACTATACATAATCAGCACACAGAATTTTCTTGCTTCTTGCCGGCTTCTTCTTTCCAGAATACCTTGGAATGATGGCCATACAGAACAGGTAGAGTCTTGTCTATACCTTTTTTCTCATTAATTTTTGTATAAGATGATAGATAATTTTAACAGATAAAAGTTTTCAGAATCATAATATTAAAATGAAGAAGTAAAATAACACTCTATCTGTAGATTTCACCCAGATGGTGAGCAGGTGGTTTAGTTTGTGAGTACCTGTCTTCTTTGATTATTGATGTTGTCTGTGGAGAAATCACCTTCCTGCTTTTTCTTAGCTGTCTCTATAAAATAAGTACTGTAGACACAACTCTCCCAAACAACATCCTTCCTTTCCTCATCTATATACTACTTTATTTCTCATTGAGATGTTTGCTGCCTGTAAGATTGTACCTGAAACATACTCTTAGTTTGTGAGAATACACAAATGAAAACAAAATTGTGACTTATTCATGTAAGTGATTTCCTTTGTTAAATATTTACTGTTTATTCATCTCGTATCTTGTAGGGAAACACAACTACTACCAACATTACTTAACTGGATGGCAGGCTCCTTATTCTGACATCAAGAATGCCAGGATATCTTTCTCCAGAGTCTCTGGGTGAGTGTATATATGGTAACCAAAAAGTATGATGGTTTTATCCAAAGATACAAGATTGTTGTAGAGGGAATGAGTAGGCTCCAACCCATGAACACAAAAACTTACAAAAAAGTAGTTCACCAGTACTGTGTGACTTTTCTGGGGGAGATCTGAACCACAAACCAAAGAAATGATTCCAACCAAGTCTAGCTTAGTGAGCCAGTGAGTTTATTAGGGTTGTTTACAGGAACATAAGAGAGGAGTTGGTTATAGGTATATAGATGACTCAAAGACAACTGCATCACCAAAAATATTACCCCATAATGTGTGGCAAATCAAAAAAAGTACATCACTGAAGTAGGCTGTCCAATCAGAGAGTCTCTTCTCTCTACCCAACAGTTGCTATTGTCAATATAACTTTGGGAAGTGGCCATGTGAATCTAATAAGTATCAAGAGCTTCTAATAAGTATCATGAGTCCTAAGACTTGTAAGCTTTGTTTACTTCCTTAGCTTTTTGTTTCAATGCAGAGGCAACAGCTATATAACAGATACAATGACTAGAAACAGCCTAAAGTAGAAGTAACCCCCAAGACTATCAACCGATGAATGGGTAACCCAAATGAACTATGTTATTTAACCACATGAAGACAGTAAATACTCATTCACACTACTACATAGATGAACCTAGGAAAATCGCACTTAATAACAGAACCACTGAAAATTTCATGTATTATATTTGTGATGGTTACGGTTAAATTTTAACTTGACAAAATCTAGAATCACGTGGAAAACTGGCCTCTGAATCTCTGAGGATTTGTTGATTACATTAAGTAAGATGGAAAGATCTGTTCACTACCAGTGACACTATTCCCTAAGTAGGGACAAGAGCAGAGAAAGTCAGACAATATTACTCTAGTTATATAAATATCCAGAATAACCAAATCCATAAAGACAATGTAGATTCATGAACCTCTAGGGATGGATAATAATGGAGTGTATAGATCCATTTGGAGGGTGATCACCAAATCATACATACTTTGGAGGAAGAGACGGGCCCAAGAGGAAAAAAGTTCTGGAATTAAATGAAGCTAGTGGTTCCAGTTGTGCAATTTCAAATACCTATTAAGCCCACTAAGCTATATATCTTGAAATGGTTTCCTATACCATTCATATATGTGATGGTTTATATATATTTGTCCCAGGGAGTGGCACTATTAGAAAGTGTGCCTTGTTGGAGGAAGTGTGCCACTGTGGGGATGGGCTTGGAGATCTGCCTCCTAGATACCTGAGCATGCCCTGTCTGTTCCTGCCTTCTTTTGGATAAAGATGCAGAGCCCTCAGCTCCTCCTGCACCATGCGTCCTGCCTGGATGCTGCCATGCTTCTGCCTTGATGACAATGGACTTAACCTCTGAGCCTGTAAGCCAGGTCAAACTAAGTGTTGTCTTTTATAAAACTTGCATTGGTCATGGTGTCTGTTCACAGCAGTAAAACCCTAACTAAGACAGAAGTTGGTACCAGGGACTGGGGTATTGCTGTGACAGGCTGTGATAGGGTTAGGGTTAGGGTTAGGGTTAGGGTTAGGGTTAGGGTTAGGGTTAGGGTTAGGGTTAGGGTTAGGGTTAGGGTTAGGGTTAGGGTTTTGTTTGGAAGAATGTGGATTTGGGGACTTTGAATTTGGAAAGCCTTGGAATGCTTTAAGTGGAGCTTAATGGGCCAGCCTAGTAGGAATATGGAAGACAGTGGTGCTGAAGGTCATTTGAACTGCATAGGCCTGATGGCCCAAGAGGTTTCAGGGGAGAAGAACTTTAATATGTGGCTGAGAGACTGTTTTTGTGATGTTTTGGTGAAGAACATGGCTGTTTTCTGCCATTGTCTAAAGAGACTGCCTAAGGCTAAGGTAAATAGATTTATATTAATTACATTGACAAAGGAAGTCTCAAAAGAGCCCAACAGAGACTTTGTTCTCTGGTTAAGTCTGATGAAGAACATTTTGAACAAATATAGCAAACTGAGATAGGAAAAATACAAAATATATAGCTTGAATATTAAAGGGGCTCCAGGAAGTAAAATGGAGCTAAATTCAAAAATATTAAATTGAATTAATCGACTGGTGACCTTGGAGCAAGATTCCACCCAGCTAAATTTGAGTCCAGGCATAGTAGTATAAGCCTTTAATCCCAAGAAGCAAAGATAAACAGATCTCTGAGTTCAAGGCCAGCCTAGAACAGAACCAATTCTAGGTAAAGAAAAACTTCAATTAAGGCTTGGTGGATCACACCTTTAATCCCAGTGTTTAGAAGACAGGCCTGCAGATCTCTGAGTTCAAATTCAGTCTATGGAGCAAGATCCAGGACAGCCAAGCTTAGGCAGTGAAGGAGTTGGAAAAAAAGGAAGCTAGTGATAATGTAATAGAACAAGGGGCCATGTTCCAGCTCCTGAAACCAGCAGGATTTAGCGGCTTTATATTCAAGAAGAGAAGGAAACTACTGGGATAATTGATGCTGGTTAGCTGGAGCTAAGAAAGTTTTGGTGGGTAAGAAGAACATCACTTAGGTAAAATCTTTTGGGAAGTATTTTCTAAGAGCACAAAGAAGCTGTGTTCCAGAGATAGCCAAGGTCATACCTCATGCTGCAGCTGTACTTGGTAATATGTAAGAATACAGGTGGTGCTGGTTTTGAAGGAATGAAGACATCATGAAGAACAGTTGAGGCTTAGCACTGTGAGAGAGGCCATAGAAGGCCATTGGTGAAAGTGCAGCTTCAGTTGTAGATGATAGCCCAGGACTGAAGGGGTCATGCAAAGATGAGGCTTGGTAGCATGAAGAGAGTCTGTAAGAGACTTTGGTGAAGCCTGATTGCAGTGGACAACCCCAGCATATTGGAGATGCCAGAACCATGGGATGACCACCAAGAACAGCAGTGGCAGCAGAGTGGATCAACCTAAACTTAGAGTGCTACAGAGGACAGAGCTGGAGAACTGATACCAGCTCTTTGGGGATGCTTAGAAGATCATGTGGATCTCAGACATTGGAATAGGAACCTGTGAAGCTGAAGTTGACTTGGGGACCCCAAGATGTTAAAGATGCCAGAGCCACAGGATGCCTGCCAAGGAAAGCTGCTAACAGGGAGTGGAACCAGCCCAGGAGAAAGAACCTTGTTGCAGTCAACAAAGATGAAAAAGGAGTTGAAGATCTGGAGATTGCTTTGCCATCAGACATGGAGATGCAGAATTTGGAGTTTGCCCAGCTAGTTTCCTGTCTTGCTTTGGGGATTATAGTTAAGTGATTGGATGAATCTCAGAAGAGACCTTGAATTTTGGACTTTTAACACTGTTGAGACTGCTATAGACTACAGGAACTTTTGAAGTTGGACTAAATATATTTTGTATTATGCTATGTTTAGGTATGGTCCCCATAGACTCATGTTTGAACAAGTCTATGAGGACCAAGGAGTGGAATGTGATTGTTTGTATATGCTCATCCCAGGGAGTGGCACTATTAGAAGGTGTGCCTTGTTGGAAGTAGTGTGTCACTGTGGGAATGGGCTTGGAGATCTTCCTCCTAGATGCCTGAGCATGCCCTGTCTGTTCCTGGCTTCCTTTGGATAAAGATGCAGAGCCCTCAGCTCCTCTTGCACCATGCCTTCCTGGATGCTGCCATTCTTCTGCCTTGACAATGGACTGAACCACAGAACCTGTAAGCCAGCCCCAATTAAAAACTTGCATTGGTCATGGTATCTGTTCACAGCAATAAAACCCTAAGACAATATGCTATGTGAATTATACCTTGATTTAGAAGTATGGAGGAAAAGGAATGGAGACTGTGATCAGGGGTGAAGAGAAGGAAGAGTAAAGTAATCAGAACAATGATCCAAGAATACAAAAACTTAACAAGAATAACCAGATAAATTGGTGTCTTGCCAATGGGGATTAGGGTCATTAGAATTCCAGATACTATGGGTCCTTTCATTCACTACAAGATGGCCAGAGTGGGAGTGGGATTATCTTATACTGCCCTCATCAGCTATAGTACCATTACCAGCATATTCAGCACTAGCTTCTGAACCACAGATAATATACATTTGGTTAGATAGCTCATGTATCCAAGACAACATAGAATGTGCTGGACAGGCATTTTTAAATTGCAGTTCGGATCTGAAAAAGATTTCAAAGATTATCATCACCTTAAAACAAAATAATCAAAACTAATCTTGAGATAGGATAAAATATACTTTCAGTGGGCTATAGTGACCTTCCTGTCTTCTGAGCTCCTCTGACTGAATTACATCTCATTTTGACACTTGCATTGTGCTTTATCTTTTATAATGCTACTTCACATCTGGATAGAGTTCAAATTCTTCAGTATATTAGCACCTCTACATTCCTGATTTTTTTGGCACAGGGCCAGTCAATCATAGCCTGGACTTAGCTGATATCTATTGCTGGACAACCAATGAGTGTCAAGATTTAAATGCAAATGGCCCAAAGGCTCATGTATCAAAGACATAGTTGCCAGCTGAAAAGCCTTGTGGAAATTGGATCATGAAGGTATTAACTTCATTAGTGAATTAATACCCCCATGAGTTCCTAGTTGAATAGGCTATTGGGGTGTGGCTTAAGCAAGGAGGTTGATCATCTGGGCCTTGGCACCTCTTCCTCTCTTTCTCTTTCTTCCATTTTCCTGTCTCTGTTTTTCCCTTATTCTCTCTGCCTCCTACCCACCGTGAAATGAGCCACTGTGAATTAGCAAGTATTCCATACTATGCATGATCCTCTTCTCATAGACTGAAATCAATGGAACCAGCCAGCCTCTGACCATGAATTAGAAGAAATTTCTTGCAAAATATGGTGGCCCAATCTTGTGGTCCCAGCAGTTGAGGCAAGATTAGCAATTCAAGATCATTCTCAGCTACATGAAGAGTTCAAGCCTAGACTGGGGTACATGAGACCCCCACCTTAAAGAAATAAAAAATGCAAACCAAAGGCACAATATC
The DNA here is from genome assembly GCA_964023405.1 of Apodemus agrarius. Lineage (NCBI taxonomy): Eukaryota > Metazoa > Chordata > Mammalia > Rodentia > Muridae > Apodemus > Apodemus agrarius. The sequence continues at coordinate 98,541,169 of OZ030009.1, read as the reverse complement.
TTTTCCCTTTAAGGTTATTTTGCTTGGCTGTTTTGTCATAGTTACAAGAAATAAAGTAAGTCTCTGTCTCTAAACCCATTTGGATCTGAGAAAATAACTTGGAATTTAAAATTAATAATAATAATAATAATGATTATGATGATGATGATGTTTGTATCAGAGGCAGAGGGACTTTGTTGCCTTTGGCTACTCTGACTACTCCAAATTCAGTTTATTTTCCCCAGTGACACAGTCACCAACTCTATCCTGTGTTGAGTGGCATCTGTTCATGTTGTTTATGTTTTTCAATAGCAATAACAAGATAGACAACTGAATCACTGGTCTCTTTACCACATGGGTAGGTTTTAAAACCATAGAAAACTCTGGCTTGGCTTCCCACCCATCCCCTCTGGAAGTAGTTCCTTCCCTCTATAGACATTCTTTGAAATCCCAATGAATCCAGAATTCTGAATGCAGATCAGTAGTTTCCTTTCTGGATCTCCTGTGGCCACCCAGGAGCACCCCTTCTGAGGTTACCACACCCCCCAGGACCAGAACTCCTCATTGCTTCTGGCAGAGTGGCACTTTCAAGGGAGTCCTGTGGGGAGTGAGCTGTTCAGTGGAAAAAGTACAGCTTTGTATGGGATTTAAAGAGCCCCAGAGATCTATGAAGACCGTCTGTCACAATGCCTTCATGGGCTTTAATTTGCTCTCATCCCACAGCAGACAGAAAACATTTTCAGGATTTTTGTTTCTGTTTGAAAAATTTGATTTGTATTTTGATTTTAGAGAAGAGAACTCAGAATTCTGTGGAAGAAATTACGTATCTATCCAGTGCATATTTTGATGTCTTTAGAAATCGAATGTCTATCTGGCTATGGAAAAAATACGGGCTTTGACAGAATTTGGCTTGCTCATCATCTATCACACTGACTGTTTTTCTTTAGTTGCAATAATAAACTCAAATCACTCTCAGGTTCACAAAGCCCTTCCGCAGCCAGCCTGCATCTGCTCACAGATGATTATGACCCTAGTTTTATAGAAGGCATGGGGGCTGAGAGGGGCAGGGAAAAGGCAAACACATGAAGATAATAACAGAATAAGTACTCCAAAGTTAGGCACTAGGCTCGGATTCTTTCATCTTTATTTGGGATCTCACCTTATCCCATTTGTCTGTAGACATATGAAGACCAGACTCCAGAGGAAGACAACCAGAACAATTGGAGGATATACTTTCTAAAATTAATATTGAGAGGGAAAAAAATAAGTCCAAAGACTCAGAGATGATATATATTATGACTTCCATTGCTGTTCTGTTCTCCTTCCTCACTGGCATGGAAATGTTATCCGTACCCCAGAGTGAATTTATAGATAATAGGAACCTCTCAGCCCCTGGGTCTGGGATTCAGACAAGCATCCCATCAAAGCAGAAGTTCCCTGTGTTACATGCTGACATAAAATGGAAATGCTATCATGTTCCCATATGCAAACAACTTGCCAAAAGAATATAGCACTTCAAAAGCCCTGTGCTGGATGGAGACAAGATCTCGGTACAAGCCGTGGGAGCAGGGTGAATCTATGAAGCAGAAAGTATGGGCTGAGGAAGAGATCAGCCCAGTGACAGTTTACTGGCCTTGCTGTTCTCTTAAGAGGCACTAATGGTAGTGGACTGGTGCAGTGGAAGAAAACCCAGCTTCATTTAAAGCACTAGCATGAAATTGGCTGCAATAAAATTATGCATTAAGTGTGCATTATGTTTAATAAGACTGGATTGTACTTCCCATGTTTACTCTGTGACTATTGAGGCTGATCCAATTTTCTCAAGTTCTCCAATTGGTTCACGATCGAGTTTCTGGCCAGAAGGTCAAATTTCCCTTGCTGTTATTGTATGTCTCTATTACTTTACTATGGCATTTACACTTTATATTCATTACTTTTTTTCTATCTCCGGAACCTTCCCCATTCCAAAATGTTCCCTGTAGATGGCCCGTTTGACACAAATTAGAACAACCTTGATAGCTGTCAACTGGAGACTATCTGAGAACAAAAGGACATTATTGCAAGCCAGCACTGGAGGTAATTTCATGTGCTTTCTCTGAAGGCTTCTTAATAGCCTTTGAGAAATAATACAATTCAGATCTGCAGCCAGGAGACAAAGAATGGATGTTGGACAGCATGACTCGAGTGTGACTTGGTCTTTAGACTCTACTGTCCTGAGGTTAGGAGGATTATCATCAGAAAAACAGAGACATCCAGCCTGGCTTCACTCATGTCCATAGCCATTCATTCATGTAACTAGCAAACACTCCACGGGAGCCCACTGTGTGCCAGATACTGCGAATGTGACAGTGCTACAGCAGTCCATGTCATAGTCCTGCTGTGATTTCACAGCATAATTAGGATGGGAAAGAGCAATACTGAGCCATAGAAACAAATCCTAATGCATGAGGGAAGTAGATGAAGGTGAGGTAAGGGGAAAATTAATTTCTAATAACCAGTAATGTTTTATGGAGAGAGTGAGATAGCTCTCCTAAAGATGGGGGAAAGAAGGAATAGAGGCTCTGCAGGCAGTAAGAACAGTAGAATATAGAGGTATGGAGGGGGAGGACATCTAGAAAACCACAGGTGGAAAACCATGTGGAGGGCATCCATGACATGAGGGTTACAGGAGGACATGAAATACCAGGAAATGAGGACAGAGGACAGAGAGAGAGCTCTGCATAAAGCCATTGGGGATTTAGAGATAATCTCACAATCATGGAGGAGTAATAAAAAATTCATCCAACCTATAGGTTTAATACTTTTTTCTACAGATGGGCTCAATTAGATGGAAAACAGAGAGCATCACCCTGTGTTCTCCAACACACAGATGTGCAACAAGGCATTGGTGTGTGTGTGTGTGTGTGTGTGTGTGTGTATGTGTGTGTGTGTATGTGTGCATGTGTGCACGTGTATCTCCCTATACACATATACCTTATCCACAGTACTTCAAGCCCTGACCCTATCTATAATGGGTACTTGACATTGCAGACAGTACTATACCTTTTATAAACCAGGGTTATTCTATACATATATACTTACAGAAATCATAGTAAGAGATCAACAAAAGACTATGGTTCTTAGGTCTTGGCAACCTCAGCATGAGGTTTTTTTATACTTTCTTTTTCCTTTTTTTTTTCCTTATTAGAATCTTTCAACTTTTCACTTATTGGAGCAATTAATGACTTTTCTCTAATTTTTCTTAATGTCTAAATTCTTCATTTCTGTACTTTGAGTGATTACTAAGTAAATAATGAGTTTCAGCTTACTTTATCACAATAAACGCAATACTGTCACAGGTTATTTCCTCACTGAGATGTCTACTGGGTACTATGGATCATGGATATGCCAAAGGGGTTTTGGTCACGAATTTCCTTGAATTGTCTATGAATTTCTTTAAGTGTGTAGTTAAATGTCTATCTGTATATGAGCAGGGGAAAGTCGAAGCATGCCCGGAAGAAACAGCTACATGTAAAGTATGAGTTAATCAGATATCACAGAGCTCACTGATGAATATAGACACTAGGTTTCCAACCAGCCAAAGTAGATTGTCCTTGGCTACTACTCGGTAAGCTTAAGTCTAAAATTGGCACATGTTTGGGGCAGGACTTTTGCCTTAACTAAAGAGAAACACTTCCTTTAAAGCTGACTCTAAGACCAAGCCTTAAAGAAATCAAGTTGAGTAGTTGGTAATCTAGCTGAATTTCATGAGGGATCAGGCAGGAAGGTAAAAAGGCTGGCAGGCAAGAAGGAAGGAAGGAAAACAGGAATAAAGGAAGGAAGGGGAAGAAAAAAGGATAGAAATGAAGTAGGAAAGAGGAAGGAAGGAAGGAAGGAAGGAAGGAAGGAAGGAAGGAAGGAAGGAAGGAAGGAGGGGAGAGAGAAGAGTGGGGGGTAAATGGCATGTGTTGGGGACACCCTACCTGAGAGAAAATTTAAAGGAAAATAACAAAGTCTAGAATATTAACAATGTAGCAACTACAAAAATTCCAAGGAATAAAAACTTGTTAAGCATGTTGAGGAGCAGAATGATATGAGCTATTAACAAACACTGGTAAATAAACAGAAAAAAATTACATGTGGCTCTTATTAGGTAAAGATTTTTAGGTAAAGATTTTTAAATATTATACATGTATTCAAAACTGTAAAAATAATGTACACAATGAATAAACAGATGAGAAATTTTAGTCAAGCAAATAAATGGAATTTCTTTTTCTTTTTTCTTTTCTTTTTTTTTTTTTTTGTTCTAATACTTTATTTAGGCCTGGAGGAATTAAAAGTAAATTAATCTTTTTTTTTCTTTTTTTTTATTGGATATATTCTATATTTACAATTCATTTCCCCTTTTCTGGTTCCCCACCCCCCAAAGGTCCCACATGCCCTTTTCCCTCCCCCTGCTCCCTCATCCACCCCTTCCCACTTCCCTGTTCTGGTATTCCCCTACACTGATGCTTTGATCCTTTCCAGCACCAGTGTCCACTCCTTTCTTCTTGTCAGACATCATTTGGTATGTGAATTGTGTCTTTGGTGTCCCAAGATTCTAGGCTAATATTCACTTATCAGTGAGTGCATACCATGGGTATTCTTTTGAGACTGGGTTACCTCACTTGAATTTCTTAAAGGAGTTAAAAGCAAATTCTGAAGCAAAACATTGTAGAATATGTACATAACTAAATTTTAATTGAAAAATTCAACAAATGGTCTTAATATTACATTGAACACTATTGAAGGAAAATCAGAATTGTAAGACACAAAACTAGAAAGCATGCAGACTAAAGAAGTGATTGGAGAAGTAGACAATAAAATAAAAAAATTAAATGAATTGCATCTGACTTTGGGAAAACATAAAATGGTTTAGTATATGTTCTGTTGGAGGCCTGGATAGATAAAATAAAGAAATAAGGAAAGAAAAATAAATGTTAATAGAACATTTTTCCCCAAGAGCAAATGACAACATAAGTTGAAAAGACTGAATAAGCATGCACACAAAACATATACATATACACACATAAACAAACACATATATAAAATACTAAAATTTCTGGAAAAACAAAGAAATCTCAAAAGAAAATAAAAAATATTATATTTAGAAGTTAAACATAATTAAATTACTTCACATCAGACTCAGTTAGTGAAACAGGAATATGCCTGTTTATTTGTTTGTGTTTTTTGAAATAATTTCTCTGTGTAACAGCACCCCAGCTGTCCTGGAACTCACTCTGTAAAACAGGCTAGCCTTGAACTCATAAAATGCTGCCTGCCTCTGCCTCCCAAGTGCTGAGATTAAAGGCATGTGCCACCACCACCCAGCAGTATGCATCTTTACAGTGCTGGAGGACGTATTTTTAAAACCTGCTTGATACAGGTTTTGTGTGTGTGTGTGTGTGTGTGTGTGTGTGTGTGTATACAGACATATATATTCTTCAAAAACAAAGGTGAGATAAAGACATTTTTGAATAAATGAGAGCTAGAAAAGCATGGTGACAGCAGATATCCCTTATAAGAAATAGAATGTTCTTCAGGCTTAAAGGATTATACCACATTGAAATTCAGACATACAAGAAGAAACAGAGAAGCTTTATATGTGTTAAGTATACTCATAAGTAAAGGAACACTACTCCCACTTGCTTTAAAATACCTTTGTCCTACTTGCTTTAAAATATTTTAAGGTTAAAAATAACATTTTATAGGCTCTAAAGAATATGTAGGTGTAAAAAATATGACAATAATGAAAAGGAGAAAGAATAAAGCTTGCTATTCTCAGTATAAGGTTCTTTCTGTTTCTGAGAAATGGTACAATGGAAGTAATTAAAATATAAATTAAAGTAAGTAGATGAATTACCATAGAATTGTTTAAAGGGGCTGATCTAGTAAGTTATAAATGGGGGGGGGATACAAATGGAAAGTAAATAAAACAGTAGACTTAACATTATTCATATACATAATTAAACATAAGTAAGCCAATTATACCCAACTAAAAGGCAAAGATTAATGAACCATATAAAAATATTTGATCCAGTTATATGATATCTGTGAGGTTCATATTTTAAATAAATATAACTGAAAGCAAAAGTAGAAAAATAGGAACTCTACAAACACTAATAAAAAAATTGCTTACAGAATGTCTGCATCAGTATCATGGAAGGTGGTCTCCATCAACAAAATAATCAAGACTATGGAAGCATTCCAGATAAAATGGTTGAGAAGAAGCAAGGGCGAGGTTATAGTGGAAGATTTTAATAGTTCTGTATCAATAGTCAATGGTATAAATATATAGATAACTGGTGAACATATTGTTTATACATATACCAGTAACAAACTTAAATAAGACATTTTATAGCAGTTCAGTCACTGCAACACATTCTGTTCCAAATGAAAAACAGACTATTAATCAAGATACACCATCTACTGCCACATAAAATCAACCTTAACTACATTTAGTTAAACAGAAATGACATGCATTCATTCTGTAAAAATAATATAATTAAATTAGAAATTAATAATGAAAAGATAATTGGAAATCTCCAAATATTTGAGAATGAAATAATACTTAAAATAAATGACCCACGAAGTCCAATGTAGAGCACTTACCTAACCCGTGAGGAATTCTGAGTTCAATCCCTAGAACTGGATAAACTAGGCATGCTGCTGCACCGGTGTAATCTCAGGACTTGGAGGGGTACAGGAAGAAGACTGTGGAGTTCAAGGTCATCATTGCCTATATAGCAAGTTTGAGGTAGCCCACTGTCCTGGACAGCTTTGTGTCAACTTACCACAAGCTAACATCATCTGATAGAAGGAAACCTCAATTAAGAAAATGTGTTCTTAGTGATTGATGAAGGGGAGCCCAGTCCACTGTGGATGAGGTCATCACCGGGCTGGTGATCTTAGGTTCTATAAGAAAACAGGCTGAGCAAAGCCAGTAAGCAGCGCCCCTCCACAGCCTCTGCATCAGCTCCTGCCTCCAGGTTCCTGTCTTGTTCGAGTTCCTGTCCTGACTTCCTTCAGTGATGAACTGCTGTGATATTGAAGTGTAAGCCAAATAAACCCTTTCTTCTCCAGCTTGCTTTTGGTCATGGCATTCCATCACACTACGACAGCCACTATGTATGAGTGTCTAAATAAACACATAATCTATGGTCAAAGAAATTCTACAGAAAAATAGAAGGCACATATTGAGCTCAGCAAGAAGGAAAAGGAAACAAAGCTTGCAGAATACAAATGATGCTGCTCAGAAGCAAGTAGACAGCTCTAGACATCCGTACTAGAAAATAAGAAAGGCTGATAATCACAACTCTGAGCTTTTACCTTGAGACACAAGAAGTTCAATTCGGAGAGTTGAAAAAGAGAAAAAAAAAAAAAGGAAGATGACCAACAGCGTTAACTAACCTGGACCCTTGAGATTCTCAGAACCACCAATCAAAGAGCACACATGGGCTGGACCTAGACTTCCCCACACATATGTAGCAGATATGCAGCTTGTTCTTCAACTGGAATGGGGGCTATCCCAAAAGCTGTTGCCTGTATGTGGGATGTGTTCTTCTAGCTAGGCTGCTTTGTCTGGCCTCATCGACAGAGACTTGGAGTGTCATGGTTGGGGGAGAGCCAAGGGGGCCCCACCACTCAGAGGAGAGGATTAGGGAGGATGGAGAAAAGATTATGGGAGGGGGTGACTGGGAGGGGACAGTAAGCACGATGTAAAGTGAATAAGCAAGAATTAAAATTAAATCTAAAAATTAAAAAGGAAAGAATAAAAGAAGATAAACAGATGAGGTATGTTAAATGATAGAGAAAAAATTTTAAAATCCAAACATTCGTTCTTTTAAAAGATCAGGATAGTTGGCAACCCCATAGATAAAATGATCAAACAAGCCAATACTAAACACTGAGAAAATAGGATTGCAACATGAGAGATAACCAATGACAAAAATGAAAACATTAAGACATTGATCTGAGTCTATAAGCATTAAATAATAAAAAGGAAGTATTTTGATAACATCATGCCAATATATTCATTAGTTAGAATTGAAAACTTACAGTCTGATCAAAAACAAAGCTAGTAAGTTATAGTCCATCAAGAGTGACACTTCTAGATCAAAAATTATTATTTAGAAGATTAGCATACAAACCATATTGAGAAAAATATTTACTTTATGACTTTTGACAAAAGATTTGTATCCAGAATATGAAAAGAGCTTTTAAAAGTCAATATAAGTTTTTAAAATCAAACTGTGTTTTCAGGTGTCAAAATGTTATTTAAAGGGTACATTCAGTAAAGAGCTTGTGAGGATAAACGGTTTAAAAAAAAAAAAAGACAACAGACCACAAGGCCTCCTCTACCGCTACACAAGACAAAGGGGAGGAAAGACTGATGAGCAAAACCTTCAGGCCACAAAACAGCCTGAGCCTGTCTCTGCCATAGACGGAGCTCAGCAACAGCGACCCTTTAGAGGCACTGTGTGCGGCAGAAACAGGTCCCACTTGTATTCCTACTAGGTTCTGGCCTTGGCTGGGAGCAGCAAGTGGTACTGTCAGTCAGCTCTGCTCCCTGAAGTAGATTGTTTCAAAGGAGATTTGAAGTCTAGGCATCCACAGCCCACAAGTTGTACTGGTTCAGAAATGGGTAAAGCAACAAGGTAGACAGTGGCCAAGGGGAGATATAGAAACATCCAGAAAAGACATGAGCACTGGCTCTGCATCAGTCATTATCAGGAGAATACGAATCACTAGCTGACCCTGACTACCCACCTGGACAACTGTGAAGTAAACAATTGACCGCTAATACTGATAAGGACGATCAACATCTGGGATCTTCACAGATTCATACCAAAGTATGAGGTGGGGAAACCTCCCTGGGAAAATGGTGGGCTCCTTATAAGGGTGTGTACTCAAGAGAAATGAACAGTCTTCAACAATGGTCTAACAACTCCTGGGCTCAGCAGTTAGGAGCATTTGCTCTTCCTGCAGAGGACCTGCATAGGTTCTGAGCACCACAGGGCAGCTCACAACTATCTCCAGTTCCAGGGGATCTAACACCCACTGTCCTTCCCAAACACCAGAAATACCCGTGGTGATCAGGCATGCATTCAAGTTGCCACTTATACATATAGACTTTAAATAAATAAATAAATAAATAAATAAATAAATAAATAAATCTTAGAGAATGTTCTAGCCACTTTAGTCATGATAGTTTTAGCTGGAAACATTCCAAGCATCCATTCGTAAGAGCAAGGTAAATACTATTCAGGAATTTAAAAGAAATGGTCTATTAATATGCACAGCAACATGGATCAATCTAAAAAACATCTTACTGAGCAAAAGAGATTATACAAGAGCACAGATCCTATAACTCACTCCAGTAAACTGAAAACCATCATTTCCCATAATAATTGAAAACAGAGCAGTGGGTGTCTCTGGGAGGAAGACACAGTGGGTAAATGTGGAGGGACATGCGGAAATGGAGTGACAGAAATGCTCTGTGGCCTGACCAAGGCCTGTGTCCATACACCCCTCTGATATCATCAAAATGCATAAAAGAACCATGAACATAAAGATTCACATGTTACTCACACATTATAAGATTATAAACATTGTTTTTTTTTAAGTAACACATTTGCACACTGCACTAAAATATGCAAATAAAATATAACTTCTTTGTTTCCCGAAAGTGATCAGTTCTCCACCTAAAAGCAGGGAATCCTACGACTGAAATTGACATTATTTCAATCGTCTTCCCCGTTTAACCAGATTAAATGTTGAGGATAGTTAGCATTCGCCTTCCACGTGGAAGTGGCTCACATTTTCACCGATTTGTGAACATGCTTTTGCTTTGGGTAAATATTTCATCATACAACATGTCTGACTCCCTCTGTTCTTTATCCTAACAGAGTTTCTGGATCCTCCATCAAAGCTTCTTGGCACATTCTTGAAGAGGAGAGAAAAGAGGCACTGGGTGCAAATGGTGATCCTAGCCTTCTCTGATCTGGTCCCTGGGCTGGCCATTGCTAAAATGCTCCATCCATAGCAAGGCAGCACTACTGAAACCATGCATCACCACTCTAGTGGCTGTTTGAAGGGTCCCTAAGTGCAGTGACGTCCTTACCTAAACAGAGTTCCACATAAATCCTGTCTTAGAGTTCTTCAGGATCCCCTCATTGAGGCTCATAGAAAGTTCTAGATGCTTGATTGATTTGGAGACTAAAAGCAACGTCTCCATTTCATCTATCAATCTATCACTGTCATGGGTTATGTACACATAGTAGGAAAAAAAAACTCAGGTAGCATACTACCCTTCAGGTAGCCAAAGACTATCCTCCCTACCTTATATCACCATTTCTATAGTTCTCTAACAGCTGCCATGATATTTTGGCTCACCTATGCCAAGTGTTCTATTTTCCAACTGCAAGTATTATCAAGATGTATTTTTTATTACAGTGTGTGTGTGTGTGTGTGTGTGTGTGTGTGTCCATATGCACATGTGTACAAGTGCTCATAGAAACCAGGAGTGGTCATTGATTCCTCTGGAACTGGAGTCATGTGCTAAATGTGTGTGTTGGGAAGCAAACCTGGGTCTCCAAGAGCGGGAAGCTCTCTTGACCTCTGAGCCACCTCTCCATCCCAATGCTAGGTTTCTAAAGCCTGAGTTGCTTACGCTTCTGTTCCGACTGCCCAGGGTTCACAGCAGCTGGAAGGCACAGACAACCTTGAACAGGGCTTGGCTGTGAAGAAGAAAAGCACTGGCGCCTAGCACTCCACTATCACCAAACTCTTACCCCTTCATATACAAAGGGTCTCTTCCTGCGGCCACTCTCAGTGGTCAAACTGTTCCCGCTGGGTTTTCTTGCTTTTGTTATCCCCTTTAGCCAACTGTCAACGGTTTCCAGCTCTAACCAGGAGCAAAGAAAGGGGCCACCACGGACACCTCAGCAAAACAGTATCATTTTGGTAATAAAATGCCTGTTGTTCTTTCACGTTTAGGATGTCAGAATTATGAATCAAGGTCCCCCTCCCTCCCCCCAAAAAAGTGGAAGATAGAGGAGAAGTAGGTAGAATAATAGCTAAGTTAGAAAACTGAAATCGTCAAGAACCAAACTCCCCATGGGCTCAAGGCTGCCAGTCTGAACCTCCATACCCCCTCTACCTCACCTTGCAGCTATGCTGAGCCCCCATCACACTCATCTGTCATCTTCAGGGCACATTAAAGACCAGTCACAGCAGTTGAGCCAAACTGCCCAAGTTCATTTCAGCGTTTGGAACTGTATGATCCTGAGTGCTCTCTTCACAACTTGAAGACGTCCTGTTCTTTGTCCTGGTACAGTAGGAGCACCACAGCTGCCACCGCCATCACCACTCGGCTGTCCTTGACCTTTCACGCCACTGTAGTTCACAGTGCTGTAGAGCCTACAAGCAGGAACCCTTTTGTAAATGAAGAGGGCGGCATTATCTAGAACCTCTGTATGAAAGTAAGTTTTTCTCCTGCACGGTGGCTCCTGGGATCCAGAAACGATTGTGTTTTCAGCTAGTGAGACTCAGTTAATAAAATTATTGGAAAACAACTCAGTATGCATACACGTTCATGGTCAATGTATATGTCTTAACAAAGAAACCCAAGCCAGAAGTTCCCATCAAGTACTGGGCTAGTACTGGTACTCTGTGGTCTAAGCCCCTTTGTTAGTCTAAACTCTGTATGCTTGGTGTGTCCACAGAATACCAAGCTCTGCTAGGATCAGTTAAAGCCACAGTGTAGGTCAGGCGAGTCTTCTTTGTTTTGAGCTGTGTATTAGATAAGAAGAACCAGCTCTCTGCAGATAAAGTGGAAGCACATTACATGACCCTTCAGAGATCCCCTCCCCAAGCTGCCACATTCATGGATTTGGTATGTGTCCTGGCCCATGCTTATCATTTCACTCCATCTCCATCTCCATGTGTCCCCAATACACTTCTCAGATGCTGTCATATTGCCTGCATTGTTCTGCAGTCCTTTTTTCCATTTAAAATAATGTTTATAAGATAAACTCACATCGATACATATGGATCTCATTCATTTTGGCAACTACATGCGGATTCTATCACAGGAATAAAGTGCCATTTGCATATCCTTCCTGCTAGAGATGGACATTTACGTTGCTTCTAATTCTTCTCTATTTTAAACAATGCTGCAGCACATGCCTTTGTCCAGGTCCCCTGTGTACATGCAGGAATGGTTATAGCAATCCTTAAGGGAGGGGCTTCTGGGTCCTGGAACGTGTCCGCCTTCTACTTTCTTATTGCTATTGACATTAATTCAAATGCATACTATGAACAGTGTGGTGACTGTTCTGGGACTGCCATGCTGAGTGGCCCATCTGGGATTCTACTTTACATCCAATATAGCAGGGGCTGGACAGAACTCTCATCACCACAGCTACCTTGGGACTCAACTCTTCCTCCCAGGGGCCTTTCTGTTCCCATCAAGGATACCCTGCAAAGCTCAGCTGCTCATATCTGGAGCCAGATGAGCTATGTGGTCTCAGCCACCTCAACTCCCACATCTCTCTCCCCCACCCAACCAGCATCAGATTCCACTCTCTCCTGGTCCAAGTCAGCCTTATCTCTGCGAAAGCCTGTGACAGCTTCAAGTCTAAAATTTCATTCCGTATCTCCCCACATGGCAGCAAAATGGAAGTTTTACCTATGGCTGATCATCCTGCTTCCTTGCTTAAAGTCGCCCATTGCCCTAGGAGCGAAGCCTAAATGTTTTAGTTTGTCTATTGTATGCACTCTGCTCTGGGATCCTCATAGCACCAATTTGTCTCTGAATTCCCGGGGCTCAGTGCTAACATGGAATGCATGATAAATAAAAAGGACCCGGGTGAGTGAATGGTACCTGTCTGTTCTTGCTGCAATGGTTCAAACAAAAGTGAGGATGAAAAAGAAAGAGAGAGAAAGAAAGAAAAAAGAAGCAGAGAGAGAGAGAGAGGGATGGAGGGAGGGAGGGAAGAAGAAAGGAACAAAGGAACGAAGGAAGGAAGGCAGGCAGGCAGAGAGACATTCCTCTCCAAACTGGACAGCAATACTAGCCCCTGGCTAGTACTCAGTGTTAACAAACAGAGTAAATCTGGGGGGTTCAAGTGACCACCAAATGAAATCTTGTTTTTCCAAACATATTTTAAATCATAAAATTTGCTCACAGTATAGGAAAACTTCTTGGTCTTGTACATAGTCAGCTTTTAACAGCCCGTGTTAATATAAATACAAAATATCCTGACTGCTACATCAATATTCTATTGCTGAACTCATTCTTTTAATTAAGTGTGTTTCGGTCTCATCTAAGTGATGTTTTTCTTTTTAGTCCTGTCTTGAACAGTTATTGTTTTCAAGCATGTTTATAGGAAAGTTTTAAAAATTGTACAATGAGCATTTTCACACTTATCATCTAGATTCAGTAATTATTAGCATCTTGCCATTATTATTTTAGAACTCTGCATAACATGTATGGAGGATTTATGTTTTTGTTTAAATTAGCTTATTGTGCATGTTATGACACTTCCCTACAATTTCTACATAAATGTCTAAAACTACAAAACATTAGTCTACATAAACAATTCTTCATGTCATCTAATAACTGGCCTATATTTAAATATTTCCCAACTTGTATCAAATGATACCTTATAAATTATTTTCAAACCATGAGGGCTGATAGGTTATATATTATTACTGTCTCTTGTATCTTATTCCAGACAAATACTTCCCATAAAATCTGTGTGTGTATGTATGTGTGCATGCACACTCATATGTGTGCTATGTAGGTACACACGAAGAGGCCAGAGGAGCGTGTCAGGTGACTTGCTGCATTATATTTTCCTTTAGTTTCTTAAGAGAAGGTCTCTCCCCAAGCCCAGGGCTACAGTAGCAGCTAGCAATCTTTCCATCATCCTTTCTGTCCCTACAACTTAGGTTACAGGTGTATCTACAGTCAAGTGCTGCTTTGTTCCTCATGGATTCAGACACTTGAATCAGATCTTCACGATTGCATAGAAAGTGCCCATACTCCTTAAGCCACTTCTCCAGCCCTACAGGAAGTTTTGGGTTTTTTATAGACTGGCTTTGGAGAAGTCCAGGTCAAGGTGTCTTCTACCATTTGGAATCTGCGATGTCGTTTAGCTTTTTCCTTGATTGCCTGTTTTTCTTCTAAAAGTCTAAAAGCAAATAACAGAAGCTTGATTATATCTGGTTAAATTTGTTTGTTTTTGAGAAAAAAAATTATAGGTAAACAATGAGTATTCCATACTCTCTCGAAGTACATAGCGTTGGACGACTGTGTGACTAGTGATGGCAAATGTGGCCACTCTTACAAAGATGGAACTTTCCCTTCAATATCAACAATTGATTTCACCCTGAGAATCTAGCAGAATTGGCATGAGTGCAGCATCCTGTGCACCAGGCTCGGGGAAGCATTTCTACACCTTCCTATGAGTCCCGGAAGAGGAAAATAACCCCTGCCTGTACAACAATGGAGAAACAGATTCCGGTCCGTGAAGACATCTAGTCCAAAGAGAAAATCTGCTTCCCGTTACATCCTTTTCAGATTAATGAGAATGCATGAAATAGAGAAGGAGCCACATTTGGGGTTTTCAATCTCTTGCCCTAATTTATCTAAGAACACCTGCAGTCAGATAAAAATGAAAATAATGCCTACACACACACACACACACACACACACACACACACACACGAATAATTGAGGCTTTATGGGTTGCTTTTAGGTCTTACTTCACTTTCTACACAGTGTTTCCCATTCCTAAACCATTTTAAATGCAAATTTTGATGAATGGTAGAACTAAGGCATGTTTTATTTTTATGCTTATTAGTGGTACATCTTAATTTTATAATTTTTCCCACTGGGATTTGAAGGGCTGGAAGTTGGGATGATGGGTCACTACATCTTCCTGGTACCACTGTCACCTTGTAAGAATGACAGGTAACCCTATGGTTTCAATGACAGTGAACTTGTTTTTTACTACTGTTGTCTAAGCATTACTGGCTTCCTTCCATTTTAGGGGGAAAAGAAATTTCCTGCATTTTCAGACAGAATCTTGGCTTTGACATTCCTTTCACATGGACTCTTCATCAGAAGAGTCATCGTGTCCTTTGCATCCTTGAAGCTGGGACTCTCTGGGCTCTGATAAACACACACAATAAAAGGAAAATAAGTTACAAGGTGCAGCGATGGTAGAACAAAAAGGGTAATTACTACCATGTGGGGATTAACATGTTTCTTTTGTATTTGATAAAGAACCTTCTCCTCAGATACACTGGGGGTAGAATAGCCTACACTTGTCTATTGCCTGCATCTCATATTTGATATTCTATATCCTGGCTCCTGGAATATCCTATAAACTTCTCTTTAAAATTGTTTAGTCCTTAGGTTGAGGAGTTCACTCAGTGAATAAAATTTTGCCAAGCAAGTATGAGGGCTTAAATTGGAATCCTCAGAATGCACATAAAAGTGAGATGTGGTAGCGCGCGCGTGCGCACACACACACACACACACACACTGCAGCTATAGTACAAAATGAGAGACAAAGACAGGAAAGTCACTGCAAGTTTTCTTTACAGCTAGCATGGTGTGCACAGACTTTAACAAGAGACCCTGTCTCAAGTTAGAAGGAAAGGAAAAACTTCTAAGGTTCTCCTCTAACCTCTATATCTATTATGCATGTATACACACACACACACACACACACACACACAGAGAGAGAGAGAGAGAGAGAGAGAGAGAGAGAGAGAGAGAGAGAATTATTTAGCCCACATGTTACTTGATTTTCTTATAACACTTTATCATGTTCCTTCTCTCTTATATGCATGTTCTCTCTCTCTCTCTCTCTCTCTCTCTCTCTCTCTCTCTCTCTCTCTCTCTCTCTCTCTCTCTCTCTCTCTCTCTCTCTCTCTCTCTCTCTCTCTCTCTCTCTCTCTCTCTCTCTCTCTCTCTCTCTCCCCCTTCCCTCCCTCCCACTTTTCTCCCATTTCTCTGACCACTCTTCCTACTTCCTTTGGCATAGAGATGCCGATATCCCCTGAGGTCATATTCTTGGCTATCATTATAGTTGGCATGCTCTTCATGAATGACCTCATCACCGCTGTGGCTTCAAACACTTTTTATGTTTGGATAAGTCTCAGTTTGACCTTGAGGATCCAAATGCCCAGAGTTCTCCAGTGCACAGCCAACTTGGGTGTTTAACTTCCCATTGTACATCTCCATTGTGTATCCCCAAAGATTTCCTCCCTCCATCCCTCAGCCTGCTCCTCCTCTGTTCCCCACTCACTTGAATGTACCACCTCTGCTCATTCCCCAAAGTGAGAAATGAAGGATTCAGCTTTCTTCTCACCTACACCATATCCTGTGAATCAAGTTCTGGGCACAAGTTTTTAAGTACATTTTCATCTTTTTTTTTAATTTGACTCACAATCTCACTACTCTACTCCATTTGGGGAGTACATTTCTGCAAGTTTCCTAAGTGGTGTCCCTGTTCTAACGTGTGCTCCCTCTATCCCTAAGACTTTTCCATAGCCAAGTAACCAGTATGAAGCACGAATCTGATATTAATAATCTATTTAAATCAATTGCATCAATGGGTGAATTCTTTTGCATAGTCTAAAAGGTCTTCATGACCTTCCTGCTGGTTTCATGTTGGTGTATAGCACAGACACTTTAGTCATCTGAACTACAATGTCTAGGGTAGAGAATGCTCATACTGTGTTTCAATGCTTCTTGCCTCATGATCACTGAAACAGCTCACACATGTCCTCCACATTAACTTCGGGGATGTAAAGATGATCTGGATGTTAAATCTGTCAACCCACTGTTTACTAGAGTTGGTTTGGCTGATCTGGCTTGCTAAGCAGGTACCACGCTTCTCCCTCACTCCTCCACATATCTCCCTCCTGAAGTGGTGTACTTAGTTGAAGAACAGGACCTTCCCTAGATAAGAGGACCATTCTGTTGATGGTAAGTAGTGGTACTCCCCTGGTAAAACTTCCAAACAACCTCTTAAGAATAATTTCAAATTATTCTTAACCATAACCAGAAAGTTTAACAACTTTTTTTTCACTATTGTTCCCTGTTGACAGATTTGCAATCTTAGCTCATTAAACATGTCCATCTTTAGCAACAATTGAATATATACTTTAAAATCTGAAATATTTATGTACATGCTTACCTATGATGAATAAAATTATTTTGATTCTCTTCATTAGCATTGTTCTGGTTGAAAATGATATCCAGTTTGCCAGCCAAGAGGAATAGCAACCATCTACAGGAAACTGAATGTTATCAATATTTGTTCGCCATTGGTCCAGACAAGACTATCACATATGGTTGTATAGGAAATAGTCTTTGCATATGCACGAATAAAACTGCAATGGTTAGTGTTAATTGTCAGCTTGAGGAAAATTGGACACTCATACAAGGTGGGTCTCTGTTCATGCCTGTAGGTTATCTTGATGTTATTAATTAACATGGGAAAACTCATGCTAATTATGCACAGGATCATTCCCTGGGAAGGGGATCATTTTGCAGATAAAAGGTAGAGAGTAAATGAAGCATCAAAATGCATTCATCTTTCTCTGCTTCTGGATCATGGATCAGCTGAAGAGATGAAGAATTGTAGGACCTATTGTCTGCAACAGTCCAAGTTAACTGATGGAAAACTCAAAGCAAAGGAATTCAAGCCAGAGACTCTGGAAGACAAAGTATCCTCGAGGTAAAAAAAAAAAAAACATTGAAAACTATCAAGGACAATGTTTCTAGAGTCTGTGCAGAGCCTGGGAGGTAGGGGACATTTTTCCATGGTAGATGGAATTAATATCTCTAGTGTAGATAAAATATCCTATTATTGCTTTGCACTTAGTTCCAGTTAGATCCTAGAATAACTCACTTAGGACAACATAAGTAGATTTAAAACAGTTAAGCCTTCTCACAACAGTCCAGTCTTAGAGTCTCACAAGGAAAAAGAAATTAACTTATACTAATGTCCAAAAGGTTTTACTCTGGGAAAATAAGAGAAACTACTCAACAGCAGAGATGATTAAGGAAGTAACGAATGGCCTTTCCAGGGGTTTGGATTGCTTAGGTCAACCTCAGGCTTGATTTCAACATGTAGCATAGCGCTTGTAACCTTCCCATGCTGCGACCCTTTAACATAGTTCCTCCTGTTGTGGTGACCCTCAACCATAAAATCATTTTGTTGCTACTTTATAACTGGAATTTTGCTACTGCTATGAATCATAATGCAATTACTGATATACAGGATATCTGATATGTGACTCTCAAAGGGTTATGACCCATAGGCTGAGAAATATTGACCTAGCATGAAGAGAAACTGCCCAGTGGAAAGGACACGGCTGTTCCGAGATAAAGGAAATGAATTGGATGTTTCCATAGCACAACAGCAACTGCTGAGTCTGCATACAGACAGTCCAAGTCTCTCTCCCAGCCACATGGTAGGATGGAATTTTCCACCCACTTAAGTTAACTGTGACCAGTGAAATATGAGCTCATATTTCAAGCTGAATTGTTTCTGAATGGCAGATCTAAGAGTATGCTTTTCCTCTTGCAGTGATGATGTCAGTACTACAGTGACAGCTGCTGTCTCAGCCTGGGGCCAGAGTGAGGACCATGAGGATGGAGGACAAGTCTCCAAGTGGACACTCAATCTTACACTCAAGTAGAGTGACAGGGAATTAAATTAAATTTTTGTTATTTGATGTGCCTAAGATCTGGGCATTGGTTGTTATTGTCACATGATCTGGGCTGTCTCGTTCCAAGCTCGTTCTCTGGATTATTAAACATAGTCCTTACTTGTTTGAATACCCTGGTTCTCGTTTCAGAAATAGAGATAGCTGTAAAAATATCTACTGCCATCCAAGGATCTAAAATTAGCACCTAAACGGTAAATCTTCTTAAGAACAGCCATTTTTAGCCTTGACAGGTCTCCATTACCAAGAGTGGAGGACTCTGTCCTCCTAGTAACTTCAGAATGTGTTTCCTTTGAGAGCTTTGGCTTTGTATGAAAAAGAGTAGACTCACAACTGACAAGTCATCCAATAAATTTTACCATCAGCCTTTTATTGAGAGGTAGAGTCTGGGCTGGAGAAAGGGCTCTGCCAGGAAAGGCACTTAACACAGGAGCCTGGTGACCTGAGTTCTGTCCCAGGGAGGCATATAAAGATTCAAGGAGAGAATCAATTCCTCAAGGTTGTCCTCCCCCAACACACACACATACTGTACACACATACATACATACATACACACACACACACACACACACACACACACACACACTCACTCAATGACAATGATAATAAATACATAATTTTTTAAAAGCAGAATGTACTTGGTCATACATTATCTAACAAAATTAAAAACAAACTAAAGATCTTTTCACTTGAAGGAGGTCAGATGTAATATTAGCGCTCCTTTTGGTATGTGACCAGGAGCTGATTGAACAGTAGAGTATTCTAACAGATCACTCTCCCATTCCCCAAGCCAGAAAGGCCATGCCTTTACTTGGCAGGACTATGTGTTCCAGGCTACGACCAGGCAACTTCAGCCTGCCTCATTGCACAAGCAAGCAACTCTCTGGAATGGGCCACCTTCTGGTTTAATTGTGTTACATGTGACTGTCTGTGAGCCACAGGACACTGCAAATGTCAAACCCACATTCCTTACCCAAAAATGGTTCCTAAATAGCCTCCCTCTATAATAACTGTCAGGCAAAACTTTCAGCATTCTCTATGAATCTTGACCTTACTATACTCCAAGATTCCTCAACCCAACAAAACAGTATTTCTTATATTTAAATGATAGTACAGAAGCCTTAGAATGTTCTGTCTCCTAAAATGAAACATAACAGACCTATCTCTTCTTCAATGAAAATTTCCAGCATCTTTATGTTTATCCTTCATCTTTAGTTCTTCTCTGGACTCTGGTTTTTGGATTCCTTATTGCATATCAGACCTATGGCTTTCATTAACCTTCTTAAAATACAAAATATAGAGATACTTTGCTAAGTAAAATGGAATTTTTTGGCAGCATAAATCCCATCTATTGTGATATTGGTTCAATGCCTAGGCAAGTTTCTAGCTCATTACAGGGACTCAGTAAGTATTACTGAATAAACACACAAATGCCAATGACGCTGCCTAGCATGGTCTCTATCAGCTCTGCTGAGACCACATCTTTCTATTGTGACCACAGACCTTTTTATCTCAGCCAGTTCTTCATGAAACTTCCTTTCTGGTGTGTGACCGCAGGAAAACATCTAACTAAACCCCATGTCTTTTCAGAGCAGGGAACTCAGAATGTCAGTCTCCCTCCCTGCCCTGCCCCCAAGTGAGCATCACAACTATGCACTCCAGACAGCTGCTTCCATGGTCTCAGCCATGTTGTAGAACCTCCAGGATTATCTCAGGATATACCATCTCCTGGAAGATGGATGGGGGGCTCTCCCTGACCCCAAAATATCCATGATGTCTTTGGCCTGCCTCCTCCAGATACCTTTGACTTCACCGCCCTCCACTACTGTGCACCTGCTCTCCTGACCACACTGCTGTCTTCAGCTCCTTGGAAAGGCTGGGTTTGTTTCTGTGTGAGGCCTTTCCACATGCTTCTTCCTCTATGTGAAAGCTCACCTCCCTCTTCCTTCCACACCTATTCATGTGATGACCCTTGAACTCATCTGCACTCCAGCATCGTATCCTCAGCAGCTGCAGCACAGCCCGGATTAGGACAGGACATTGTTTGGTTTTCCTGGTATCATACCCCTTCTTTAAGGGAATTCATCATCCTTGTAAACTGTACAGTGATTTATTTCCAGCTCTCAGCTCCATAGAGTCAGAATCCTTATTTAGTTTGATAGTTTTTCCCCAGGGTCTAAAAGGAAAGTAGCTATGTAGTAAGTATTCAAGGACTATCTATGTCTTGAAAAAATACATTAGTATCTTTCTTCATTGAATTCACAGGTTTCCTGATTACAGACAGTATTGTTTTTTAACTTTTAAAAATGTATATATTTTATGAGCATGAGTGTTGTGTCTGGTGTGTGTGTGTGTGTGTGTGTGTGTGTGTACATATATATGTATGTATATATATAAAACATGTGTGTGCATATACAACATATGTAGGCCTATATGCATATGTATTCATATGTATGTATATGTGTATATGTGTTTGTGTATATGTATAAAATACATGCATGCCTGTGCCTGTGAAAGGCAGAGAGGATGTTGTGTCACTTGGAACTGGAGTTACTGATCACTGTTATCTGTCTTTTGAATTGAACCGAGATCCTCTCAAAGGGCAGCTAATGCTTTTAACTCCTTATCCACCTTCCCAGCCACTCACCAGTTCATTTGTTATTTTATTTATTTATTTATTTATTTATTTATTTATTTATTGCATGTCATTGGCCCCTTGAGGAAGGTTCTACTAAGAATCTACCACAGGGCATCTAATCAACAGTCATGTGAATAGACAGAGACAAGATAAGGAGGCAGAGAGACAAAAGAGAAGAACTTGATTAGTAAGAGTGTCCATTATTTGCTCTTTCCGGTACCTCAGTTTGAACAATAAATTACAAGATCTCCATAATTGTCATTAATGTTTTTAAAATTCCCTTTTCAAACATGAAGCAAAGGGTTGAACTGTGGTTTGGACTTGAAGATTTAACTTGATGTCTCATGAGAGTCACAGGCGCTCAAAAGGACAAACAGAACAATTTAATTTAATAGCCCCTAAGGAATGTGCTATGGGGCTGGAAATCATGAGGTGCATGCAATTTTCAATAGATTCAGGAATGGATACTCAGATCTGAACTTGATTTCTTGGTTCTATGAGAAGAGAACTGCGATGTCTCAGAACATTCCCCTCTCGTGTAACACTCACGCTTCTCTGTCAGCAGGTCTCGATTTCTTTGAATAAACATGTGTACATGTTTGCCATAGTATTTGTGAGTAGAGAGACATTACCCCTTTTAATGTACTGTATGGATACATATTTGTATCTGTAAATGTAATTTTGTATAGTTTAGTAATTATGCATGCATTCATTCATTCATTCATTCATTCAAAACTTAAACAGTAAGTGTCTTCTATGAGTCAGGGTTTTGCTTTTCATATACCAGTGAACAAACCTATAATACTGAATTCAATATGAAAAATAAAAAATAATTTCTTGAATAGTATAACCACCAGTATGGAATGAGAAAGGTTTTCGACATGTGGGGGACTCCACACTTCTAGGAGTGGTGCACTGGTTCTGTAGAGTTCACTGATATGCTGGGATTTGTACAAAGGCAGGAGGAAGCAAGGAAGTAAGGAAGTAGTTTGTGTGAGCTTCGCTGGAGAAGATGTTTTTGTCCAGAGAACCAGTATCACTGAGGCAGGACTGTAGCAAGCACTTGCAGAAGAACCAGGAATCACTTGAAAGTTAATGATGTGTGGGAAGTATTCAAGCATCAAAGGACATAATCGGAAAAGATGGAAAGAGATCACATACCACATCAGGAATTGTACATTGCTGCTGTGCGTGTATGCATCATACATGTGCCTGAATGTAGTTTTGATTTTAAATGCAACTTCTGTACTATATTTTGTATGTGTTTATGCCAATTACAGTGTTTTTCAAAATAAAAAGGGTTGTTTGTTTTTTGTTTGTTTGTTTGTTTGTTTAAGGGGAGCTCAGCATGCTTGTAGGGATCAGAGGACAACTTGCAGGGGTAAGTTCTCTCCTAAGTTCCTGGATCCTGGGAATCTAATTTAGGTCATCAAAATCAGTGGCAAGGCCCCTTGTTCACTGAACCATCTGATACTGACTACACATGTATATTATTGAAGAATTATGTTATAAACATATTTTGTTTTGTTTTGTTTTTTTCTATATTCTTTGTTTACATTCCAAATGTTTTCCCCTTTCCCAGTTCCCCCCTCACCATAAAAAAAAAAAGCCGTCTTCCCTCTGCCCATTCTCCAATCACCCCCTCACATTTCTCTGTTCTGGTATTCCTCTATGATACTGGATCAAGTCTTTTCAGGATCAGGGCCCTTTCCTTCCTTCCTTCTTGGGAATCATATGATTAGCTAATTGTGTCTTGAGTATTCAGAGCTTCTGGGCTAATTAATATCCACTTATCAGTGATTGCATTTTAAGTGTATTCTTTTGTGATTGGGATAGCTCACTTAGGATGATATTTTCCAGTTCCAACCATTTGCCTACAAATTTCATGAATTCATTGTTTTTAATTGCTGAGTAATATTCCATTGTATAAATATACCACATTTTCTTTATCCATTCTCTTTTGGATATAAAGAGGTGACACTTATGTAGTGGTTTTATTTAATGCTAGCTCTATAAGCTGTATACAAGTGTGCCTGTATAGATTCACTTATCTGTTGTGCAAGTGAATGAATGTAGAATACTATAGATGTCATACGTGGCAACTCATATATATATATATATATATATATATATATATGTATGTATTCACAAACATAGTTTATATTCTGATACCTCATAGATATGCATATCTATATATTCATCACATCAGGTGACCAAAAATCCTCACAGATATACAATGTATGAACTATCCATGCACATAGGAACTCTTTGCCAACATCTGGTTTCCACATCATTTGTCCTGGTCATTTCTCATCTGTAGTAAACTCCTTCTCAAGCAGAAAGCATCAGTGCTGAAGCAACAAGCAAAGCAGACAGGTTTTAAAGATGGTTAGGGCTCAGAGGATGAGACAATGCCAAGTCATGGCCATCTACAGTCCCAAGACAGTGGTAGACCATTGGCCTTGATTCAGCACTTATTCATATACCCTGGGACTTAGAAATGCTAGTCTATTCTTTATGACTTAATAAAAGAATTTCTTTTCTTCCCTGTATGTTGTGGGGTTTTTTTCCTTCAACTTGTTGCTCTCAAATAAATCACTGATCCATTTGGATTTTAATTTACAATTTTATTCATACAAGGTTTTGTGTATAGGATGAGATGTGAGGCATGGTTTGTTTGTTTTTTTTTCTTTTTCATTTTTCATACTTTTCAAAGTATAAACCTAAGACCAAGTTAATTAAAGTCAATGAACAATGTATTTTTATTAAACTTTTTCTTTCTATTGATTTTCCCTCTCACACAAATAGTACAAAGTTAGTACTCAAAATCAAAAACATCACAGAGCAAAGAAAATGAATAATCAGCCTCCCAAGATAACTTACCAACTCCAACATAGATTTCAACAGTGGGAAGATTTCAGAGATGACTGCACTGGAAGGATGGCAGGAATCTGGGTCAGCTAAAGATAGGCAGACCCAGCTGTGTCCAGCTACAAACTCCCAGGTACAATCTGTGGAGATCCCTTTGCATTGCAAAAACAGGGGTTGGCCATCACACTAGCCTCTCCAGTTACTGCTCACTCTCTTCTCTCATTCTCTACCTGGCAGTGGGATATATTTTCCCAAGGAACTATTCTAATGATGTCAACTGTAGTCTTAATGTCTTTGATGGCTTCCTCTACCCAAAGGTCAGCAAACAATAGCTCTCAGGACAAATTCATCATTTGTTTTATTGCCTATGGCCACCATGACATCACAGTTGGGTAGTTTTGAAAGGGACCACATGACTTGTGGAGCCTAAGATGTTGACATCTGACTTTTGTAGAAAAAAAAATTAACTTTTTTTCTGACCCACTGAACAAGAACTGTGGTCGTTGTCTACTAGCACGCAGTAACTTTAAGACAATGATAGGATACTAACATCCCACTTGAATTCCTGTACCTCTCCTTTATATGTCTCACATTAGGAATTGGTATCCTCAAAACATCCACTGGCAGACCAACCACACCTATGTACTCTCCTTCTGGAAGAATCACTATACTTGCCCTTTGGGAAACTGTTCCTCTTCAATTTATCTTATACTTTTAGAAAGGGCTAGACTCATCCCTCCCAATTATCCTCCCTCTCAGTCCTAGAAAAGAGTACAGGACAAGATATGGCGATGGACACATAGTCTCTTTGGAACCAAAGAAGAACCAAAAAGACAACATTTGTTTTAATGTTTACCTGGAACTATTGAGAACTGGAATGCATTTTTCCCACTAGGTTCATGCATCTATCAATTATAACTTATCACTGGGAAATATTATCAGCACCTCATGGTACCTTCTTCAAAATCGACCATATAATTGGTCACAAGATAGACCTCAACAAATATAAGAAGATCATACTAATCCCATGCCTCCTATCAGATCACCATGGAGTAAGAGTGGTCTTCAGTAGCAACAAAAACAACAAAAAGTCCACATATACATGGAGGCTGAACAATATTCTACTCAATGATATCTTAGTCAAGGAAGAAATAAAGAAAGAAATCAAAGACTTTTTAGAAGTTAATGAAAATGAAGGCACAACATACCTAAATCTATGGGACACAATAAAAGCAGTGCTAAGAGGAAAACTCATAGCCCTGAGTACCTCTAAAAAGAAACAGGAGAGAGCATATACTAGCAACTTAACAGCACACCTGAAAGCTCTGGAACAAAAAGAAGCTAATTCACCCAGGAGGAGTAGAAGACAGGAAATCAGCAAACTCAGGGCTGCAATCAACCAAGTTGAAACAAAGAGAACCATACAAAGAATCAACAAAACCAGGAGCTGGTTTTTTGAGAAAATCAAAAAGATAGATAAACCCTTAGCCAGACTAACCAATGGGCACAGAGACAGTATCCAAATTAACAAAATTAGAAATGAAAAGGGAGATATAACAACAGAAACTGAGGAAATTCAAAAGATCATCAGATCCTACTACAAAGGTTTATACTCAAAACAACTGGAGAATCTGGAGGAAATGGACAATTTCCTAGGCAGATATCAAATACCAAAATTAAATCAGCATCAAGTAGATCAGCTAAATAGTCCCATAACCCCTAAAGAAATAGAAGGGGTTATAGAAAGCCTCCCAAAAAAAGTACGGGACCAGATGGTTTTAGTGCAGAATTCTACCAGACCTGACTTCCTTTAAATCTGACTATGAGAGAAAAGCTGAGAGAGCCCCAAGATAAAATGTTTTCTTCAATTACTTTGAATTCACACACACACACACACACACACACACACACACACACACACAGAGAGAGAGAGAGAGAGAGAGAGAGAGAGAGAGAGAGAGAGAGAGAGAGAGGTATGTTCAGCAAGCAGAGCATGAATTTTGGAAGAAAGCTCTAGAAACTATGTCAGAGAGCTCAGTTCCTTGAGTCATTTGAATGGTATGTCCTTTGAGGAAGTACTTGAAGCATCCTAGTGAAGGAGAGGAGGGGTCCTATCACTTAGGCAGACACCCTACAAGTTGCTCTGTCCTCCACAAAGGTCACACATAATCACTGAATTAAAAAGGGTGTTTTATTCTGATCCACATTTGTAAGATAGGATGTAAGAAGCCTGGCCACATTGTCCTTGAAGATGGACTGTTCATTTAGAAACCATTTGGCACCAACCTGTCAGATTCATCCTCTAAAACGGCATCAGAAATATAGAGCAGGGAAGGCCATATTTCTTCCAGGTCATGGAAAGTGCTAAAGCCAGATTTCCAGCAGCTTGCATGTTTATGGTAAGTAGAATGCTCAGAGTGGCTTCTGTCAGCTGATCATAGATCAAAGTTAATCACAGGTAAAGATGACGTCCTCCTCTTAGGGTTCTAGGAGGCATTTCTTCCTAGTGGATGAAACAGAACATGGAGAGTTGTATAGTGTTTGGCCTTTCTAGCTTAACCAGAGTCCCAGTGAGGTAGAGTGACAAACCATCTCTGCTTGTTGGTACTGTCCTCATTGTACTGAAAGCCTAGTGTCTCTGGGAAACATTCAGTTCCAGGCTCAAAACAACACTGTGCCACTCTGGGTCTATATAGCTGGTTCTTTCTTTAGTTCTGGGCTTAAAGCTAAGAGGAATTTTGCACTATGCAATTAGGATCACAATTTGGGAGGGAGGTGTTAGGACAAGATGAACCAAACCCATGCTCTCAGAAGATAGAACACGCTCGGAAGGCCAAGCCTGTCATTTGCCTAACTCTGCCCCACTCTGTCATTTTGAGAAAGCTAGGTGAGCCACTAGCATGACAATCTTTATACCTTTTATCAACTGATTACTAAGTAGCAGATATTACGTTAGCTCTTTTATTCTCGTGTGATATAGATAACTGTTTGCCATAAGCCACAGATAAGGAAACATGCCTGAAGAAGGTTGGTTCCTCCCAAAGTTATTTTCAACAATTGATGGCAACAGAATTTGAATTCAAATCTTCTTCCCTCATTTTCCTTACTTCAAAAATTATCCTGAAGTGTTATTTCCACACTGACCTGCTGTGAGTCTGTCAATCCAGCCTTAGAATGTGAGCCCCAGAGACTGGAAAAAGAGACACAAATGACATCTGTCTGCACCGTATTTCACATTTCAAATTTCCTTCTGTTTCTATTGTCACCCAAAGTACCTAGGAAGCCACTGGCCTTGGTATCATCTCTCTGTGTGTGTGGTGCTGGTAAGCTCTCTGGCACACAGGGGACGCCCTTCTATGGTATATCATTCCAGTCCCTTCAGAACTCCAGTCAGATCTGTGAAGACCAATCAGTTCTGACTGCCTTTGTTGTGCAGATTGAGACAATCTGTTTGACTTCATTTCCCTTAATTTTCTATCTTCCTCATGAGTCTATAAGCTACCAGGGGGATACTCAAATGTCTATCTACTAATCTCTGTATTCCCTGAGCATGACACATAGGATCCTAGCACATTTTTGATGAATAAATGAACAGCCTCCTTGTTGCTAAAATCATTCAGCATCTGAAAATACTTTTTCCTTCCACAGATACTTATTAAGGGTTGATTATATGACATGTTCTGTTAGATCAGTGTTCTCCATCTTTCTAATGCTGTGACCTTTAACACAGTTCCAGGGGTATAGTGACCCCCAACCAAAAAATTATTTTTGTTGCTACTTCATAACTGTGATTTGCTATTGTTATCAATCATAATGTAAATATATGTGCTTCCCAATGATATTAGGAGACCCTTGTGAAAGGATCATTCAACCCCCAAAGGGATCATGATCACAGTTTACAAAGGATTGTGCTAGATGTTATATAAGAAGAATATGTTAAATATGGTGTTAGTAGGGCATAACTTGATTGTCTGGCAATGGCACACATATAAATAAATGGTAGTAGCAAAAACAAATGAGCATACAAATAGAAAGGCCATATAACTCAGCATTATCACTTGTCTTAGTCGGGGTTTGCACTGTGTGAAGAGACACCATGACCAATACAACTCTTATAAGGATACCATTCAATTGGAGCTGGCTTACGGGATCAGAAATTCAGACCATTATCATCAAGGTGGGAGCATGGTAGCATCCATGGTGCAGAAGTTGCTGTGAGTTCTGCATCTTCATCTGAAGGCCATTAGGAGAAGATTGGCTTCCAAGCAGCTAGGACAAGAGTCTGAAAGCCACACCTACAATGACATACTTGCTCCAACAAGGCTTCACCTACTCCAAAAGGGCCACACATTTTAACAGTACCCTTCCCAGGACCAAGCATATTCAAACTACCATACTCCACTCACTCCCTGGCAAGTCTATGGGGGCCACACCTAAACATAGTATAATGTAAAATACATTTAGTACAACTCCAAAAGTCCCCATAGTTTATAGCAGTCTCAACAATGTTAAAAGTCCAAAGTTGAAAGTCTCTTCTGCGATTCATCCAGTCACTTAACTATAATCCCCAAACCAAGACAGGAAACCAGCTGGGTAAACTCCAAACTCTGCATCTCTGGGTCTGATGTCAAAGTGGTCTTCAGATCTTCCACTCCTTTTTCATCTTGGTTGACTGCAACGGAAGTTCTTTCTCCTGGGCTGGTTCCACTCCCTGTTAGTAGCATTCCTCAGCAGATATCCCACATCTCTGGCATCCCAAATATCTTGGAGTCTCCAAGGCAACTTCAACTTCTTGTTACACCATCTGGGATTTGAACACAATCTTCTGGGATCCTCCAAGGGGCTTGTATCACTTGTCCAGCTCTGCCTTCTCTGGTACTGTAGGCTCTAGTTTACTCCACTCCACTGCCACTGCTATTTTGGGGGATCATCCCAGGGTGCTGACATTTGCAATACATAGGGGTCTTCTGGTGCAAATAGGCTTCACCAATAGTGTCTCATAGGCTCTCTTCATGGTACCAAGCCTCAACTTCCTTGCATGACCCCTTCAGTCCTGGGCCTTCAACTGCAACTGAGGCTGCATGTTCACCAATGGCCTTCCGTGGCCTCTCACAGTGCCAAGCCTCAGCTGTTCTCCATGACCCTTCATATCTTCAAAACAAGTACCACCTGCATGATTCTGACACATTACCAAGTCCAACTGGAGCATAAGGTACAAACTTGGCTATCTCTGGAACACAGCTTCTTTGTGTTGTATATCAGAAAATACTTCCCAGAAGATGTCACCTCAGTGATGCTCATCTTTTCTTAATCACCACTGATTTCTAGTTCCAGCTAATCAGCATCAATTATCCCAGTAGTTTTTTGACTCTAAAGCCAGAACCCACATGGCCAAAGTTACTGAGTTCTGCTACTTGCTGGGACTGGAACATGACAAACACACACACACACACACACACACACACACACACACACCTTATTCTATTACCTGATTACTGTTTTCCAATGATTATTTTTTCATTAGTTGTCCCAGAGCTTGCTCTGTGGATTGACTTTAAACTCAAGAGATCTGCATGACTCTGTCTCCTGAATGCTAAGATTGAAGGCGTACCTGGACTTAAGCTTTTCTTCACCTAAAATTTGCTCTGTCCCAGGCTGGCTTTGAATTTAGAGATCTACTTGTCTTTGTCTTCTGGGATTAAAGGTGTGTACCACCATGTCTTGGCCGAAGTTTTCCATGGCCACTGTTTCTTAAGATCTGGATCAAAAGCCTGTGTCTTCTGGTCTTAAGATCTGTG
Source organism: Apodemus agrarius (assembly GCA_964023405.1). NCBI lineage: Eukaryota > Metazoa > Chordata > Mammalia > Rodentia > Muridae > Apodemus > Apodemus agrarius. The sequence continues at coordinate 98,511,109 of OZ030009.1, read as the reverse complement.
TACTCTCGATTTCTAGATTGTAGTTCATTCCAGATTTTAAAAAGGCCAAAGTATTCTTTGTTCAACTTCAAACACAAACAATAAGTTATCAAGGTGAGATCTTGCCCTGAGATCACCACTCACTTAATCTCTTTATCTCCTTGAACACAGGATTCAGCTCCCTTTAACTTCCTAGTGCCCCTTTTTAGTATTTGAACCATACATTTTGTATTCTTTCTTTTTAAGTTTGCTCTGCTTGCTACTTTTCATTAAAATGTTCTTCATAAGAGTGAACTTTAGTTACCATACAGCAGAATTTGTACCAGGCTGTTTGGAAACTTCCTTTGTCAAAGCAATTTATCCCTTCTCCTTGGCCTCAGGCAGACTCTTTGGACAATGACAAAATGCAGCCACATTCTTCACCAAAATATCACAAAAAAAAAAAAAAAAACAGTCTCTGGGCCACATATTAAAATTCTTCTCCTCTGAAACCTCTATAGCCAGACTTCCACCATTCAAATTACCCCCAGCAGCAAAGTCTTCCATATTCCTATAAGGATAGTCCATTAAGCCCTACTTAGAGCATTCCACTGCTTTCTGAAGACCCAAATCCACATTCCTTTCAACAAAAGCATGGTCAGGCCTATTACAGTCTGATACCAACTTCTGTCTTAGGGTTTGTCTTGCTGTGAACAGATACCATGACCAAGGCAACTCTTATAAGGACATTTAATTGGGACTGGCTTGCAGATTTAGAGGTTCAGTCTATTATCATCAAGGTGGGAGCATAGCAGCATCTAGGCTGACATGGTACAGGAGTTGCTAAGAGTTCTACATCTTCATCTGAAGGCCACTAGGAGAAGACTGGCTTCTAGGCAACTAGGACAAGGGTCTTAAATCCCATGCCTACAGTGACACACTTCCTCCCACAAAGCCACACCTACTCCAACAAGGCCATACCTACTAATAGTGCCAATCCCTGGGCCAAGCATATTCAAACTACCACACAACTCTTGGCGAATATATATGTATATCTAGAGACTTCTACATCAATTAAAAACCAAGACACTTGAGTACCCATAACCATAACTACACTGTTACAATAGCAAAGGGAATAAAACTAGTGTAGATGTCCATCATTAGAAGACTCAATAAAAGAAATATGCTACACATATACAACAAAATTTTGTGCAGACATAGAAAAATGAAACCATGACATTTTCAGGAAACTGAAAATAATTATGTTAATTGAATTTATCAGAAAGACAAATACCATGTATTTCTTTGTAATGTGGCACCTAGATTTAAAATTCTCTCTCTCTCTCTCTCTCTCTCTCTCTCTCTCTCTCTCTCTCTCTCTTTCTCTCTCTCTCTCTCAGTAAGAGTTTTGGTTTCTTAGAAAATTCAGAAATATTATGGGAATATTTTTGTTTTAATCTGGGTGTGGATATGGGGCTGCTTCAAATTGTCCACAGCAGCTGACTATGATTTGCCCCATGCTCTATCAGGAGCATTATTTCACCAGTGGCAGATAGCTTTTGTGATTATGTGATGCTTGGAATTCTGAGGAGTTTTCAGAGGGTATATACATGCTAGAGCCCTGCTAGGTGGGTTGTTGGTTGGTTGTTGTTGGTTGTGGTTGTTAAGAAGTGTGCAAAGAAGAATCAGAAAGAAGAAATTAGAAATCTTTAAGTAAAAGATCAAACTTGCTCAAAAGAACTTGACCCCCATAATCATCAAACGGTTGTCTAATGACAGTGTCACCCCTTTTCCCTCTATCATTTTTATCTCTCCTAACTAGTGTTAGGTGTTGGAAGGGTGGAAGAAAATAATTAGAGAAGGGTAGAAGAAAAAGAGAACACCCAAAGTAGCAAAAGTCTGCCCCTCCACCTCTCTCTTTGTGTGTATGTGTGTGTATTTATACATGTATGCCCCCAAGTCATGAAACTAGAAAACTGGTTATAAGAGAGAAGGAGATCTTAACAGAGGTAGGAAATAGCATAATGAGAGAGATCTAATAGGGAAGCAGAAATGAGGACTAACCAGGGGAAAGAAAGAAAACCATTTGGTGGTAAGAAAGTTCATGTAGGACAGTAGGGAAGGGAAGGGAATAAAAGAATATATACATATATACATATATATGTATATTAAAATTGATGAACCACATTACTTTAATTACTCAGTGCAATGAAAAATCATGAAGCAGAGAATCTTTGCTTCACTGACTCTGATCTCTAACTATATGAGACTCTCATCTTCATGAGATTCCACTTGAATTAGTCCATATTGTCCCAGTGTCTCTGTTACCTACTCAACACATAGAAAATGGAGGACTGTGGCAGTCAAGGCTCCATGTCGTCTGGTTCTAATTTGTCCGACTCCCCCACTTCCCTCACTGTAGTTCTTGCTTCTCTTTGTTCCACGCCTTTGCCTGTACACTCATATCTCATGAGAGCATTTTCATTTCCCGGTGAATATGTCTTTAACGGTCGTGCCCACTCTCATCACCTCCATGAATTCTTTCTTCATATTTTACTGTCTAAATTGGTCTTCTTGCTTGTTGCGAGAGGATAGTATTCACACTCACCACCTTGTATCATGAGATGTATGCGTCCCTTGCCCCCCTCCCCAGAGACTGTAAGGTATGCAGTTAATGTCATAAAGCAAGTTCTTAGAGGCTGACTGGAAATAATAGCCACAGGTAAAAGAGAAAATTACTTTTGCATGGATAAGGAAAGAGAGTGGTATTTGGAAACAAAATGAAAGCAAAAGCATCTCAAGGAACTTGTTAAATGTTCTCTTTTGAAACTCTCAGACTAGTACATCCAGAAGAGGCATGAGCCCCAAATAGCCAAGCAGTAATTCCTGGTATGAAATAGAAATTGCTAGCAGAGAGGGGAGCAGAGAACTGCAACATGATACCCAGAGAGATGCACAGAATGGAAATGTGGGTCAGGTGGGAGGGGCTTCCTACCTGGCCCTGTGATTAGGTGTGCATACAGCTCTAAGAGGGTTCTGGATGGAGCATGAGAAGGCAGCTGTTAGGAAGTACCATCCTGCCTGGGAGATTCTGATGTGTGCTCCTTGCTTCAGGGTAACTACTAACAGTCTCTCCTTTACTGTCAAAAGTGTCTCAGTTTGAATGAGTTTGTTTGCTCTACAGTGAAGGCAGTCTTTTCCAGAGTGTTTTAAGACTAGAACAAGGTTGATAGTTGAGTCATGTGGTGTGTGTGTGTGTGTGTGTATGTGTGTGTGTGTGTGTGTGTGTGTTAGTCTGGGTTCTCTAGAGTTACAGAATGTATGAGCAGTCTCTATGTAGTTAGGAAATTTGTCGATGACTTACAGTCTGTAGTCCAACTCCCCAACAGTAGTCAGCAGCAGCTGTGGATGGAAGTCCAAGGATCTTGCAGTTGCTCAGTCCCACGAAGCAAGTCGGCAAGGAAGAAGCAGTCTTCCTTCTTCCAATGTCCTTATATATGTCTCCAGTAGAAGGTGTAGCCCAGATTAACGGTGTATGTCTCCACACCTTTAATCCCAGATGACCTTGAACTGGAATCCATGCTTCAAGATCTCCATGCTAAGTCCAGGTCAGAAACTTATATCTCTGAGCCTCCAGATTAGGATCATAGGTGAGCCTTCCAATTCTAGATTGTAGTTCATTCCACATATAGTCAAGTTGACAACCAGGAATAGCCACTACAGTGTGTATGTGTGTGTGAGTGTGTGTGTCTATGTGTCTGTCTGTCTGTCTGTCTGTGTGTTTGTGGCTGTGTGTGTCTGTCTTCTGTATATAAACAACACCTTCCCATCAACTAGGCAGGAGTCAGGAAAAAAACAAAAGCTTAGTGAGTGTAGCTAAGATGAATGACATGCAAAGTCCAAGATAACCTACAAACTCTCCATGATGCTGCTTAAAACTTAATTTATATTTTATTGTATCTCCAGGTAATTAAGTTTCTTAGGATGATTTGTATGTCAGAGGTCTTATTCTGCATGGAAGAATCTTCTGAGATTTCTAGGCAGGTTGGATCATCACCTAAAATATCCCCTGTACTTACATTTCAGTTAGTAACATAAGAATTACACAGATTGGGTTGGACAGTGGTGGGACCTTCTATGCCTTTAATTTTCCTCACACCTTACAATTAATAGTTCTCAGCAGCTCTACAAACATGCACTTTACACACGTGAAAACATGTGGAGAGAGACAGAGTGGCTTGGGAAGGGTACATTGCTGGTAAGTTCAAGCAAGAATGGTGGTTGAGCCCTTCTTCTGGCTCTTAGCCTCATTTGGGTGGACCATATGAAAACAGAGGGTAACCTGGAAAGCCTTCTGGGTAAGCTGCCAGGTGACTTGCTTTGGCAGCTGAAGTACACTAAGACTAAAAGTCTCACTCAGTGTTTATATCTTTAATGAGCACTGTTCCTGGCAGCTTTCTATCAATTGGGAATTGAGGACAAAGAAAAGAGGAGGATGAACAGGGGATCTGGATTTGAGGCAGAGGGAAGGCAGAGAGGAGATAACAGAGCGTAAGAAGAGGTAACCAAATATGGGTAGGCATCCATCAGACAGCCATAATGACTTAGAAACCAGGAAGTAGAGCAAGCTGCAGTTGGCATTGGGTGGAGAATAACACAAGGAAGCGTTGGAGTGAATTCGTTTATTAAGTGAGGCTCAAGTCCGCTGAAGAAAGAAAAGGAGTTGTCTCGGGAGCAGGCAGGGGCAGAGAGCAGAGGACTCAGATGGATTTATTTTCTTTCTCTGTAACTATAAATATCACCCAGTAAGAATCCATCAGTCTAGTTGTGCCAGCCTGGAGACGGGCAAAGCACTGGGAAGCTACAGGCATTAGGCAATTCAACTCTCTGAAGACTGGCAGGTTTTTGAAAGCGCTATGTTTTGCTGTCTTTGTGGCTGAGTTGAGCTGTAGTGTGTGGAGTTTCAGTGGTTGTGTGATCTGATGGTCAAGCAACCAAAGCTGAGAAAACAAAGCAGAGCAGAAAAGACAAGCTTCCTATTTTGGTGATGAGATGGACATGAACATGTCCACAAAAAGAGAAAGCTGCTTCAGACATGGAGACCTACTCCATAGCTGCGCTCTTTGTTCTCAGACTGAAGACCCTTGACCTTAATGCATTTGCCATCTTTTGAATAGCTCTTGTCAGGATGTTCAAAAGAGGTGCAAAAGGTGATCCATATATCAGTTTTATATGTATGAAGTGAGACTTGCATGTATATTGCTACAGATCTTTATGTATCTTGGCTCACCCAACATTACCTTCATCACTATCTTCTTTCTGCCACCCCCCCCCAAATGTCAGGTCAGTGACAGAATAGCAGGAAAGGTAGCAGGTAAATTCTCGCTCATCAGCAACAGCACACAACCTCTCACATACTCTAGGCTTGCTGCAAGCTGAGCTCCACTTTGTGTAAATAAGACTTAAGTGCATGCTAGAAAATTCCATTATGCAACAGCAACCATCACTGTGTCTCAGAGGGGAGAATTCAGCTTTAAATGATGGGGTCAGAAGTCATAACCAGGAGTTCCAATTGTTCTGTCTTCAGATCTGAAAAAGCTTGCAACTGTTGGAAGGAGTGCTCTTCAAAAGCAAACGAGACTACCATTTCCTAGTATTTCTCTTTTCTTTTTTCTTTTGTTTTCTTTTCTCTTCTCTTTTCTTCTTTTCTTTTCCTTTTCTTTTTCTTTTCTTTCTTTCTTTTTTAACTTAAAGAGACTGATTTTTTTTCTTTTGGTAAATCCAGAGTGTTGGACAATAAGGCAGACAAAAGAGAAAGGAGCCTTCAGTAGTTCGTCCATGTTTGCTTTCGGGCATCATAAAATTGGTACATGCCTAGATGTCTCGATGTGTCGGTCCGAGTAGCTGATATAATCTGAGCTCTTGGTTTTTGTATAGTTTTATGGGTCTCGAGAAGGACTAGGCTGGTCAGCCTCTGGAAATCCATCCACTAATGAGAAGGAGCTCTGTGTTCTACATGTAGGGGTCTGAGGACATGAGATAATGACTTGGTACACGGAGGTGAGTCATGACTGCTCCGGAATCAGTCCATTTCCTGAAACAGGAGTTCATGGACTCATTGGTAACCATGACGCCATAGATGCTGAAGAAAACTCTTCCCTTGTGCTTAGTTCAGACTTCCTGGGTTGGTTTTCACTGCCCACAGACGTTCCAGCCTATTTCAACCCCTTAGCTTAGTTATAGCTCTCCTCAGAACATCATATGGACAGATCCATCTTGGCTTCCAGATGTTCATTTGTTGTTATGTCTTTAGAGCAGAGAAATCTGATCAAATTATCAGCATTCTCCAATGTCTCCAATCTAACTATTCTTGGGTACCCAATCATGTTTTGCATTTCCACAATACTTGTGCTATCTTGTCCAAAATGTTTGTTTACATAAACTTGGTGTTTCTCTGTCTTCGTAGAGATGTAGGATTTTTTTTTGTATCGGGTTAGTGATTGCCCAGCACTTTATCCCAGTACCCAGAACAATATCTCTTTAGCAAATAGAGGAAGATCAATGCATTATTTTTAATAAGTGGTTGCATGAACAATACCATGAATAAAATATAGATAGTTGGTACTTTTACTGGAATCTTATTATGTTATATAACTTTTAATTTCTTGAAGAAATATGTGTGTGTGATAGTGTTATTGTCAAGTGTGGTAGAATCTAGAACCATCCAGAAGCTTGGTGTGTCTGTGTGGGATTATCTTGATCATGTTAAGTGATGTGGGAAGACCTATGTTGATTGTGGGCAGGACCTTTCCTGGGAAGGGATCCTGAACTTGGTAAACAGAAGGTAACCCGATCATTGGTGTGTATGCCTTCTTGCTTCGTGATTCTGGATAAAATATGACCACATGTTTCATTTTTCTGCTCCCATGACATCCCTAACATGAGGGACTCTACTTCTGAACTATGAGCCAGAATAAGCCTCTTTGCCCCTAAGTAGCTTTTGTCAGAATATTTTATCACAGAAACAGGAAAAGAAAAAAAGGAATGTGTTTCTACTTGTTTGGGAGACCAACCCACAGTCAGAGAGACTAGCTTTCACAGGTCATATCCATCCCAACTGTTAACTAATCAAACTGATATAGGTGAAGGCATGTAGGCATAGACACAGACTAGAAAGAGCAAGGAGGCTGTGTGCATTTGGGTTGCTTTCTCAGTGCACATAGAAGGCTAAGGATGGAAGCCAAGTGCAGGATTGTGTTAATGTTCCTGTTTTACAAAGAACATAGAAAGATTTGGTAATCGGAGGGAAGTAAGTTGAATTAAAAAGTATCAGGCTAGCTTCAAAGCCCATCCTTCCCACCACTTGAGTATAGAGGTGTTCGCCATGCTCCCCATCACTGGACTGTGCCATGCTCCCTATCGCTGCAGTATGCTGTGCTCCTCATCGCTGGGGTATAGAGGTCTTCTCAGAACAGACAATGGAAAGCCTCGGGGGAGGCTGTAGCCAGTGAATCTGTAACTTTCAGCATGTGCGGGATCTTGAGCAGGCTGTCTTCACTGAGGGCATGTGCTTCTGCCGAGCTTACTTTGTTCTTCCTGCTAACTGACGCTCACAGAGATATGACTGAAATCCGCATGCTCTTGGAAATGTCATCGCCACTGTATTCTGGGTACATAGCAGGGCAAAGACTGGGTCAATTAGGATTTCTTTTCTTTGAGCTAGACCATCTTTGCAGACAGACTCATTAAATTCTGCAATGTCTGTGTATGGCCAGGTGGTCTCACTTGGGGTTTTTGCTCCATGAGGGTTGGAGACGGTACCCACTGAATAGGATCTGGGTCTGGGTTACCATTCATCCACATTATTTCTGTAAATATTAAATAGCCACACAGCAGCCTCTGGGTGCTGATAGGCTCACACACCACTGCCATATAATCACATCTAATCCCATTGAGCACGGCTCAAAATAGCTGTAATTGGTGGTTTTATCCAAATCAATAAAGACAGCTTCTACATATTGATTATCATCCAGGGTATAAAATCATCACCAGTTACCTGTAAAAGAGAAGCAGCCTGCCAAGGGAAAAGGTCAGATATTCCATCTAAACAAGGGAGGGCAGGGGGAGGTGCAGCCAGTGAGCTTTAAGGTAATAGTGTCAAATTACCTGAAAATGCACACAGTATATTCTTGTAATTTGCAACAACAGAGAGCCCAGAAATAGGTCAATCATTTAAGTGAGTCTTCAAGTCTTTTCTCTGTGATTCAGGGAGCTTGCTGGTATTAGCAGCCTTAAAGGGGCTGGAGCCAGCCAACAAAGATAGCCACAAGGCCTCTTTCCTCTGCTTTCACAGCCCAATCATGGCATGTACAGTTTTAGTCCAAAAGGTGGCTCAGACAGATGCATTGTCCCCAGATAAGAATCAATAGGGATTCTCAGCCCCCGTCATGAGCAATCATGGGAATAGGTGGCAAGACCACCCCAGAACCCAAGACATGGGGCATAAAGGCATTTTTCACTGTAGTAACAGCAAGATGACATGGCCTCATGCTAAATCTTACACTTCTAACCATAGAATTTGGAATGAACTGGGTCTTAATTTACTGTGAGAAGTAGTTCAGTATTTCATTCCTTCTAGCAAATATTAAAAGTTCTATAAAAGCATTCCAGCCCACTGATAGAAAACACAATAAAAAAGAAGATAACCCACTCAGGGTAATTTCAACCCCACATGTTAACAATGATCTTGGGCTTTCCCAAGCCTGCTTCATATTGTCTAAAAGACCTTGGCATGACTGACAACCCATATAACATCAGCTTTCATAAGGAATTCACAACCCGTCTTAAGAACTCAAAAAATAAGCACAGGACTTGATTTTTTTTTTTTTTAATGTCTTCATGGGAGTGCTCTTCAAGCCATTGTCCATGTGACCACGGCATTGTGACATTGTTATGATTGTTACAGAGATATAATTGAATGGTGTCTTTAGATTCCTTTCTTCTTAAACATGCCATTTAGGAGTCATAAAAAGTTACCTTTCCAGGACAGACGACAGTTCAACGAATGGTTTTAGCATACATGTTATTATTTAAAGATTTTACTTTTATTTTTAACTGCATGTATGTGTGTGTATCTGAGTTTAAGTTTATGCTGGTACATGTGGGGTCAGTGGATACCAGAAGAGGGCATGGGATCCCTGGAAGCTAAAGCCACAGCAGCTGTGAGCAGCTGACGTAGATACTGGGAACCAAACTTTGGTTCTCTGAAACAGTAGGAAGTACTCTCAACCGCCGAGTCCCTACAAATTATTGCTTATTTCCAATACTTTTATCAATAAAATGTGGGGAAATGGAGAGTGTTTTTTTTTTTTCTTTTTAGTGTGTGGGGCCATTAGATGTGCTGTTACCACAGCCAATGGAGGCAGAAAGACTCAGCCAGACAAGGAAACGGGATCGATGGCTTTAATGACAATGCTCCGAGTGGTATGGTTCCATTTCCTAGATGAACACTGGGAGTCGCAGAGGGTATTTGTGGCAGTTGAATATTGGTTGTTAATGAGTCGGGAGTCACCGAAAAGATGAATCTCTTAGTTCTAGACTGGGTTAACTGATCTAGGAGAACTCACACGACCTTACATGGGGGCTGGTGCCCAGATCTGAGTACAGGAGAAAGTCTGTTGAGCTTCACCCTGCATCTCTCTTTCCCTCCTTTGTGTAGAAGCAATGTGATGAAACGCTTCATGCCTTGCCCGATCAACACGTTCCTTGCCAATGAGCAATTGTTTGAGTTCAAAGCTCAAACTCTGAGACAAACCAAACTCTTTCTTCCTTAAGTTTCGATTGCTGGGCATTTTGTTTCAGCGGTGTTAAGTAACAAATGAAGCGCTAAACAGGTGTCTAACAAAGCAGTCCATCTGAAAGGGAAGATTTTTGCCTTCTTGTTTTTAATGATGGATGTATAGGCACCCTCTCAGGTAGAGGTACTTACTGTGTGAGGTGTGCAAATGTGACACATGTGGGTGTCAAAAGACAACCTTGAGACAACCTTGTGTGTCAATCTTCACCGTCTACCTTTTTTTTTTTTTTTTTTTGAGACAAGATCACCTTAATTTCTCCCTGCTGCATAGGACAGGCTAGCTGTCCGGCCAGCTTTTGAGGGAAGCTTTTGTCTCTGTCTCCCATCTTAACTATAGAAGAGTTTGGATTACAGATGTTCATGCCGCACACCTAGCTTTTACATAGATTCTGGAGCCTCAGAGTCATCTCCTCACACCAGTGCAGCTAGCAATTCTGCCTGCTGAGTCCCCAGGCCAAGGATTTTTGTTTCTATGTTTTCTTTCCGGAACTTGAGAAGAGGAGGCAGATTTAAATCTCCTGATAAATTTACTTTAACATAATTATTATAATTTTTAATTTTTAATGAACTCCTGGGGAGATTTGGTTTATAAATAATGACTATATTTAGGCAATATACTGTCATGGAAAATATTTAAAAAAAATAAGGTTAGCATAAGAAATAAATAAAGTGGAATCTAGTTCCATGGGGTTGTTTTGATTTGTTTGTTTGTTTTTAACTCCTAGTGGGCTGGAGAGATAGCCCAGCAGTTAAGAGCACTTTCTGCCCTTAAAGAAGATCAAGGTTTGTTTCCCAGCATACAACCACCTGTAGGTTCAGTTCCAGGGCATCTGACACTTTGCTCTGACCTTCACTGGCAATGCGTTCACTGTGCACAAATTCACACATGCATACACACACACTCAATAAATAAATATTACTATTACCTTTCAAATACATGATTCCTTTGCACTTTTTTGTGTAAATGGAAGTGTTTCCACATGGTAGCATTCAATATGAACTTGGGAAGTCTGCAGCCTCCTCTATATACATATGACTATTGAGAAATAGGATAAAAGTGAATCTGGTGGACTATGCTCTAAGACCACAGCTCCCATCCTCGGATTTTACCTTTATACCACACTTCCTCTGGATTTTAAGTCAACTTCTATGAGTTTGTTTCATGCCTCTATATGGTTAACTCCAGTACCAACACCTATAACAAAGACTTCCCAAACTCCCAGACTGGTAGACATGGTAGTGTGCCAGCCATGTCCAGGTGGAGACCCTCTGAGCATTAAATTTAAACCTGTGATTAAATTTCAGTTTTGTCTTTCTCCATATCTTTTTTTATAATTGAGAGTAGTTTTTTCCATACAGTATATTCTGATTAGCATATCATCTTCCTCAACTCCTCCCAAATCTTCCCTGCCTCCCAAATCTATACCCTTTCTGGCTTTCTCATTAGAAAACAAACAGGTACTGCCCCTAGAGGCATTGCGGATGTGGCTTCTGTGTCACATGGGTGTCATCAGTAAGTGGCAGAGAGAGGAGAGAGGATATGTCTATGCTCAGTGTTCTGACATATGAACATCTGAATGATTAGTAACCTAACATTCTCAAAAAAAAAAGTGAGCCTGAAATGACCCCCCAGTCCAGGCTCTAGGCAGGCCCAGACAGGGAGCTAGCCTGAGATGAGCATCCGTTTAGCCTCAGGCAGGCCCAGATGGGCTCCCAGGATGAGGAGCAAACCAAAACTTAGAAGAACCCTGCCTAGGACCTAGGCCTGGGGTATGAGTGAACCTGACACAGAAGACCTTCACAAGGGGCAGCTGGGGTGGGCCAGGCAAGGAGCTAGCCCAAGACAACCACCAGGCTGGCACCATAGGACCATGGCCATGACTCACTCGCTCAATCACTACCTTCATTTTTGCCACCAACGTTACTGTCGTAATAAACAAATGTGATCATGTGACTTACTTCTAAAAGCCTTTATAAAGACTTGGTGTGTGCCGATATACCTATGAATGTGTATATGAATATATCTGTGGTGCTTTGAATATGTTTGGCCCAGGGAGTGGTACTATTTGGAGTTGTAGCCTTGTTGGAGTAGGTAGGTGTGGCCTTGTTAGAGAGAGTGTGTCACTGTGGGGTTGGGCTTTGAAACTCTCTTCCTAGCTGTCTGAGGATGCCAGCCTTCTCCTTTTTTCCTTTATAACAAGATGTTAAACTCTCAGTTCCTCCTGCACCATGCCTGTGGGGTACTGCCATGCTCCCACCTTGATGATAATGGACTGAATCTCTGAACCTGTAAGCCAGTCCCAATTAAATGTTGCCTGTATGAGAGTTGCCCTGGTGATGGTGTCTGTTCACCACAGAAAAACCCTAAGACATCTATGTATGTGTGTTTATGATAAATGAACACATATAAGAAGCTTACCAAACATTTTTGTCCACAAGTTCTTTCATGATCTTTATTTGCCAGCATATATGAACTTCCTATAGCATCTACCTCCCTATGTTATGGACGAACAGGACCACAGGCACTGTGTTTTGCATCCCTTTCCTGGAAAGGCTTCATTACCTTTACTTGGATAAGTTTTAATGCTCGCTGTGTGAGCTCAGGTGTCATTTCCTCTGGCTCATTTCTAATTTATTTCTCCAAAACATTTAATTATCATGCTGTACAGAGGAACAGTGGTCAGCAAAGGGCATACAAAGCCGAGTTAGAGCATCTTTGTCTTGAAGGATAGGTAAAGAGACAGACATGGAAATGGTTAAGTCTTGTTCACTGAAATAAAGACGACAGTAGAAGCATAATGCATGAACAGAATAACTGAGGAGAAGAAAAATAGAAGACCTCAATCTAGTAATTTTGCCTGTGCATGTTAAGAATCCTAGGGAAAGAACTCTAAACAAATGGACCCATGTCTATAAAATTCACCAAGTAAAAAACACACTGGAAGCGAAATGTAATGCTATGGGTTGCGCTGTGTCCCTCCAAATTCTCTGTGAAACTTTTAATCCTTCCCCAGAAGCACAGAATGTAACTTTTAACAGAGGGATCTAAGTGCAAAGTGTATTCATTAGACCAAGTTCTCACCCAGCCTGACTGGCGTCTTGCTCCGTGAGCACATTTCTTCCTGTTTTAGAGTGAACAAGGCCAACAACAACTAAACAACATCTAATAGAGTTTTAGGGAGCTCCTTCCTACATGTGTGTCTGTGAAGACACACGGGGGCAGGCTGTAGACCCAGAGGCTGAGGCAATAGTTCAGATGGGAGAGGCTTAGCTTGGTCCAGTGCAGTCACAGGGTGGTTAGGGGGGGAGGATGAGGGGGGGAAAGAAACCTGAAAAGTATTTAAGAAGGGACATTGGCAGCACGGGGCCAGCTGACTGGCTGTGGCCATGGATGGTGCCCCCATGTTGCCTCTATTCTGTGTTGTGTCCAGCTAGCTGGGCCTATACAGTTCTCTGAAAACGAGAAGGGACAAATGCAAGAAGCTAAGACAAATCACCGAAGAAGCCAAGTCAAACATGAGACATTTCCTTTTAAAATGGCTCCAGCCATGAATCAGATCCCAAGGCACAGCCCTGACAGCTATAAACTACAGTCCTAATGCTTCCCTATTGAAGAATAATTAAAATGAATTGTTTACGAAGTCCACAAACAATTGCAATGAGGTTGCTTTCCGGGCAAGCAAAATAATACAAATAAACAAAACTCCAGTGGCTGGTGTTCCTTCTAGAAGTAACAAGGAGCAGTGCAATGGTTAATGTGATGTGTTAATGTGAGTGGCTCTTGGGATGTCCAGATCTCAGAAGATCCATCATTTCTAAGCATGTCTGTAAGCATCTGTCCATAAGAGTCTCATGTTTGAGTCAGCAGGCGTGTGTGATACACAGTGCTCCTGCCAATGTGCCATCAGTGGAGGGCTCTAGCAGAATAAAAAGGTAGAGGGAAGACTCACCGTCTGTCTCTGTTTGTGGTTGAACTGGCACTGAATTTGGTCACCTCTGGTGCTCCTAATGCTCAGCCCTTCAAGTCACACCATCAACTTTCCTGGTTCTTCAGCTTCCAGAGAGCAGGTTGTGTGACTTGTAAGCCTTTGAGGCCAACACATATGCTCTCCCTTTCCCTCTCCCTCTCCCTCTCCCTCTCCCTCTCCCTCTCCCTCTCCCTCTCCCTCTCCCTCTCCCTCTCCCTCTCCCTCTCCCTCTCCCTCTCCCTCTCCCTCTCCCTCTCCCTCTCCCTCTCCCTCTCCCTCTCCCTCTCCCTCTTCCTCTCCTTCCTCCCTTCCCCAACACCTTCTTCCTGCTTCTGTTTTTTTTCTGGAGAATCTCAACAAATATAAAATACTCTTTCTTCTCTTCTCCCCTTTATACTTTCATTTCCTCTTTTATTTCCCTTACCAAATAATTAATGAGCTCTGACTGTATGCTACATGCTGTGCTGCATGCTTTGCTATGTACTGACAAACACAACTGGCCACAAGAGCCTCATGAGTCACTGGCTGAGAAATGTGTCAGCCGTGTCAGCCGTGAGCCGGAGACACTCCTAGCTACTGGCAATGGCTGTTCTCCCAAGGCAACTGGAACAGACTCTCAGAAGTGATGTCTCTTGAGCTGAGTCTTGAAGGCAGAGGGAAACCCTGAAAGCTTCAAGTGTGGGAGTGTGTGGCATCTTCAGGGACATGAACACAACTGTGTGACTGCTAATAGGACCTCTCAGGGCCAACAGAAGCCCAGAGAAGAGTTCAGAACAAGCCTACAGAGAGGCCTGGGTTTATAAGCGGTACATTATTCCTGAAATTTCCAGTGTGGTCCATGACATATAGTCCAGGAAAGAGAAAGGGTCTACTACCCTTTCTTTTTATTTTGAAGCCTTTGAATGATCCTAGTAAGGTGATAGTTAAATAAATCTAAGTGTTATGGAGGTGACTCCATGGCTCCGTGGCCCCGTGGCCCCGTAGCTCCATGGCCCCGTGGCTCAGTAGCTCGGCGGCTCAAAGGCTCGGTGGTTGGGAGTATGAGCTGGTCCTGTAGAGAACAGAGGTCAATTAGAGCTTCTGTGACAGGTTGCTTACAACCACCTACATCTCTCACTCCAGGAGATCTAAGACCCTCTTCTGACCTCTTCAGGCACCTGCCCACATTTGTCCATACCTCCTTACTACATATACATAAATAATTCATAAAACACGTCTTAAAAAGAAAACTAAACTCAGAGAACTTAAACTAAAATAGAACTTTTCTTGGGTAACCAGCTCTTGTCATTGCTCCCTCACACACACACACACACTCTTTAATTCTTGGGTTTCACTATGGGAAACTTAATGTGCTTCTAGAATGTTCTCTGGTCTTAGCTTCTTTATGAGAGACCATTCCCATCCTGGGAAAGCTATAGAAGATGGGTATGAGTTACTTACCAAGTCACTGGCCTGGCACCCTGGGATAAGTTAGGTTATCTCTTAAGCTTTCTTTAGATTTTAAGGTGAACTCACTTGCAGACTCTGAGCTCTCAGAAATGCTGCAATCATCTTTGCACCTATGGGTCCAAGTGTCCATGGAGAAATGTGCATGTACAATCAGAGAGACAAAGGACAGGCTTCTCTAGTGATTTGGGAGCTGAGATCTCCAGAGCCACCTGCCAGTGCTAGAATGACAGTTTGGTCACCTGAATGAAACAAAGAATCCAGCTTAGTGAAAGTCTCCAGTTGCCAGCCTTTAACTGTATAAGAATCTAAATGGCCCATGCCAGGGCAGGAAAAATACTAGTCCACAGATCACAAGGTGAGAATATGTTTTTCAGTTGTTCACAGGTGCAGGGGAGAGAATAATGGACCACTGAGTCAAACTCCTTCCTTGTAGAGATGGGCAACCAAGACTTGGAGAATGGAGAGAAGCCCATTAACTCAAGCACCATTAAACAGCTCAGTGACTCCCTAAAGAAGTCTATGCCTGTCAAAATCTCAATCTCACTTGAGTAACTGGCATGGTTCTTCTATTCTGGGCATGGGAAATCTAATTATAGATGGTGTTGCCCAGACAAAAAGACATCTAGATAATAAATGTCTTGCTTTGATAATAATTTTTTAGTATGTTATTCCAAATATAGCATAAAGATGGAATACTAAAATTATTTATTTTTATTATAAATTCAGATTTAACTAGGCTTTCTATTATTTTATTATTGTTTTTGCTACTTTTCAAATCTGGTACCATTAATTGCAGGATTGCCTTCCCTTCTCCTGTCTTTGTGCTGACTGCTAAAACACGTAAAATCAAATGCATCATCATCATTTTCTAATAAGATTTTATGTCCTATCTTACTACATCTTTCCTGTTTATGTTCTTTTTGCTTTTTTTTTCATCATTAAAAATTTTATCTGTTCTAAGTACCTCAATTAGCCTCACTAAAAGGCTACTTGGCTATTAATTTCAATAGGACTACAGTGGTAGAGTATGTGCTTAACATGGATCAGACCCTGAGTTCAATTCCTTGAACAACTGAAAAACACATAACATTAAGTATTAGTAAGGGATACTTAGTTCCAAAGGGGTAAATATGAATAATACTGACTTTTGGATCTCAAGAAACCCTTGTTAAACAGAGCGATCATCCACTTATAGTAATCAGAACTCAGGGAGTGATGACAATGTGGTTTAATGTCATATAGATACTTGGTGGCAGAACTGGGTCCTGGTGCACTGCATTACACCCAGTGTAAGTGGCTGGCTTATAACTCTATCTTATGTCCTTCTACTTGGATGCCTATGGGACAGTGCAGTAGGCATAGGTTGGACTCTCACCGCATCACAGTCTTACCCTGATAGAGAGTCCCTCTTCTGACAGAGGGGATGTCTTACAAATCCAGTCTTCCATTCCCAGTACTTCTCCATGGTTGGCTGAGGATGTATGTGTGCCCAAAGCTGGTCCTTCCCTCAGAGCTGTCAAATCAGAATATGAGACAAGATTTCTCTCCTTGGTGCCATAGAGTAAGCAAGGCAGGGTGCATGGAGTGGACTGCCGAGAGAGCCATACTGTTTCCTGTTCTCTACTTCAGCTGTTCTCAGAGTCCAGCTGCAAGTGTCTCGTTCCCCTTAGCCTAAACAAATTTTATTTATTTTTGTCCTAATATTTTAAATACATTTACATATTTACTTATACAACTGTGTCTAATTTTGCTTTTAATTTTAAAATATCTTTTGAGTTCAAAAATTAGCTTAGAGAAACAAGTTTTCTTGTGTTGTTTTCATAATACTTAACTCCAGTTGATTTCCGCCTGTCTATCCCACTCCTCTATCTGCCTTCTATCCCTTACTTCCCACTGAGTGTGTCTTCCCCCGGAAGTTCCCCTTCCCTTCCTGTTCTAATGTGCTCTTTATTAGATTTTCAAATGTGCTTCCTTAATGCCTCTATTCCCATCTCATAGGCTTTTTTTTTCTAATAATTTTTTGGCTGTATCTACATCTATTCACACACACACACACACACACACACACACACACACGTTAAACACTCAGAAGCTAAGATTGTCACATAAGATAGAACATGTGAGTTTTGTCTTGTGGCAACGAAGTTACAACTCTTAACACAATGTTTTCCAATTGTATCTGTTTTCTTGTGAATCTCATAATCCCACTTTTCTTTAAAGTTGAATGTGATTCCTTTGTGTGTCTGTACATTTTTATTACACAACAATTGCTGATGGACATCTAGTCTGGTTCCATTTCCTGGTTATAGGGAAGAGGGACAATAAACACTGCTTTGCAAGTGTTGCTCTGGTAGGTAGGATATAGAGTTCATTGGATGTAAGTCCATGAGTTAGACCTAAAAGTTACTTGTGTTTCTGCCACCTACAACCAAATAGATCTGGTTAATAGAAATAGCCAGAGATGAGTTTCCAGTAACATTTTTTACAACTGCTAAACCATAAAGAGGTACCAGGGTAAGCCTTTGGAACTCTATGGCCAACAGACCTATTCACACAAAATCACTGGTTCTACCACCAAGTAATGCAGACAGGCTCTTGCCCTCTTCAAGACATCATTAAAACCAACATGTTCTTTCTTTTGCTGGGGGGATGGAGAGATGGTTCAGAAGTGAAAAGTGTATACTGCTCTTGAAGAGGACAACTGTTCTCCATCCTCTGGCTCTCCCTCTTTCCAACCTTCTTTCTGTTATGTTCACTGAGCCCTGGTTTGGGGAGGGGAGAGGATGAGATAGACAGAACAATTAGGGCTGAGCACTCAACAGTCACTGCATCTCAGCACTTTGGCCCCTATAACTCTCGGCATTGACTTCTGAGCATGGCAGAGAGAAGTTTCTCTGGTCAAGGTTAAGGGCAGCACTAATCTGAGTGCATAAACAGAAATGTTCAGAAGCTAAAAACCTAATGTTTACAGGGGTTGCTTCCCAAATACTAAGATGTCTTCACTTATGACAGGCTTAAATCTAGCAAAATCAAATAGCATTTTGGTAGTGGGAAAATGCTAAATAATCAAGATGATCTCAGCATCTCCAAATGAGCTTAATGCTCTTAGGATCATTGTTTTCAGTTTTGAGATGTGAAAATTAAACCCAGAGCTGTAAAGTAGGTTATTCACCATCAAACACCTTTGGTCAAGTTCATACTATATCTCTTGACATTCAGAATCTTTCTAACATACTTCTTAACAGCTGGCATCACTGATTGGGGGATAATCTGTGTAGAACTGAAATATTGAGATGGACATAAAAGAGCAAAAAGACTCTCAGGTTATCCATTTGGTCATGGAAATTAATAACTCATGTGGGAAAGAGAAGCTGGAGAATATTATTCCTGCTAATAGGCACCATTGTCCACATACACTGTTTTACACACAAACACACACAGACACACACACACAGTCACACACACACACACACACACACACACACACACCCCTACTGGATTAAATTATTGGTATTAAACTATATACTTGAACCAGGGGTTCATATACTTAAAAAATTCCAAAGATGAGATGGGTTAATTTGATATAAAGATCAAAATTTGGGATCTCTAAGGTATATTTCTGCTTATTTGTGTATATCACAACTCATATTATAAACAAGTAGGAAAAATGCCTCTCCAGTTATATTGATTTGAAATCAGCACAATCATTCAATATATAAGTCAACAACTATTTAAGCAACATTATATTCAACAATATATGATTAAACTAATATTTCCTTATACTTTGTTATGTTCTTTGCCTAGTACATGGGTTAAAGATGGTTCAGATGGAAATGAAGGAACCCTAAGGGAGAGATGATATGTACACACATGGGGTTTCAGTGAAACTGTGGCTGGTGTCTCAGAAAAGAAGCGGGCTCAAATCAAAATGGGCTTGTTGGAAAAGAACTTGAGCTGAGACCCATACTTAGCCAAAAGGAAGAAAGTCAACTTCAGCAGATGAAACAAAGCAAGCAAGCAAACAAACAAAAACAAAGTCCAATGAAGAACAAGGAAATAACAATAATACTGATGATGATAATAATACCAATAATCATGTTTTAAGTACTGTGTGTCGATTACAATTATGAGTGCTTTTACATGGTCATGCATTTGATTCTCGCAAGAAGTCAATCAAGTAGTTACTTCCGTGATTTCCCCACTATATAAAGGAAAAGATTCAATTACAGGTAGGGTTGATATACCTATCAAAAGTCATATACTAAATGACAGGGAGAAGTTATATTTTTAAATAGTGTATTTGTTGAATGAATGGGTGTTTTATTATACTTGTTTTCCCATTTTTCCCTCTGTCTCTACCTCTCTTTTTCTCTGTGTGTTTGCATGTTTTCTTGTGTGTGGGAAATAAATACATGACGATGTCTGTGATACCAGGAACCCCTGTTGGTTACCCTCCAACATTATTCGATGAGGTGGGGTCTCCCAGTCACACCCAGAGCTGACTGATGAGGCTGGCCTCACTTAGCCAGCTTGCTCTAGGGAATCTCATTTCTATCTTCCAAGGCTGGAATCGCAGGAAGGGCTGCTACAGCAACCCAGCTTTTATGCAGGATCCAGGAATCTGAGCTTCAGCCCTCAAGCATGAGGGTGGTTCAGAGAGGTCTGACCCAGCTCATGTAGCGGTTGAAAGCGGTGGCAGGATTAGAGTCATCAGGATAGACACTTTCTACCACGCTGGGCATAAGGCATGGAATGAGAGGAAAAACTCCCACCATGCCATTCCCTGTCAGTTAAAACTTAGGTAGGAAAAACTGTGCTACCATAACATGCAACCCCAGAGCTGACCCCAGCATGAAGACAAGTAACAAGAGAGAGGACGGCCAAGCAGAGAACAGTGGAAGTGGCTTAGCACAGATTTTATCAAGAAAAATATTTTCATCAGTAAAATGGCACAGGCATTCTTTTATCTTGGCTATTCTTATGATCTCAGGTAAAGGCCAAAGCAGAGATTGTGTCTCTGTATGTCTACATCAGGTGGACCAAAACACAGCCAGCAATGAATAATCATGGAGCAATAACCCTGGATCTAGAGGCCAGGAAGCATCTGTTAGATAAATGGAAAAGGTAGCATTCTTTGATTGAGTCTTGATTCTTCATTTAACTACCTCAGGAGCTGCTGAGAAGTTGCCTGATGCATTTATGGAAACCCCCAGGACCTAATCAATCTCCTCCCTCTAAGAGAGGGGCCTTAGCAGGAGAGAGCATCATTTTCAGCAGTGCTACCAAATGAAGAAAAAGACAGAGCGATCTATGGCGACAGCCACCTGGACTCTTCTGGTGTTTTGTTGACTGTTTCTTCTTAGACAAGCGAGCCCTGTCTGACCCCAAAGGTGAAGGCCCTCCTCATGTTAACAGAAAAGACAGGGTGATGTGCACTCCTTCTGTCATGCTGCATTTTTTTAAGTCTGAGAGAAAAAAATAATGTAAAATGTAGAAGTTGTGGGGGGTGGTTAATGCATTGTGACTGGTGCCACTGTATCTATCTCATGCAATATTTAGATGCTGTGCCTGTTTGGAGCACTGAGAATAGCAACTGCCCTCAAAATCAAGTCCCATCTATGGCTAAACAAAGCAGATGGGGACATTTTTTTTCCACATAGCAACAATGATTGAGTTTATGTAGCATCTGTCCTTGGAGAACCTCTGAGAGACACTGAGAGTCCTTTTTTAGTTCTCACTATAAGTGGCTTATGAGAGGCCTGTGAGATGGCTCAGTGGGTTAATATGCTTGCCATATGAGCCTGGGAACCTGAGCTCAACCTCCAGAACCCACGTTAAATAAAATAAATCGTCAGATGCATTGGTACAACTGTAAGCCCAGAGCTCACGCCAACAGGAAGATGGGAGCTGAAGAATGGACTCTAGCCGAAGCTCATAGGCCAGCTAGCCTAGCGTATGCAGCACAGGAGAAACGACAAGAAAGAACCTGCCTCAGCAAGTTTGAAGGCAAGAGCTGGCTCCCCAATGTTGTCCTGTGACCACTGCATGTACCCCACGGCATCCCTGTGCCTATACTCACACACCATACCACACCAGCCCCCCTCTCACACAGACACACACATACACCATCCCTCCACACAATCTCCCCCCCCACACACACCACCACCACCACCACCACTCCCCTTACATCCCTCCCACACTCCCATACACACATGCACTTTCAAACAAAAGAAGTCAATGAGACCAGTTAAAGGGAACGTTCCTACCAGTTTTCACCACATAAGGAGGCACACCCTAGTCTCCTGATAGAACAATTTCTTTTAGTCAGGAGTTTCACTGCTAAAGCCAAGGTTGTGCCTGATTCAGGGACTAAAGAAGAACACTGGATATGAACCTGCAATCTGAACACACCGGGAGCAACCTAGCGCATACAAAGGCAAGAAAAGACTTCTGCAGTTTGCTAAAATATCACAGCATATTGAGCACAGGGAAGAGACTTAGACATGTGGAAAGGGAGGTCTACAAAGGACAAAAAAAAATGAAAAACCTTACGGTGTCAGTCTGGAATCAGACATAGAAAATAAACTCACAACACTAGTTTTAAATGTAGGTGTGAATGTTGAACTGATCACAGACGCATGCAGGTATAGACAGGTTCTAATACATCCTTACCTGTTTCTTATCACTGTCTGCAGAAGACATCCAGAATCAATGCTATTCTTGGGCATAGAATTTTTTTTCATTAATGGGAACCAAGACTTGGTGGGCAAAAGTTGGTTCAAAGCCTAAAGCAGGAAAGATAGGCACCCAAAGTTTTGGCAGCATAAAGTAGAAAGCGCTGAATGAATGCAGAGACAAGTTAAAAAAAAAAAAAAAAAAAAAAAGCTCCTCAGCTTGAAAAGGTTCCTGCTTGGCCAAATACTAGGGAACTTAAACATCAAAGCAGGTGATTCTAAGTAAATGATTCTAAATAAATCTTCTAAAACAAACGCCGATCTTTGCATCTATACTAAGGATAGTGAAGGAGAGGAAAATAGGAGGAGGAGGAAGAGAGGGGAGGGGAAAGGGAGAGAGAGAAGAAGGAGGAGGAGGAGGAGGAGGAGGAGAGGGAGAGGGAGAGGGAGAGGGAGAAGGAGAAGAAGGAGAAGGAGGAGAAGGAGAAGAAGGAGAAGAAGGAGAAGAAGGAGAGGGAGAGGGAGAGGGAGAAGAAGAAGAAGAAGAAGAAGAAGAAGAAGAAGAAGAAGAAGAAGAAGAAGAAGAAGAAGGAGAAGGAGAAGGAGAAGGAGAAGGAGAAGGAGAAGGAGAAGGAGAAGGAGAAGGAGAAGGAGAAGGAGAAGGAGAAGGAGAAGGAGAAGGAGAAGGAGAAGGAGAAGGAGAAGGAGAAGGAGAAGGAGAAGGAGAAGGAGGAGAAGGAGAAGGAGAAGGAGAAGGAGAAGGAGAAGGAGAAGGAGAAGGAGAAGGAGAAGGAGAAGGAGAAAGAGAAAGAGAAAGAGAAAGAGGGAGAAGGTAAGAAGGTGAAGGAGAGAGAACCCTTCACTTTGCTGAAGCACCAGCTAATAAATGTAGGGACATGTTGAAGATAGAATTAATTCCCAACCATTATGGTGGTGGTGGCTGCAGATGAGGATGAGTAATGGATGCTAGGAAAGGTGACTAGTGTCCTGTTGAAGTATTTTACATTGATTACTTTGGACATTGCATACAATTTATCTATCAGACATGAAAAAAATACGATTTCTTTTTTTTCCTGTATTGATTTTTTTATTCGATATATTCTTTATTTACATTTCAAATGATATCCCCTTTCCTGGATTCCCCCTCCCTGAAAATCCTATAAGCCCTCTTCCTTCCCCCTGTTCGCCAATCACCCCCTTCCCATTTCCCTGTCCTGGTATTCCCCTACACTGCTGCACTGAGCCTTTCCAGGACCAGGGGCCACTCCTTCCTTCTTCTTGGGCACCATTTGATATGTGAATTGTTTCCTGGGTATTTTGAGCATCTGGGCTAATATCCACTTATCACTGAGTACATGTCATGTGTGTTCTTTTGTGATTGGGTCTCCTCACTCAGGATGACATTCTCCAGTTCCACCCACTTGCCTAAGAATTTCATGAATTCATTGTTTTTAAAAGCTAAGTAGTATTCCATAGTGTAAATATACCACATTTTCTGTAGCCATTCTTCCATTGAGGGATATCTGGGTTCTTTCCAGCTTCTGGCTATTATAAATAGGGCTGCTATGAACATAGTGGAGCATGTTTCCTTATTACATGCTGGGGAATCCTCTGGGCATATACCTAGGAGTGGTATAACAGGGTCCTCCAGTAGTATCATGCCCAGTTTTCTGAGGAACTGCCAGACTGATTTCCTGAGTGATTGTACCAGCTTGCAATCTCACCAGCAATGGAGGAGTGTTCCTCTTTCTCCACATCCTCGCCAGTACCTGTTTTCTCCTGAGTTTTTGATCTTAACCATTCTGACTGGTATGATGTGAAATCTCAGGGTTGTTTTGATTTGCATTTCCCTGATGACTAAGGATGTTGAACATTTCTTTAGGTGCTTCTCAGCCATTCGATATTCCTCAAGTGAAAATTCTTTGTTTAGTTCTGTACCTCATATGATTTCTACAGTGGAGAAATGGACCACAAAACACTTTGCTAAGGGGTGCAAGATTTAGTCCCACTACAGGCCCGAGATTGTGTATTGATTTTTTTATTCGATATATTCTTTATTTACATTTCAAATGATATCCCCTTTCCTGGATTCCCCCTCCCTGAAAATCCTATAAGCCCTCTTCCTTCCCCCTGTTCGCCAATCACCCCCTTCCCATTTCCCTGTCCTGGTATTCCCCTACACTGCTGCACTGAGCCTTTCCAGGACCGCCTGCCTTGAGAGAAACAGAGTGTTTACTTTAGTGATATATCTGTCAAGAGCACTTTGCATGGTTTTGGTCACAAGGAGATATAAAACCAACACAGGTTGGGGGATATTATGCTTTGAATATAAAGTAGCCCTAACGGGTTAATGTTCTGAAAGCATGGTCTTTAGCTGGCCATTTTGAGAATTTGTGGAAGCGTTAGGAGGTAGGGCGTAGTGGCAGAGAGTTGTTCACTAGGTCCTTGGCTCTACGCTATCCTTGCCCACTCCCTGTCTCCCTCTCTGTTTCTTGGTCCACCATGATGTGAAGAGCTTCAGCCACTCATCCCAGAACCATGAGCGGAGCTGTACTATCATGCCTTCCCACCTTCAGCCATTGTGATGGGCTGAAACCAAAACCCAAATAAGTCTGTCTCACTTAAGTTGCTTCTGATAGGCATTGTCCCAGCAGTGCAGAAGTAACTAGTACAGAGGAAAACATGCAACCCGAACCTGCCAATGTCAGGCTCAAGAAAGACTAGGAAAGACTGAGGAACTCAAGACATATGAGACTCAAGAGGCTGAAGCAGGTGAGTTACAAGTTCAAGGTCAGCTTGGGCAAATTTATAAGACCTTATCTCTAAATAAAAACTGAAAACAAGCTAGGAATGCAGCTCATTGGTAGAGCAGCTACATGAGGTACATGAATTCAACTGATGAAGGTTCAAGTCTCAGCCTCTCCCCCACCTCTCTCAGACACACACACACACACACACACACACACACACACACACACAAACTAGCCAGCACAGAAGCACAGAGTTATGCTAATGGATATATGCTGAAACATTTGAAATAGCAAAATAATAGATACATACTGTACCAGAGGTTTTCTTGTCATTGAAACCAAACATCTGACAAAGCAACTTAAGTAAAGAGGGGTTAGAGTGACAGTCAATCACGGCAGGGAAAGCATGGTGGCAGGAGTGTGAGGTTGCTTGCTTAGACCCGGCTGAATCAGGAAGCAGACCCAGGATAGGAAGCAGGCCCAGTCTATAAACCAGAAGGCCTGCTCTCCAGCAGCTCACTTCCTCCAGCTGGGTCCCACATCCCAACATCCCACAATTTCCCAAAACAGCACCAGTATTTTGGGATCAAGTGTTCAGATACATTCTACATCTAAAGGTAACTCTCATGAAGTGTTCATCAGTTAGAAATTATTAAATAGGTTACCACACAGTGAGGCACAAAGCAACAGATACTATAACACACTTAGAAATGAGCTAAGCCTATATACTGCTGGGGGAAATCTTTTATTTTTTAATTTTCTATTAATTTTTTCACATAATATGTTTTAACATTATTTCCCTTCCTCTAGTTCCTCTCAGTTTCTCCCTGCTCCACCCCCCACCTAACTTCATGTTCTTTTTCATTCTGATGGAGAAGTTTCTAAGAATTCAAGCAATAAACAGAAAGAAGGCTGTGGAAGTGAATTCCTACTTGCAAAAAAAATGAAAAATCATACATATCAAAAGAGAAATAGATGCTGAATTTGTATATACTTGTGACTATCTACAAAATTCCAAGGTACACACAAATATATGTCAGTCTAGTTTAAGATTTACTTAGATTTTTATTTTATTCTCATAGGTATATAGCCTACATGTGTAGTTGTGCAACATGTATGTGATGTATCCGCAGAGGCCAGAAGAGAGAGTCAAGTCCCCTAGAACTGAAGTTAGAGATGGCTATGATCCACCATGGGTTCTGGGAATCAAACCTAGGTCCTCTGGAAACAGAAGCCAGACCCCATAACGACTGAGCCATCTCCTGAGCCCTTTTTACAAAGTGGATGGGGTCATTGTGACACAGAGTCTTCCTGGTGTTCTATAATACTCATTTTTATTATTCTTTTCTAAAGATTTCAGGATAACAGGAAGAGACAGACTCAAAAGAGAATGTTGCATTCACTCATTTTGACTATAAGATGTCTACAAAAGCACCAGTCTCAAGTACCTTCTTTATCTGTCAGTCACCTACCCAGCGTGCTTATATTGTAATACATATATGACATTGGAAGACACAGTTGCCCCATGTCTAAAGAATGGGTTGATCTCACTCTATGCAATGTGGATGAAGTATCAATTTGGCTTCTGCTGTACCTCTTCTTCTGAGGGCTTCAACTTTATGGATGACAAGCTAGAGTTCAGACAGAGGACAGGGGAGTTTTGTCTAATATCACACACATTGACAGTGGGATTGTTGGAAAAGCTTCTCCCTCTAGTCTTGTTCCTGTCTCAGAATACTTGAGATATGAAAAGACTAACCCAGTGTATAACCCAATAGAATAATGGATATTGTGAGTCCTTCCTTTAAAGAACCATTGCTTCATGACCTTCCTCAGTCCAAGGACACACCTCCACAGAGAAAATAGAATGATGACACTTCCTTCATTGGTCTCCAGTGCTTGTAATTGTGTCACAACATTCTGTATTATGATAAAGGTGGTGCATTTAGCTGGAGTTCTGAAGAAACCAAGATTAGTCATCACATCTAGACCCCACCACTTGCTTGGTCTAAGGTCTACAGAATGTTGAATAAGGAATATTAAGGTCTGTGTCTAAGGAATATTAAGTAGTTCAGTGTCCTGAACCTGTCCTCTTCTCTGTAAAGCAATAGCAGCACCTCACAGGATGTCCAAGGGATTCAGACAGAATCATAAAACTGAGTTGCAAACTATTAAACTATAAATCTAAACTTGAAACACTTCATAGAGCTAGCACATTTGCTTTTATTCATTGAAATGATAATACTATGAGCCTTTAAAGAAGCCCCTTGATATCCCAAGCCTAACCTTTCTCTACTGTGGCTCTTTAAGACTTTGGCAAACTTCACAACATTTAAAACTCAAACTCCAGACTTTCATTTAAAGTTAGGTAAGTTTCTCAACTTCAGGCCAAATTCAAAATGGTTGTAGTGAACTAAAATGTAGAAGTGATCATCTCTTTCAGTTAGGATATACACAGCTAGACACAGTCCTCATTCATCCTATCTAGCTCCATTCATTTACACTTGCTGTCTTCAGTCCTTTCAGTTGTAACCTGTAGCTACCAGACCACAATGAACATCACCCAAGAAGACCCACCAGCATCTGCTCTAGAGCCTGCTAACTTGACTTCTCTTGCTATGATAGAATACCTTGACGAACAACAACTTAGAAGGAAGGG
This sequence comes from Apodemus agrarius, assembly GCA_964023405.1. Lineage (NCBI taxonomy): Eukaryota > Metazoa > Chordata > Mammalia > Rodentia > Muridae > Apodemus > Apodemus agrarius. Next base: position 98,483,795 of record OZ030009.1, on the reverse strand, counting down.
CTTGATTCTAGCCCACCATAGGAGGGAAGTACTCATTAGCAGAGGCTTGGAGAAGCTGTTCATGTTCACAGAAGAGAGAAATGAATGCGTGTGTGCTTAGTGCACACCTAGCTTTCTCTAACATGGCACAGGGCCCAAAACCAGGGAGCAGTGCCACCGGCTTTCAGGTTGGGTCTTCCCACATCAATTATGGCAATCACGACAATCCTCCACAGACATGCCTACAGGCCAACCTGGCCTAGACAATCCTTCACTGAGACTCTCTTCCCAAGTGATTCTAGGTTGTGTCAAGTTGGCAATTTAAACTAACCATCACAGAGCCCCTAGCTCTGTAATTCACATGTGTCTCACACAGCACACATGGAGCACTGGCTCATGGTTAAGCCTATTTATTTTCTACAAAGCTAAGAAGCAAAGGCTCTTATTTTGCCTTATTAGGAAAAGCTCTAAGTTTCAAAGTAATTAAAGTCTTCCATGCCTCCATTTTGGGGTTCAGCCTCTTTGCCCTCCACCCCCTTAGTTTCTTTAGGCAGTTCTGCTGCCTCTGTGTACATTAATGCTGCTTGTGGACCTCGTGTCTATGGGAAACACCACCTGAAGGGGTGGTGACATCACAGAAAAGTACAGCCCACAGAAGCCATTGTGCTGTGAATAGAAACTCAGATAAGGGTCGGGGGAGGTGAACTGTTTACTATCCCATTGGAAGCAATAGATAGACAAGATCAGCAATTCTCTCTCTCTCTCTCTCTCTCTCTCTCTCTCTCTCCCTCTCTCTCTCTCTCTCTCTTCTTCTCCCTGTACATGTGTGCAAGACAGACAGACAGACAGAGAGAATTAACACCACAGTAAGCAAATGGTATAACTCACATCTCCACAAATGGAGATACCTGACAAATATGACAAATGCAGTGTTAAGATAAATGGATTGATAAGCATTGAAAATAAAAAGCAGTGATATACAAATTCATTCGCTTACTCATTTTGTCATTCAACAAACATCACTGAGCTTCTGTTATTATTCTTCGTATTTACTAAGTCTCTTAGATAAAAGAAGCTAATTTATTAATTAACAATAAATAAGTCCATTTTCTGTGCCTAAGAAGCTTGCCTGACTACCTTTAGTTATTTGTATAGTGAAGTAGCGTGGAATAATGGGCCCCAAGACAACTCAGTGGGCTACGGTGCCTGCTTACAAGCCTGATGGCCCAAGTTCAATCCCGGGGGCCCACATGGTGGGAAGAGAGAACCAATTCCCACAAGTTGTCTTCTGGCTTCCACACGCACAACCAATAATTAATAAAGATAACACCTCGGTGGGTTTTGTGAACCTGAATGAGGATTTTTTTTTTAGGTTCACATACCTTCAACTACATCAAACAGCAGCAGAAACTTAATAAACATGGGGTTAAACTGAGATTTGCAATAATGTCCTCAGATCTAGAGACATCAGATCACTTGCTCAGGAAGGCAATTCCCAATTTTATCACTACAAATCATTATGTCATTATAGATCACCGTATCTGTTCTTCTGGTCTCCTGATCTACACCAGGATACCTTTTTTTTTTAATTTATTTATTTTTGGTATTATCCCAATCACTATATAAATTACTATAGCACAATATTGAGTCCTTACGTGTTTAGATTACTCCAATACAAATCTTAGCCCATGTCATCCTGCACATTTTGGGTTACATATTTAGGAACAATAGTCTCGGGGAGAGCTGGTTATTTTCTCTACCTTGCCAAAGGAGTCCATTGCACCACACCCTTTGAAGAGTTCTTGCTTTCGAATGTTTCTTTTAAACTACAGACAATGTGGTTCTCAAGGCACTATCTAGAAAGAGCTACTGACATCTATTAGCATGTAGAGGTCCCAGGCAGCACTAAGCATTTTACAGGACAAAGGACAGCTCACTTGACACAATGCAGTAACTGAGTTCAACCTGTTTGCCATGCGGCTTCATCAATGTGCAGCCAAAGGAGGTTGCCAGCCCCCCAGATGCCCCGCCTGGGCTCCTCTTTCTAGGTCCTCTTGCTCTTCCTTTGAGTGAGCCCAGGAGATTAGTTTTTGTTTTCCAGTCTTTCCCCCACCTGGACAAGTACACTAGTTTACTCTCGGTCTATGTGCCAGAAGCTCTGTGTGAGCATTTTAATAGTGCAGCTGGATTTGCTGGCCCAACCTGTTACACACTGAATGAGAAGTCCCCTCGACGAAAGCAGGGTGGTCCCTTTGGCTTTGACTAGCTTCCCAGACCTTGTTCTGACTCCACATGTAATTCGTGTTTTTAATAAGGCAACCCTCACTTAAAATACCTGGCTCCTTTTCAAGGTTCAAGGAGTGATGGGCAGGAAGGAAGAGGTGAACGTGGCGTTTTCTCTCCCTGGGGACCAGACACGACAACGTAGGTAAACCTCAGACTCCTCTTTTCTTGCCGTCATCCATTCATCCTTAGAGGAGAGTCTTTTGTGATTTTGTAAAACGAATTTCTTAAATGAAAGAACGAAGATTGAAATCTCCAAGATTTTTGTTTTAAAAAGGCAGAACAAAGAGCAGTAGTCAAAACAGCATTTGTAAGACTCCTGTAAGAGCTGCCTTGACAAACAGCTTGTCTTTACTTTGGCACATTTTCCATTACCCATCCAGGCTGTGAGTGACGTCCTTTTGGCTTAGAATTACTGAAAAACATCTGGCCCAGCCTGCCATGGGCCAGCCCAATTGGGGACTCTCTCTCTTGCTATATATTACCAAGGCGGAAGATAATGCCGTCATGTTTGGGGTAATGTAAGTGCAGAGCCTCTCAAAAGTCAGCAATCCAATTCCAAGGGACCAAGTATTCCTATATCAGTATCTGGAGCTGGGAAAAAATGAAATGTTAATAAGATGAATGAATGTAGTGAATGAATAAACAAATAGTGACCATCCTTTGGGGGAAGATTTTTTTGCCCATTCTGTGATAATACCAATCAAGGAGTTGATAAAAATTACAGAATTGGTAATGGACTAAGCTAGAGCAAAAACTATGGGTCATCTGATTCACCTAATTGTAAACAACTTACCTAGAGTTAATCTCCACCCCCAAACTTCTTTATTTAATGGTGAAAGTTTAATCAGTATATCTTAAATGAGTTAAGGAGTGGTCTAGCTGGGACATCAGTTGGACCGACGGCGATCAGCATTACTAACAGCAGGTAAGTTAGGAGATGTGAGGAAAGTATTGTAAAGGTGTCTTTACTGGGGGGGATTACTAGGGTTCTTAATGTGCCAGTCAGTGGAAAGAATAGAATGTATTGCCCAAACCCAGATTAGGAACACATTTTGGGGTGTGTACAATACCAACATTCTCCTATACTTCTTTTTAAACGTATGAGGCAGTCATTTTCGCCTGTCCTGTCTCGGCTTCCTGATTGGATGATAGCCATGATGGAGAAATCACCTTACTTCATCTTCAGAACATCCCCACCTGGATGATATGAATAGTGATAGTGGTTTCCTATCACCTGGGTACCAGATACCAGTGTCAGAAATTGACAAGAGGAGCTGGCTCCAAGATTATCCCACAGTAGCTAGAAGGAGTTAAAAATCAAAGAAAGAAATTGTCTGCGGTGGCTTCAACCTTACTTAGAAAAAGAACAGCTTTCTGGAAATAGCACTGCCACAATGGACACTTTCCCCATTATCATAGTGGCAGTTGCTTTTTAAAAAAAAAAGTAATTAAATAAATAAAACCTGGTAGAACACAAGGAACAAATAATGTTGGAGCTGTTGCTCTCCTGTCTTAGGACAGAAGTGTACTGAGCACACGGGCGAGACCGTGCCGCGCCGGCAGGCCCGTGGCATGTGAACATTGGGCATTGCTTTTAGGCTGTCTCCTTCATCACTGGTATGCACTGAGGTCATCTCTTAATAAATAGGAAGATGAACTGATATGATGTTCATATCAGACCTTCCTACCTGGACAGAAAAATAAAAAAGACATTCCATGAAGTTTCAATGTTTAGTTTCAAAATAAACTACTCCATAGCATCTACGGCCTCTTTCTTTTCTTTTTAATGTTTTCATCAGAATATTATGTCCTATGTCGCTTCAACGTATAGTCTTTTTTGGAGTTATCAGGTTATGACACTTTAGAGGGAAACAGTTAAGTCATAATTATCTAGCTGCTAACGTCATGTTGCTAAGGCCTCAAACACATAAAGCTGTCGCAGGGGGAAGGGATAACCATCAAAAGAGCGTGGAAAACCGAGAAAGGAGCAAGGTGTGCCTCGGCCACATAGCTATAATTCCAGCCATTGGAGCGGAGGCAGGAGGATCAGCTCAGGGCTGGACTTCACATAGTGAAATCCAGCCAGCATTGGGCTACCAGAAATGAAGGGGGGAGGGGAGGAAGGGAGAGAAGAGACGAGGAGTAGAGGAAAGAGGTAGGGAGAGAAAGGAAAGGAATAAGAGGACAGTTTTTCCGGTTCATGGTACTGCATCTACCACACTTAGTGTGCTGTGAAGACTGCACATCTTGGGAGCTCGGCGCTCTGCTTAAAAGCCAAGGTTGGGTCAAGTGAGATGTCTCAGTGCGTTTGCTAGCTCTGCAAGCTTGATGTCCTGAGTTCAACTCCTGAATCCCAGACTACAAGGAGAAAACAGATACCCTCGAAGTTGTCCTCTGACCCCCAAACCCAGACCATGATGTGTGTGCACATACATGTGTACGCCCACACATGTACACAATAGGTAAACTAAGTAAAAATGCTTAAAATAAAACACAACTTTGTCATGTATAATCTTGAACAAGGTATTTATACTTTCTGTGCCTCAGTTTCCACTCTGCAAAACGGGGTGAAACTGGAAGTTTCTTTCTATATATAAAGCACAAAGTGCACAGGAACATAATTGCTATAAGGAGAGCCTTTGATGGGTGTTGGCAATAATGAGGATTAACAGCCATGTGACCAGGAAAACTCACACTTTCTTATGTATCAAATTGATGTCATCATCTTCAACACCACCATCACCAGTGTAGGGTATAACAGGGAAGACCAAGTTGGGCAAAGGATGGAAGCTGAAGTAAAAACATCATAAACACTTGAGAGCTACTTTCTTGCCTGTATATAATCTTTGTGCTCTTAATGGAAGGCATTTTCTTTTCATCCCAAGGCCCTGAATTCACTTTCAGGAGACTGGACATTTCAATGTACAGTGCAGTGTGTCTTTCCTAAGTACTGATGTAGGAAGCCTTGGTTCTCGCGGGCCCTTTCCATCCTGGTGACCGGTTCCTTGTGCCATCCAGTGACCGAAGCAAGAACCAGTGTGCTGTCAGTGACTATCCTGCCTCGCCACTTTTGACCTGCCAATAGGCACTGCCTCTTGGTCCACCGCAACTTCAATACCTAATCCCCACACCCCCTCATCTCCATTTTCACAGCAATCATACTAATTCACTCGAGAACCATTTTTTGACATAAATAGCCTCTTAAACTCATCCATCCACCCATGTCTAGTTGAATGCAACTCCTCCAAACCACAGATGGAGAAATCGCTAAATGTGTAAATTCATGTACCTCCCCACTCTAAATCCTCCAACGGCAGCTCCCGGGGAAGTGCGCGCCCGCACGCCCGCGTGCATGGAGCTCTTGCCTGCTCTGGATTTCGAATATCATCTTCATCATTCAGGGTTCTCTGCCTCTCCTCTCCCCACCCACCCCTTCAGCTCCACATTTCCTTGTTTGTATTCAACACGTCCCTGCTTGTGCAAGAAAAGCAAAGGATCCCACTAAACTCTTTCCTTTATCCTCTTTCCAGAAAAATGGGCCAATTCACAGCTGCAATCCTTGGGAGGATTTCCTGTCTGGGAGTCTGGAAACTGCCAAGAGCAGAAAGCAGCAGCCAGCCAGCGGCCTCTGTTGTCGTTGGCCCAAACAACAATAAAAACAACCAGTAACACAACAAAACAGGCCACGTGTGCTCAGGCACCCACGAACACGCCCACAGAACCCAAACAAACTGCACGGGGGTTGGGGGGGAGCACTGGACTGCTTCTGGCCCTGCCAGGCATAACCCTTGGCGGCTGGCCATGGCAGCTCGGTTCCCACCCCCAGCCCCACCATCTGTCACCAACACACTCTGGCTCCTGTAAGTGTGGCAACACAGTCCACGGAGGCTAACAAGTAGCAAATGGAGAGGAAGGGGAAAAAAAACCCAAAGCCACCGTAGTCGGTAGGAGGAGACAGCTATGGCTTTGACACCAACTGACAAAAAGCCGGGAGATTCAAATAGAAGACTTGCCCTAAAGACCTTAGGCTGGGAGGTCTGAGCTGCTGGGAGGAGTGTGCGGTGAGCCAGGCTGGCTGGGGCGACCTGAGAAAGCCAACCGAGGGAGAACTCAGCGGGCTGGCCTTTTGCAAACTCGATCCAAGTGAGACTCTTAACATCCAGGCTAACGTTCATAGTTTGCCCAATGCTGGGCAAACAGGAGAAGAAGAAAAAAAAAAACAACCAAGAAAAGAACTTTCTCCGCTAAAATTTCTGAAGGAAGCATTTAATCAAAACAGTACTTGTAATGCAAGACAGGTGGTTGAATTCTCTGTCAAACTATCGCCTCCAAAGAGGACAGGGAGGCCTGCCACGGTTGCCTTAGAGCTGGTAAGCTAGTTAGAACCAGTTAATGCTGTCACTTAAATCGTTGGAGACCAGGATTGGAGAATTTGTCATTTTTCGCTCTATTATTTTTGTAAATCTATTTGTTTGCCAAAAATTACATCAAAAAGAGAAGGCAGCAGACAGGATGAGAACCAGCTGCCAAGTCCGTAACTTGTTCATGGGCACTTTGAAGGGATAATCATCTTGGGGGTTTCACTGTCGTTAAGTGCAGGGATTGCTTCCTCCAAAACCTTAAAAAACGTGGATCTGTGTTCTCAGGCATTTGACAACCTCCACATATGTTCTGCATTACTTTCTCCGTGTGAGAGATAAACCTAGCTTAGAAACCCGGTGTATTAATGCACGCCCTGGAAACATCCCGTATGCATGCCCAAGGGCCTCGTGCCCCCCTGGAATGCCACTCAGCCCACAAAATCATATACCTGCTTGAAATACTATGATATATGTGTGCACACGTTTTTTCCACTTAATTGCCCCGTTCTCATGCATGAATTTTATAGACATCAGCATCATGCCACAAGATCAAAATGTTGCACTCACCTGCCCAGGTGTGATCCTAGCACTTAAAAGAGACTGACATAAGAAAATGGCAGGTTCAGAGCTGTCTCAGTGTCACCAACCATCAATGGCACCTCAGCATGGGGTAGGAGCTCATGAACCCATTTCCAGCCCGCGCTAGAGTGCTGGCCAGCTTGCTCGTGATGCACAACGGTTTTATTTTTTAAAGAAAAGAAAGGATGGAGGAGTAAGGAGGTGTGGTGTAAGGGCACTGTGTACAAAGAGTCTCGTGTCAGGGGAGTTTAAAACACCCACAGGGAAAATGGCCACCCTTCAAGATCTTGAGACCGGGCCTTCCGTCCTTCCGCCCTATACAGCGTGTCTCTGCTAAGCCGCTGACGCCTCACGTTCCTTTTTACCTCTTACCACAAAACCACAACTGCTGTAAACGCTCACTCCCGGCTCTTCAAAAGTTATTAATTAAGCAAGCAAAATCACAGTACATTTTTTTTTAATCAAGAAGGCGAAAAACAAAGGCCGTTTTCATTCCGTTCATCTGTTGATTGAGAATTGTTAGTCAATCATCCTTTTTGTAATAGTTTGATTGCTAAAAATAAAATAAAATAATAAGATAAAATAAAAAACTCTGGAAAAGAAGTTACGATTCCCTAAACAAACCCTGACTGACGGCATAATAGCTTAGCTCATTATCCCTAATCACTAGAGTAAACATATATTTACAAATAAAAACACACACCAGATGTATTTCCATCCACAAGGTGATGCTGTCAACTAAAAGAGAGGCTGTGCACTGAAGTGCAGCATCCGTCATGTTAAAGACAGACCCACCACAGTCCCCCACTGGTGAAACACAGATGAAAGACTCTGCGTGCAGATGGCTATGCTACTTACTGCCACGCGTGGGGAGGAAGTTCTGAACATTAAAAAGTGTTAGACAACGTAGCTCCAAGTGTAGACTCTGCCTGACAGCCTGGGACCTCAGTGTGTTCATCTGCAAACTGGGGGCGATAGTGGCATCGACAGAGCTGTCTTTTATTAAATGAAATGGTGAACATGAATGTGTTTTTCGACATAGTAACCCAGGAATGTAGCTCTCTTTACCCACTCCCATTCCATCCGTTCACAAGCCCAGTCTATTTCTCCCAGAATGACACCGAATTCCTCTCCTGCCATCCTCTTTGGGAGGTAAAAGTCAAATTGATGGAATTCACAATAGTTTGGAGACCAGTCTGACCCTTTGCGCGAAAGCCCCACTCGGGATGATTTTTTCTGTAATGAGAAGTATTTACCATAGACCACCTTGATTACTTTTTCCCGTGGAATCAGACAAGCATCTTCAAAATCTCCACACGTGTCTCCGCTGTGAGTGACTTTAACATCACGAACAGGTCTTCAACCGTTGCCACAAGCAAAGAGTGTAAATCAGCGCTGCACACCAGTGCCTGAAACGGTCATTCATTTGCCAAGTGTCCCGACTTCACCAAGCATGCGGTGATGGTGACTGCAGGGAGCAGACAGACCTGAAGAGGGCAAGAGGTGGGCGTGGCAGCAGATTTTCCCACAGAATAAAGAAGTGGGGTTGTTTTTAAAATTGGTTTTCAATTCTTTGGATGTTTCAGAAGAACTTTGAGAAGAACTGACGCTTGTGAAAGAATAACAAAATGAGAGCCTGGGGCTCTTCTCTTCCTGTCTCAATGCAGAGACAGGAAGGCGGTCTTGGTGGGTCTTATTCGAGGCTTGCAACCAAATACAGTGTCTGTATGAAATATGTCACTTTTAGCCTGGCCTACACTGGAAAGCAGCCTGGCCGGGTCCCACTCTGAGACCAGCCACATCATCAGATGGTATAAGATGGAAGTTCAGTCCCACACCGAACTAAGGCCCAGAAAATAGACAGGCACAGTTCTGAGGGCCTCTGTAAAGCTGGTGTGTGAAGACACTATTCATCTTTGTCCACAGTCCGAGCTCTCCTACTTCCCCTGAATTATTCATCAGTTCGCTCCGGGCTCTGCTGTAGTTCCATCCCGCTCCAGCCTCAGAACTTACTCTTTGTTCCGCTGCTCTTTGGGGTTTGGTGATGAGCCCTACAGTCGAAGCAGCATCTCTTTCCATAGGATTCACCTCAGATAGATGTACTGCTGTGGGCCCCGCTGCTTGAAAATGGCCTTGGTCTCTATGCACATGAGTTCTGTACTACGGCTACCACCCTTACCAGTTCTACCTGATGTCTTTGAACAGTTCCTGAATATGACCATCCACAACAGGTTAACCGAGAGTGACTAGCTTCAGAGGGGCGACAGATCTGAGCAAGACTCCCCTCGAAGTGCGGAACACTATAGATATAGATGAGGTATACAGATAGATAGATACAGGTATAGATGAGGAAAAGTAGGGTCCCATCTACTTGACATGAGATCAGAACTTGAGCTCCAGTTCCTGATGGAACTAAAAGTTGAACGATATCAATGTCCTAATGCCTCCAGGAAACAACTGTTAGAAACCATTACTATATCAGCATCTTTACCACCAGGACCAATAGCGCCGGCCTTCCCATGAATGAGTCCAATACGCCATCTCTGAAGAGATGTAGCCATGCTCAAGTCACGACTCGCACCTGAGACTCTGTTCTTCCCACTCTGCACTCCCCTGCCAATGGCAGCCTCACGCCCCTGGTCCAGACTCATCCCAGTTTTCCAGGCATCGGAAACTGCAGCGTTGGAAAACATTGTGAGCCAGGTTGTATGCATACAGCCACGCTCTCCACAGGAAACGGGCAATGGAACAGCTGTCTATGTGGACACGGGTGAGCTGGCGAGGACAGCATGGTAGTCTAGGGTAAGGGGACAAGACGAGGGACGAGTCACAAGAAGCAACCATCAGAGCAAAGTGTGATCATGTAGAGTCATGGTCTCTTGAGGGGTGTGACGCACTGTGTGCCCCACAAATATATTCAATTAGTATACATTAATTAAAAACATTTTTAGATTTTTAAAAAAGGCAGTTGGGAAAATTTACCTTCGGGTGATATCATATTTTGGGTTTGAGACAAGTTCTCATGAAGATCAGGCTACATACCCATGCGTAGGGTTGAGTTTCTGATTCTCCTGCCTCCGTTTCCACATGTGCAGAGACTACAAGTTTGCATCACCGTGCCTGATGTATGCAGCACCTGTGGGGGTCAAACCCAGGCCTACATGCACGCTAGGCAAGTATTCTGGTAACTGAGTCACATCCCCAGCCCTGGCACTGTAGTTGATATCAATTATGTAATTTGTCATAGCAGGCTGGTTCACTTAGATCTTCATCCCACAAGTACTCATGAATGCGTACTATGGGCTAGCACCAATTTAGGGACTTAAGGGTAGCTGGTGGTGGGACACAAGGCTTCTCTGTCCTGGTGCTCAGCTTAGCAAAGGATTTAGACAATGGTTTTCAAAAACCAATTCACTTAATGTTTCTAAAACCCCCAGATCTGTGACAGCCCGTTCCAGCTCACTACCATGAGGCTGTGAACAGAGGACACACGCTTGATCCAAGTGTCTCCCTTAGCCAAATCTTTCATGGTAAAACAGCTCTACTGTCTCAGAAAACAAAGCCAGAGGAAGTTAACAAGCCCTAACTGTCAGGAACATACGGAAACTGCCCCAGGCAGGAGACACATGGCCAAGGCCTGTTTGTTTTTCACCAGATGGGGAAAATATTTTCATTTCCCAATAATGTAACGTAGGGAAACTGAGGCTTGGTCTCACAGGCTCACTCCCACTCTCCAAGTCCATTGCACGCAAGGAACTGGGGGAGACGGTAGGAAAGGCAGAGCTAGGGTTGGACTTTAGATGGCTATTCCCTGTGGCTCTGAGGTAGGAAGGAAGGTTTGCCCTGTTCCCTTGAGCCAGGCTTTGTGTGAGTGTCAGAGTCCACAAGAGCAAAGGTGGGGATAAAGGGTATGCATGCAGAGCGTGAACTCAGGCCCCAGATTTATTCCCCTCCATAGATTCACCACAGTTCCACCTGTCCATTCAGATATCACCCTCTGCCTACCCCTAGCATCTGGGTCATGCAACCCTGATGGAGAGGAGAGGAGCTTCTCAGGTCAACCAGAGAAGCTGAACCCCACTGATTGTAAAGAAGCCACATCCGGGGAAAGCCAGCAGGGGCTCTGTCAATATGTGAACGGGCCCCTGACTCTCAGCTGTCAACATCATATTGCTTGGTTAGACAGCTTTGCCAGACTCTGCCTTCGCCTTCCCTAAGCTTTGGTTCCTCCTTCTTCAAGTCCCTGAGCTATGTAGAACCATAATGCAATATTGCAGAAACTGAGCAAAAAAAAAAAAAAAAAAAAAAAAAAGGAATACATTAGTCTAGTCACTTGGAACTGCTGCCAAAGGAATAGCATCTTGCACTGATTGCCAGCCAAGTCCCTCATGAGACTGCATAGACTCTTACAATATTGCTTGGGGAACAAAACAAAGAGGAAGAGAAAGAGGAGGGTCGTGCTTGCAATTTACAGTACACGGTTATGGGAAACTCTTTGTGTTACCAGAAAGCTGGTGTCTGGGGTTTTCCTCTGCCCCAGAGGAGATGAACATGGAAAGGGAAAGCAGGGACTTATCTTACCAATATTTTACAGGCAAAATCATCGAAGCCAAATTCTTTCCTAGAAATGTCAGTGGTAAAATTCAGACAATGATCATCACCAGTTCAGCAACTCCCAGCTCTAGGTCATGAGCATCTCCCCCACTGCCATTCATTCAATGGTAATGTCACCCTATGGTCCATCCCCAGGGAGCACAGACATCTCAGGACTTGTTGCCTTAAGGACATCATGAGAAGAAAATTCTAGAAAGGAAGCCAGGGGTTCTACATTTGCTTGTAGGAATTGAGCTCTACAGCATGGTATAGTCTTATGATGTTTGGTGTGGTATGATAAAGTATGGTGTAGTGTGTTTTGGTATGGTGTGGTACAGCTTGATATGGTATGATATAGGGTGATTTGGTGTTGCGTAGTATAGTATAGTGTATTATAGTATGCTATGGTATGCTGTGGTATAATGTGGTTCGGTGTGGTATAGCATGGTATGGTATATTATGGTATGGTGCAGTGTGAATTGGCATGATGCAGTATGGTATGGTGTGGTTCAGTAAGACATGTCGTGGTGTGATGCCGTTTGGCATGGTGTTCAGTCTTCTCCAGTTGTTATGACTTCCACTAGCCCTCATGGATCATACTCTCCAATTAGATCTGACCTTGTAGTTGAACATAATGTGACCATTTCCCTCTTCTCCTCTACCTCAGGGTTGCATGACTCAGATGCTGGGAGTAGGCAGAGGGTGGTATCTGAATGGACAGAGGCCAAGAATACTGTCTTACTCATCTTGGAGTTCAAGTTCTACAAATTAGCTCAAGATATCAAAAACTGTGTTGAGTCCATGTAACCATGGGACACAATGGAAAGGAAAGTAACTACTTCTCTTCGATTATTAGCTCAGAACTCACAAACTAGATAACTATATATTGGTTAGACCACACCCTGGAACTCACATAAGGATTGATTCTAGCAACTGATTTTCAAAAAATGATACTTGGGTGGCAAATTGGCCTAGAGAAAGGAAGTGACGGGATAAGTGGCCTCTCGTCCTGGTTTGAATGTCCCCTACCCTCCAAAATTCATGTTGCAATTTGGTGATGGTATTAAAGGGTGGGGTTTTTTTTTAGAAGTGAATAGATCATAGACACACTGACCTCATAAGTGGGTTAAACCCATTATGGTAGTGTGAGTTAGCTATAAGGATGGCTCGCCTCTTGCACAGACTATCTAGGAGATATCTTCTACTCTGATGTGAGGGCAGCTGGTGTGGGAGCACCACCATCACAAATCCTCCATTTCCAAAGCTAGCCAAGTCAGCTCCTCTGGTTTATAAGTCACCTTGTCTGTGGTATTTTGTCATACTGACAGATAATGGACTCAGATAACCACAGTACGGGCAAATACTCTTATGATGAAGACATCCTATGAGTGTGTCATAACTTGGTGCTCTGGGCCTCCACCTAGCCTGAGCAGTTCATCCAGTCATTCGGACTCTATTTGGTTATCTCTCCAATCAGATCTATGTGTAGAACTCTGATGATGTGGTTCTTGTGGCTCTAAAAATTGCCCTCCTTCCCCAGTCCGAGTTGTCACCGTCCCCACCCACAGGAGAAAGCATAACTGTGATGCAAAGATGTTATTATCAAGATGCCCTTGAATCTATATTACTCTGCCCATTTGAATTCCTGCGTGTTCTTTTTCATTAGCAGCTGGGTCTGCCCACATAGTCTCATCCCCACACCCCCTCCCTCCTCAGCTCCCTCCGGCATGTATCTGCTAAGACACGGGGTCTCCATCGGTGAAATGTCTGGCTTCCCAATGTACTTCTTTGACCTTCCTTTCCCCTGCTTTGGAGCCTTGGCCCCTGTGTTTCAGTTCTGGCATGGTCCCTGCCCCTTGGAATAGTTAATAGAACATTGTCCTTTCCCTCATTCAAACTGTCAGCATGTCCTAGGAATCCTGGCTTGGACTCACTTTCTGTAAGTCCTTCCTTCCTCTTTTTAAAAATGAATCTTCTTTCCACATCACTCCACCCTCACTCCTCAGATCAATACCACACCCACACACCCCCGGTGCTAGGAGGGGGGGGCAGCAGCCAAGAAGCCTTGGGTGACCTAGAGGAAGCAGGGTCTGGAGACAACAGCCGTCATTCCAGGGCAGTGTCTGTCCTCATCACAGGAGTGAAGGAGCTTGAAAGGTCATCCACGTTTCTAGCTCTGATTGCACCAAAATATTAGCCATTAAGGAAGGATTAGCATTCCATGGCGTCCTTGGAGATCCCTGGAGTCGATCTCACGGTCTCTTTTCCTAATGCATTCCAGCAGTTCATCGCCCTTGGAGATTTTCTTCATGCCTAACCTAAATCCTGCTGGAAGCAATTTAAGCCATTCCCCTTTGGCCTGTCTTTGTGTGGAAAAGAGGAAAGCTCTTTGTCACTGCCTCGGCAAGGTCCTTTCACAGATTCCTTGGCCCCCACGGGCACTTCATTCATTCACTGAATTAAAATAAGAGGCAAAGGGAGGGTTGGGGGAGCAGGAGATGATGGAGAGAGAGAGAGAGAGAGAGAGAGAGAGAGAGAGAGAGAGAGAGAGAGAGAGAGAGAGAGAGAGAGAGAGAGATCTCCAGACAAGCTAACCCTCCTCTGACTCTCCTGCTCACTGTTCAGAAGAAGCATCCAGAGCTCCGGCTCTGGGCTCTCGTTCTCCTCTCTTAGCCTAAGCCCCCTTCTACAGCCCTGTGAGTACTTTCATCTCAAATGATTTTCTCCCCTTGAAGCGCACATCTAAGGCACAGCCAGACCCAGGGTGAGTCAGCCGCGCTGCACAGCTGTTCCCACCTTCTCCTCATCCCCTGGTGATCTGAAGGAAGGGATCAAGACAGTCAGGTTTTGGGCTGGTCGGAAGTGCTTTTCTTTCCTGTCAGAAGAACACTTAGGAGACAAAACATATTCCTCTCCCCAAGGCAGTAAATAAAAAAAAAATGTTGTGGGTGTGGGGGGCATTCAGAACATTTCATTCTTATAATCTTGCCCTTGGAGCTAAAAGCCACCACAAACGATGAGTTTGAGGAAATTGAGGGGGTTGTGATATTATTGGGGGACTGTGAGCCAGCCCAGATTTCTGTTTCCACTTTTTCCATTCTTTTTCAAGTTCTAGATGAAGCCCCCCCCCCCGCCCCAAGATCTTGGAACATCTAAGCAGAGGCAGTGCCAGCATTTTCCCACCATGAGCAATAGGATGTGTCTTGGCCGGGGACATCCCTTTGTACGGTGTTTATAAAGCTTCTTGATCCATTTTCCCACCTGCTCTGTTCCATGGAGCCAGTCACCGACAGGCTGCCACGGGCCACCGGAAGCAAAGACACCATGCCCTCTTTCCTGGGAGTTTCTACATCTTGTCATTTAATTTTCAACATCTCTTGTTTTCTGTCATTTCCCCCCATTTTCTCTCTCTTTTCCCCCTCCTCTGGTGTCTCTGTTTACACAGTTTTGCAACTGGGAACATTTTGGTCGTTTTCCAGCTGCTTATGCACAAGTGTAATTGAGTCATTTATTTTTAGTGATGTCAAGACTTTGAGAACAGAAATAAAAGGAGCATTACACACTGACTAACTAAAATGTAAGAGAGTCCTCATTTGGAAGATGAAGATACAGTGCATGTGATTATTTTCAAATTGGACGCTCCTCACTCCTCATTTCAAAACCAGATTTGCAACCGAATTTGTTTTCTTTTTCAGCTGCTGGGGTCTCTGATCTCAAGGAAAGTAATTCCCAGCCCTTCCGGGGTTGATAGCTGCCTGGCAGCTTCTTCTTTCCTTTCCCTTTAAGTGAGAGCCTTGCTCGGATTATTTTCTGAGTGGGAAGGATGAGGCTTAAAGCAAAGACCTGTGGAATATCCTGCAAGCCTCGTCGGGAAAGGTCATGGAGTATCACCTGTCCTGTGAAACCCAAACAATAAAAGAGGTGTGGCAGCCCTCTTGTTTGCGAAGCTACACATCCCAGCACGTCAGTTGCCCTTTTGCGTAAGCACACACATTTATTTTGAAGGTAAAGCAATCTCACAAGAGAAGAGAATCCTCCACTCTTACAAAGATGTCACAACGTGCTGATGGGACTGACACAGGTAACTGTTGCGACATTTTTTTTTTTTTTTGAGATTTGTGTGCTTGCATGTGCACAGGCGAGGGCACCATGGTGTGCACGTAGAGGTCACTTCTCCCCTTGCACCTTGTTTTGGTGGCTAGGTCTCTCCTGCTCCTGCTGCTGTTCTGTGTAAGCAAGGCTGCTCTGCCTCTGTTCCTGCCATAGGAGTTCTGGGACCATGAATGAAGCATTTGACTTTTCACTGGATGCTAGGGGTGGAAATCAGGTCATCAGGCTTGGAAAGCAACTCCTTTATCTGCTGAACCAGCTCATGGCCCCATTGGTTTGGTGGTTTGTTTTTTGTTTTTTGTTTTGTTTGTTTGGTTGGTTTTGTTGTTTTGTTGTTGTTGTTGTTGTTGTTGTTGTTTTTGTTTTTTTGTTTTTTTGTCTTACCATGAGATCCCAAAAAGATATAACAACTGTTAAATCTTGGCATCAAATAGCATAGGATATTTGAAAATAGAATTCTATGTTTTGAATTTTCTTTGATCACTTTATTCAGTTCCCTCACCTGTTTCCCTGTATTTCTTTCAGTGAGTTATTGGAGCGCTCGCAAAAAGGGACCTAGCATGACGGCACTCTGGAAGACCCAACAAGCAGCTGAATGTGCAGATATTTGCACCCAACCCATGGGGAGAAGCAGCTGGGCCCTGCTGTTGAATTAGGGAAGGCTGAATGAAGCTGAGGATGATCCTGTAGGAGGACCAGCAGTCTCAATCAATCTGGACCCCCAGGAACTCTCAAACACTGGACCACCAAACAGGCAGCATACACCAGCTGATATGAGGCCCGTAGCACACAGACAGTAGAGGACTGCTGGGTCTGTGTTCATCCAGAGATGATGCACCTAACCCTCAAGAGACTGGAGGCCCCAGAGAATTTAGAAGTCAGGTGGGGTGATGGGTAGGGACATCCAAGTGGAGACAGGGAGAGGGGAGGAGGTATGGGATGTGGAACAGTTGGAGGGTGGACAGGGGTTGGCGGGGTGGGGAATAAAATATGGAGTGTATAAAAATAATTAATAAAAACTTCTTGCAAAAAAAGAGAATAGAAAATAGAAAAAAAGAAAATAGAATTCTAACTAATAAACTCGCGGATACCATTTGAGTGCATATGGTATTGCAAACACTTTTCCAAATATTATACATATCAAGTGACTTATAGCCTGTCATTATACACACCCATGGTACAGCACTCAAAGGGGCTCTGGTCTTGTTGTTAATAATTCCCAACTAGGGACTAGAGCAAGGCTCAGCAGTTAAGAGCAATTGTTCTGGCAGAAGTCCTGGCTTTGATTCCCAGGACCCACAGGGCAGTTCGCTGCCATCCATAAATGCAGTTCTAGAGAGTCTGACTTCTGAGCCATCAAGCAAGCTAGCTCCTGGAACACAGACATACCAGCAAGCAAAGCCTCTATACACAGAACATAAATTAATCTAAAAAGAGATGGTAAACAATGTGAGAGAGAGGAAGAGAGAGTCATAGGGGCATGCAGATGATTAACGCACATTATGTAAATTTACTTAAGTATCATAATAAAACCCATTATTTTGTATAATTAATATACACTGAGTTTTTTAAAGATTGAACTAATTGAGTTTTACAATTAGAGAAAACAATTAACAAATTAGTGAGTTGTGCTTTGCTCATCTTTTAATTCCTAAAAAAGCTAATCCATTCTCTTAAAATTTCTTTTTTACTAAAAGTGGAAAAAAAAGTTCTCGTATAGAAAATGCTTACAATTTATCATTAGAGGAAGGATTTTTTTTGTCTGATACATGTACAGCTTTAGTAAGAGTGTATCAGTGTATTAAAGGAATACAGGAAAAAAGCAATGGCTGTTCATGGTCACGAGACTTAGCAGTTCTTACTTTCTTCTGCAATAGAAATTATTAGTTAATAATACATAACTGATAAAATTAATGTTGAATAAATACAAGAAAACACAGGTGTGTCTCAATAGCCATGATTCTTTTTTTTTTATAGCCATGATTCATAAACGCATGCCAATTACATTTGAGCTCTGACTTTACACTGAGGTTCCTAAAAGGTAAAGCAAACAGCAAATAGAATGAATCTTTTTTTAAATAAGAGAATATATAAATTAATCTCTCTTAATCATTCTCTCACTCTTTCCCTCTCTCTCTCCATCTTCTCCTCTCTAATTTCTTTTCAAGGGAGGGTCTCACTTATGGAGCTCTGGCTAGCCTGAAACTCACTATGTAGACCAGGCTGGCCTTGAACTCATAGAGAGATACCTGCCTCTGCCTCCTGCGTGCTGGGATGAAAGGCGTGCAGCACTATGCCTGGATTGGTTTTATTTTTAGAGGAGGGTCTCATGGAGCCCACATTGACTTTGGATTCACTATGTGTCTAAGGCCATCCTTGTACGTCTAATTCTCCTGCCTCCGTACCCCGAGGGCTGAGACTTTAAGTACGTGCCATCAAAACTGGCAAGAGCTTTTAATCACCCTTTTCCATGAAATTAAATTGCAAGTTGACCTTTTGGATTGTAGAGAAGGAATATGAATGTTGAACGGCATACTGGATATCTTCTCTTTGCTTCTTCAGAATACACAGCCATGGTCAAATGTACAAGCTTGTGGTTGCCAAGTAAGTACTGACAGCTGAGCAGATAGCAATCCAGAAAAGGCATCTTTACAGGAAAGCACAGCACGGAGCACTGAACAACTTTCCCCCCTGAAATACACAATACCTTAAAGTCGTAGAGGGGGCCTAGAGAACCCTGAGGAGCACTCCTGGGTATTCTCACCAAAGTCAATAACAATGACACAATAAACAACCTTGTAGGTACACAAACATTAAGAGGATGGAAGTTATATTCGACTCTTTCAGAATTCTTGAGCAAAAAAGGTCATTTTGTATAACAAAGATTTGGCCTCAGACTCAAACAACAAAGTTATAATTTAAAGGAGTTTGAGTTAATTATTTTCCCCCACAACCACATGTGCATCCTAAGTCTCATTCACTTCATGGGTAGAAGGACCCATGGGTGAGATCATCTTCAAGTTTGAAAGGGCTTGGGGTTTCTGTTAACTGGAGCTGACTGACCTAGAGGACCTCTCCCCAGAAGCAAGTCAAACTTTGCGTAAGATTGAAGACACTCAAGACAGCCTTCACATATGCCTTCACATATGTCTTGTGAGTTCATCACAAGAACACCTGAACCAGGTTTTCCTGAAAGCACTCAAGAGCAGGGTTGTCATTCTGCTGTTTTGAACAATATGTCTTACTTTTACAAAATAGGTCCCTTCACAAGTGAAATAATTCATTCAAGATTATCAGACAAATTAAAATGCAACTCTGGGATAGAAATCAGATCTGCTATCTCTCAGGACAGCCTTCTTTCTCTTAAAGTTTTGTTCACATATTGTAAAACGTTCCCCAGTCTCCCATCCATCCTGGAGGGATCAGGTTCTCCTGGGAACACGGCAATGGGGAAACATTGAATTAGAGTTAGGCCAAGAGAGAGACCGGGTCACCAGAGTTTTCAATTGCCCAGAGTTCACCTGGGCATTGTGTCTTGTGTGAGCAGTGCTCCTTTAATGAACCCCAGCTATCTTCTGAACATCTGCTGGTCAAGGACTTGGGTATGCTTGTTTTGGGAAGCAGTTCTGAATCAGAACTCTCCAGACACCCCACAAATAAGAATGAAGACATGGATGAAATTAGGAGTGTGAAGCAGAAATGTCAACCATACAGAAGTCTGGAAACATATTTCCATGAGAGTAATTTTTTTTATTTGTTAGGAGGAATCTGTGACTCATGAACAAAGAAGAAAGTAGGATGCTTTGGTGTCTGGGAACACAGACAGAAAATGGAGTTCTTGCCTGTTATTTAGCCAACAACTGAAGAGAGTGTGCGGACCCACCAACCGCTTGGTATGTCTCTACACGGGCAGTGGCTAGAAAGCCCTTCTTCAGAACCCTGGGTGTTGGCATTCATCTCCTTCTCTAAGGTACACTCCATAACTCACTCACACTTCAAGACCTCACTGATTATCCAAGCTTGCCTCAGTCTTTTCCACAGAGTCCCCAGAGTACTCTGTGTAGAGAAAAACTCAACAGCATTTACACGCTGCTTCAGAGACCTAACATCTTTATGAGTCTTACTTCTTGGTCCACATTGTAACTTAATCAAAGGCCAGAGTCATTTTCCCCTTGCTGTTTGCTGTTGAGTACATTGTGGGTATTCTGAAGGGTTTGTTGATTCTGGTTGGAATGAGAAAATGACCAGCATTGCAGCTGAATCCAGGCCAACGGCATTCTCAGGAAAGAGCAATGCTTCCTCTTCTGAAAAACCAGTTTATGCTTCAAGAGGTAGTCCAAAATGTCAGCTCATCTGCCACAGGCCCCGTGACCGAAGGGCTCTCAGAGATCTTGGGCCAAACCAAATAACATAAGATGAGATAATATTTGCAAACCCCTGGGAAGATGGCGTGGTGTCCTCTGGCCTTAAGGGGACTTTTTAAATCAAAATGTGCATTTTAGACAGCATTGAACTATCTATATTATAGATATTATATATATATAATATATAATATATAATATATAATATATAATATATAATATATAATATATAATGTATAATGTATAATGTATAATGTATAATGTATAATGTATAATGTATAATGTATAATATATAATATATAATATATAATTTATATTATATTATATTATATTATATTATATTATATTATATTATTATATTATTATATTATTATATCTAACTATATTTCTTACTATCTTTGCTTGAGAGAATGAAATAAATAAAAACAAATCCCCAATATAATAGGTTGAAAAGGGCCTTAATCGTGATCTTAATCCAATAATGGTCTGACTACCTTTATAATAGAATACTCTGCAGCTATTCAAAATACAACCAAACTATATGGAATGATGTCTAAAATACAGTTCTACATGGTAAATGAAACTGCCCAGAATTAGCACTGATGCATAATTCATTTGTATAACTGCATGAATTTGTATAGTATTTATTCATATATGTTTTCTTTCTTTCTTTCTTTTTTTTTTTTTTTTTTTTTTTGATTTTTCAAGACAGGGTTTCTCTGTATAGTCCTAGCTGTCCTAGAACTCACCCTGTAGACCAGGCTGACCTCAAACTCAGAAATCCACCTACTTCTGCCTCCCAAGTGCTGTGATTAAAGGCATGCACCACACACAGAAGACATGGGGAAACATTGAAGCCAAAAGACAATCACCCATTGTGTTCTCTCTGGGAGAAAGATTCTGATATGGGAGGAGGAAAGAAGTTAGAACTCAAGTAACTCATGCCAAGCTTTGCAGCTCTTACAGTGAGAAGGTCTTTGCTATTTATGTCACTTTAAAGTCACCATTGTAGAATGTTCTAAAAAGCCATCAGCCCAAGTCTTTGCTCCTCTCTCACTGTCTCACCAAGCTTCTAGGATCTCTCCCTGGAGCGGTTCTGCCCTTCCCTGTACTCTGGCCAGTGCTCTCTTCTCATCCGGGAATGTCAATCCCTCTTATTTCTCTAATAAAGTTGAGAAATCGCATTTCAGCCACCATTGAAAGTCACTCCTGCCTTCTGGTGCCACTAGCGAATTGGTTGCTTGCAAAGTTGATTTCCCTAGACAGTGTTCATGCATGTCTACTATAAACATACATATTTTCATAAAACTATAAGCAAAGAAGCCACCTCTGTCTGCCCACTTAGAAGGAGCTTCTTCAAGGCAGGCTCCATCTGCATTCTGTTCTCCACTGGCACTGCCTTCAGCAACTGGCACAGTGCCTGAGATACAATGTGTACTTACAAATGCAAAAGCTGGTGCCTCTGAGATGCTTTCCCAGAACCCACACACTCCTCACTGGTACATCTCAAGGAACAATCTTGTTCCAGATATTTGCAATAAACTGCTGTCTTTGCTTCTTAGTCCAAAGGCGGATATCTACCTGAGTCTCTTAACAAAACCCCAGTGTGATGTCGTGGCTTGTTCTAGGCCAGTGGCTCTCAACCTTCCTAATGCTGCGACCCTTTAGTGCAGTTCCTCATGTGATGCTGATCCCCAACCATAAAACCATTTTGTTGCTACTTCATAACTGTAATTTTGCTACTGCTACGAATTGTAATGTAAATATCTGATATGCAGGATATCTGATATGCTGTGAAAGGGTCATTCGACATCTCCCCCTCAAAGGGGTTATGACCCATAGGTTCAAAACTGCTGTTGTAGGCTAACTAGAGGCAAACTTTTTAATTGAATTAAGGAATTAATAACAAAATATAAAGGTTTTTTGGGGAAAGAAAGAATTTATACAGAGGATCCCGGGCAGCCGTTCAGGCTCCTTAAATCAAGCTGACAGAAAACAAAGATGAGCCACCTGTTAAATCTATATGTAAAAACTGTCTTTCCAGGTCAACATTCAGAAACTGGCCCAGCTCAGAAGACTTCTCTGAGAGCCTCTTGTTCATCAGCTTTCAGAAAATAGATCCCAGGATTCTCTCTGACAAGGATAAGCTAGGCTATAAGAAGCCTGGTTACCATGCAACAGAAAGCATTCCATACAATGTAGTCTGTTTGGTTTTCTTAGTGTTCCAAGAGAGAGAACTATCAAGTCTGCCCTATAATGAGGAGTACTGCACACCACAGAGGTTCAGTGACTAATTTGCTTGAGGTAGTACAACTATCAAGTGGCAGAGCCCGTGTTAAAATCTGACAGCCTTGTGGTTTCAACCTAACACATACACATGCACGAACATGTGCATACAGAGATATACACACATGTGCATACATACATGTATGTAGGCACTCGGGCACACACACACACACACACACACATCTGGTTTCAAATCAATAACCTTTCACAACCGTGAGAGATTTATTTTTGTTACCAGCAGCCACAGATCTTTCTCCATCCTCTATCAACTATTGATCCAAATGTTTATTCATTAAACACTCGATAAATACCCATGATGTATCAGACCTCAGAGCAAGCACTTGGAATGAATTTCAAGAGATAAATAATATCTCCTCTGGGATCCCAAGCCAAACTCATTGATACCTCATGACAGGAACCCATCGAAAAGTAGGGCTGGTTTATATTAGAGCAACTTTCTATAAAGAAATAACTGCTGTGGCTGCAGGAATACTAATAACAGCCAGTATTAACCAGTATTGGCTTATTCTAGATTCCCTTCAAAGAATTTCCCGTATACTAATCCACTTAACTCACCATAACTCTGGAAGTGGGATAAATATCATTACTACAGTGTTATAAATAAGAAAACCAAGGTACAGAGAACTGAATTGCTCAAGGTCAGGCAGTTAAGAAATGACAAAATCAAGATGCCAACCCAGGTAGCATGAATGGAGCTGCCCCAAACATTCTCATGCCGGGTTTTCCCTAAATAAATATCTTATTTCCTCCAGGACAGAACGGCCTTACAGGCAATGTGTTCACAACTACCATCATATCCTTCCCAAAGTGGCTGTGTGAATCTGTTTTCCTCTTCTACCATGGGGAAATATTTCTAACACATCATTCAGGCATCTGTTAAAGCAGCATATAAACTGTATCTGTAACATTCCTCTACTATGAGCTAAATGGATGCATGTGAAGTGTATCTGCAATATTTCTCTATTATGTACCATGCCTAGGAACATAGGGGAAATTGTCACAACAGTGTTTTCCTGAAAGGTTAGTGGAGTAAGGATGCAGCTGAGTAGAAACTAGGTTTGAGGCCCATCATTTATGTATATACTAATATTAATACTAACTGGCAGATTGGATGGCATTTCAGCATGTGTGTGTGTGTGTGTGTGTGTGTGTGTGTGTGTGTGGCCAAATATGGCAGTATACAACTTAGTCCCAGCACTCTGAAGGTCTGGCCTACACAAGGACTTCTGAGCCAGCCAAAGCTGCATAGTAAGCTCCTACCTCCAAAAAAATGACACATATATAATATATATACACATATATATTTACACATATATAAATACATATATGCATCTATAACTTTTGTAAGTGTATATATTTACAATGACCGAGTAGACTGCAAATCCTTTTTACTTTTCCCCTTTGATTTCTTTCTATTTCCCAGTATCTTGTATGACTTTAAGAATATGAATATATATTTTTTCTAAAGGGAAAGATCATCAGGATATCTAATCAAGATATTTTATTCAAAAAAGTTGAGATATGGAAATAATTAGTCATAAGCCCAGCATCCCAGAGGAGAAAGTAAACTATCTTGGTCTGAAGAAGTGAATAGTTGTAGAGAAAACCATTCCTTTCTTTGAGCCTTCTCTTCAGTGCGTGTATGTGAGGTTAAATCAAAGGCTGCCATACCCTTTTTATTCTCCATATTTCTGTTGGGATCCAGAGTTTTCTGCCTAGATGACAAGCGCTGTCTCCTTTCTCTGAAACAAGAACATAATAGATTCTCGGTGTGTAAAATTAATGGGCACCCCATGAAAAATGCAGTTTGCGTAGTGGCCATAGCTAAAACATGAGCCAGAATTAATACCAATAAAGGGGGGATTCAAGACATAATGGATGTCTTTGCACCACATGAGCAATGCCGGGTTACACACTGCATTGGAATGCAGCAACCCACTGAAGGCACAAGGAGCCTACATAACCCTCAAGAACTATTGGGAGTTATAATCAGTGTGATTCTTTCTTATCTTTGAGCATAAACTCAAGTCACAAAAATAATAAAATTTATCTCCAACTAGCTGCATCAAAAAAATTTAACTAATCCACATGGTATTTTCGACTTAGAAAAGTCCTATTTCCAGATTAAAGCATGTCAGATGTTTACAGGAGATAAATAATATCTTTGTGCTTGTCTGTCTGTCTGTCTGTCTGTGGCACTGGGATTGAACCAAGAGCCTTATTCATGATAGGCAAGTATTGCATCAGTAAGCTCCATCTCTAGCCCACTAATGACTCTCTTAATCTTCATCAACACTCTGCAAAGGACGGATCAGGACTCTCCACCCAGGAAGAGGGAGCAACCAACGGGACGGTCATTTGCCCCAATTCACTTGCTTGTAAGAAGTGAAACTGGCCTCTGAACTGGAGTCTTTGAAGTCAAATCTCACATCGTAGATGCATGTCAGCTCAGTTTTATTCTGTGACAATACTAGAATCAAAGTAATGAAAAGCTCACGTTTCAAGCCGCACAAGCAATATCCTTCTGGGATGACTTAGGATGAAACATCTAATTAGTAGATCATGAGGATGTCCAACCTGCTTGCCTGTCTCCATGAAGGTGTGAATTGAAGAGAGTGAAGTCATTTGTCTCACATAGCCCAGAATAAGTGTATGGGTGTGTGAGGAGGGAGGGGGATGTTTTAAACATTTATTATGAGTATATATGTGTGTGTGCACATGTGTGTGTGTGTGTGTGTGTGTGTGTGTGTGTGTGTGCCCATTTGGTCAGAACAGGACATCAGACACTCTGCAACTGAAGTTACAGGAAGTTATGAGCTGTTCAATATGGATGCTAGGAAGTGTGCAAGAACTACAAGTGCTCTTCATCAGTGAGCAAGCCCCCTCTCCAGTCCCCATGGCAGATGTTTTATGAGGCTACTCTAAAATATGACTCACAGGACCATGTGCAGAAATCCCTGGGGTTTACTTCCACCTTTAACTGGAATGCTGTCAAATCTGAAAGTTGTTCAACAGTATTAATGCTAAAAATGAGACTTCTGACACTAGAGCCAGAGTCTTACACTTTGCTTATTAGTGCCTCAGGACAAATTGCAAGGCATCTTCTCTGTGCCTTAGTTTTCCTCACCTTTAGGGGAATAAAGAGGACCATTTTAATGGGAATAAGAGGGCCAGAGACATGGCTCTGCAGTTAAGAGCATGCACTGCTCTTGTTCAGGACTCAAGTCTAGTTCCAAGCACCTACATGGGGCTGTTCACAATCTCTTGTAACTCCAGCTCTAGAAAAACCAATGCCCTCTTCTAGACTCTGTGTGTGTACATGAATACACACACATATGCACAAACACACCACACACCAAATACACATACCACATACATACATACACACACACACACACACACACTTAAAAAGTAAATTAAAAGTGTTAAAATCAGAATAAAAACTGCAACCATTTCATATAGTTACTATGAAGACAGGTGAAGTTAATCCATAAAAATGACAGAATTCGAGAGTTGATATAATACAATCCATCCCAAGCAAGAGGACCTGAGTTTGTACCTTAGAACCTATGTTTAAAATATCTAGGAATAAACCTTAATAAACCAGTATAATCCAAAACTACACTCTGAATATTTGCCCTTACACCCTAGATAAGCTTTCTCCTCTCATCAAAGAAACTTCTCTTTATAAGAGATGAGACTACTACAGAAAACCACAGCTAATCAAAATGCAAAGCTGTGGAGCCTGGTCCCAAAGGAAACAACTACAAAACACTCCTATGCCTTAGACTCACGGGTCATTTTGAAAGAGGGGGTGGAAAGGTCATAAGAACCCGAGCAGCAGGGAATTTACTGTGAGTTGGTGTCTCTTAGACATGTCAGAAGCTGCGACCATAAAGTCTCACCAACATGGCTGCCTAAACTTGACCTGAACAAAGATGACATCCATAGATGTGCCAACATGGGAGGGGGGAAACTCAAGGAATCTTCAACCCTGAACAACGTACTAAGGGATGCTGGGAGTGAGAGAAATAGTCATCCTCAGAGAAGGACACATCAGTCAGTTGTCTAATCTTAAATGGTCAGCCCTGAAAACATACATATGAGTAAACTAAATAGACCTAGAGACTGCATTTATGTGTTTAGGAGCACACACACATGCACACACACACACACACACACACACACACACACACATGCACACACACACACACACACACACACACACAATAACAATGACAACTAAAGGAAACGTGGCCATGGATTTGGAAGGGAGCAAGGAGGTGAGGAGTACGGAAATAAGGAAAAGGAGAAATGATGCAAATTAGAAACCCAATACTAAAAAAAAAAAAAAAAATGTAAAGCCTGGAATGGTAACGTGCTTATAAATGGAAACAAGCAGATCCTGGGGGATGGGGGGAGGGGAGGCTCTGACTGGGTCTAGCTACCGTATTGAGTTCCCAGGCCCATGAGGGACTCTGTCTCCTAAGATAAGGTGGATGACTCATGAGGAATAACACTCAAGACTGGCCTCTGCCTCTACACACACACACACACACACACACACACACACACACACACGTGTACTTACATGAATATATATCCCGCCCCAAACATAGAAAGATACACAAAGAAGGAAGGGAGGAAGGGAGGAAGGAGGGAGGGAGGGAGGGAAGAAGGAAGGAAGGAAGGAAGGAAGGAAAGAAGGAAGGAAGGAAGGAAGGAAGGAAGGAAGGAAGGAAGGAAGGAAGGAGAAAAGAATAAAGGGAATGTGTTCAGACATAAAACCACATACACCTAATGCTTTCAACTGTTACATTTTTAATTATTTACTTTAATTTGTGTCTTGTTTTTAAAAACAGGATCTTTCTACTTAGCCTTAGTTGTCCTGGCTTATTGAGATATTATTATAATCACATCACTTCCTCCTTCCATTTTCTCCCTCCAAACCATCCCATATATCCTTCCTTGATCTTTTTCATATGTGTGACTTCTTTTTTCATTAATTGGTATACATATACATGTGTGTGATACATGCATGCACGAATGTATGTGTGTGTGTGTATTGTGCATGTATTTCTAAATATAACTTGTTTATTCTGTATAATGTTACTTGCATGCATGCTTTCAGGGATCATTGCCGAAGAGAAGGCAGAAAGAGTTTAAGAGGCAAAAGAATCAGGAGTTTTCTGTGAGATTGTGTCGCTTAGGAACATCAGAAGCTACATCCATAAAGTCTCACCAACATGACTACCTAGACAGGAGCTGAACAAGGACAACAACAATAGCCATGCTAACATGGATAGGGGTTGGGGCAAGAGGCCTACACAAGGAGCTACAGGTGCCTGGGAAATGAGGAGAGTGAGGGATACAATCTTCCCCAGGGAAAACCACACCAATCAGTTATCCGATACCAAATGGTAAATTACGTTTAATAAGAGGTTATTTCCTTAGTACATGGTATTTATTGGTTTGGAACAGCAATTAATTTTGCATTATTAAGAAAACATTCGTTTAATGAGTGGATGAAAATGTCCATTATAGTTTTAATGCATTCGACTACTTCAAAAACATAACAGATATTTAAACTAAAAAAGCTAAAAGAGGCTAATGTAACTAAAAATGATCAGCGTAGAAAGGTTCCTGGGCTACCTCCTTAAAAACATGAACTAAGCTAAGCATTTGCCTGTGAACACATCTCTGGAGAGCGACTTTTATTAAATAGAGTAAGGAACCCTTCAGGCCATGCTATCTAAGACTAATACTGTCCCACACGCAAAGCAATCTCACTGACTAAAAAAATAAAATAAAATAAAATAAAAATAAAACCAAACATTGTTACTTTAACTGATGTTAAATTGGTTCTTACCTAGGAAAACTTCAAACCATATGGAGTCAGGGAAGAAAACGTACCCGCCAGCCTCTGCCCGTTCTATCTGTAGGTAGAGCTTACGTGAGCCAGGTGCCTCTCCACAAGCACCGAGTCACTGCTGTGCGGACTTGGATGAAGGAAGGCCCTCTGCCCTTCCAGACCACAGCCTCAGCACTTAAAGGCACGCGCTCTGTCTCTTCCTATAGCCGCTCCCAGTGCTGCATTCTCAGATCGTTTTTCTTCGGGGGTGTATATATGTTTACATTCCTTGTATGGATACATGTGCATGTGGAAATCAGAGGACAACTTCAAGTATCATTCATCACACACTCTTCTTTCTTTCCTTCATTTCCTTCTTCATCTCTTTCCTTCCTTCTTTCTCTGTTTCTTGCTCTGTCTCTGACTCTGTCTTTCTCTTTCTTCCTTCCTTCCTTCCTTCCTTCCTTCCTTCCTTCCTTCCTTCCTTCTTTCCTTCTTTCCTAAGCTAGGCTTAGAAGCCACCAATGGACTAAGATGACTTGTGACTGGTCAGTCAGCCCACCTGTCCCCTTATCATCACCTGGACTAGAAGAGAGCACTGTCACAGCAGTCCTTTGGGTCCTGAGGACTGAATCCAGGTCCACATGCCTTAATGCCAGCGTAAGCTCTTTCTTGACTGAGCTGGCCCTTTGGATCATTTTCCGTTACACTGATTTCAACACATTGTCCTCCATGGTGCTTTCCTTCTGGACTTTCTTCTCCATGATCCTTTTGGCCTTCTGCTGTGATTCCCCAAAGTAGCCATGCCATTCGGGGCCAGATGAACATAATTCTTAAGACATCACAGTGGTGATCAGCTTGCCAGCCCTGTGACAAGACACCTGAGGGAAGCTAACGAGAGAAATGGTTTATCTCGCTCCCTTGTTTCAGTCCACATGCGCTGGCTGCAGTGCTGGGCCTGCGGAGAGGCAGAGCATCAGAGTGGGAAGCATATGGCAGGAAAAAGGCAGTCATAACAGGGTAGACAGAAGACAGATGTGGAGGGAGGGAGGGAGGGAAGTCCAGGGGTGAGATACATCCTTCAAAGGCATGTTCCTAGTGACCTAGTTCCTCTAAGAGAAACTCACCTACTAAAACTCCATTCAGCTATCAGTGAGTTTATCAGTGAGTTAATAGACACATGATCCAGTTGTTTTTTTTTTTTTTATTAACAGGGCCACCAGCAAGAAGTGAATCCTTCAATCTATTAGTCTCTTGGGACCACTTCCTATCAAACTAAAGTGTATTGTTTGTTTGGGATGCAAGATTACTCTTTTTTTTTTTTTTTTTTTTTTTTTATGCTGCCGAGGTTTTACTTTACTTTTCTTTTTTTTTTTTTTTTTTTTTTGTTACCATTTTTTATTGGCTATATTCTTTATTTACATTTCAATTCCCTTTTCCTGGTTCCCCACCCCCCAAAGGTCCCCTATGCCCTTTTCCCTCCCCCTGTTCCCCCATCCACCCCTTCCCATTTCCCTGTTCTGGTATTCTCCTACACTGATGCATTGGCCTTTCCAGATCCAGGGTCTACTCCTTCCTTCTTCTCGGACATCATTTGGTATGTGGATTGTGTCTTTGGTGTTCCAAGATTCTAGGCTAATATCCACTTATCAGTGAGTGCATACCATGGGTATTCTTTTGAGACTGGGTTACCTCACTTAGTATGACGTTCTCCAGCTCCATCCATTTCTCTAAGAATTTCGTGAATTCATTGCTTCTAATGGCTGATTAGTACTCCATTGTGTATATATACCACATTTTTTGTATCCATTCCTCTGTTGAGGGACATCTGGGTTCTTTCCAGCTTCTGGCTACTATAAATAAGGCTGCTGTGAACATAGTGGAGCATGTATCCTTATTATATGCTGGGGAATCTTCTGGGTATATGCCCAGGAGTGGTATGGCTGGGTCCTCCGGAAGGATCATGTCCAGTTTTCTGAGGAATCGCCAGACTGATTTCCAGAGTGGTTGTACCAACTTGCAATCCCACCAACAGTGGAGGAGTGTTCCTCTTTTTCCACATCCTCGCCAACACCTGCTGTTTCCTGAGTTTTTAATCTTAGCTATTCTGACTGGTGTGAGGTGAAATCTCAGGGTTGTTTTGATTTGCATTTCCCTAATAACTAATGATGTTGAACATTTCTTAAGGTGCTTCTCAGCCATCCGAAGTTCTTCAGGTGAAAAGTCTTTGTTTATCTCTGTTTCCCATATTTTAATAGGGTTATTTGGTTTTCTGGGGTCTAACTTCTTGAGTTCTTTGTATACATTGGATATTAGCCCTCTGTCAGATGTAGGGTTGGTAAAGATCTTTTCCCAATTTGTTGGTTGCTGATTTGTCCTTTTGACAGTGTCTTTTGCCTTACAGAAACTTTGTAATTTTATGAGGTCCCATTTGTCTATTTTTGATCTTAGAGCATAAGCTATTGGTGTTCTGTTCAGGAACTTTGCAAGATTACTCTTAATATTTTGGTACTCTTATGGCTTATACCAACTTTAGCAAAGCCCCTTGACTGCCCCTATTTCTTCCTATCTTTGAGGAAAATGGAAATACATTTTTCAGAATTCTGCAAAAAGAATCAGAGCAATGAGTCATATGTGCATCTGTGCATGTCTTTGTGTGTGTGCCTGTACCTGTGAATGTATGAATGTAGAGACAATGACATATACTGCCTGACAGGATGGCTTGACATGAGTGGGGGGGGCTGGAAAACTCAGACTCCAAAAACCAAAGGCATAGCTATATTCTTAGTCTGAAGTCCTGGGTGGAGAATCATTGATGTAAATCTGAATCAAAACACCAGAGGAACCATCAGTGTAAATGCATATGAGTCTAGGTGTGAATGCAGAATAGCCTCTCATCTCAAAGACCATCGAGCAGACAGGAAAAACAAAACAAAGCAAGACAGATAAACTGGTGTTTAATCAGTCATCTGTGCACCCATGGCCCAGTCCCCTTACCTATGAATTAAGAGTTGGAGCTGTTTTGCACTAGCCCATCTTCCACCATGGAAATCCTCTACTTCTCATTGTTTCATTTGCATGTGCTTTAAGTATTTCCCTGTTCCATTTCTTTCAACGTGTCCTAATTGTCTCAGATTTGAGAGATCTCAGATACTGATTCCCCTAGCTCCATTATTAAGCAACCCTCCCAAATTGCCATGCACAGCCTTGTTCTAATATGTTTTCTAATACAAAATACTAAACCACCATGAAGAGCATCATTGGCAAAGCTTGGTTCCACCCAGCCATTAATCCATTCTCTCTAAGTGTGGCTATTCATTAGCTATTGTCTATTTAACAGTATCATCAGTAAGTGCTGTCTCCACGGCCTGCAGAGCTCCAGAATTAAACCCTGCCAGTCCTTCCTGCAAGACTCCTTCATCTTCACACAGCCTCTTTGGATACATTAAAAAAGAATGGAACTCAGATACTGTGCCATTTCCCTTACTGACCAGTCAGTCTATCAACCTTGTTGAACAGAAGTTAATCTAGCATGATCAGTTCGCTCTGTGGATTCGTCATGCCTCCCAAGATTTATAATCCATCTGTTTAATGATCTTGAGATCTTTGCCCAGCGACAAATGTTCAAGCCACCAGAAAATAAATCTACCTTTTTTAAAAAATAAATAAATAAATATGTTTGCTTCCAAATAAAATCAAAAGTGGATTAATTGATTATTATTTCTCCTTCTAGAGTAAAACCAGTGTATTTAGGATGCTGATGCTTGGACAGGGGACAACTTGGAAAGTTGTCATTTCCATTTTCTATACGTTTTTCTACCACTCCCCCGTTGAAGTGAAGAATGCTCTCATTTAGTAAATCTGCCTCACTCACCCATCTGCAGAGGATGGCTCTAAGTAATCTTGATGTCCTTCTTTGCAAAGTCCATAGCTTCGGAGTTCTCCTTTGGGGTAGAATACAAAGCACTTGTCTGTAGACTCTTTAAAGGTTGGTCTTCCTACTCTGCGATCCATGATAAACTTAACCCTCACTAACATTCCTGAGTATAAATTGGATTTATCCAGATGGTAGGATTTGAAAGACAGACTGAACCAATAAATTAAAAAATTGAGGTTTTGCAAATACAAAATTTCTTCCATCAAGAAGTTTCTGAGACTGTTACAAACCAAAAATACAGTGCAAGAAGAAATTTCAGAATTTGACTGTGCTGTGACTCAAATGCAGTTTGCTCTTTGGTGTCCTTTGGCTAGAGTTCTTGATTGCAATTCTCTTCTTGCTTTAGAACTGATCCTAATACATCCTCTGTATTCCTTCCTTCCCCTTGATTGGTTAAAGGTTCTTGGCATCCTGGCCCACTTCTTTTATCATGTGGTTTATTTTCCAGCTCAGAGTGTGTGCTCCTTTAAGTTAGATTCTGGTTGCCTTGACTGTTTTCCTCAAAGATTTTACCTTCTACTAGGAAGGCAATGCTTACCACCACCAGCACCACCACCACTCCCCACCCCACCATGACCCCACCACCACCCACCCTTACCACCAGACCCTAAATCAGGAAACTCAATACCTCCCACTCACAGCCCATAGTCAGTGAACTCCAATGTCTGCCCTTCTGCCCCCTGTGCATGCTTTCCATATTTAGAAATCCATCTCCTCTTCTACACCTTTACAAATGAGTTGGCAAAAGCCAAGTCAGTTCAAATAAAAAATGAGAATTACAATAAATTCAACTGCAATCTAATCTCAGCCCATCTGATCCATCTAGATACATTACAGGAGGACCGACAGGGTGATGATTCAGTATGGCCATATTGACTAAATGCCAAGCCCCAGGAATGAATCCCTGCTCTATTCCCCATATCCTTGGCAAAACATTTCTTCTCTCTGAGACTCGGTTTTTATCATTTACATAAATAGATACTTTGATCAGAAGGTCCCCAAGGTTCTCATCACCTTTCAAATTCTCTGGATCTGTGAATCTACTGTAAAGTTATCCATGGTTATTTCATAATGCTTGTGTGTCATAGCCCAACCAGCTCTCAGCAGTAGGAAGATGCAATCGCAAGTTGGGAGGTGGCGAAACAATGCTAGCTTATGCAGTAGGTAAAGGAACCAAACCGGTTTTCTTTGTTCTCTTCATTTTTCTTAAATGCTCTTTTAGTCATGCTTTAATATTCCATGGCACACTAATGGAATAAGGAGTACTGGAAATATCATGGCAATTCCAGTCCTTGGTTGATCCAACTCAAATTTGCTAACGCAAGTGCCTCAACTAGTCATCTTAACTGCTGGGCTTGGTCCAAACCAAACCTCTGAGCTGTTTTCCTTGAATGTTTCTTTTAAACAGAAAGGAGACTTCCTTTTTCCTTCTGCCTCTAAAGATCTTGGAACTTTGGGGTAAAATCAACCCACAGATACAAATACTATTTCGCATCTAATACATGTATGTAATGCATGTGCTAGCAACCATCGAAACTTAAACATGAGAGCATGCTCCTTCTAAAACACGAGGAGGTCAGTGTCTAAAATATAAGAATGTCTCTTGGAAAACGTCTCTAATGACAAGGTTTCTAAGAGCCTGTTGCTGTGATCCGATGAAGGCTTTGGCTACAGTGGCCCATCACGTGGTTTCACCCTGATTCCAACACAGTTGTCTTTATTTATATGCTGTGTTGAACAGTGGAGTCAGTTTGGCAGAGTACGGAATAAAGAATTTAATTGCTATATACATTTAAATCCTAGCAGCCTTGGCTATTTTTTTTTCAAAACTACGAAATATATTTATGAGACCATGAAAGAGTAGAGGTCTGTGGGCTTGAAAACTAGAAGATGAAGCAACTGAACTAGAGTAGAGCCTTGGCGAGGCAAAAAAAAAAAAAAAAAAAAAAAAAAAAAAAAAAATTCTCAATTGCATTATGCTCTGAAAACACCAGTTAGAGTTCCAGAATATGATGTAACAGAAATGTTTAAACAATATGCTGATTTTTATCCCTATTTATCCACTCTTTCTGAAGTATATTATTTGCAAGGCTGATGTGTAATAGAAATTGTAAAGATGTGGCATAACTTTATCTTTTAAAATCTAATTGTCTAAAGAGGAGATATAAAAACTATGTATATGCCTAAAATCCATCATTTCATATTGATTATTAAAATGATTTATTAAAATGGGAGCACTTAAAGGTACATATTAGGATGTAAGGGAACAGACTCTTAAGAGGACAGAAAAGCAAAAATGGAGAAAATGCAGAAAATATGGAGGGACTTGATAGAAAGAAGGAAGGGATTCAGTGGGAGAGGGATGAGAGGGCTAAGAGAGACAAAAATTACTAAATAGATTACATATACATACACACACACACACACACACACACACACATATATATATATATATATATATATATATATGGAATTGTCAAAGAATCATTTTCGGCATTTTGTGCATGTAAGGACATACAAAGCTATTTTGGGGAATGACTGAATCATTGTGGTTGGGTGGCAAGGAAGAAGAGCGGGAAGGTTTTGGGGAAGGGTGAATAGGCTGAGCCAAGTTATGAATGGTTTTAAATCTCGCAACGGCAAGTCTAGACTTTATGTACTAGAAACTAGGATTTTGAGTAGAAAATGTCAAGAACCGAACGTAGCTTTCTGAAGACTAAACTCAAGGAAAAACGATGAACTGAGGAGAGCAAGAGAGCCTGAATGGTGACCGGAGACAAGATTCTCTCTCTCTCTCTCTCTCTCTCTCTCTCTCTCTCTCTCCCTCCCTCCCTCTCTCTCTCTCTCTCTCTCTCTCTCTCTCTCTCTCTCCCTCTCTCTCTCTTATAAGTGTGTCCATGGAGATAACATTCTCACCTCCTTGGATGGAGAGACTAAAAAGCAATAAAATTAATAACTATCATACCCCATGTGAACAAATGAGGCACTGCATGTGTGAAATGAGAAAATAGAATTTGTAGGAGATTCTAGAATTTTTAAAACAAAATGGCAGAAAAAATATAGAGTCTACTAAGGGGCAGTGAGTATGTGAGGAATAACAAACTCACTTCTAAACATTCAAGGAACTAGAAAAAATTTCTCTACGGACCTAGGAGTGATCTCTATATTTTTATTCTTTTTTCTTATTGAATATCTTCTTCATTTACATTGCCAATGGTAAAAACCTTTCCCTATTTCCCCCCTCATCAAAGACCCCCAACCCCTCCCCCCTCCATATATATGCCCCTCCACCGGACACACTCCCACCTCCCCCCCCCCCGCCTCAGTTTCCCTTTCTTGGGGCCTCTATCGAGACTTTCCCTGACCAAGGAACACTCCTCCCACTGATGCCCAACAAGGCCTTCCTCTGCCACATTTTTGGCTGGAACCATGTGTACCCCTTGGTTGATGGTTCTGTCCCTGGGAGTCTTGGGGCGTCTGGGTGGCCGAAGTCATTGTTCTTCCCATGGGGCTATAAACCCCTACAGCTCCTCCAGACCACCCTCCAGATCCTCCAATGGGGACCCCACGCCCAGTCAAATAGTTGATTGCTAGTTTCTGCCTCTGATCTCTATTTTCAAGCTTTGACTTGAAACCTGAATTAGTGAAAGCCAATTTCACTTCCTACGGCTTCTTTATAAAGCCATTCTTAATTCTGAACAAGAAAGAAGTACGCACATGCTTCATGTCTTCCTTGTCTAATCGCCAGTGAAGATGATTACCCAGCACCCACCTGTTCACTTCTAGTACCTTATCCACGTTGCAGGCCGTCATAAAAACAAGCCACAAAAGGAGTCCAGGAAGCCTAGAGCAGCTAGGCATCTACAAGGCTACAAGTGACAGCTTGTGAATAACCAACCATTGGAGAAAATGCACCCAGTCTGCACTGAGAAGCCATTAGCATCAGAACCAGGAAGGGACTTTCTATTATCATCAATGATGGGGATAAATGGCTCCCCAAGGAAATGGTGTGTTCCCTTAATAGCTCTCAAATTATCCAGGTTAGTTTGATCAGGCAGAGCAGAGATACAAATTACTGAAACAGTGACAAAGGCAAAGTTTTGGTAGAAAAGTTTGGGTGAGGGAAATTAAGTATTAGCTTTTTTTTTTTAATAGCAAGGAGGGAACTTGGAGCTTGAATATACATTTATTTATACTTTTGCAATACTCAATTTCCTGAAGAGTAGAAATAGGGGGATAATTTAAAAAAAAAAAAAAAAGCAAGCCCTGAGGCTGGGGAAATGGCTCAGTAATAAAAGATTGCTGTGCAGGCAGCATGGGGGCCTTCGTTCAGATCCTGAACCTGCATGTAAAAAGCTGGTGTGATGTGGTGGTACACACCTGCAATCTAGAGCTGGGTAGGCAGAGCCATGGGCTCCCTGAACAGTTCATCTTGCCTAGACAATGGCCTGCAATGTCTGTGAAAGATCCTACCTCAAAAAAGTAAGATGTAAAGTATCTCGGGAAAACAGCTGGCAGCACCCTTGAGCCTCCACACACATACCCAGGGTACCAAAGAGTCACACTGAAGCTCCTCCACATGATCTACCTAGTTTGCCCCAATAACCATCTTTGAAGCAAAGTTCTTAGTGCATACATCTGTAAAACAAGAATGTTAGGACAAACCCAGTGGGAAGTTTAGTGAAAGATTCTGCTTCAAAAATCAGGTATAAAGAACAGTGAGGACCAGCCCTCCTTGTCTTTCTGACTGGCTGTCTTTGGAAAACATGGTCCTGGGGGTTGGCATCTGCACTCACTCTGATATTTGGAGTTGGTGGAATAAAAAAAAAATTACATACATAAGCAAACTGCAACTCAAACACACACTTCTTGTTTGGTCCCCATGAATACAGTTCTCCTGTCTTCTCGGAACAAAGCAAACAGGAGAGGATGACCACACTCTGCTCACAGACTGTTGCCCAGGAGTGGTTCCAGAATAATCACAAAGGTCCTGGAAAACTACTGCTTCTGCAGTTTGAAGAGGAGTGTGGGTCAATTTGCATTCTTCTGCATGTTGACCTCCAGTTGAACCAGCACCATTTGTTGAAAATGCTATCTTTTTTCCACTGGACGGTTGTAGCTCCTTTATCAAAGATCAAGTGACCATATCTCTTTGGGTTCATTTCTGGGTCTTCAATTCTATTCCATTGGTCTACTTGTCTGTCACTGTACCAATACCATGCAGTTTTTAACACAATTGCTCTGTAGTACTGCTTTAGGTCAGGGATATTGATTCCCCTAGAAGTACTTTTATTGTTGAGAATAGTTTTAGCTATCCTAGGTTTTTTGTTACTCCAAATGAATTTGAGAATTTCTCGTTCTAAATCTATGAAGAATTGATTTGGGATTTTGATGGGGATTGCATTGAATCTGTAGATTGCTCTTGACAAGATGACCATTTTTACTATATTGATCCTGCCAACCCAAGAGCATGAAATATTTTTCCATCTTCTGAGGTCTTCTTTGATTTCTTTCTTCAAGGACTTGAAGTTCCTTGTACTAAGATCAACTCCAAGTGGATCAAGGACCTCCACATAAAACCAGACACACTGAAACTAATAGAAAAGAAACTGGGGAAGACGCTGGAGGACATGGTCATAGGAGGAAAGTTTCTGAACAGAACACCAATAGCTTAGGCTCTAAGATCAAGAATTGACAAATGGGACCTCATAAAATTACAAAGTTTCTGTAAGGCATAAGACTGTCAGAAGGACAAAACAGCAACCAACAAATTGGGAAAAGATCTTCACCAACCCCACATCCGACAGAGGGCTAATATCCAATATACACAAAGAACTCAAGAAGTTAGACCCCAAAGAACCAAATAACCCTATCAAAAGTAGGGTACAGAGCTAAACAAAGAATTTTCACCAGAAGAAATTTGGATGGCTGAGAAGCATCTTAAGAGATGTTCAACATCATTAGTCATCAGGGTAATGCAAATCAAAACAACCCTGAGATTCCACCTCACACCAGTTAGAATGGCTAAGATTAAAAACTCAAGAGACAACAGGTGCTGGTGAGGATGTGGAGAAAGAGGAACACTCCTCCATTGTTGGTGGGATTGGAAGATGGTACAACCGCTCTGGAAATCAGTATGGCGCTTCCTCAGAAAATTGGGCATGACACTTCCAGAGGACCCTGTCATACCACTCCTGGGCATATACCCAGAGGATTCCCCTGCATACAATAAAGATACATGCTCCACTATGTTCATAGCAGCCTTATTTATAATAGCCAGAAGCTGGAAAGAACCCAGATGTCCCTCAATGGAGGAATGGATACAGAAAATGTGGTATATTTATACAATGGAATACTACTCAGCAATTAAAAATAATGAATTCATGCAATTTGTAGGCAAATGGTTGGATCTGGAAAATATCATCCTAAGTGAGTTAACCCAATCACAAAAGAATACACATGAATTGCAATCACTGATAAGTGGATATTAATGAGCCCAGAAGCTTTGAATACTCAAGGCACAATTAGCTAAGCAAAAGATTCCCAAGAAAAAGGAAGGAGAGGGCCCTGGTCCGGAAAAGACTAAATCCAGTTTTGTAGGAGAGTAACAGAGAAATGGTCGGGGGGGGGTGATTGGGGAATGGGGAGGGGAGAGGACTTATGGGACATATGGTGAGGGGGGGAACTGGGAAAGAGGAAAGCCTTTGGAATGTAAACAAAGAATATAGAAAATTAAAAAAAAAAAAAAGAAGAGGAGTGTGTTTGAATGATTGGGCCATAGGAGGTGCCACTATTAGCAGATGTGACCTTGTTGGAGGAAGTACACCACTGTAGAGGTGGGCTTTGAGGTCTCCTATGATCAAGCTATGTCCAGTGTGGCACATGGTCTCCTGCTGCTGCCTAAGAATCAAGATGTATTGCTCCTTCTTCAGCACCATGTCTGCCTGGATGCTGCCATGCTTCCAGCCATGATGATAATGGACTAAATCTCTGAAACGTTAAACCAGCCCTAATTAAATATTTTCCTTTATAAGAGTTGCCACGGTCATGGTGTCTCTTTCTAGAAACGGAACCCTAAGACAAATGGAATCCATACTTTCCTTGGCCTTCTAATGACATCTGAGGAGGGTTTTCCTTCAGCTTTGATGGCAGACTTGTTTAACAATATTTGGAGCCTCCTCAAATTAGTGAAACTTATTATCATGAACATCATAATGAAAAAGCCGCCCATTCATTCCACACTCTCAACATAAATAAGGACACTAATAACTCTGCTCATATACTCATGTCTTTATCCCAAGCTAGGATGGTCAGAGCATTTCCACAGACATAGTCTGCCACACTCTCTAACACCTGAATTCTCTGTTGATGTTATTTTCCTTTACACAAGGGGAAACAGAGGCCCAGAGAAAGTTTGTGTTTGAAACTGAAGTGTTTGAACAGCTCTTATGAAGCCAGGCTGGAACTTCAGTTCGGATATGAGTTTGGATCCCCTGGAATTTTTTTCCTCACTGCTTCACCTACTCATCCAGGGTCACCTGTACCAACTGGCACATGCGTAGAGCTTAAATTTTCATCTATGTCTCAGATACTCCAAAGAACCCACTCACTTCCAGGCCAGTTCCATGAGGCGGACAGAGACAGAAGCACAACCTTCAAAACACCCAGAAGTGCATTTCCATCTACAAAGATGTCCCCTCATTTTTGAGTTGTGTACATATGATGACCCTCTTAATTAGGTTCTTTAGAAAAGGGGAATTTATATCCCACAGGTTCTCCTACTAATTACACTCTCAAGAGGTTTAAAAACAGTGGCCCACCATGGGACATGGGAACTGACTAATCAAGAAACTCTGATGCTTGTGCCCAGCCTGTCCTTGAAGGTATGCAGGGGTCTCCTTCCAACATGCCTACGAGAATGGTCCTGCTACAAGGAGAAATGTGGAAGGAAGTAAAGGAAGGGCAGATGTTGTCTACAGACATGTCACCAGGATAAACAACACTGCCAGGACACTCAGGTGTCACAGCGAGGATCCCGTTGGCTGAGCACAGGTGGGACCTTAGGAAAATCACTCAGGTTGGAATGGAGAGTTTTGGGTTCAGACCCAGCTCTGTCATTAAGAGCAAAGTAACCTTAGACAAGTCACTCTCCGTGCCTCAGTTTCCTCCTCTGTAAAGTGGCAACACTGACAGTACTCCCACGGGGCAGAGACGATGTGCAGTAGTCAGAGGTGTTCAAAGAGGACACCTTCCAGAGAGGCTCCCGTGCGCACCAGAATTATCCCTGACTCTGTCCTGCTCCTGTGCTCTGTGAACATAGCGAGGGCATAGCGTCAAAGCAAAGAGTGCTCTCTCCGTTCCTTGTGTGGCAGCTGGGAGTCCTCGGGTGACAGAACTGCATTTGTGAAGCCATCCTGAACAGCACAGCCTCCCTTGCTTGCTTTTTCTTTCAGCCCCACCCCCCTTACGCATGCCCAGAATCCACTGTTGGTTTACCAGGTAGGATCAGGAAGGTTGTCTTTGGAAGAGACCAGCATGCACCCCTGTTTACAACTTGACAGTTCAGAGAACTGTTTTGAGCCTCTTGGATGCAAAACCACTAAGTACCAAAACAGGGGTTCAGTCAGGCAGCTAACTCCTCACCCCCAGCTTAAAGGTGGTCCTGGACCTCTGATAAACAAGTGAAATCCCAACCAAAAGACAGCAAATTGTTGAAGCTGGTCAGACGCTGAGCCCATGAGCGGAGAAAGAATAGAACAAGTCCTTGCTTGTGTCTATCAATAACTCCAGTGTGAGGAGGCTCAGAGAGCCCAACTTCAAGCTGGAGCTGCCAGTGAAACAGTTTCTAATTCTAGAAATATTAAATAACTGATAATGACAAGACCTTGTTAAAGAACTGTGTTGGGGAGGGGTGGCAAGACACTGCTAAAAATAACACACATTCTTCCAGCTGAAGGTACTAGGTAACATATGGATTCACAGCCATAATGTAGGCTCTCGGTGACGACACCCGCGTTGCTACCACATGTGGCAAGGCCAAGGCTCCGCGTGTTCTGGAAGACTTCCAGCAAGGGGGTTCTCAGCACCCTTAAAACATCAGAGAAGATGGGGCACAGAGAAATCAAAGAGAACTAGAAGATAATCCTTGTTCTCAGGGGGCTTGAAGTCAAGCCATTTTCCAGAAGGAGATTCCCGGGCATCCGGTCTTTAATACATGAGACCTAAGTGTTGAGAAGCCACTCACACACTGCCGGGCACATCTGGAATCCCAGCAGCTGGTCTCCTGCGAAATACAAAGCTAAATCAAGTTGGCAGGATGCACTCTGAAGAGAAGAAGAGAAGCTCTGACCAGCTCCTGGAAGGTGGACAGAGCCCCAGACAGCTCCCCCATCCCTCCCAGCGCCTCAGATGTGCACCTCCAAGGCTTGGCTACCTCAAGGATCATTAAATGCTTTTAGCAAAGCTGTCTCAGAGGAGCAACCGGCTCTGAAAGCCAAATTGAAAAAGGTCCATCTGATCGTGTAATTGGAAAAAAAAAAAGTCGGATCTGTGCCACGATCACACATTAGAGGCATTTGGAGATGAAAGAAAGGAAGGGGCAGTCTCATAATTAGCAGGGGGCTGGGAGTGTGGAGAAGTGATTCTTCTGGAAGCTACACTGGGATACTGGGATTCAGTTACCAAATGCCACCACATACCACCAATCACACACACACACACACACACACACACACACACACACTCACACTCACTCTGGGGAAGGGGTGGCACGAAACAGGGTGATTTTGCTGAGTTGCTAAGCACATCTTGCCTGATCCTCATCTGTAATTCTTTATATCTCGTTATGCCTAACAGAATAGTGGTTCTCAACAGAGGCTGAGTTTGCCTCTGTTCTGCAAAGTCTAGAGACGGTTTTTTTATCTACTGGCATTTGATGGAGGGAGACAAGGGAAGCTGCTGAGCATGCTTCAAGGGTGTAAGATAGACCCTTAAAAGAAAACAAAACAAAACAACAAAGACGATTTGGTCTAATGAACTACAAATAGAAAAAAAAATCCTGCCATAAAG
Source organism: Apodemus agrarius (assembly GCA_964023405.1). Lineage (NCBI taxonomy): Eukaryota > Metazoa > Chordata > Mammalia > Rodentia > Muridae > Apodemus > Apodemus agrarius. The sequence goes on along the minus strand of OZ030009.1, from coordinate 98,441,363 downwards.
CAGACATGGTAGCTCATGCCTGTAATCTCTATTCTAAGGAAGCTGAAGCAAGAGAATCATCATGAGTTTAAGACCAGTTGGAGCTACATGGTGTGTTCTAAAAATGAAGGACAGAAAGGAGGAAGGGAGAGAGGGAGGGAAGGAGGGAGGGACGAAGGGAAGGAGGGAGGGAGGGAGGGAGGGAAGGAGGAAGGAGAGGAGAGAAGGAGGGAGAGAGAGAGGGAGGGAGGGAGGGAGGGAGGGAGGGAGGGAGGAAGGAGGGAAGCCTTGCTTTAAATAGTAATTTTTTCAACCATTCATCCTTGATAAGCTTTTATTTTTATACCCTTACAGAAAAGCCTTTTTCCCCTCAGAAAAACAAACAAAATAAAAAGCATTACTTTCTATGATCATTGTAGAGATGATAATAAAAAAGCCCCAGCAGTGAAGACGTTTCTATGGTATGCATTCATCTCTACACAAGGGCTTCTAGATAGAGAGCTTAGTGCGGAAGGAGAGACCTTGGCAACACTGTTAAAGCCGTGAACTTGACTCCTTTGGAGTCCTGTGTCTGAGACGACAGAAGCCCTTGCCACCCACTTCCCTGGGATCACACATCTGGAGATCACTCAGAAAAGCCACGCTTGAGGTTGCTGAGAGCAGGTGGGGCCACACTCTACTCACAAAAATGGATCGTGTTCCCTTGGTGGCTCCTCATGCAGCAGAACGGCACGCTCCACAGTGCTCGACTGGCTTCTACTAGCTGGGCTTCCACGGCGCCTTCCGGACCTTCCAGCCACGTCTTTTCTACTTTTTTATCCTTTAAGGATGGGACTTTCCTCTGCCTATGATACCCCCACTCTCCTCTCCTCTCTCAGCTATCTTCTAAGACATCAAACAAGTCGGTAATTAAAAGCAAAAACAAAACAAAAAATGTGTTCTTTTCTAGCAGCTATCCTTGCCCAACACCAAAGCCAAAGTCCAGCAATCCTCAGGAGACGCCCACAGAAATCTGTCCCTCACGGCACCAGAACCCTTTGTTTAAGTCCATTGTGCAGTTGATCTTGGCTCTTCGAACAATCTGTTTCCTGTAAGTCTATGTAGGCACTAGATCTACGCCCTCCCTCAAGACTGACAAGCTTTCAACATCCACATAAGAAAGGGTAGAAGAAAAATACAAAGAGGACAGAGAAAAGTGAGAAGAGAAGAATGGAAACAAACTAAGGAGGGGGAGAGAAAGAGAAAAGAAAGAAAGAAAGAAAGAAAGAAAGAAAGAAAGAAAGAAAGAAAGAAAGAAAGAGGGAGGGAGGGAGGGAGGGAGGAAGGAGGGAAGGAAGGAAGGAAGGAAGGAAGGAAGGAAGGAAGGAAGGAAGGAAGGAAGGAAGGGATTAGATTCCCAGGAAGTGAAGGAGAGATCAGAGGGAAGGGAGAAAGAGAAGAAGACAAAGAGGAAAAGGCAACTCTATTGTTGCCTCTTTCTCAGAAAAGATCTATTTCTCATTCATAAACACTGCCCAACTCTATTCCAGAACCACAAGTCTCTCTCTTATCTTTTGTAATACCACATTTGTAGTTTCAGACACTCATGAATCAGTATTTACTACAAATCAGAATCCTCAAACCAAAATCCAGAATGCTCACATGAGTGTCACAAGTGGAAAATTTCACACCAGGAAGTTTGTTTCACAAGTGTTGTATGCAATTGCCTTTAAGCTTTGTGTGTAAGGTGTAGACCAAATAAACGAGTTCTTGAGGCAGAGTCTCTGTGTCGTGGCGAGGACTGTCTCCAAACTCAACATGTAGCTGAGGATGACCATGGTGGTATAAATAGGAATGGCCCTCATAGACTCAGTATTTGAATGCTTGTCCCATACGACGTAGCACTATTAGGAGATGTGACTATTGCAGTGGGCGTGGCCTTATTAGAAGAAGTATGAAACTAGGAAGTGTGTAACTTATTGGAGTAGGTGTGGCCTTGTTAGAGAAAGTGTGTAACTAGGAAGTGTGTAAGGGGAAGTGTGCAACCTAGTATGGTTCAGTCTCTTTTCTGCTGCCTTTGGATCATGATGTAGAACTCTCAGCTCCTTCTCCAGCACCAAGCCTGGATGTCACCATGCTTCCTGCCTGGATGACAACGGACTAAACCTCTGAACTGTAAGCCAGCCCCAGTTAGATGTCTTCTTTTATTAGAAGACATGGTCATGATGTCTCGCCACAGCAATAAAACTCTAATCAATGACCTGGACTTTTTGATCCTCTGTTGCCTTCACCTCCCAAGCTATTTCAGTGTGTGTCACCTCAACTGGTGTATGCCATGCTGGGGACAAAAGCAAGGTTCCAAGATTCATTGGCCATCAGTCTACCAACTGAGCTATACCCTCAGCCACACAAGATTAAACTTCCTATTTATACTTGGGTTCTACCAGCAAGATATCTCATTAAATATATGCAAATATTCCAAAATAAAAAAAATCTTGAACATTTTTTATGTTCCAAAATTTTGGTATTTTTTTTTATCTTTGACAATTTAATGCATGAATACTGACTGTATTCCATCATTTCCACCCCACAGTCTTCATTTTCCCACCCCTATGTCTCCTCTCCTTCTCAAATTCACAATTTCTTCTTCTTTAATTATTATTGTCACATATATATGCAAATGTATATATAACCTAATAGGATATATATGTATATATACACATATGTACATATGTATATACAACCTAATAAGTTATATATACATATGAATATATGTATCAGGGAGCTCATCCCTAAAGAAGACTGATTCTCCCTCTCAGTAACCATTAGTTGACTGTAGCTCTTATTCTAGGGGTGGGGCCTTGTGAGATTCACACACACGCACGCACGCACGCACGCACGCACGTGCAAACATTCTTAGGCTTTCTGCTTTCAAAAAAGAGACCTCAGCCTGTGTTACACTGACTGTAAGGTCAGCCTCTCTGTGCTCCCACTCACTGTCTCAGCTCCTGTCTGTGGTGCCTGCCAAACTTACCTGTTAAATACATGAGACAGTGGCCAGGACCACTGGTTTCCAGAAGAGTGGCAGAGTTGGTTCTATAATAAGAAGTCAATCCTCTGGTTCTTTTAGAAGCCAGCCCAAGAGTTTGGGATACGTCTTCTCACTTCCGTCTAAATTCATTCTGCTTCTGAGAAGAGCTGCTGCAGAGCATCTGAGACAGAGGCATCTACATTCTCACTTTAAAAATCAGCCCCAGGAGCAATTTATTACAGGCAAGTGCCCTGGATCCAAGAGGTACCTTGAAGTCAGGAGATGATTAATTTGATATAACTGAGGAGCTGCAAACATCTGCTCCCCGTTGACAGCTGCCTCTCATTAAGTTCCAGCCCTCTGTCTTGGGGGGCAGGGGGATGTGTGTTGATCTGGTAACTCTAATTATCCGGTAAGCCCTGTGCTCAAGGCTCTTGTGCCAGCCACCTGGTGAGGGCTCAATACAAACTCGTTCTATTGCACTGTATCCCAGGTCCTCCCTGAGCACTCTGTAAGTCCTCCATCACTCCTAAATAGTAACAGTCAGAAATACTAATGAGGCTGGCAGACATACTGTCATCCTAGAGTTCCGGTTATGGCTGAGTCTGGCTAAAAACCTGGGTTGATACACATAAACAAATCAGTTCTGTGGAAAACTGCCAACTCTGTTTGGAAATGACCTTTAACTGATTTTTTTTCTATCCAACCATCCTTTTCCCCCAATGATTTTGGTATTGCTATCATTATCATATCCCCAATACCTCTCTGTATTCTCAGTAGTCACTTTCTGGTTTCCATGGGAGAATACACGAGCCATTTGAGGAAAGAATGGTTTATTCGATCCCATGGTTTGAGTGTACAGTCTATCACGGCAGGGCGGGCATGGCAGGGACTCTCTGACAGCAGGAGGCTGAGGCAGCTGGTCACATTGCACCTGCACTTGGGAAGCAGAGAATTATGGATGTTGCTCGTCAGCTGCCTTGGCCCTTTGGAAGCAGTCCAAGAACCAGCCCAGGGAATGGGCCGCCCACGTTTCAGGTGAGTCTCCCAGCATCAATTCAGTTAATGAAGAATGATCCCTCGAAGACATGCTGGGAAGCTGGTCTCTTCAGTGACTCTGAACACTGTCAAGTTGACAGTTAATATTCACAGGAAGCACTCAGTCACGAACTTCAGAAAGCCCAGAACTCGAGCCTAGAGCAAGCCTACCCTCAGGCCAGTACATTCTTCCCGCATGTCTGCTTTCAGTCACTTGAGGTGACGCACTGCTCATCGCCACCCGAGTTGTCCACCTTGGTGCCTCAGCTTGTCCAATTGGCCTGAAGCCCAGGGGCTAGATTCCACCATCTGCATTCAACATCACATCCAAAAAGCATCTGCTCAGATCAAATACAGCTGTCTCCTAGGACCAAAGAGACACTGAGAACCCACCTCACCACCACCCAGCCCAGATTTCAAAACCCACAGATTTTTCAAGTTCCGCATGAAGTATTATATGATTTCAGCATATGATCTGTACATACCCTTTCAAATGTTCTGTATTGTTAATTATCACATAACACACTAGTCTATTGTATGTATGGGGTACAATGTGATGCTTTCATACATGCACAAAATGTGTAATTATCAGATCAGATTTGGGGGCTGGGCAGATGGCTCGGTGGACCACCTGATTGCAGTGTAAGCTTAAGGATCTGAGTTCAGATCCCAGAACCCCATAAAGCCAGGCACGGTAGCGAGCACCTGTGATCCCTGTGTTTCTATAGTGAGTTTGAAGGCAGAAAGAGAAAAACCTCCTGAAGCTCACTGGGCAGCTAGCCTGCCTTACATAGTTTGAACAAAAGACCCTGTCTCAAATGAGGTAGAAGGTGAGGACTCACCATCCGAGATTGTCCTCATGTCAAACAAAGATTTTAAAAAATAGTTTTAAATCTATCCATTCCCTCAAATGTTTATCACTTCTTTGACATAAAAATATTCCAAATCCTCTCTCTAGTTAATTTGCAACATTATATCATTAACTATAGTCACCCTAATGTGCACAGGAACACCAGAAATTATTATTACTTTTCCAGGATAATTGTGATTTTGTACCTGCCAACTAATTCTCTCCAGCCCTCCAGCCCCTCACCCCACTGTCATCTGGTGACCATTATTTTACTCCCTACTTCTATGAAATCTTTCCTTAAGACTGTTTTATAGATTTCTCAGGTGAGTGAGATCATGTGATATTTCTTTCTCCACAGCTAGATCATCTCATCCATGTTCATTCAAATTGTTGGAAATTATGAGATTTCAACCTTTTAATGGCCACATAGTATTCCATTGTATGTATTGTATGTATGCAGTATGTATTGTTTCTCCCTGTGCTTGTGTGTGTGTGTGTGTGTGTGTGTGTGTGTGTGAGAGAGAGAGAGAGAGAGAGAGAGAGAGAGAGAGAGAGAGAGAGAGATTTATCCATCCACTTATTGATGGACAAACAAGTTGATACTATATCCTGGCTACTATAAGCAGTGTCACAGTAAATATCTTCTATATACTGTAAGTAATTTCTGAATTACTTATGATGTCTAAAACTGTATAAGGGCAATGTGAACAGTTGTTATACTGTACAATTTGGTGAATGAACTCAACTTAACAGTCCATAAGTCTGTTTTTAACAGTCAATGTTTTTCAAGTCCTTTCTACCTATAGTTGGATTAGTCTGACTCTCTAGGGAAAAGGGTCTGGAGGGATAGAGAGTCTGGAAGGATAGAGGGTCTGGTCTGCAGGGTTAGAGGGCCGGCAGGGATAGAGGATTACTTGTGAATGTGAACCTTTCCTAAAAACATGAAAAAGAAAACATAACTGGCAGCCATGCTTCCAAAACCTGTCCTCTTCCCTTCTCTTCCCTCACTTGCTCATACATGTCTCTACTATGCCAGATTCTCTCCTGCCCAACCTAAGCTGTTGCCCCCAGATAACCCTCCATCCATACTCAGGTTCCTCTCCCCCCCCTTCCCCTCCCACTGAGTTCTCCATGTCTGATCATTTCAGCATCCCAGGCTTTTTAGCATCTTCCTTTAAGAACTCAGGATCTAACCTGACATCTTAGTTAGGGTTGCTATTGCTGTGAAGAAACTGTCACCACGGAAAGTCTCAAAAAGAAAAACTTCTTTTTTTATTGAATTTATTCTTCATTTACATTTCAAAGGTTATACCCCTTCCCAGTTTCCGCCCTCCCCGAAAACCCCCAACCCATTCTCCCATACTCTGCCTCCAACTTTTTTTTTTTTTTTTAGTTTTAATTATTTTTTCATTAATGACTGGGGACTCGCATCATGCACTGCTATGATTCGGCTGTCCTCCCAGCCTTCCCCTGCCTATGCACTTTCCCCCATAATACACTCCTCCATTTTGTGTTGTCCTTATAGGCACTGGAGCATGTTCAAATTCCTAGTGGCCACCCTCCCTCCAGGGGTCCATCAACTGAGGAGAGCCCTGCAGTAGCTGTAGAGGAGCAGGGACAGCTCGTCCGTGAGGGATGGGATAATTTGGACTGGCTTAGAGTGAAGGAGGTTTAGTCCATTATCGATGGCAGGAAGCACGCAGCGCACAGACAGACACGGTGTGGGAGGAAGAGCTGAGAGTTCTTACATCTGGATGGACAGTAGCAGGAAGTGAACTGATACACTTCTTCCGGCAAGACCACACCTATTTCAACAAACCCATGCCTCCTAATAGTACTACTGCCTATGGGCCTATGGAGGCCATTTTATACAAATCACCACAGTCAACCAGCAAAAGGCACTACCTAGCTAGACCATAAACTGTGTGTGGAGCGGGGGTATGTGGGGTAGGGATTTAGTAAAGTTTGCCTCATTCCACAAATCCTCTGAATGGAATGGTCTGTGCCCAAACTGACTCTGACCCAAAAATGACCCCATACAATAGCAGAGCCAGAACAAAATTGTTCTCACCCTTGAGGTATCCAATGATATTCTCTCCTATTGTGGAGCACCTCTGTCTCATCTTATAGCTTAAGGCATTGGTATCTTATTGTGACTTTTGAAAAGTGGGACTCAAGATGACCTGTCAAACGCTAAGGTGTCTTTAAACATTCACCTGAAGGTCACAGTGGGCAATGGCTTCCCTCCCTTTCTTTCTATTATTGGCTATCTTCTGTCACTGTGTTATCTTTACGACACAATAGCCATCACCACTAGTGTCATACCACAATGGACATCAGTGGGTTATCTCCTTCCATGTAAGTATTTTTTCTTCTCACCAAGTTCATAGCTACCTTGAAAACAGGGAAATCTCTCATTTATCTTCAAACTTAGCTAAGTACTTAGCCAGAAGAGACCCTCCAAAAATATGCATGTAATTTGCTACGTTGTACCATGTGAAGTATGCAGATTTGTGTCTTATTCAAAAAGTATATTTGGGACGGAGGCCTTAGCCCAGTTGGTAGTGCTTGCCTAGCAAGCACAAAGCCCTGGGCTCAATCCCTAGCCTTGTAATACCAGGTGGGGCGGTGGGCACCTGGTGTCTCAACTCTGATGAGGTAGAGACAAAACAATGAGAAGCTCAAGGTCATCCTCAGGTATGCATTGACTCCGAGACCAAACTGGATGGGGTACCCAAGACACGATCTCAAAAAAGTAGTGTCTGTGAGTCTGTGTGTTGGTCTGTCTCTGTATATGTGTACATAGATAGAGAATTAAATTGATATAATAGTATATCAATTTAGTATATAGTAAACAACAAAACTGATTTCCCCTTTTGATAAAAATTTATCTGCATGGAAGTCTAACAATGTTTTGAAAGTGCAAAGATAGCAAAGGGGAAACAACGCACTGGAAATAAACTGGTTGAGCCTGTTTTCTTTCCCTGTGGATATAATGCCAAGCTTGGAGCTTTGTCTAAGGAAACAACACTCTGAGGCAAAAAGATAATAGGCTGAGTGTAGGCCCTTCTTCTGTGACCTGCAAGGCTGCAGACCTTTCATTCTCTATTAGAATATTCTATTATACTGGGCTCAGGCGGCTCCTTCAGTTAATGGTGACAGGAAATGTGACTCCAGGGCCACATAACCACAAATACTGGTGGCCTAGAAGCAGGAATACACTGATAGGCTTGGCAACCCCTACCTAGGCTGCTCTTTGTCAAGGTGGAGAGAAAATACAGTGATGACAGACAATCACTCTCATAGGCTCCGCAGTCGATCTCCAGGAGGCCCGGACTGCTCCCAAGGCACCATAACCTATCCCCAACCCACAGAAATGGGCCAACGGATGGGAACATCCTTGGCATAAAAGATATCTTCACACTAAAATTCATTAATTCTTTTGAAATTCAATCATTCTCCTCCTGTAGAATGGAGACTTGGGTAAAAGAGAATGTATTTTCTTTGGCAGGACTTGTGAGGCAGAAGTTCACGGTAGCAGCATCCTGGAGGAAGCTGATCTATCAGATGACTGGGCACACCCCCAGCTCTAGCCCCAGGGTGAGTGAAGAACCCATTCCCTTTGACAAAGATCGGTTCCAAGGATATGTGGGCATAAATCAAGCCAGTGAGATTCAAAAGATGATTTTGCCAGAAGATGGTGGGAAAGATTTCCATTTGCAAAGGAAAGGAAAGAGAGGTGGGGGAGGAGAGGAGATACACTGGTACCCTCCTTCCTCCAGACTTGGTCATGACTTGCTATGTTATCCGCAATGTGACCATTTTGTCACCTAGAGAATTCAGCGTGAAGAGGAAGCAAGCTTGGGGGAGGGAGAGCTGAGGATGTGTAACTAACTCAGTTGGCAGCCTAGCATGTGACTCCAAGTTCAGGACTCTGCCATCAGGCTGCGGGATCACAGATCATGAAGCCTCTGCCCTCTGGATTACTTCTAACATGGAGTTAGACTTTTAAGCCACTAAAACTAGTTCTCTTCTGATCTTTAAGGCCAAAACATGTACATTTTTGCATTTGGCTTCAGACCCTGGGACAAGGGACTGGGGTACATGTTTTATATACCAAAGCAGACCTGGCCTCCAGGTCCTCCCAGCATCTCTCAGTCCTTCCCTGCCATACCCTGGCCCCCAACCCTCAACTTTCTAACCCAGAGTCTGGGCTGCCTTTCCCCCAGAGGCTCTTCCCTATATAATCCAGACATTTTGGTCTCTCCTCTCCTTCTATCCCTCTCTCTGTGCATGCTCATTCAATCTTTCTCTTTCTCCTCCCCTCATTCTCCTTTCTTTTGGCAATAAACCTGCATATATGTGTATATATATATATATATATATATATATATACACACAAATATATAAACATATATTTGTATATATATTTTAATCTGGCTTGAATTGTCTCATTTCACCAACAGAGAAATAACTTGGCAGTTTGGGTTTAATTTGTTGAGACTTTCTAAAGATTTTAAGTATAACTCTCATGTATGACAAATCATAACAAACAGGTTTCTGGCTCTCTCTTCTATTGCTGGCCCTATACCTTGCTGTGCACAGTGTCACTGGTCTTTATCCTCAGCTGAGTGACTCACTAATTTAGTGGTTAGGTTTACTCACATAGTGATTCTATTTATACCCTTAATTCCATGCCTAAATCACACGCCACCCGCTTCTCTCCTTCTTTAGACTTGCAAACACTCAATTGATAATCCCAATACCAGATAGGAAAGTGGAGTTAGACCCTACACAGACAGATCAAAACCATGCGATGTTCTCTAGCTCATTGCCTTCCATTTATCATGTTCCTACGTACTGCCAGCCCTTGGTTGGGCTCCCAGTGGATGAAAGGGAGATGACGTGAACGGGAATAGCGAATGACCTCTGAGTGGCCTCCAAGCCCTGAAGAGCCACCCGTCCTTCAAATAAGTCTCCTTTATTGCTATAGAATCTACCAACTTGTTTATTGAACTTATTCAGCACTTACAGAGCAGTTAATCTGTACATGACCATGCTAAGGATTCACGGTACAAATATGAATGAATTTTTATTCATTCAACATGCTTTATACCAGACAAACCACCAAGAATTAAGTTGTGATAGAAAAATACTTGGAGCCTGTCCATGGGCACAATCATAGAGAAGGAATCCACTGGATAGATATGGACATTTACGATATAGTCACACAAATACTAAATGAAAGAGAGGATTCAGGCAAGAGAAAACACTTCCGGCAAAAAGAACTATGGCATAATCATATTAAATGTATTATGGATTTTTGTATGACTTAAATTTGGGGAGAAATTAATAAAATACTGAGTTAAATGATTGCTTTTGAATGCCTATATGTTCTCTTGATGACACCGTTCAAACAAGAGGTTTTATTTTTTTAAGATCATGTCTTTAATCCCTGCACAAGGAAGACAGAGGCAAGCAGATCTCTGTAAGTTCAAAGTCAGCCTGGTCTACAAAGTGAGCTCCAAGCCATCCCAGTCTACATAGTGAGACCCAGTCTCAAGGCAAACAAACTAAGATATTAAAATTTTAAAAATATTTATGAATGTATTCCAGGAAGTTGTTCTTGTCCTCATTTCAATAAAATCACTAATCATGTGGTTATAACCAAGATGCTTATATATTGATGCTTTTTTTTGTGGCAGGACCAAAATGGAAAATGGAAGCAGGAGGAACAGGAAATACCAACAAGATTGCTTGAGCAGTGCTCTAATTCAGAAATGAACTCTTAGGCTGGGCGGGTGGCTCACACCTTTAATCCCAGCACTTGGGAGGCAGAGGCAGGTGGATTTCTGAGTTCGAGGCCAGCCTGGTCTACAGAGTAAGTTCCAGGACAGCCAAGGCTATACAGAGAAACACTGTCTTGAAAAAAAAAAACAAAAACAAAAACAGAAATGAACCCTTAATTTCGTACACAGCATTCAAGCATCCAAAAGGATAGAAATAACTGCATGATATGTTACCTTCCTTCTTTCTTAGTGTAGCATCTAGATGCAAGAACAATATAAAGAGCTGGAATCATATTTCACACCCATTACAGCTGGGCCTGCACATACACAAGTCTAACGGCAACAGAAATTGTTTAAAATTGCAAACAATGTCCCTATTTCTATATCCTCCTATTGTGGAAAGCACATTAATTCTCAAGCATCTCTAAGAGTATGAATTCAAAAATAAAAGGAGGGCATGAGAAGAGCGGCAATAAAGTGCTTGTCACACAAGCAAAAGGATCTGGGGTCAGGTCCTCAGCAGGTTCAGGGAAGAAAGCCCGGGAACAGCAATGTAAGACTGAATCCCAGCTCTGGGTAGGTGGAGAACGGCCGAATGCTGGAGCTCACTGGTCAACCATCCTAGCCAAACTGTGCCTTGGTTTCCATGGGAGACCTTGTCTCAAAATATAAGTGGAGAAGCATTGAGGAAGACACATGATACCAATCTCTGGCCTCAGCATATGACACATGTGCACATATAACCAAGTGCACACATGCTTATACCTACACAAACATATACATACACTACAGAGAAGCACAACATCACCAACAAAAATCTAGGCAGGGAAGTAGTGCCTTGGATAAATATTATGAAGCAAGATGTATTTTCGTTCATTGCCTTTGAAAGGATACAATGACACAATTGATTAGGTTTTTCCCCCTCTTACGTTTTTTCTATCAATCAAATCCTCCCATATCTCAAAGCAACATCATAGCCTACATAGCTTTCTGGAATTTCTACTAAGAAAATTTTGTTTGGAATCTGTGAGGCAAGAATAGAAGCTTGTCCTGAACAATGAGTCATTGGAGAAGAGCTGAAGGTTAGGAGAATCACTTGCCAAGACAGGCCTACCTCGCTCACAATAGCTCTTCAAGAAATGTGTTAGGAGCGTGTGCTAGGTAGACATCCAACAAAGATGTCACTCCAGGCATGGGGTCTTTATTGTTGAGTCTGCAACCTCACCTGAGGAGCATCAACAGCTAAATGTGTTTAGGAAACCAAAATCTGCTCAAGAGTTAATGTAAATAGTCAGAGAAAAAGATAAAAGGAAAAGCAAGCATGTTACAAAATCAAAGGACATAACAGAACCAAGACATTATTAACAGAGGTAGAAGTTTCAGGAAAAATAAAAGCCAACAGGTGTATAGGATGTGTGTGTTGCCATACACTGGTAACTCCAACACACTACCCATGCAATTCTTAAGCAATAGTAAAGAGTAAAGAGAAAAAGAGTTACAAAGACTACTTATGTGTACTAGAGATTATATCCTAAGACAAATGTATGCCTGCAGCTTTCCTTGACACTAAAACCAAATAGAGAAAGAAAGTACTTTTTAAAGTATCATTAAAGTGGGATAGCTGTGTGTCACAGCACATGTGTGTAGGTCAGAGGACAATTTTATAGAGCCAGTTCTCCTTTTACCTTTCATGGGTGCTATGGCTCAAAATCAAGTCACTAGGGTTACAAGGCAAACACCCCCAGAATATAATCTAATGCTTGTCAGATTCTGGCAGAGTTGAGAGGATGTGGAAAGATTGGTAATGAATGTGGCGGGGGGGGGGGAGCTTGAAACCATGAAAAGTTCTAAATGTAGATTATATCACAGCTGTACAACTCTCTATACGTACTTACAACTTTTGAATTGGACCTTTAGTCCAAATGAACTTACTATATATCAATTATGTTTCAATTATGCATGTGATATTTCAGAGACGACTTCTGATCCTGTAACCCAAGCTAGCCTCAAACTTATGATCGTCTTGCCTCAGTTTCCCAAGTGTTGATATCAGCAGCTTTCTAACAGTAAAGCAGTTTTACTAGAAAGGAAAACATTAAAACTAGAAATATCCACTACATCTTCACAAACCAGTTTTCTATTGTGACAAAACACCTGAGCCAAATAACCTTAATTAGCAAAAAGGTCTCTTGTATCTTAGTTTCCAAGGTTTCAGTCTAAGGTTGACTAGCTCCAGTGTCCTGGGCCTGAGGCAACAAAGAATATTGTCATGGCTGGAGAAAAGACAGCTGTTCACCTCATGCTGCCAGGAAGTTAAAAGGGAAGAGTGTCTGAAGACAAGATCCATCTATCAGTAACCTACTTCTGCTACCCAGGCTCTGCTTTCTAATACCCTTTCAGCTGCAAACTCGTCAATTGATTAATTCATTGGTGACATTAGCTCTGTGATCAAATTATCTCTCACTAACACTACCAACTGGAAACCAGATGATACATGAACCTGTGGAGGAGATCTCACATTCAAACCATAGCAACATCTAAGACCACTTCACCAATCACCATCCATCTAACCTCAGGAAATGAAATCTTAGTAGGTGTCAGGTGTTCATGTCTAAGCAAGCTACCATGGTGATGATATTACCCCTAAGAAAAACAAATAGAAACATTCGGTTTTTTTTTTTCATTCTTTGAAACACAAGAGATGGTGCTAGAAGGACCATTTCATAATAAGGGTCTTTCACACTAAAGTAAACTTGAAAACAGAGAGCATTTATGCAAAAGAAAAATCCATTTACTGTCTCAGGAATTCTCAGTGTTTCCCCTGCCGTTGCTGTAGCTAATTGAGTAAAAGCTTTTCTTTCCTACATCAAGCATCAGTTTCCAACTGATCCTTTAGAAATCCAGTTCTGAGATTTCATTCTAAGACCATGACTAGAGAGCTTAGGGGAAATGCATGTGTTTAGGGAAATAGAACCATTTCCTTTTCTTGAGGCAAACGCTCAGAACAATTAGGAAAGAATAGATGGGACAAGGGAAACAACAGGAAAGGTCCCACTAAATGCATCTCCTGCGTTACAGCTGCCCTCCTTGCGTGCTCCCAAGTGACTCTGCAAAGAGACTCTGAATCCCTACCTTCCCACCTCCACCCAACCACTCAGCATTTTCATGGTGCGAGGTACTAAGCATGGATGTACTCAGTTGTTCCTGATCGTAACACCCACATTCATTCTGAAGTCCCTTCACTCCCAAACTCCCCAATATTTTTCGCTGAAGTTGTAGTTTCTTCTAAAATAATAGTTTTATTAGTTCTTTCAGACTTCCATACGTTCACGAATGTTTCTTTGATCATATTCACTGCTCGCTCCCACCCAGACCTCTTCCTCTCCGCCTCTGAATCCCCTCCTGACCTCATGTCTTCTTTTTACTTTCAATCCACCAAGTCCAATTTGTGCTGCCCGATGTAGTCAACATCCTCCGGCTCCTGATCTATTGACCAGGGGCCACAGTCTTAAAGATAATTGATGAGTCCTCTTCCAAGCAGCCATCAACTGTCACTGTTGTATTGTCTATGAGTTCATTTGTAACTCCAAATTGGAGACCTTATATGTACAAACAGGGAATATGTAATGGAGATCTTCTAAATCATGGAAAAGACTGTAGCCCCCTAGCAGGAGCAGTTCCAGAACACAGCTTTGTTATCATTTTACATTCTCCAAGTCCAGCCAACAGGATGTTTCAAATGCCATTCATGAAATGAGCAGCAGGCATGACCATACTGCCATTGTTAACATTTGTAAATTAAGCTCAACTGGACTGTATAGTGATGAGACTAGACTCCAACCTGTTACCCTCACTCACGTCCAATGACTTAACCTTTGCCTTTCCCTCTGTATATCCTGGAATCAGGTACTTAGCACAGCATCTAGCATGTGTTCAGCAAACCATGTGATAGAGTGAATAGGTCAAATAATCACAACTATGTCCTGAGACAAGATGTCAGACTCTACATGACATAGTTTTCAAAGTTCTAGCTATGTTTTACATATTGTTACTTATTTTAACGATAACAGCAATGATAAGATACCAAATGAAGTAGGTAGAAACGTTTATAACCAGAACCACCTGTGTGGAGCAGCATCTTGGCATCCATCTCAGTGGTCACATAGCAAGCTTAATGGTCATATGACTCATACATCAGTTGTGCAGTCATTTAGATCTACAGTCTAAGTGCCTTATGCTCATAAACATCCCTTATTATGCAACCTCATGTTCACACAGCTCTGTGGTCATTATACCTCAGAACTTGTATATTTCAGTGGTTGAGTCAGTAGTTATAACCCAGAGATTATATAGCTCCCCAGTTCTCTACTGTACAACTAACCTCTCCTGAGGTTAAACTTCTCATTTATAAAATAGAGATAAAACTGAAAATAAAAGTTTTCAAGTTTTCAAGTTAATATGATGATTAAATAAATAAAATGTAAACCATGCTGCACAATGCCTGGTACACAAATCAATATATACCATCATTGTCCGCTACTTCTGCATTTTGCATGTCCACTTCTCAGTATTTACACATAAAAAAGAATGGGCAGTGTTTGAACGGGTAAATGAGGAAAGGAAATGGGTAAACCATCTAAGAACACACGACAGTAGCACATAGAACCTTTACCAGAGGATTTTGGTTCAGTCATGCATTCAGCCAACAGGTAACAAGCACCGTTGTCATTTTCTGTGATGACATACTAATTTGTCACAAGACATATTTATTATCTCATAGTTTCTATAAATCAGGAGCTCAGTCATAGTTTATCTGGGTCCTTGTCTTGAGATGTCAAAGGTGTTAGCTTTATGGTGGTTTAAATAGGACTGACCCCCAAAGTATTATATATTTGAGTACTTGGCCCCCTGTGATGGAACTGTTTGGGAAAGAATAGGAGGTATAGCCTTGTTGAAGGAGGTGCGTCACCAGGAACAAGCTTGGAGGTTTCAAAAGCCTGTGGTGTTCCTAGTTAGCTCTCATTGCCTTGTCTTGGTGAATCAAGATGTAAGCGCTTAGCTCTGCTCCAGTGCCATGCCTGCTTGCCTGCTGCCATGCTACACCTCTGAAACTGTAATCCTCAAATAAACTTCCTGTTGTGTATGACCTTGGTCATGGTGTCTTAGCACAGTAATAGAAAAACGAATGAGAGACTATCCTAACCTGAAGCTTGACTGGGAAAATCTAATTCTAAGTTCATTCAGGTTTGGGGTATAATTCATTAGCGCCAATTATATGGGTTCTTCTGTTCTTGTTGGCCATCAGCCAAGGACCACTCTGAACACTTAGGGGCCACCCTCAAGGCTTATCACAGGGCTCCATCCATAGGGTATGTACAATGGGGTACAGAGAAGAATTTATGGGGATATTCTTAGATATCTTCCCACAGTCAACTATCATCTTCTAAGCAAGCACTTGGCAGAAATGGCTTGAGAGAGAGAGAGAGAGAGAGAGAGAGAGAGAGAGAGAGAGAGAGAGAGAGACAGAGAGAGAGAGAGGAGAGGCACTATTTATAAATTCAATAACAAGTGCACCACCTATCCTACAAGGTGTTCTAGATTGATTTCTGTTGTTATAACAAATAACCTGGCAAAATATATTAGAGCAAAAAAAGTTTAGCTTTCACTCCCAAGTTTCAGTCCATCACTGAAGGGAGGTCAAGGCAGGCACTCAGGCTGTTGCTTTAAAGTGGGTCTCCAGACTCAGTTAATAAAGATGATCCCCTCACAGACATGCCCACAGGCCAATCTGATCTTGATAACTCCTTTGTAGACTTGCCTTCCCAGATGATGCTAATTGAGTTGACTGTGAAAACTAACCAGCACCTTGGGCCAGGACTATACACAGGAAATACAGGTAAAGAACTGGCCAGTTTCCTGTATATCACAGTGCCTGACAAGTGAAATCTAGTTAATCATTATTGCCTAATAATTGGAATAGTCTGTGAAAGGTGCACTAGAGTCCTGGGAGTGCAAGTTAAGAGAATTCTCAGTTGTTTAGAATATTAAAAAAGACTTCAAAAAATAGAAACATTTGACCCATTTTTTCTTTTTAAATGTTATCAAATTTAATTCATCATTTTAAGAAATGGGGCTGGGAAGATAGCTCAGTTGATAGAATGTCTTCTCAGCATAAATGAAGCCCTTGGTTTTAGCCCCATAAACTGAGCATGGTGGCACACCTTCCAGAACTCCAGAGGAAGAATAAAGTCCAAGATCACCCTCACATAGATAGCAAATTCAAGGCTAGCCTGGACTCCATGAGAGCCCATTTCAAATAGGAAGATAAATAGATAGATAGATAGATAGATAGATAGATAGATAGATAGATAGATAGATAATAGATGGATAGATAGAGTGAGTGAGTGAGTGAGTGAGTGAGTGAGTGAGTGAGTGAGTGAGTGAACGGATGGATGGGTGGATGGATGAATAATAGATGGATGGATGGATGGATGGATGGATGGATGGGAGGATGGAGGGAGAGAGAGAGGGAGAGGGAGTGGGAAAGAGGGAGAAGGAGAGGGAGAGAGGGAGAGGGAGAGGGAGAGAGAGAGATTGGAAATTCAGACTCAATAAAAGGTCTTACTAAAGGCTACTCAGCTGGTAAGAGATGGAGGTAAATCTTACACCAAGCTCTTCTGGTAGGAATACCTGTATATAGATTCACACAAGAAGGGTACTTAGTTTAGCCACAGAGAGGCATTAATATGGGGAAACTAGTAAAATACAAACTGTGCACATAGCCCAGGCTTATATCACTGAGCATGGAGAATGAGGTTTAAATTTAATAAAGCAAAACAAGACAAAAAGCAGGGTCCTTTGGTGGGATGATCTACTACCTAACCAAGAAGCAATTTTCAGAGGATTACACTGGCCCTGGTATGTGAGACGCATTCTAAGAGCACAGTGCTTAGAGAGGGATGACCAACGATGTGAGAAGACCGAAAGTTGAAGCTAACAGAGAGGCTAGAAGTCAAAATGAGCAGTCAGCAGCCATGAGGAAAGGGGGCCTGTGAGCTTTCAGTTCCCTAACATTTTGCCTTAAGAGGCTCTTCCTTCCTCTCTTCCCAGCATATCTGTATCCCAGGCTACCTGGACCAGCAGAACCATTGGCAGCATGCCCCATGCCTCTGTTCTTTCTATTGCCTTCCATGGGAATCACCTCCACCATATTCACTCTTGGTAAAATCCTCATCTTCCTCTAGTGTCCATATTAAATGCTACTCTTTTAAGGAACCACCTGTGACCTCCTAGACGCGTCCCAAGCTGATGTGACATCAAGCACCTATAGTCACCCAGCACTTAAAGACCTCCACTCTAACACTCAGCCCAAGTGTCCTCGTGGCCATCTCTAATCGATTTCAACTCAGTGTGAAGATGTCCTTCCAACCATTAGAGCCCTCGCCCTGCCTATGTGTGAGCTGCCTGAGCTGGCAGGGAGTAGGCATTCACAGACTTTTGCATGCAATCGCAGTAATTATTAGGAAATTGAAATGAATCCCCAAACCTGCTGTAAAGACTTCAACCCCTAATGGGAATACAGAGAGGGGAAATGCTTGAGATCTTGTATTACTCAGTTTGGATTAAACGCAGCACTGTAGAACTCATGTAATAAACATCTGAACCCGCTCAGCATACCACCTGCAAACAGAAATTCAAATATCTTCAGGTCACATGTGAGGTAGACAAGTGACATGTGAAAATGGGCTGAATTGAGAATCCCTGGAAAGCGCTGGGGACAGCAGTACACTGGGGCAGACATGTCCTCTCTCTACAGTGACGACTCACTGCCAGCGGAGGAGGACGGAGGCCCAGCGTGCTGAGCCATGCAGAGTATACAAAGAACACAGGGGAAAAAAGGACTTGGTATAAAATGTCGTGGCCCTTTACATTTTAAAATAATTCTTTCAACAGAATAAGAAGATGCTGGGCAGGCCTAATTAAATGTTTCCACGAGCTAAATCTGCCCTTGGACATCACCTTCTGCCTCAGTGCTAAATACCATTGTAGCTGCTTTAGGATAATAAATATAACCCTGAGCTGCAGAAATCCCACACCACCATCTCTCAGCCCTAAAGAGGCTCTCTCTATCATCTCTTCCCATCCTCCAGGAAGATCCAGGAAGAAGGGCCAGAAAGAATGTATGGACCAGGGGATGGGCATGGGGTGGCATGAAAACCCATCTTCCTGACGTGACAGCTATTGTACTCATGACTTCACAACCACAGTGACCACCTGTAGAAGACTGGGCCCATAAACATTTCTTCACAGAGGAGAAGGAGTCAGAAGGCCCCACCCCTCCCTGAGAAGCTCCGCCTGGTTAGTGGTTGCTGAGAGAGAGGCAGCCCTATTCCTCAGTGGTATAGTCCCTGGTATGTTGCCCTTGTTCAAGTAAGTACCTGCTCCTTCACTTACTGTCATGCAAGAAATCACAAGGAATGCATTGAACACACACACACCGAGGGGGGGGGAAGGGAGAGACATGAAAGCAGAAAAGAAATTATCAAAGAATATTGTGTGTGTGTGTGAGAGAGAGAGAGAGAGAGAGAGAGAGAGAGAGAATAAAAATTGTGAAAGGATTGTTTTTAATTTCATGTGTATTGATGTTTGCCTGCATGCTTGTTTGTGTGAGAGTGTCAGATCCTCTGGGCCTGGAATTACAGCTGCTAGCTGCCATTCCTGTGCTAGGAGTTGAACCTGGGTTCTCTGGAAGAACAGCCAGTGCTCTTAACCACTGAGCCATCTTTCCAGTCCTGAAAGAATGTATTTTTTAAATCCCACATTTTTATGGAGATATGAAAAGAAATTGGGATTTTTACATAATTTCGCTAGAATGTACATTTAGCATTTTTCTGATTTGTTTTGCTTTAATATTGTTAAATTTGTTTTAATATTTTTTACTTATTTTTAACAATTTCTTTTTTCCCTAAATGCTAATGAGTGCTTGCTTTTGATCAGCTAGAGTGAATTTTGCTCTGTGAATTTTATCACAGTCAAAAATATTTGCATTAATCAAAACAACCCTGAGATTCCACCTCACACCAGTCAGAATGGCTAAGATTAAAAACTCAAGAGACAACAGGTGCTGGTGAGGATGTGGAGAAAGAGAAACACTCCTCCACTGTTGGTGGGATTGCAAGATGGTACAACCGCTCTGGAAATCAGTATGGCGGTTCCTCAGAAAATTGGGCATGACACTTTCAGAGGACCCTGTAATACCACTCCTGGGCATACCCAGAGGATTCCCCTGCGTGCAATAAAGACACATGCTCCACTATGTTCATAGCAGCCTTATTTATAATAGCCAGAAGTTGGAAGGAGCCCAGATGTCCCTCGAAGGAGGAATGGATACAGAAATGTGGTATATTTATACAATGGAATACTACTCAGTAATTAAAAATAATGAATTCATGCAATTTGTAGGCAAATGGTTGGATCTGGAAAATATCATCCTATGTGTGCTAACCCAATCACAAAAGAATACACATGAAATGCAATCACTGATAAGTGGATATTAATGAGCCCAGAAGCTCTGAATACTCAAGGCACAATTAGCAAATCAAAAGATTCCCAAGAAGAAGGAAGGAGAGGACCCTGGTCCTGAAAAGACTGGATCCAGTTTTGTAGGAGAGTGCCAGAACAAAGAAATGGTGTGGGGGATGATTGGGGAATCGGCGGGGTAGGTGGGAGAGGACTTATGGGACATATGGTGAGGGGTGAACTGGGAAAGGGGAAAGCCTTTGGAATGTAAACAAAGAATATAGAAAAGAAAAAAAAGAAAAAATATTTGCATTGAAGGGTGTGGGGTTGTACATCTTTTTTTTTTTATATTATATATTTATTTACATTTCAAATGACTTCCCCTTTCCTGGATCCCCCCTCCCCAAAAGTCCCATAAGCCCTCTTCCCTCCCCCTGTTCCCCAATCAACCCCTTCCCTCTTCCCTATCCTGGTAATCCCGTACACTGTTGCACTGAGCATTTCTAGGACCAGGAGCCTCTCCTTCCTTCTTCTTGGGCATCATTTGATATGTGAATTGTTTCCTGGGTATTCCAAGCTTCTGGACTAATATCCGCTTATCAGTGAGTGCGTACCATGTGTGTTCTTTTGTGATTGGGTCACCTCACTCAGGATGACATTCTTCAGTTCCACCCACTTGCCTAAGAATTTCATGAATTCATTGTTTTTAATAGCTGAGTAGTATTCCAAAGTGTAAATATACCACATTTTCTGTAGCCATTCCTCCGTTGAGGAACATCTGGGTTCTTTCCAGGTTCTGGCTATTATAAATATGGCTGCTATGAACATAGAACTTCTGGAGGAATCAGTATCCCTGACCCCAAGCAGTACTACAGAGCAATAGTGTTAAAAACTGCATGGTATTGGTACAGTGACAGGCAGGTAAATCAATGGAATAGAATTGAAAACCCAGAAATGAACCCACACACCTATGGTCACTTGATCTTTGACAAAGGAGCTACAACCACCCAGCAGAAAAAAAAGATAGTCTTTTCAACAAATGGTGTTGCTGGTTCAACTGGAGGTCAGCATGAAGAAGAATTCGAATTGACCCATTCTTATCTCCTTGTACTAAGCTCAAGTCCAAGTGGATCCTCCACATAAAACCAGATACCCTGAAACTAATAGAAAAGAAACTGGGGAAGAACCTTGAGCACATGGACACAGGGGGGAAATTCCTGAACAGAACACCAATAGCTTATGCTCTAAGATCAAGAATTGACAAATGGGACCTCATAAAATTACAAAGTAAGGCAAAGGACACTGTTAAAATGACATAACAGCAACCAACAAATTGGGAAAATACCTTTACCAACCCTACATCCAACAGAGGGCTAATATCCAAGATATACAAAGAACCCAAAAAGATAGACTCCAGAGAGCCAAATAACCCTATTAAAAAAATGGGGTACAGAACTAAACAAAGAATTTTCACCTGAGGAATATCAAATGGCTGAGAAACACCTAAATAAACTGAGATTTCACCTCACACCAGTCAGAATGGCTAACATTAAAAACTCAGGAGACAGCAGGTGTTGGCGAGGATGTGGAGAAAGAGGAACACTCCTCCACTGCTTGTGGGGTTGCAAGTTGGTACAACCACTCTGGAAATCAGTCTGGCGGTTCCTCAAAAAACTGGGCATAATACTACTGAAGAACCCAGCTATACCACTCCTGGGCATATACCCAGAGGATTCCCCAGCATGTAATAAGGATACATGCTCCACTATTTTCGACAATTTCATACACGTAGGCAATGTATCTTGATTATATCCACCCCACACTCATCCAGACCATCCCCTCCAACTACCAACGAATTTTTCTCCCACCTTCACATCTCCTTTTATTTTTAACAACCCGCTGAGTCCAGCAACTGCTGCCCGTCTATGCATGGGTTTGAAATTATGCACTGGAGCCTGGACATCTTACAGTGGCTGCATCCCTGGAAATGAGATGCACTCCCAAGGTGGAGCTCAGCAGCCATCAATGGGCAATCGCCTCTCAGTTAGGAGTCAGCTAATGAGCCTCTGACTCACCTGTGCTGGGATGCTGACTGGCTCAGTCTCACGCAGGTCTTGGTAGACAGCCATGGCTGCTGGGAGTCCATGGGGGCAGATGCCTTACCATGTTCGGAAGACAATTATTTCACAGTGCTTCTCCCCAGCATCCAGTTCTTACATTCTTTCAGCCATGTCTTCTACAATGGTCTCTAGGGAGATGAGTTATACTATTCTGTTGTGATGTTGTTGTTGTTTTTTGTTGTTGTTGTTGCTACTGTTGTTGCTGTTGTTGTTTTAACAGTAAATAGAAGGAGTTGGTGACAATGACAAGACAGGTCAAGTTAAGATTAAAATGTAGCCGGGCGTGGTGGCGCACGCCTTTAATCCCAGCACTTGGGAGGCAGAGGCAGGCAGATTTCTGAGTTCGAGGTCAGCCTGGTCTACAGAGTGAGTTCCAGGACAGCCAGGGCTATACAGAGAAACCCTGTCTCAAATAAACCAAATTAAAAAAAAAAGATTAAAATGTAATCTTAACATATACTGGAGTACAAAGGAAGTGCTAGAGAACCTGTTCCAGACAGTAAGAAAATAAAACAGGTAAGAAGCCAAACAGAAATTGATAGGAATGGAAGAGGAACTTAGTGACATTCTAACGAAAGTGAAGCCAAGCTGAGTCCCCTCCTAAAGACAAGTAGATAAGGCTTTCTTTGAGAAGAAATAAGACTCATTCCATCCGGACCAGGTCACAGTCAAGGTGGCTAGGCTATAACACATCCTAGAAGCAAAGCATCAACGATGGTCAACTGCACCATGGACTCAGAAAGTGGCAGGGCCCGAGACTGAGATGAGGCTCTGAGGGCTGTCTGCAGGGCTGCACTCTTTAAAGTTGCAGAAGGAGAATAAGCCCAGCAAAGCAAGAGTGCTCGGTGAGAAGAGCAAAGAGCTGCACGTCGATCCAAGGACACAGACGGTTTAGGAACAAATTGAGAGGAAGAAAGAGTATATTGGAACACACACAGCCCCGAAGGCCAAGGTGTTCGCTGAGACGTTAGTCTCCCTCCATTACCCTAGATCTGGCTCACCCCCAAGGTACAGCATCTGGGAGAGGCGCTACTACCCAGTTACAGCTAACGTTGTTTGATTATTTTAGTGTGTGTGTGTGTGTGTGTGTGTGTGTGTGTGTGTGTGTGCAAGTGCCCATAGAGCCTAAGAGAGAAAATCAGATCCCCTAGACCTGGAGTTACAGGCAGTTTTGAGCTGCCTGACATGGGTCTGGGAAACCAAATTCAGGTCCCCAACAAGCGCATCAAGTGCTCTTAATCACAGAACCACATCTCCAGCCCTGGAAGACATTGTTGACGGGTAGTAAACTGAGTCATTCATTTGAAGTATCACCAGGAGAATATTCTTGCCATGCCTGAGAGAGAAATTTAAGAAAAAACAGAGTTTTGGCTTGACTCTGCAAGGGCAAAGCAAGCCATGTAGAAAGGATTCGTTATTCTCAACCGCCATCTTCCCACGTTCCAGTCACTAAGATATTCCACCCCTCCCAAAAGCCTCCCATCAGTTGAGCGCGCACGCATGTTCTTAGGTCACAACTATTCATCACCGTCATTTTTTCTAAAGAGAAACAAATTAATATCTATTGGAAACAGGAAGAAAATGAAGCAGTCTCAGTGAGGAATTTAGTGGACCTGAGATGCACATATTCAGAAACTCCCTCCTCCCCATTAGTCCTCCCCCCCCTTTATCCATTATGTGGGATTAGTTCTTTGTAAATTTGGATTTGTACTGATGAATTAAAATCTTGGCAAGCACCATTCCTGCTGACTGGGTGCTTCTTTGTGCTCTTTGTAAGACCTATAACTCATTGCACCTGTTGCTTCTGAATGGGTTCTCGTGTAAGGGTGTGTGTGTGTGTGTGTGTGTGTGTGTGTGTGTGTTTATTGCAAAAGAAATATCTCCAGAATGAGAGTAGAGATTGGAAAACAGAGGATTGAACTATAGGAGCAAGTGAAGATCTTTTCAGGAAAACAAAAACAACAAAAACAAAAACAAAACAAAAAACCAAAACAAAACAAACAAAACAAAAATCACCAGGGAAAGCTCTAAGAAGCACAGTGTATGTCGGAGTTCGTTGTTCATTTTCACATGAGGAAGGTATATTGTAAGGACCCCTGCAGTTCAAGCTGGCAACTCTGCACTTTCCCCGGCATCAAGAAAAGAATACAGTGGTCCTCCACTTAAAATAGCACAGTCTCCTTAGGAGGTCAGTCTGGGTCTCTGTGATTGAATAGTAATTTGCCCTGGATGGCATGCCGACTAGTGTGAGGCAGGACGTGAGAGTCCTCAGGCCCAGACAAACAGTTCTATGCTAGCTTTTTTGGCTATTGTTCTTTAAGATAAACAGTAACCAGATGCACAGATGCAAGCACTGTGCAGGAGACTCCATATTTTATCACGTTTCACATTTCTTAAAACTTACATCATAATCTATGTTAGAAGGAAGTTATTTTTTTTCCAATGAAATGTTTTTTTTTAATGGGAAAAATAGAATGTGGCCTCAGATATATATCTTAGTATCTGAATAAACAGCTCTACAGAACAAACATTTTTGGTTTTATGAGTTATATATTATTTATGAGATAATCATTCAATATATTAAAGATCAGGCCATTAGTTTCATAAGACAGTACATTCTCTCCTTTTATTTGCCAACCAGAGCTCTTTTTGGGATGGAAATTGGCCAAATGGAGCAAGAAGAATCTTCCTTGAGACTTCTATTAGTTTTCCTTCTCTCTGCTCTTTTCCTTCTTCTCCACTGCTCCCACCTCCAGCGCCACCCTTAATGAGCTTTTCCTGGGCATCTTTGAACTAGTCCGTATGATATTGATATTCTATATAGGCCTCCAAAGAGGTAGA
Source organism: Apodemus agrarius (assembly GCA_964023405.1). Lineage (NCBI taxonomy): Eukaryota > Metazoa > Chordata > Mammalia > Rodentia > Muridae > Apodemus > Apodemus agrarius. Next base: position 98,416,217 of record OZ030009.1, on the reverse strand, counting down.
ATGAATGTGGACCTAGAGATAGGAACATCTCTCATATACTGGAAAGTGACAGCCATTTGGGGGAGGGGGGTGTAGACATTGTTGTATAAGTTTTAGGTCACCAGAAATGTGAAAAGAGAGCCGGTACCCGGTAATGGCTAGCCTCTGAGAGGCTTGGGCATCTATGTCTCATTGTCCCAGTGTGTCTGCCCTGCCTGGATGTTGCCAGCCTCTTGAATTTGCTTTCAGTGTGTCTTCTAAAGTTTGCTGCAAACTTGGTCTCAGAGTCATGGTATTGGGAATTGGTGGAATCCTTCACAGGTGGAGACTTTTAAGGAACCCGTAAGTCAACTCTTGGTGCATGCTATTCTTGAAATAAATTAAGGTAGTTGTTTTTACTGTCCTTTAGTATTCACAGAGGGCTGCTATGAGAGCCTGAGCATGGCACAACCAGGCCCCCCCTCTTCATTTGTGCCAGTGTGGACGAATCTATGTACACTGAGATCATGCAGCCAAAGCACAGGTCCAGAGCTGTTGCCAGCTGCTGAGACTTTCAACCTACAAAACTACAAGCTAGATTAACCACTTCTCTATATAAAGTTAGCTTGCTTCAGATATTTCATTATGTTAACACGAAACTCACTCATTCTGTCTTAGAGCATTCAGGTTGTTAGGGAAAAAATTTCCTTTCTTTCTTTTTTTCTTTCTTTCTTTTTTTTTTTTTCCAAGACAGGGTTTCTCTGTGTCGTCCTGGCTTTCCTGGAACTCATTCTATAGACCAGGCTGGCCTTGAACTCAGAAGTCCACCTGCCTTTGCCTCCCAAGTATGGGATTAAAGGTGTGTACCACCCCTGCCCAGACAAAATTTCTTAGAGTAAGTAATTTATAAATGACATGAATCTATCACTTAGTTAGTTCCGAAGGGTGTGAAGTTCAAGATGAAGGCGCCACCAGAGCTAATATCTGCTGAGGGCTTCGTGGCAGCTTCTATCTGGATCCTTATACATTGAAAGAGAATAACAAGAACCTTTGCTCACTGTGTGTGTGTGTGTGTGTGTGTGTGTGTGTGTGTGTGTGTGTTACATATACAAATGTGCAATTGTGTTACACATATGCATAAGCCAGAATAGGATGTTACATATCTTCTCCGATTGTTCCACACTATTATCTGGACACCAAGTCTCTCGCTGAACCAGAAGTTTACTGCTTTCTGCTAGGTTGGTTGGTCAGCAAGCTCTCAGGTTCCACCCATCTCCACCAACACCCCATCCTCAGTTCTAGGGTTACAGACACACATCCAGGCCTGGCTTTTTATGTGGGCACTAAGGATTCAAAATCAGGTCCTCGTGCTTAAATCAAGCACTCTACCCCACTGAGCCACCTCCCTTTATAAATGAAGAACACTCAAGGTGCCTCTGCTGCTAGTGGGTAGCAGAACTAGGCTTAAAAATCACACAGTCTAGAGCCCCTGGTGTTATATAGTGTGCGCTGTGTCCATGCTCAACTGAGTGCTGTGCTACATGTTAAGATGCACAATGAAAGGGCTGGAGAAATGGCTCAGCGGTTAAGAGCACTGACTGTTCTTCCTAAGGTCCAGAGTTCAAATCCCAGCACCCACATGGTGGCTCACAACCATCCATACTGAGATCTGACACCCTCTTCTGGTATGTCTGAATGCAGCTACAGTGTACTTAAAATATAATAAATAAACAAATCTTTTTTAAAAAAAGATGCACAATGAATAGGATATTATCTATTTGTTGCTGTTTTATTTTATTGGATACAGGGTTTCATGTATCCCAGGCTGGCCTCAAACTCACTATATAGCTGATAATGACTTTAAACTTCTAATCGTCCTGCTTCTAACCCCTGAGTGCTAGGATTACAGGTATTGACAACCATACTCAGTTTATGCAATAATAAGTAAGGATCAAAGCCAGAACTAGAGAGTATTCTACTAACCTGAACTATATCTTCAGCCATGCCATTGTTCGTAAGGAGTTTATAATTGATGCAGAAGATAGACACATAATTACAGTAAGATCGAATAGTGCTGGCTTCTCTGCATCTCGATTACTGGGATTGTATATCCTGCAGGATACTAAGGCAGTATTTACAAAAGCAAGAAACGGCTGTGATGACCATGAGTTTTTTTTTTTATCAACATGAGCCATCGAAAAGGAGATGAAGAAGAATTAGTCATGGTAATTGAAAGAAAAGTCTAGAATGCTAGTTTGTACTTTTATCCCTCAAGTTTTGATCTAGTTTATGAAACTATAACAAATACCTAAGACAAGCTAACCTTGAGAAAGAAAGAATGGAAGGAAGGAAGGAAAGAAGGAAGGGAGGGGGAGGGAGGGAGGGAGGGTAAGAATGAAAAGAACAGAGAAAAAAGGAAGGAAGGAAAGAGGGAGGGAAGGAGAAAGGAAGGAAGGGAGGAAGGAAGGGACTTATTTGGATCAGAGATTTTGAGGCTGACTGAAAGTTCAAACTACTACAAAAAAAATTCAGAACTACCACAGATTTGAAAATAAGAGGCTGAAAAGGCAGAATATATTGGAGAAAAAAAAAGATGACTTTGGAGAGGCTGCATTTGAGAGGGGTAAAAATGTAAAATGGGTGGCCAATATGGACATTTACCTACTGTCAGAAAGATTCCATGAAAAACTGCAAATCTCCCTATTTCTTTGACTGTCAGTGTGGAGAAGTGTGGAACCAGAGGGCGATCTTAGGTATCATTCCCTGGACACCATCCACCTTGTTCTTTGAAATGTCCTGGACCTCACTAAACAATCTAGGCTAGTTAGATAGCAAGCACCTAGGATGTGTCTATCTCTTTCTATCAGCATGGGGAGACATTAACATGCCCCAATTTTTTTTCAGTGTTAGTTCTGGGGAATAAAACTTAGATCTTCATGTTTAGGAGGTGAGTACTTTCCCAACTGAGCAATTATATCACCCCCTTTCCCACTTTTTTACATGACCTTTAAACCTTCAATGATTCTCTCCTGAGGATAAAAATACCACCTTGAAATCTTTAATAATCTCACTAATGTCTACATTAAGGGCCTCAATCTCATCGTTCCTGGCTTCTATCATACATTCCAGCCACTCAAAGGGAATAAATTGCATTCATTGGGTTTCCTGGACTTATTTTTTCCTACTCTGTGTGTTTTTCAGAACCAAGTTCAGAACATTGTGACAAAAGTAGACTATGGAACACAACTTACCCTGAATCTTTAGTACAGGTAACAAAGATAAGACAGACATCCAGGAGCTATGACCCACACGGGAACATTGCAATAAAAGTCAGGAAATCTGTTCTCAGTCTTCGTCAGAGGCATTTTCCTTTCACAAATAGCTTGGCCTTTCTCCATGTTAGCCTCGGACTCCTCACCTGTTTGAGGAGCATGGAATGCTATAGCTCTCAGCACATTAAAAAGATGCAATAGAAAAGAAAAAAGAAAAAAAAGATGCAATAGGATGGAAAATGTAAAGACACCATGTGTTTCATTACTGTAAGGAAATGCAGCTCAACCCATACTGCTGCTGCACATATGTGAAAGTGGAAAAACAGCCTTAAAGGTGCAGATGAAAATAAGAACTAATCCAAATCTTTCCAGCTCAAACATCCAACCTTCATCAACATAAGAATATAGTAATTTTTACAGCACTCACTGTCTCTCTTCTGTTGGGGTTGGAGATGGCCAGGGAAATCACCAGGACTTCTACTCTGGTCTTACAAGGGAAAAATTATGACAGTCTGAGGGTAGCCATTGATTTAGATATAGAGAGAATATAAACTTCCAACAGTCACTGACTTCACTGTCAGAAGTAGTACTGCAGAATTGGAGGGCTATGTGCTGCCTTAACTAAGGAGTGTTGTTTTTATATAGACCATTCCAGGGTTGTTAAAGTCAATGGCTAAGGTGAGGGAAGGGCTAACCAAGGGGAAGAGAGAGAACAGAGCCAGGGCTGGTTCCAGTCTCCTCCCTTTAACTCCTCCCCTAATCTATAACCTCCTGCATATCTGCCCTGTTAGGACTCTTAATTGTTCTCCTACTATTGTTGACCTTTGGCCCCTACATTTTGAACCACTTGTCACTATTGTTAAGAAACATATAAGTGCAGTACAGTTAATGATCTTAAAGCAGAGACCAGGAGTATGAGCTATCAGAATACCAGCAATTGCTACAGGATTGAAGCATGCACAAAGAAAAGGGCGGAATGAAAGGGTTAACTCAGGAACTCTGGGAAAGTCAAGAAACACTTGCTCCTCCCAGAAGGGAGAAGCTAAATTACATTCTTCAGACAACAGGAAGGTTCCTGCCACTAGGGAAGGCCCAGAGTCCATTGGCCACCTACCTCATCCCCTAACAACCAATTAGTTTAAAGGTAACATTGTTCTGCCAATCACATTGTGCCTAATGGCGGCTGCCCTGAAGACTGTATAAAGGCCCACACAGCCCGCTGCATGTGATCATTCTCTCTCCATGTGCAGGGCAACCCCAGCATGCTGGATTAAATAAAAATCCTCTTGCTTTTTGCATCAAAAAAAGAATATAGTAATTTTAATTCAATAAAATAAAATATAACCTGTGCCTTCCAAATCTATTTCTATACTTCTTGGAAAATACAAAATACTAAACAGGATAGTACAGATATTTCAAAGATGTCATTATCAAATCAACTGAGAGTCACAGAAAGCTTTATGAAAATACTAGTTTAAATCTTTGACTTTTCTATGACTCAAGAACTTCACACTACCGCCCCCCACAAAGTTGTTGTCTTACATAAAAGTTCAAAAAAAGCCAAACATCACACCAGGCAAGATGTGACAATTGCTGCAATAGTGGCATGATGGTTAGAGGAGAAACCAATCACTTGGATTTGAGGCCAGTTCCACAGAAGCAGTTCACATCTAGAACTATAAATCTAGTCAGTAGTTCCTGCCTCTGATGTCATAGACCATAGTCGAAAACTACTATTGTTGCTGCTGCTAAATGGACACCACAGTCCTGCCAAATTGCCTTTGAAACATTTAGGTCCTGCATATTAGTGCTGATGAAAGCTATGGTAATGAAAGCCTTTTTCATTACCAGTGGAGCCAGGTGACTGTTTAATGTTCAACTTTAAATAGGATATCTATATAACACCCCAAGGCTCAGATAACAACACAGAAGAAGGAGCAGACCACATGCAGCAGCCAGAGGAAGGGTTCAAGCATTGTGGAAACTGTTTTCTTGAAGAACATGGATGTTGCACTCTGGAATTCCAATAGTCTGTGATCACCCATGTAAGACCTTTACAAGATTGGGCCTATCAACATGGAATAGGAAAGGGTTTAGGGAGCACCATATTTCTTTGAGGATCTATAGACCATTAATGATTGTAATGAAAAGGACAGATATTTTCCTCAGTTGTGTAGCCACTGGTAAATTGTTCATATTCCTGTAAATATCCAAAGCACATTATGTCAAAAGATTGTCCCTAAAGCCAGAAATTAATCCTAAATATTTGGATAATATTCGAGGAGAGTTTATTTCAAGACATTGCCTTCCAAAACCATCCTTGAGGAGAAATCTCTGCAGGAAGGCAGGTAGGAGATGGGACAGTAAGAATCCAGCTCCAAGCTTCCTCAAACAGGCATGCATGGCATAATTTAGCTGTGCAGCAAAGATCAGTAGCTCATGACATAAGTATTCATTTCATTTTAATGTTTTCTATTTAATGGTTCCATTTGATGGTTGTCTGTATGTCTATGATAGTTTTGTTCTGGCAGTAAGTTGCTTTGTTAAGTTTTAAGGTTGCTCTGTATGTTTCTTTTTATTAGATATATTCTTTATTTACATTTCAAATGATTTCCCCTTTCCTGGCTCCCCTCCCCCAAAAGACCCATAGGCCCTCTTCCCTCCCCCTGTTCCCCAATCAACTCCCTCCCACTTCCCTGTCTTAGTAAGCCTTTCCAGCATCAGGGGCAACTCCTTCCTTCCTTCTTGGACATCATCTGATATGTGAATTGTGTCTTGGGTATTCCGAGCTTCTGGGCTAATATACACTTATCAGTGAGTGCATACCATGTGTGTTCTTTTGTGATTGGGTTACCTCACTTAGGATGATATTTTCTAGTTCCACCCATTGGCCTAAGAATTTTATTAATTCATTGTTTTTAATAGCTGAGTAGTATTCCATAGCGTAAATGTACCACATTTTCTGTGTCCATTCCTCCTTTGAGGAACATCTGGGTTCTTTCCAACTTCTGGCTATTATAAATAGGGCTTCTATGAACATAGTGGAGTATGCGTCCTTATTACATGCTAGGGAATCCTCTGGGTATATGTTCAGGAGTGGTATAACAGGGTCCTCCAGTAGTATCATGCCCAGTTTTCTGAGGAACAGCCAGACTGATTTCCAGAGTGCTTGTACCAGTTTGCAGTCCCACCAACAGTGGAGGAGTGATCCTCTTTCTCCACATGCTCACCAGCACCTGCTGACTCCTGAGTTTTTGATCTTAGCCATTCTGACTGGTGTGAGGTGAAATCTCAGGGTTGTTTTGATTTGCATTTCCCTTATGACTAAGGATGTTGAACATTTCTTTAGGTGCTTCTCAGCCATTCAATATTCCTCAGTTGAGAATTCTTTGTTTAGCTCTGTACCCCATTTTTAATAGGGTTATTTGGCTCTGTGGAGTCTAACTTCTTGAATTCTTCGTATATATTGGATATTAGCCCTCTGTCAGATGTAAGGTTGGTAAAGATCTTTTCCCAATTTGTTGGTTGCCGTTTTGTCCTTTTGACAGTGTCCTTTGCCTTACAAAAACTTTGTAATTTTATGAAGTCCCATTTGTCAATTCTTGAGACCTCAGAAGATGGAAAAATCTTCCATGCTCATGGATTGACAGGATTAATATAGTCAAAATGGCCATCTTGCCAAAAGCAATATACAGATTCAATGCAATCCCCATCAAAATCCCAACTCAATTCTTTATAGAGTTAGAAAGAGCAATTCTCAAATTCATCTGGAATAACAAAAACCCAGGATAGCTAAAACTATTTTTGTTATTATTAAAACAGAGTAAAAGAACTTCTGGGGGAATCAGTATCCCTTACCTCAAGCGATACTACAGAGCAAGTATTAAAAACTGCATGGCATTTGGTACAGTGACAGTCAGGTAGATCAATGGAATAGGATTGAAGACCCAGAAATGAACCCACACACCTATGGTCACTTGATCTTTGACAAAGGAGCTAAAACCATCTAGTGGAAAAAAAGATAGCCTTTTCAACAAATGGTGCTGGTTCAACTGGAGGTCAACATGCAGAAGAATGCGAATCAATCCATTCTTATCTCCTTGCACTAAGCTCAAGTCCAAGTGGATCAAGGACCTCCACATAAAAGCAGACACACTGAAACTGATAAAAAAAGAAACTGGGGAAGAGCCTTGAGCACATGGGCACAGGGGGAAAGTTCCTGAATGGAACACCAATAGTTTATGCTCTGTACGTTTCTTCACTCAATCTACTTTACTACAAGGCATTCTTTACTAAACCTTTTATCCATAGCTCACCTATTTCACTGCTCACTCCTATGGCATTTCTGCTTTTTCTTACCCTTACCTCATCCCCTTTTTATGTCTGGATTATAATCTTTCATTGCTTTAACATTCTCTAAAATCTATGTAGCCTACCAGCACACCAACTTTCTCCTTTCAGGTACCTTATACATCTCAATTATTTAAAGAAAATCAATCTAATACTAATCTCTATATTCACCCATGTAATATCCCTCTCAATTTTAATTTTAGTAATTAACTAATTTTAATTTTAACAATTAACATACTAGTCTACTCCATACTATGCTTGTTTTGTTTGTTTGTTTGTTTGTTTGGTCGGTTGGTTGCTTGGTTGGTTGGTTTGGTTTGGTTTTTTGTTGTTTTGTTTTCTGTCCTCCAACAGTTTTGAAAGTGTTAATGTTCTCACAGTAAAAGTTATCCTAACAAATGACATTCTACTCAGGGAGTGAGATAAATTCCACACCAGGCATTTTGAGCCTCTAGACTAAGGAACTATTTTCTGAACTATTCACCTCAACTAAGCCACATCCAAGTCCCTTGTCATCTTATAAAGTTGAACATTACAAGCACTTCAACTGAAAGAATATGCTGATAGAAAAATTACCAAGCAATGAAATAACCCCAGGTTTGTAAATCTCTATACATAAGGCAAAGTAACATAAGAAACACAAAACCCAAGGTGACACACACACAACTCCTTCAAAAATATACAAATCTGACAATAATGGCATCAAGCAAGAGTGAATTAGATGAAATCCCAGATAAAGAACTCAAATGAATGCTCAAAGAAGAAAGGAAAAAAAACAAGCCAACACAAGACATAAAAGGGGACCAAAAAATAGAAATTATGAAGAAATGCTGATATGTAATGCTGGGAATAAACAACAAAATAAATCAAATTTAAAAAGCTCTATGGATCTATCACCAATAGAATAGATAAAGGTAAAAAAATATATATATGCGCATGTGGAAAAGATGAGGAAATTGGAGGTACAAAATGAAGTTAAGATGAAACAGAAGTTAACAGTGGAAATTCTAAACTATACATAACATTCTGTAAATACAAAATTTATAGACATAAAAATAAAAAACATTGCTCTAAATTCATAGAAAACATTTTCAAATGAATCTTGCTCCTCCCAAAAATGTAGTTTGAGGAAAATGATGCCAATCCAAGTACAATGAACATTTAAAACAGCAAAAACAAAAACAAAACAAAACAAAACAGAAAAGAAACTTCCTTCATAATTTCTATAATTAAATTATTGAATAAAGAAAAGATTCAAGGTCACAAGCAAGAAACAGCAAGCAGACATAAAAGACTAACAGTAGCATTAAATATCCTAGTAATATGCTTGCTCTGGGTAGTTGGATGAGTAGTTCGTTGGTTGGTTGGTTGGTTGGTTGGTTGGTTGGTTGGTTGGTTAGTTGTATGGTTGATTGGTTGGTTGGTTGGTTGGTTGGTTAGTTGCTTGGTTGCTTGGTTGTTTGGTTGGGGCTGGTTTGGTTTGGTTTGGTTTTTTGTTATTATTGTTGTTCTTGTTCTTGTTCTTGTTTAAATTTTCAACTAAAAATTTAAAAGCCAGAAAGGTTTGGATTGATGTATTTCTTTTTTTTTTTTCTATATTCTTTGTTTACATTCCAAAGGCTTTCTCCTTTCCCAGTTCCCCCCTCACCATATGTCCCATAAGTCCTCTCCCTCCCCACTTCCCAATACCCCCCCCCCGGCCATCATTTCTCTGTTCTGGTACTCTCCACTGTCTGGTGGCCTGAGTCCCCAGAGGTCTTAAACTCGGCTACCTGGTTCTGCCTGCTAGATCCAAACAGCCATGAAGATGGTGGAGGCTGCAGGAAGTGCAGGGTCCCCCCTCAGGACACAGAGCCCATTCCTGGCCAGGGCACCTGAACCGCTGCTCTGCGCGGTTCCTCCTCACAGATCGCTGTCTGGCAGCCTCTGGATTGATGTATTTCAAGTACTAAAAGATAATAATTGGCAACCCAGATTAATATACCCAAAGGCTAAAGGAATTTATCACCACTAAATCAGCTCTACAGAAGATACTTAAAGGGATTCTTCAGACTGAAGAGAAGCAAGAATGAATCCATCCATGAGGCCACAGAAAATCATGCCATAATAATCATTAAACAGAAGAGGAGGGAGATAAGGAGGAGAAAAAAATCCAAAAAATATAAAATCAAAAGTGAGAGAAATTAATATACTTTGAAGAATAACTGTATATTTATTAATAGTCTCTATTTCCCAATCAAAAGACACGGGTTAGTTGGGTTGGTAAAAAAAAAAAAAATCAGAAACCATTGATTCTAATTATATATCTCACCACAAAAGACAGACATTACCTTAGGGTAAAAATATGGGGAAAATATTTTATGAAAATTGGCTTAGGAAACAAGTTGGCGTCATTGTTATAATATTTGACAAAATGAATTTCAAACCAACTTTAGTGAGAAAAGAAAAAAAATAATTTCATATTGATTAAGGAACAACCCATCTACACATGTACACATATGTACATGATTCTACACATATAGGCCCCAAACACACATGTACCTAATTTCATAAAACAAATACTGTCATGTGTATAGTCACAGATTAGCCCACCAAAATAGGTCTCCCCCCAAAAAAAATAAACAGAACTATATGAATGAAATATATACAGATAGACTTTTTTTGAGACAGGGTTTCTCTGTATAGCCCTGGCTGTCCTGGAACTCACTCTGTAGACCAGACTGGCCTTGAACTCAGAAATCTACCTGCCTCTGCCTCCTAAGTACTGGGATTAAAGGTGTGTACCACCACTGCCCAGCTCAGATAGACTTAAAAGACATTTACAGAACATTCTATCCAAACACTGAACATTTTTCTCAATATCCCATAGAATTTTCTTTAAAATATATTAAATATTAGAAAACAAAGCAAATCACAACAAATATAGGAAATTGATATGATTCCTTTTATTTTATCTGATTAAAATGTAATAAGACTACAGATCAACAATCAACAAAATCCTGGAACATTCACTAAGTGCATGGACATTAAATGACACACTACTAAATAAATGGTCCTTGAAGAAATCAAGAATGAAGTTTCTTAATTTCTTAGAATACAATGAAAATGACATCAAAACATACTGAAACTTATGGAACATGATGTCTCTATAAATGTAAAGGAAACATTTATATATCTATGGAAAGGTTATAGCTCTAAGTGCACACATTAATAAATTCGAGTGAGCCAGGAGGTCGTAATACACATCTTTAATTACAGCACTCAGGCAAATATCTGAGTCCCAGGACAGCCAGAACTACACAGAGAAACCAATTCTCACAAAAAGAAAGCAAGAAAGCAAGGAAGGAAGGAAGGAAGGAAGGAAGGAAGGAAGGAAGGAAGGAAGGATACTCAAATAAATAACTTGATACTCGTTAGTGACTTGGAACAATAAAAATAAGAAAAAAAAACTAGATCAATAGATAGGGAAGTGGCAAGATGCTTCAGTGAATAAGGGTGCTAACTACCAAGTCTGAGTGTAATCCCTGGAAATCATAGCAAAGGAAAGCACTGACTTCTTCAAGTTGTCCTTCAACCCTATGGTACTTGTACCCATATCCACATCCATGCTTGTAAATAAATAATCAGTAGATGAAACTTACTAAAATCAACATAGAAATTAATAAAATAAAAAACACAAAGGAGCAAGGCAATAAAGAGTTGGTTCTTAAAAAGATAATGCATATGAATTACTGAAATTAAGTCAAGATTAGATAAAAAATTTTAAAGATATCTATAATACTCAGTGATATTAAAGTAGTAATTAAAAATCTACTTCTTAAAAGTGTCCATGGTCTACATGGATTCATTAGTAGATTTTGCCAGGATTTCAAAGCACTAAGAGATCAATGTTTCCTGAATTATTCTATAAAATAGAAAAGAAAGGAACATTACCAAAAATCATATGTAGTATTATTACTCTCCTATTTAAACAAAAAAAAATCTATCACAAAATGAAACTTACAAGTTAATTTTTGTGATGAACATGGACACAAAAATTCTCAAAAAAAAAAAAAATCCCGCAAAGCAAACTTAAGAATAAAACAAAAAGATCATTTACCACAATGCTGAACATTCGCCATGAAGTTGAGCTTGTTCTAGAGATGCAAGGATGATTCAACACAGATAAATTAAGAATGTTTCAAATTTCTTGGACTCAAGGACAGAAATCACATGTTCATTCCAGTAGATACAACAAAGGCTTTGACAAATCCAACATTTTTGCACATTAAAAGTCCTAAAGAAAGATAGGCAGTGGTGGTACAAGCCTTTATTCCCAGAACTTGGAGGCATAGACTGGTAGATATCTAAAGATCTCTGAGTTCAAAGCCACTCTGGTCTATAGGTTTACAGAGCAAGTGCCAGGACAGCCAAGGCTACATAGATAAACTCTGGCTCAAAAAAAAAATCCTAAAGAAATTCAAAATAGAAGGAATATACCTCAACATAATAAAAGCTATATATAACATCTATCCAGTGTTGTATTAAATGAGAAAGAACATCAGGCATCTCCACTAAACTTGGAACTAAGATAATGCTTTCCACTTTCTCTTCTCTTATTCAGTGTGTTTTGAAACATCTTAGCTGGTGCAATGAGACAGAAGCAAGTAAAGGAATATAAAAAAGAAGGAAGTCAAAGTGTCCCCATAGGCAGATGACACAGTTCTATAAGCTAAAGGCTCCACGAGAATACCCTCCAGACAAATAAGCACTTTCAGCAAAGTGTCAGTATACGAAATCAACATACAAAAAACTCAGTAATCGTCCTATATGCCAATGACTCTTACTGAAGAAGAAATCAGGGAAACTCCATTCACAATAACAAACAAAACAAATCAGAAGAAAAAGAAAAAAATATGAGAATGATCTTAATCAGGGGTATGAAAAACCTCCACAAGGAAAACTTTAAAACACTGAAAAGGGAAACAGAAAGACACAGGCGAAATGCTTCCCATGTTCATGGACTGGAAGAACCAACACAGCGAGAATGTCTAACCAACCAAGGACAATTTACAAATTCGGTGCAAACTAGTCAAAAGCCCAGTGACATTCTTCACATAAAAGGAAGAGACAAACTTAAAATCCACACTGAAGCACAAAAGATCCCAGACACCCAAAGCAATTCCTAGCAGAAAAAGAAAACTTTTAGAACATCTTCATAGCCAGATTTTAAGTTATACTACAAAGCATATTAATAAAAACTTCATCATACTGACAAAAGCAGACACGGAGCTAAGAAACAGAATGAAGGACCTAGATAGAAGGCTATACCACCATCACTTGTCGGGTGAACAGCATATTCCACCAAGGGTGCTGGGAAAACTGGATAGCTACATGTAGAACACTGAAAGTAGATGCTGAACTCTCACCCTCCATAAAAGTCAGCCTCAAAGGGATGAAGGACTTGACCCAGAAACTCTGAAACTCCTAAAAGAAACACTGAAGCGCTCATTTCAAAGCACAAGAAGGGAATTTCTGCATGAGACTCATGAAATAAGGCTGATGTCATCAAATGACTAAATTTGATGTGAAATGAAATTAACTAAGTGAAATGAAAAAGTTCTGCACACACCAAACCCAGACCTATCGCTGATGCCAAGAAGCGCTTGCTGACAGGAGCCTGATCTGGATGTCTTCTGAGAGGCTCAGCCAGAGCCCTAACAACACAGATATGGATGCTTGTACACAACCATCAGACTGAGCAGGGGGACCACAATGGAGGAGTTAGGGGAAGGACTGAAGGAGTTGAAGGGGTTTGCAACCCCATAGGAAGAACAATATCAACCAACCAGATCCCACCCACCGACCAAGAGCTTCCAGGGACTAAACCACCAACCAAAGAATACACAGGGAGGGACCCATGGTTCCAGCTGCATATGTAGCAGAGGATGGCCTTGTCTGGCAACGAAGGGAGGGGAGGCCCTTGGTCCTATGAAGGCTTGATGCCCCAAGCATAGAAGAATGCTAGGGCAGTGGGGCAGGAGTGGGTGGGAGGGTGGGGGAGCACCCTCATGGAGGCAGGGGAAGGGGGAATGGGATGGGGAGTTTTGGAGAGGAAATCCAGAAGGGGGATAACATTTGAAAAATAAACAAAATAAACAATAAAAAGGAAAACATAAAAAGTTCTGCACTAAAAAGGGAAAAAGCAGCTAATAGAAAGGGAGCAGATCTTTGCTCTCTGTATATTGGACAAAGAGTTTGTACCTGATATAGATAGATGGATGTATAGATAGATAGATAGATAGATAGATAGATAGATAGATAGATAGATAGATAGATGATGGGTAGATAGATACATAGATATATACATAAATACATAGATAGATAGATAGATAGATAGATGATACATACATACATACATACATACAAACAGACAGATATACAGAGATACATAGATACATAAATACATAGATAGAAGAATCATGGATTGAACAGATTTCCTTTTTCTATTGAATATCGTCTTCATTTACATTGAACAGATTTCTCAAAAGAAGTACAAATGTCTAATAAAAATTTCCTTTACATGTTCAACATCAGAGAAATGCAAATTAGAGCTGCTTTGTGGTGGGGAAGTTGGAGAGGGTCATGCTGTGATCCTCTTCCTCTTCCTCTTCTACTGGTCAGTTGTCCTCGGAGGTCAGAGTAAGTCATGGGATCCCATGGAACTGGAGTTACAGGCTGTTTCAAGGTACCATGTTGGTGCTGGGACTGAACCCTGGTCTTCCACAAGAGCAACAGTGCTTTTACCCACTGAGGCTTCTCTCAAGGCCCAAAACATTCTTTTGTTTAAAAAAAAAAATCTTGATAATAGAGCAGCCTCCTCCCCCGACTGGCTGGAGCACACTGTATCCCAGCAACTCTCAGCACTCAGCAGACCCACTCTAACATCGTCTTCTGGATAGCCGCCCTGGTAGCATTTAGAAGTTAACTCTTCTCACTATAAATACAGTGCCAACGTAAGAGATGAGCCACACTGGGTCTACATCTCCACTCCTTACGGTTTTCATTTGGGGCTGTATTTAAAACCCACAGGTGTTTTCTCTATTCACGCTCATTTCCCTGTCCCTCATAGGCTGCAGTCCAATTCAGACTTTCCCAAATATACCCCGCAGGCTCGGTGAACATCTATCTAACCATTTTCTTGATGGAGCAACCCATAAGCAATAAATATGTATGCTAATTCAAAAATTTATGCATTCATTAACTCATAAAGCATTCCTGAACACCTCTTGTATGTCAGGCTATATGTTAGGACTTGAGAGTGGATGAGACAGAGTCCCTGCCGTGAAATGTCCACATTCAACTTCCTTGAGGAGACAGGCAAATACATAACTCAGCTCAATTCCACAGAAAAGCTGTAACACGAGCCTGTGCAAGACACAGAGACAGCGAGGGTAAGCGAAGCATGCTTCCTGGAGGGGTATGATGGCCAGCTTCAGAGAGAAGGTAATATTTCAGCTCTTCTGAAAGAATGAGCAAAGTCTCTGGCTGGAGTATTGCAGTCAGTGCTAGGCAGAAGGAACTGTGGAAAAGTCTAGAAACATGGCGACACTTCTGACTATGCCTTCGCCTGTGCTAAGAGTCTGTCGCTCATTGAGTGGGCACAGCTGTTAGATATTAGCCTGGCAAGGGAAGCTGGGCTCAGATCAGAAAATGTTTTGAGCATCCTTCTAGAAAGAATATTTTTGCCCAGTAAGTAACATAAATATGGAAAGATTTCATTGCAGAATGACTCAGCTACAGGGATGAAAAGATCTGAGAAGAGCAGTCATTGTTAAAGATGGGACAATCAGTAGGACATGTCCAAAGAGTCAGAGCGAACTCCACAGGTGAACGTGGATTCAAAAGGTGTTCAGGATAATTGACAGCATTCATTAACAGACTGGGTCTATAACACCTTGTGTTCACCATACATATTTTGGTCCCATATATGATCGATAAGGCCCCCGATATGTGAGTGAAATGACACACAACTAAATGAAATTATTATCACTGGTTTCTAAGGAGCAGCAGTGAGGTACTGGACAGAAGTCATTCTCTCTGGGCGCCGACTTGGTGTTTGCATGTGATGGCGTGCTCCTTCCGCGGTAGGAAGGACCTTACACAAAGCCCTTACCTTTGCTCTTCGTTTGTCTCCCAAGCAGCATGCTGGCGAGGATGGTTGTTGCCAAGGTTCCTCCAGTCCTTACATTCTGTGAATCAAACACTTGGGACTGGTGGTCACCATGCCCTTGCCTCCGGCTGAGTCACCTCTGAGGCAAGTGTTCTTTGGTGTTGAGTGGGAAACACAGAATCACTGACGTCACACCCTAAGTTCCAGTCTCAGGAGGCAACGATAAGTAGGTCAGGTCTGAAGTTGGGACAGATACCAGAGGCAACTCCCCTCCAGTGCTTTGCCTGGATGGTACAGAAGAGTTGCCCCTACTTCCTCAAGGAAAGGGCCCCTGGACTTTGCCCTCTTCTTCAGAGGAAAAACCCTTTCCCCCAGCCTGAGCATATGTGTCTCTGAAATTCCTTTATGTTATTTTTCTGTTTATATCAGTTCCCATGACTAATGTGCCTACTGATACTATCCTAAGACTTTCCTACAAGATGCCTACGGTTTCCTTACTGCCTGCTGTCCTGAGTGTGGCCAAGATCCCCAATCCACAGACAGCAACAAGATGTCCCCTTCAGGGTCTTAGCCTATAAAGGCCTCCACCTCTGCCTCTTCACCTGCCTGTAACTTAGTGAAGCCTACTGTGTACTACCAAAGCCTACTGTGTACATCGGAGACTCCCAGACTCCCCACAGCAACACCACAAAGTGAACATCACTTCTCTACTTTAATGATGCAGAGAATGAGGTTTGGTGGTTCATCAAAGGCTGGACTAGGATGTAGCCCAGCCAGGCCTCAAACTGAGGGTCTGTGGTTTCTAGTCCACCATTGAAGGTATTCTCCTTCAATGACCATAGCTAAGCCCTAAATAATATTCTGCTTGAGTGTGAACCATCTGGACCACCACTAAGCAAATTCAGTGTCTTCTTTCACCTAAGAAAAGCATGGTCTGGTTTAACTTCAGTCCTAAAAATCAAAAAATAAAATAAAATAAATAAATGGGATACAGTTCACCAACTAAAGCACATTAAAGCTGGACCTCTCGGTTCCTCCTGATTTTCCCCCAATCAAGTTGTAACTTACGGGATTTACAATGAAGAAACTCTGGAAAGCAGTCTGTCTACCTTTATATCCCTAGTGTATCACAAATCCATGTGGCCCAAGATAAGCCACTGAGATTGAGCCTCAACCTCCCTGTATCTACCCGGAGATGAGAGTCATACATACCTCATCCTGTTGTTATGAGGGGTAAATAAGATGCTGCTGCGTGTCAAAAGCACTTAACATGGAGTCTGGCATATGGCAGGAGCTTGATAAGTCCCAGCCATTATTATTACTGTAATATCGCTGTGCATAAATCTATCTGCAACTCTGATTGTTTTCTTAGGACAGATGCCAACGGGTAAAATCGCTGTATCAAAGGGTGGCTCATCATACATAATGCTTAATTATCCCCCAGAAATTGTCACGCAGTTTACACATCCAACCCAGAATCTGCAGGAGCGGATGCTTCATGGCAATGCACGTGAGATACGAGGCAAGCGCAGCAGCCGGTGACGTAATGAAGGTATCCCAATGGCCAGCACGAGCAGCTCACGGGGAATGGCAGAAATGCTAATGTTAGTATTGATTTGATGTGCGTGTGCGTGTGCGTGTGCGTGTGCGTGTGCGTGTGCGTGTGCGTGTGCGTGTGCGTGTGCGTGTGTGTGTGTGTGGTGTAGATAATTTGTAGCAGTTGGCTCTCTTCTTCCACCGTGAGGTTCATCAGGCCTGGAGTGAGCTCTTTACTCCTTTAAGTGCTATAACATCAGCACTTTTCTCCCCCCCCCCCTTTGTTTTTTTATCATGAGACAGTCTTCAGTAGCTCCGACTGGCCTGGGAATCATTATATAGCCAATGATAACCTTGAATGCCTGATCCTCCTGCCTCCACTTCCTCCCACATACTAGTATTTCAGGCATGTACCACCATGCTCAGTTTATGCTGGGTTCAAACCCAGGAGTTCCTATGTGTTAGACAAACACCTCCTACCATGTGTGCTACATCGCAACTTCATTAACATTCTTTCGTGCCTCCCAGTTATAGAAAGAGCCAGATTCCTGGCTGATCATTCCAAAGGCCTTGATTTTAAAAGGGAGAAGGAGCAGGCTCCAAGGACATGCTCTACCATTTCTTCTGGCAAGGTTTTGAGCTAGCTTATTCTCCCTGTGCCTGATTTATTCTCTTCTTCATCACAGTTGTTTTACATGGGGATTACATGCAAACAGTGTCTCCCCTTCCTATCTCTTGTAACTACATGTGAAAAGTAATGTGACCATTCCTGATGATAACACCTATGGACATTTTTCTTGTCACACAACTCTATGTCTGTATTACAGTCATGATCCTTAATTGCATTAGGATTAGCATTTAATATTACACATGTTATATATTTGTATACAGTGGAATATAGATCTAGCTCTACCATAGTCTTTCTGTGTAACCAAAGGCTAGTGGCTTGCCACTCTGAACCTCTTTTTCTTGACTGTAATAATGAAGAACCTGGTTGAGAATACCCCCCAGTATCGGTGTTTCTGTCATCATACCTTCCCCTATATCAAAGTTCTTGGTATGGTGTGAATATGAAATGTCTCGCAAAGGTTTGTGTGCTGAAGACTTGGTCCCCAAATCTTGGTGTTATTTGAGGAGGTGTTGGAGAGTTGAGAGACGGCGCCTAGCTGGAGAAAGAGATCATTGGGGACAAGCTTTTTAAGACCATAGCTGGTCCCCTGGCCCTTCCTTGATCTCTGCTTCCTAACTGGATGAGTTGAAGAAACTCATCTACCATGAACTCCTACTGCTATGATGTTCTGCCCAAGAACATGGGGCCAAACAAACATGAGCTAAACCCTCTGAAACTGTGAGGCCCAGTATTGTGCTCCGGTGTTCCCGCGGGTGTGTTGGTTACAGCTATGGAAACAGAGTGAGCAGTCATTCCTCAACCTCACACTCCTGCTAATACCAAACTAGATAGTTCTTTTGTGCTGGCATGGAGAGAGACACACTGTCCAGAACATCCTAGGATATTCAGCGACTTTCCTGGCCTCTGCTGTACATGGATACACTACTGCAATTGTGACATGTGAAAAAATTACGAACACAATGCCAAGGAGTCCTACAGTCCCAGTTCTCCCTGGCTGAGAGTGCCCTGTGTTCCAGTTTCATTCTGTGGCTACGACAGAACATCAGCCAAAGGGAGACTTGAGAAAGAATGGGTTTATCTGACTTATCCTGCCGGGTCATAGTTCATCCTTGGGGAAAGTCAGAGCAGGAACTCAAGGCAAAAATATGGAGGCAAGAAGCATAGAAGGGTACTGTTTGAGGGCCAGCTTTCTGGCCTGCTCCCTGCCTTTCTCATGCCAGCTAACGTTCTTATACACCCCAGGACGCCAACACCACAGCGAACTGGGCCACCCCACATCAATCATCAATCAAGACATTGCTCCAGAGGTGTACCTACAGGCCAATCTAAACTAGGCAGTTCTTCAGTTGAGGTTCCCTCTTCCCAAGTGACTGCAGGGTTTTGTCAAGTTGATAATACCCTGCGCATGTTGCTATGTCCTTAAAGCTTGCAATCATTCAGTGTTTATTAAAAAAAATACTAAACACCCTTTCATATGCCTTTCAATCTCAAAATTCCAAGCATCCCCAATACTGAGGCTGGCATGGATTTATGCCCATCTCAGGCTACCTACTCGAGAGTCCTTGGTCATTTCCAGCGTCTTCCACCTTCTTAAATCCACTGGGAAGACTGGCTCCATCCCTTAGACCTATACTAAGGTATCATCTGTCATATGGAGGTGATAAACCACCGACTTAGGATCATCTGACCAGACAATGGTGGTCAGCAGGCTGGAGAAAATTGTTCAGTTTTTCTAACTTTGCTTCTGTTTCCTCTGTGAAACATGGGTGATACTTCAAAAATCAGTTAGGGATGATTAAATTTTACAAGTGCACATGTACATGGTACCAAAGAGGAAGGAGAACCCCAAAAGGGAAGCTGTTACTTGTATTTGTCCCTGTGGCTTGGGAGCACCACTCAGTCGCTTCCCAGCCATCACCATCACCTTGGGGCTTAGGCTAAGCTTTCTTTTGATTCAGTTCTTTTGAGCCAGAATCTTGCTCAGAGCTACTGAGGAATGGAGTGGACAGATGCTCTAGTTAGGCGTCAGAGAAATGCTACGAACCAGAATTGTGACTTTGGTTCTAGCTGAAAATATGAGCAGAGAGCCAGAAGAAAGGAATTGCTTTAGCAGGTGTGTTTGGAATCTGGCAGGGCATGCTGGGCCTGGGCCAGGAGCACTGAGCAGACCTGAATGCCTTCTGTGTTGACTAGCCGGGACCAAGACCCAGGAGGGAGCTTGAAGAGAGAACTCTCGGGTAAATACACAACAGCCAGACAGTGGCCGATTTTTCCTTGGGCTCCTCAAGTCTCTTGCACAAGTGTGGCCAGAATCTGAGGCCTTCACCAAATCATTGGATCCAAGAGGAGTTCCCAAAATAGCTCAGACTCTGGGTCTGCCTGGGAGAGACATAAAGATTCATTTACAGGAGAAGGTGACCGACCGCTCTGGATATCTTCAGCAGACCAGTCTATGCTAATGCTCCTGCTCCCTCAAATCTGGGATTTATATAACCCTCTTCTGTCCTTGTCATTGGCAGCAGAAATGCCTGCATTATCTTAATTCCAGAAGGAAAATTATTCCAATTTTTGAGGCCATCATTTTAAAGCTGTCAAAGTCAATATTTTTAACAGCCTAGAAAAAAAATTTTTTCTACGACAACTGGAAAATGTCTAAACAGGTTGTGCTTGAGATCTTGAGGCAACTAGGGGGAAATCTGATGAGATGGAGACATGCCCTATGCTGACTCCATGGCTGGGGGTAGGGGGAAGGGCACGCATTCATGTGTCCCAGCACCAATTTGTCTGGGTAGATTCTCTATCAGGACCCTCACCTTAACCACTTTCAGTCTGTTCTAGTTACAGATTAGTCATTTGTCCTTTGGTCCTAAGACTCTGCCTTTGTTGTTAATTAAACAATGAATTCCTAAAAGGAAAATGGTCAATGAGAAGAAAAGAAACAAGCCATGCTCTCGGAGCCTGCCCCCTTTCCAAGTGCTAGTCCATCTCTGCGTTCTCATCAACCATGAGACTCTGACACACGGCTACTGCATGTGTCCATCACTGTCCTAGAGATGGCAGAGCTCAAGAGAACTCCCTTAAGGGGAGGGAGAAAGCTTCCAGGGAACTCCCTCGCACTAGGTTAGGAAGAAATGAAGTGTCTCCTTTTCAAGATTTACCTCTCAGTTTCCATCCGAATGAGTCGTCATTTCTACCTGATTAACTCTCTCAGACAGAGAAACCTGAGATTGAAGGAAGTAAGTGCACAGGCAGGAGACTGGCTTTCTCCAAGCAGAATCACAATCAGGCTTTGTCTTTGGGCTAAGAGGCCATTTGTTAGCACCTGGGGAGCTTGCCAGACTCTGAGAAGATGGAACCAGCCATGTGGACACCTCCAGACATCAATGCCCCAGATGCCAAACTGAGAGATCTCCAGGGAAGAGGCTGGAAAAATCTCTCTTACCGGCCCATCTCCTAGTGAGGAGCTGGAAAACACCCCGTTCCTGTAACTCCGAAGCAGGATTAATTGATTGGTCTCATATGAACCTAAAAGCCGTTAAGAGCAGAGAGGATGAAAAGCAATTCAAATTGCTTTATTACGATTTTGTAGTAAAGTACCAGTTTAGTCCTCAGCCCTACTGTGAAGCAGCAGGTTCCCAGATATTGACTGCACAGGCATGTGCTGCTCGAGGAGAGGAAATGCCTGGGTCTGCAGAGCAGAAACATCTGCTCAGCTCTCCAGCAGGCCTGTTGCTGGAGCTGGGGAGGGGGCTCCCCTCCAGGTGGTGCCACTGCAGGCAGGAGACAGAGGAAGCACTCCCAAGGGGGGGATTGGAGACTGTAGATGGAGACTCCTTTTTGCTTTCAAAGACTCCATTCACTTGATATGAGAGGGAATTATAAATGATTTTCTAAGGCGGTCTGTAGACGTCCCACTGCAGGGCAGCAGCACAATTCTGGGAGCTGGAATGGTCATGACAGTAAGGATTGACTTCTCAAGCTACAGGGTGGGGGCCTTGAATGCTTTACATACACATTTTAATTCACTTCACCCTACAGTGGCACTCCTTGTAAGGTAGCGCTATAATCACTCTTTTATAAGTGAAGGCGCACAGGAGATGCAGCTTGTACAGCTGGTAACTGCAGTCACCACCCTTGAGTCCAGCCATCTATCTTTAGTGCTCCTAACTTTAATCCCTAGTTGTGGGAATAGGGCCCACCCCCTATGCTTCTGTCTGTGCAGAGATGGCCAGGGTCAGACCTTAATGGTTTCAAATGGGCAAAACGCAGTCTATAGTTAGGAAGATTTGTTCGAGCTCACAAGAATAATATCACAGCCTGGTTTAACTCTGAGTCAAGATTTTGGGCTCCCATTCCCTGAGCTTAATGTAAGGCCTCAGCTTTTGTTAAATGGCTATCTAACACAGAACGCTAATAGGAAGTCAATTAGGATTATTATTAATAATAATAATGGTTACCATTTATTGAGCATCTGTGACTTGTAAAGGTGTCTCCTAAGCATGAGATTTAATCTTTATAAATCCCTACAAGACTTTATTACCCCCATACAGCAAAAAGGGAAACATGAAACTCAGTTTCGTGTCTACTCGATAACCATGAGCAAACTAGAGAGAAAATTAAGAAAATAGTCTCACCTACAATAGCATTGAGGACAAAGTGGTTAGGAAAGCTGTTGCTGAAAGTGCAGACAACAACCAGAAACTGTTTAAAAAACATAAAACAACTCTGTTCATCAAAGAACAACATTAAAGGAGTAGATGAAGTCACAGAATAGAAGAAAACATTTGCAGGTAGTCAAGGATTGTGGTTCGGAACATATAAAGAGCTGCTACAACTAAACAACAAGAAAAGCCAACTCAAACAGGTTTGTTACCTTTTTTTCTAAATGATACATGCAGATTTATAATAATTACATAAACCAATGCCTAAGGCCACCAATCACTTATGAAATACAAATAAACATGAAGGCAAGATATCACTGTGTGTCCATTATATCCGATCAATGACCAGAAGAAGGAGTGTTGGTGAAAATACTGAGAAATCAGAACCACTGCTCTGGCACTGCCAATGTGAATGGCACCACTACTCTACCAAGCAGTGTGGCTTAGCATTGGCTCCAAACTTAGATCTGCTATAGGATCTACTGGCTTCACTTTGGATATACCCCCAAAGAAGTGAGGTGTCAGACTGGCTTTTGTATATTGCTCAGAGTGCCAAGAATGTGGGATCAACCCAAATGCTCATGGACGATGAGTGAATTACAAGAGGGGTACATCCATTCAAAGAGATCATCACGCCTCCTTAAGACAGCATGAGAGCCTACAGCTGCTGCCCTGTGGGTGAACACTGAAGGCGCTAGGCCGAGAAGAGTGAGAGGCTGACAGGACAAACACTGTGTGAGTCTACCTGTGTGAAAGACCTAGAGCAGCCAGACACCTAGAGAAAGGAAAGAAAATGTTGAGATCTGGGAGCTGGCAGGAGGAGCGAGCAGAATGGGCCCTTAGGCTCATAGGGAGTGGAACTATTGGAAAAGATTAGGACCTGTGGCCTTGTGGGAGAAAGTGCGTCCCTGGGGCTGGGCTTCGAGGTTCCAGGGTGCTCCATTCAAGCCCAGTGGCCCTCTCTTCCTGTTGCTCACTGATACAGATGTAGAACTCTCAGATACCTCTGAGCTATCATGTCTTCCTGTGAGCCACCATGCTTTCTTCTCTGATGGTTAGGACTAAATCACTGAACTATAAGCCACCCTCGATTGAATGGTTCTTTCATAGAGGTTGCTGTGGTCATGGTGTCTCTTCACAGCAATAGAACACTGACTAAGACACAGAGTTCTAGTTCAAGATGATGAAATATTTGGGTGTACAGCATGATGAGAGCTATGTGGTAATGTGAAGGAATTCAAAAGCTATGAATTTAAAATGAGTGACTTGATCACCACCCTCCAGGCTCTAAAACCTGGGCAAGAGTACATTTTCCTAGGGGTACCAAGGTCTCTACTCTTAACTATAGGAATGCCCCACACCTCACATCTCACCAAACAGACTTGCATATTTTTACAAAACTAAGTAAAAGTTCTAGAACCCAGTGATCTTGCAACTCAACTACAGCAAATCGGTGTTACCGACTCCTCATTCTCAGAATACGTTATTCTGCCCTGTGCGCTACAAGATTGCACTCAGTAGCAACCTTGCTGGCTTCTTTATTGCTGTTCAAAGTTATCAGAAATCTTAGGAAATACTTGCAATAAATTAAAATATTAAATTTCCAACTATGTTTCAGAGTTATGGGAGAAAAAAATCAGGATGTAGCTTGATGTATAAAGTGGGTTTTAATTGCTCCATTTTTTTCCAGGACAACCTGGATATGGTTATTGGTCTTTCTTTTTTGTTATTATTTATACTATATTCTTTGTTTACATTCCAAAGGCTTTCCCCTTTCCCAGTTCCTCCCTCACCATATGTCCCATAAGTCCTCTCACCCCCCTACCTATTACCAAAGCAGCCACCCACAATTTCTCTGTTCTGGTACTCTCCTACAAAACTGGATCCAATCTTTTCAGGCCCAGGGTCCTTTCCTTCCTTCTTCTTGGGAATCTTTTGACTTGCTAATTGTGCCTTGAGTATTCAGAACTTCTGGGCTCATTAATATCCACTTATCAGTGATTGCATTTCATGTGTATTCTTTTGTGATTCGGGTAACTCACATAGGATGATATTTTCCAGATCCAACCATTTGCCTACAAATTGCATGAATTCATTATTTTTAATTGCTGAGTAGTATTCCATTGTATAAATATACCACATTTTCTGCATCCATTCCTCCTTTGAGAGACTTCTGAGTTCCTTCCAACTTCTGCCTATTATAAATAAGGCTGCTATGAACATAGTGGAGCATGTGTCTTTATTGCATGCAGGGGAATCCTCTAGGTATATGGCCGGGAATGGTATGACAGGGTCCTCTGGAAGTGTCATGCCCAATTTTCTGAGGAACCGCCAGACTGATTTCCAGAGCAGTTGTACCATCTTGCAATCCCACCAACAGTGGAGGAGTGTTTCTCTTTCTCCACATCCTCGCCAGCACCTGTTGTCTCCTGAGTTTTTAATCTTAGCCATTTTGACTGGTGTGAGGTGGAATCTCAGGGTTGTTTTGATTTGCATTTTCTTGATGACTAATGATGTTGAACATCTCTTAAGGTGTTTCTCAGCCATCCAAATTTCTTCTGGTGAAAATTCTTTGTTTAGCTCTGTACCCCATTTTTAAAAGGGTTAATTGGTTCTTTAGGTTTTAACTCCTTGAGTTCTTTGTATATATTGGATATTAGCCCTCTGTCGGATGTGGGGTTGGTGAGGATCTTTTCCCAATTTGTTGGTTTCTGTTTTGTCCTTCTGACAGTGTCCTTTGCCTTACAGAAACTTTGTAATTTTATGAGGTCCCATTTGTCTATTCTTGATCTTAGAGCATAAGCTATCAGTGTTCTGTTCAGGAACTTTCCCCCTGTGCCCATGTCCTCCAGGGTCTTCCCCAGTTTCTTTTCTATTAGTTTCAGTGTGTCTGGTGGAGGTCCTTGATCCACTTGGAGTTGATCTTAGTACAAGGAGCTAAGAGTGAGTCAATTCGCATTCTTCTGCATGTTGACCTCCAGTTGAGCCAGCACCATTTGTTAAAAAGGCTATCTTTATTCCACTGGATGGTTATAGCTCTTTTATCAAAGATCAAGTAACCATAAATCTGTGGGTTCATTTCTGGGTCTTCAATCCTATTCCATTGATCTACTTGCCTGTTGCTGTACCAATACCATGCAGTTTTTAACACAATTGTTCTGTAGTACTGCTTGAGGTCAGGGATATTGATTCCCCCAGAATACTTTTATTGTTGAGAATAGTTTTAGCTATCCTGAGTTTTTTTGTTACTCCAGATGAATTTGAGAATTGCTCTTTCTAGATCTATGAGGAATTGAATTGGGATTTTGATGGGGATTGCATTGAATCTGTAGATTGCTTTTGGCAAGAGGGCCATTTTTACTATATTGATCCTGCCAATCCAAGAGCATGGAATATTTTTCCATCTTCTGAGGTCTTCTTCGGTTTCTTTTTTCAAGGACTTGAAGCTCCTGTCATACAGATCTTTCGCTTGTTTGGTTAGAGACATGCCAAGATACTTTATGTTGTTTGTGGCTATTGTGAAAGGTGTTATTTCCCTAACTTCTTTCTCTGCCTGCTTGTCCTTTGAGTACAGGAAAGCTACTGATTTGCTTGAGTTGATTTTATAACCAGCCACTTTGCTGAAATCGTTTATCAGCTGTAGGAGTTCTCTGGTGGAGTTTTCTGGGTCACTTAGGTATACTAACATATCATCTGCAAATGATGATAGTTTGACTTCTTCCTTTCCAAGTTGTATCCCTTTGACTTCCTTATGTTGTCTAATTGCTCTCGTTAGAACTTCAAGTACTATATTGAAAAGATATGGAGAGAGAGGGTAGCCTTGTCTAGTCCATGGTTTTAGTGGGATTGCTCAAGTTTCTCTCCATTTAGTTTGATGTTGGCTACTGGTTTGTAGTATATTGCTTTTGCTATGTTTAGATATGGGCCTTGAATTCCTGCTCTTTCCAAGACTTTTAGCATGAAAGGATCCTGAACTTTGTCGAATTTTCAGCATCTAATGAGATGACCATGTGGGTTTTTTTCTTTTAGTTTGTTTATGTAGTGGATTACATTGATGGATTTTCATATATTGAACCATCCCTGCATCCCTGGGATGAAGCATACTTGATCATGGCGAATGATCATTTTGATGTGCTCTTAGATTCGGTTGGCAATAATTTTATTTAGTATTTTTGCATCAATATTCATAAGGGAAATTGGCCTGTAGTTCTCTTTCTTTGTTGGATCTTTGTGTGGTTTTGATATCAGCGTAATTGTGGCTTTGAAGAACGAGTTAGGCAGTGTCCCTTCTGTTTCTATTTTGTGGAATAGTTTGAAGAGTATTGGTGTTAAGTCTTCTTTGAATGTCTGGTAGAATTCTGCACTAAAAACATCTGGTCCCGTACTATTTTTGGTTGGGAGGCTTTCTATAACCCCTTCTATTTCTTTAGGGGTTATGGGACTGTTTAGCTGAACTAATTGATCCTGATTTAATTTTGGTATTTGGTATCTGTCTAGGAAATTGTCCATGTCCTCCAGATTCTCCAGTTGTGTTGAGTATAGACTTTTGTAGTAGGATCTGATGATCTTTTGAATTTCCTCAGTTTCTGTTGTTATGTCCCCATTCTCATTTCTAATTTTGTTAATTTGGATACTGTCTCTGTGCCCTTTGGTTAGTCTGGCTAAGGGTTTATCTATCTTCTTTATTTTCTCAAAGAACCAGCTCCTGGTTTTGGTGATTCTTTGTATGGTTCTCTTTGTTTCTACTTGATTGATTTCAGCCCTGAGTTTGATGATTTCCTGTCTTCTACTCCTCCTGGTTGAATTAGCTTCTTTTTGTTCCAGAGCTTTAAGATGTGCCATTAAGCTGCTAGTGTATGCTCTCTCCAGTTTCTTTTTGGAGGCACTTAGGGCTATGAGTTTTCTTCTTAGCACTGCTTTCATTGTGCCCCATAGATTTGGGTAGGTTGTACCTTCATTTTCATTGAATTCTAAAAAGTCTTTGATTTCTTTCTTTACTTCTTCCTTGACCAAGGTGTCATTGAGTAGAGTATTGTTCAGTTTCCATGTGTATGTGGGCTTTCTGTTGTTTTTGTTGCTATTGAAGACCACTCTTACTCCATAGTGATCTGATAGGAGGCATGGGATTAGTTCAATCTTCTTGTATTTGTTCACATCTGTCTTGTGACCAATTATAGGATCAATTTTGGAGAAGGTACCATGCGGTCCTGAGAAAAAGGTATATTGTTTTGCTTTAGGATGAAATATATATATATATATATATATATATATATATATATATATATATGTTAAATCCAATTGGTCCAAGGTTTCAATTAGTTTTACTGTGTCCCTGTTTAGTTTCTGCTTTCCTGATCGGTCCATTAAGGAGAATGGAGTGTTGAAGTCACCCACAATTATTGTGTTAGGTGCACTCTGTGCTTTAAGCTTTAGTAAGGTTCCTTTTATGAATGAGGGTGCCCTAGCATTTGGAGCATAGATGTTCAGTATTGAGAGTTCTTCTTGGTGGATTTTCATTTGACCAGCAAGAAGTGACCTTCTGAGTCTCTTTTGATGACTTTAGGTTGAATGTCAATTTTATCTTATATTAGCATGGCTACTCCAGGTTGTTTCCTGAGACCATTTGCTTGTAAAATTGTCTTACAGCCTTTTACTCTAAGGCAGTGTTTGTCTTTAACACTGAGATGTGTTTCCTGTATGCAGTAAAATGTAGGGTCCTGTTTCTGTATCCAGTGTGTTAGTCTATGTCTTTTTATTGGGGAATTGAGTCCATTGATGTTAAGACATATTAAGGAATAGAAATTATTACCTCCCGACATTTTTGAAATTATTCTTTATATTTGAGAGGTTATCTTCTTTTGGGTTTGATGAGAGGAGATTTCTATCTTGCTTCTTCCAGGGTGTAGTTTCCCTCCTTGTGTTGGTGTTCTCCCCCTATTATCCTTTGTAGGGCTGGGTTTGTGGAAAGATATCGTGCAAATTTGGTTTTGTCATGGAATACCTTGGTTTCCCCATCTATGGCAATTGAGAGTTTTGTTAGGTATAGTAGTTTTGGCTGAAATTTGTGTTCTCTTAGAGTCTGCATGATATCTGCCCAGGATCTTCTAGCTTTCATGGTCTCAGGTGAGATGTCTGGTGAAATTCTGATAGGTCTTCCTTTATATGTTACTTGGTCTTTTTCTCTTACTGCCTTTAATATTCTTTCTTTGTTTAGTAAATTTGGGGTTTTGATTATTATGTGACGGGAGGTATTTCTGTTCTGGTACAGTCTGTTTGGAGTTCTGTAGGCTTCTTGTATATTCATGGGCATCTCTCTCTTTAAGTTAGGGAAGTTTTCTTCCATAATTTTGTTAAAGATTTTTGCTGGCCCTTTAAGTTGTAGATCTTCACTCTCATCTATCCCTATAATCCTTAGGTTTGGTCTTCTAATTGTGTCCTGGATTTCCTGGATGTTTTGGGTTACAAGCCTTTTGGATTTTGTGTTTTCTTTGACTGTGGAGTCAATGGTTACTATGTTATCTTCAGCATCTGAGATTCTTATCTCTATCTCTTGTATTCTGTTGTTGATGTTTGCATCTACGACCCCTGATTTCTTCCCAAGGTTTTCTATCTCCAAAGTTGTCTATCTTTGTGATTTCTTAGTTGTTTCTACTTCTGTTTTTAGAACCTGGAAGGATATGCTCAGATCTTTTGCTTGCTTGTTTGTGTTTTCATATAATTCTTTAAGAGATTTTTGTGTTTCCACTTTCATAGCTTCTACTTGTTGACCCATGTTCTCCTGTATTTCTTTAAGTGATTTTTGTATTTCCTCCTTATTGCTTCTGTTTTTTGATCCATATTCTCCTGAATTTCTTTAAGTGATTTTTGTGTTTGCCTTGTAAGGGCTTTTAACTTTTGATCCATTTTCTCCTGTATTACTTTAAGAGATTTATCTATGTGTTCCACTACCAGCATCCTGACCAGTGATTTTAGATCCAAATCTTGTTTTTCTGGTGTGTTGGGGTATCCAGGGCTTCCTGTTGTTGGCAAACTGGGTTCAGATGTTGCCATGCTGCCTTGATTCCTACGTTTTCCTTTTGTCATCTGGTTATCTCTGGCGTTAGTTGGCCTTGTAGCCAGAATGAAAATAGGGTGATAAATAATTAAATATGCACTTAAATATGCAATAGAAATGTGATTGCAGAAGAGAAAAAATACTAATAATAATAAGGAAAATCAAGAAAATGTCACTGTATTAATCTGGGCTCTCTAGAGTCACAGAACTTATGGGCAGTCTCTATGTAGTTAGGTAATTTGTCGATGACTTACAGTCTGTAGTCCAACTCCCCAACAGTAGTCAGCAGCAGCTGTGGATGGAAGTGCAAGGATCTAGCAGTTGCTCAGTCCCACGAGGTAAGCCGGCAAGGAAGAATGAGTCTTCCTTCTTTCAATGTCCTTATATATGTCTCCAGTAGAAGGTGTAGCCCAGATTAAAGGTGTGTGTATCCATGAGTAGGAAAGGGTTCTTGGATATGAAACCAGCAGCCTGCCTCTGAGGTATGCGGCTATTATTCTGTAGGTGCCAACTTCTTTCTGCAAAGAGAAGGGCATACAGTGGGCACCTCCAGTATGCTCTGTTGTCATGCCCACACCCCGCTCCATGAGCTACCTTTCATCCTCCCACTCCTAGAAAAATATCTGTCCCCTGTTCCCCACTCAACTTCTAATAATGTATAGGTTGGTTCAAAAATTATTAATACTGGCAAGGATATTTTTGGTTTATAGAAATAAAGCAGCATTCTGCATATTTCTTCTAAATCCTGTTAGTTGTTTCAAAACAACAAGAAAAAGGGGGCTTTGGAACCCTTTATACTTTCATAACTTAGATAAGTTCTCTTAACACTGTGTAAGCAAAAATAATACATTTGTGATTTATGGTTACAGGATATATACCAGAGGTATGGTGAACCAAGAATTAGGAGGTTAAATCTTTGGGGCAGTAAGGAACTTTAAGAGCAATAAAAATATTGTATACACTAATATTGGTGGCTATGCGGCTGTATGTATTTCTACATACATCTAAAATGCACACAGAACTTTCTTTTTTTTAATTTTTTTATTGTACACAGAACTTTCTATATGTACACATGTATAGACTATTCCTCAATGGATCATTATAGTAATATTATACTTCAATAATTTTTTATTTAAAATCTAAATGGTGATATTATCATCACTGGGAACTTTAAAGCAGATTCCCAGGTAAATGTGCTTGATTTATTTCACCTTTGTCCTTCTCATGGCATCCCTAAAAAGATGGAAGCATTAGGAAAAGAAGACAAGGAGGACAGAGAAGATTTCAGAAAAGGATTTTGAAGGCTCGATGCCATAGTGTAGGGGAATACCAAGACAGAGAAGTGGGAGTGGGTTGATTGGGGAACAGGGGGAGGGGAGATGGGTTAGGGGACTTGGGGGGAGAGGAAACCAGGAAAGGGGACAACATTTGAAATATAAATAAAGAATATATCTATTACAAAATTTTTGAAAAAGAGGATTTTACTGATTTTAGAACTGAGCAGAGCAGAGACCCCAAACCTGGTGCCAGCAGACAGGAGAAGGAAAAGCACAGAGGGTAGGGGAGCTTCCCTCATAGAGCCGTCGAGTAGGGGAAGACACTTAGCACTTGAATGCAGGATGAAGTACAGAAATGAATGAAAGGTCCTCCTTCACGAGGGCAGCCAGGTACTCATTCCCTCTCCATCCTGTGTCTGATGCAACAGTTCCTTTCAGAGGCATCCCAGCCTTAGAAACACGGTGGACAGCCAGTGCAGATATCGAACTGAGCCATTCCATTTACTTCCTGAGCTGTCACCTTCAAACTACTTCACACCACAGCATTCTAGGGGAAAAATGCACACGAACTCTACAACTTCCAGAGTCAGGCTCTTTTGAGTCCCTGGGATGAACCCCATTGGTTGGTAAGTACTTTACACATGTGCGAGCGTGCGCACGCGCACACACACACACACACACACACACACACACACGCACACGCACACACACACACACATGCACATACACACACATGCACACACACTTGGGTAGGGTGGGGCAGCTTCCAAATGTGGCACCATTTGAACATGGATGGTAGAAGATCATTGGGGCGGGGGGGGGGTGGATTGATGGCTCAGTGGTTAAGAACACTGACTGCTCTTCCGAAGGTCCTGAGTTCAAATCCCAGCAACCACATGGTAGCTCACACCCATCCATAATGAAATCTGATGCCCTCTTCTGGGATGTCTGAAGACAGCTACAGTGTACTTACATATTATAAATAAATAAATCTTTAAGAAGAAGAAGAAGAAGAAGAAGAAGAAGAAGAAGAAGAAGAAGAAGAAGATCATCAAGTAGTCAAGAAAAATCATCATCATGACTTTTTCAAAAAGAACTGAAACAAGCATGTTTTTAAATTCCAGGAAACTGAAACGAGGCTGTGGAAACTGTAAGAAAAAAGTGACTTTAACTTTCACATTAATTTATTGTATGAGAGGATTGTGAGAAGATACATTCTGCGGCATCCAGAGACTAGAAGTCAGACAACCTGAGGGGGGAGCTGGCCCTCTTCTTCTACCACATGGGTATTGGGAATCAAACTCAGGCCAACAGGCCTGGTGGAAAATGCCTGTCTTGAGTTTTACAGTTGTGAAGAAACACCATGACCATGACAACTCTTAAAAAGGAAATCATTTTATTGGGGCTGCTAACAGTTTCAGACGTTTAGTCCATTATCATCATGGCTAGAAGCATGGCGGCAAGCAGGCAGACATGGTGCTGGAGAAGGAGCTGTGAGTTTTCAGCAGAAGGAGCCTGTTTGCCACACCAGGGACAGCTTGAGGACAGGAGATCTCGAAGCCCACCCCCACAGTGACACACTTTCTCCAACAAGGTCAAACCTCCTAACAGTGTCACTCTGTGTGCGCCAAGTTTTCAGAACATAAGTCTTTGGGGCCATTCCTGTTCAAACCACCACAACACCTTTGCACAATGTGCCATCTTGCTTGCCCAAAAGGTTGAGTTTTAAAAGAACCCTGATGCTGAATGTGATGGCACACATCTTTAATGCCAGCACTGAAGAGATAGAGTGAGTTTGAGGCCAGCCTGGTCAATAGAGTAAGTTCCAGGACAGCCAGCACTACGTAGCGAGAACTTGTCACAAATTATATATATATATATATATATATATATATATATATATATATATATATATATATAGAGAGAGAGAGAGAGAGAGAGAGAGAGATACAAGCAAGAAAGTGTGAGCCCTTATTAGTCGCTGAAAAGGGGCAAAACATTGCACCCATAAAACGAGAAAGAAGGCTATAGAAAGAAAGTAGAGGAGAGATTTTTCTCTAGCCAAAATATGTTAAATAAGACTGTTCTGTCTTTAAAATATCTTAATAGTAGTTTAAGTATCAGAATAAAGAAAACCAGGAGTGTTCAAATAGAAAAACTTCATGGCAAGCATGGTGATGTATTCTAGAAACAGCTACAAGTCCATGAGTTCAAAGCCAGTCTGGTCTATGGAGCAACATCCAGACCAGGAACATCTGTATAGTGAGACACTATTTAAAGAAGAGAAAGCAAAGGAGGAGGGAGGGGAAGGGAGGGCAGGGCAGGGTAGGGCAGGGCAGGACACCACAGGAGAAGAGAGTAAAATCTTCACATAAAGAAAGAAAAACACAAGAATTGAAAAGATGATCAAGCAAGAAGACGATTCTAACAAAGACAACTAAAGCCAAAGAGAAAAGGGAGGAAGGAAACGACTGTAGGGATGGAGAGAACCCACGTGCAAATGGGGCGGAAGGAGCCTGCATGGAGCTGATTATCCTGAAATTTCAAGACCCTGGAGGCAAGCATAAAGTATAAAAACCTCTAGAAATAGATTACAGGCCACAGAGCAGGGAGGCACATAAAAAGGATCAGACCTCTCCGCATCAACATTGATTTTGCAGTCAATGGAGCACAGTCTGGACATTTGTGAGAAAATTCATAATGTAAGAATTTTATAGCAAGTCAAGTACGCCACACACTTGTAATCCCGGAAGTTCAGAAGTGAAAAACAAAAGATCAGGAGTTCAAGGCCACTCTCTCTGAGGCAAACTCAAGGCCAGCTTGGGCTACATGGGAACATATCAGGAAATACTCCTAACACACACACACACACAAAATAATCTAAATTATCACTCAGATTAGAAGGAGAGTAGACAGATTTATGTCCATGCAACGCCCCAAACCATGCTTATCTCTTGGAAACCTTCCTCTGGGAGCTACTAAAGGAGGTTCCTTAGCAAGAGAAGGACTGTGATAGGAAAAAAATGTGTTTAGGAATAAAAACATAAACACAAGGGAGTAGCAGAGAGAATTTGTCATGTGCACTGAGCCTGGAGAAGCAACTGGAGCCAAACGCGGACTATCACACTCTAAAAAAGAATTCCTCAGAAAAATAAATAAATAAATAAATAAATAGAGTAGGCACTGATTTTATCTAATCTACTTAAGCACTTATAATATTTACTACTAGTATTTGACATATCTGTTATTGTGTTTAGAAATGTTTTTCTTGTGATAAGCAAATAGGAAATTAATGAAAAACCTGAGGAAATGATAAACCACAAAATGTCATGTGAAAAAAGCCAAAAATGTCATGCGGAAAAAAAAAAATCTATACTACCTGACTGGGCTGTGAACTATCTACAGACTTGTAATAGTGTCTCTCTGCCTTTGGACTTCTCACCAGGTTGTTATATAATCCTATCGGAAGCCAGGAAGATTGAAAGGAGAAGACACGGT
Source organism: Apodemus agrarius (assembly GCA_964023405.1). Classification (NCBI taxonomy): domain Eukaryota; kingdom Metazoa; phylum Chordata; class Mammalia; order Rodentia; family Muridae; genus Apodemus; species Apodemus agrarius. Next base: position 98,381,828 of record OZ030009.1, on the reverse strand, counting down.
AGTAGAGTATGTAGCACCAAAAAAATAACATTACATATATTTTGTGTAGACATCATAGAAACATTACAGAAAACAGCTAAGATTCCACAGCAGATTCCTTTATAAAGTGGAGCATGTAGGGAGAGTTAGGATAAAGAACTATATAAACTATATATTTAACATAAGCCTGTGGATTAATTTATGTTGAGAGAGAGAGTATGTGTGTGTCTTCCGGCACACTATGTATGAGGATGTCTTTGGAGGTCATAAGGAGGTACTGGATCTCCTAGAGCTGGAGTTACAGGCAGCTGGGAGCTGCACCACATAAGTGCTCTCAAGAGCATCACATACTAAATCTTAGCCAAAGAGCCATGACTCCAGTCCCTGTCCGCAGGTTCTAAATATTGCCCTTTTCTCCATCCAAAGCTTAAAGGAAAGTATTCCGATAGTTCTCTATTCACAACTCTGCCTGAACAGAAGAGGACATACAAAAATGAATATTATATCACTGCATGATAAATTAAATAAAGAGCAAATCATTTGCGAAACACACAGGAAAAGAATAGAGTTGGGGCTATGAAGGTAAGAGTTCTTGTGGCTACTGTAGAGAACTAGAGTTTGGTTCCAGCACCCAGATGGATCCATTTCAGCTCCAGAGAAGCCAATGCCTGGCTTCTGTGGGTACCTGCAAATACACATGCATGTACACACACACACACACACACACACACACACACATACTTGCACATACTCACACACACACACACACACACACACATACACATACACACACACACACACACACACACACATACTTGCACATACTCACACACAGGTTTTTTTTTAAATGGGAGAAGCAGGGGACAAGGTTGTAGCTAAGAACTTAAGAGCACTTGCTACTCTTCTAGGGAACCTGAGTTCAATTCCCAGCATCCACATGGCAGCTCCACCCACCTGTACTTCTAGCTCTAAGGAACCCAACACCTTCTTTCTTCTTCTCAGGACCCAGACATAAGGTGATGCACAGGAAAAACACCTGTGAAAATATGGTCAAAATATTTCTTTAATTTAAAGACAGAGAAATTATAATTGATTGAAGGGGAAAGCTCAATCAGCAAATTGAGAGGCCAATCCTCTGGACTGCATGTCCTTGCAGTCAGTGTTAAAAAGAACAGGAGAATTACTGTTGAAAGCTTTCCTATGGCCACAAAATAAAACCAAATCACTCTTTTCTTTAAAAAGAGTCTTATTAAGCCAGGCATGGTAGCTCGCACCTTCAATCCCAGCACTGAGGAGGCAGAGGCAGGTAGATCTCTGTGAGTTCAAAACCAACCTAGTCTAATAAGTTCCAGTTCATAGTTAGATCCTGTCTCCAAAAGAAGAAGAGAAGGGGAAGAGGTAAGGGAAAGAGGGAGGGAAAGAGAGGGAGGAAGGGAAAGAAAAAGAAAATATGTCAGATAGTGATAATATTCTCAATAGTAGTCTCAAAACATGTCAATGGTAAGTGGACTCTTCAGTGTAGAGCAAGTTCATGCCACCACCAGCAATTTGATTAAAATCAATGTGGTGAAAAAGGCATCACAGTTACATAACATGAACATAAACAAAGCATTTAAAGCAATAAATAATGTTCCTATTAGTATGTTTTCATATACACACAGGAGCACATGTGTACAGAGAGGCATGTCAACTATCACCAGTTTGAAATGACTTTCAAGTGCACTTGCCAAGAGGAACTAGCAACATCTCAACAGATTTATGCCACTTGTTGCATAGGATTATTTACAATAAGTAAACCTAAAACTGATTGCTCTGTCAAAAATGGTTAGCAGTGGTTTGATTGATTGACTGATTGATTGATTGATTGATCAATTGATCGATCGATTGATTTCTTAAGTTACATTTTTATTTGTTTGTGGAAAAGGGATACATGTCCCATATGTGGAGATCAGAGGGCAACTTGTAGGTGTTCATTCTCTCCTTCAATCCTGTGGATCCTAAAGATAAACTCAAATCATCAGGCTTAGTGGCAAGTGTCTTTACCACCTGAACCATCACCCAACTGGTTTGGGGAGGATTGTTTCTGTCAGAGACAATTATGACATGAGTCATTCTTCCCAATAGCAAAAGTGCATTGGAATGCAGGAAGCTAACTTCACCCCAGTTCTATCAACCTTGGTTCTTCTCAAGGAAGAAGGGTACCAATGTCAAGGGTACCGATATCAAGGGTACTGAAGTCAAGGGTACTGATGTCAAGGGTACTGAAGTCAAGGGTACTGATGTCAAGGGTACTGATGTCAAGGGACAAGTCATGGGGAATGATGTCAAGGGTACTGAAGTCAAGAGTACTGATATCAAGGGTACAGATGATGTCAAGGGTACTGATGTCAAGGGTACTGATGTCAAGGGTACAATTCATGGGGACTGATGTCAAGGGTACAGATGATGTCAAGGATACTGATGCCAAGGGTACTGATGTCAAGAGTACAATTCATGGGGACTGATGTCAAGGGTACAGATGATATCAAGGATACTGATGTCAAGGCTACTGATGTCAAGGGTACTGAAGTCAAGGGTACAGATGATGTCAAGAGTACTGATATCAAGGGTACTGATGTCAAGGGTACTTGAAGTCATGAGTACTGATGTCCAGGGTACTGAAATCAAAGGTATTGATGTCAAGGGTACTGAAGTCAAGGGTACTGATATCCATTGTACTGATGATGCCAATGGCATTTTACTTGCCCTCAGCACCAGGGAGTCTTGCTGAAGGGTGCATGAGTGGTGTGCCCTGCTGGAGCTGGTGGCCCACTGCATTTACTGGGCATCCACCTAGTCTCCCTAGGACTCTTCTGCCCTCTGTGTGAATAATAGACATTCTGAGACGCTGAAAACTAAAAGAAGAGTCTAAAGTCGCCTTCATTTGGGCCTCCTAAAGATCCCCTCTACAGAAAAAAAAAATATCCCCTCTACGGTTTAGAGTCTTGACACCCTGTGAAATGTAAACTAGCACAGCCATGCTGAAGAACAATATGTTTTCTCAAAAAAGTACCGCCATTATACCAAGAGTGCAGTGATGGGTATGTGTAAGATATCCATTATGCTAACTAAAATATGAAGAGGGAAGAAAGAACCCCCATATGACTCAATACTGAGCATATATTGAAAAGAAATTAAATCTATGTATTAAAAAGATATCTGTGCTCCCATGTTTCTGTAACACTATCAGCCATGGCTAACACAGAATCCAAGTGGATGGGAACAGAGAAAGTGGAGGGGTCATAAAGGAGGTGAGGGGTGGAGGGAGACAGTGGGAACTGCAGTCACTGTGTATATGTGAGAGAGAAGATTAATAAAAATAATAAATTGAAAACAGAGTCTATAAGTGGATTAATGGATACAGAAAAGCTGGTATACATATGCAATGAAATATTATTCAGCACTGTAAAAGAATGAAACCCTGACATCTAGATGGAACACTGTGCTTAGCTGAATAAGCAAAGAACAGAAAATACCATGTATTCACATTCATATGCAGAAGCTTATGGAATTGATTTTCTATAATTGAAAATTATAACAAAGCTCACTAGAGGCTAAGAGGAACAAGGAAGGAGGAGGATAGGAGGGACATTGCATACAGTTACATAGGAAAAAACGGTTCCACTATTCTTTGAATTATGATAAGAATACATAATAACTTATTATATATTCTATGAGGAACTAGAAAAGAGAAAGTTCACAACTCACATACAATCCTGTATTAAAATTGAAATGCTAATTAACCTGATCATCATATGCACATATATACTGAATTATCTATCACACTGAATGCCAGAAATATGAACAACTATATTGTATCCATTAAAATAAATAAACAGATCTTAAGCACAACATAAGGTGCCTTAAGTACATTCAGGAGCTGACACGCCTAGCTGGGAACTTGTGTCCAGATTTCTGCCATGGAAGAGCCCTGAAGCACAACTTCGGTTTCTTGTCTACACAAGTCATTGTTATCAACAAACTGAACGGAAGTGTGCTTCTGTTATCAGTTGATTTTCACATTGCTGAGGCAAATACCAGACAAATAACTTAAGGTTTGGACATATTTTGACTCAGGTTTTGATGATGCCGTCCATTACAGTGGGTAGGGCACGGCAGCAGGAGTGGGAGCCAGTGGTCACGTTGCATCTGCAGTCAGAAGGCAGAGACGATGACTGTTAATGCTCAGCTCCTCTATCAATGCAAGAGTCTGGCCCATGGAATGGTGTCACCTGTGCCCCAGGGTCTTCTCTACTTGGTGAAATCTTTTCAGAAACACCCTTGTTGACACACCCAGAGATGCACTTCCATGGTGATTCTAAACCCAGTCACACTGACACTTTCACAGAATATTACTCTCCTAATTTAGGAAGGGGAGAAAATCTGTCCAAGTTCTACCGCAAGTGAGAAAATGGTTTGGTTTTTTTTTTTTTTTTAAGTATTCTAGGTCTGGCCAACATAAACCTGTTGACTGCCAGACAAAATGCTGTACCCTCTTATTTCAAACCATGTGCTCAAATTTTTTCTCTATAGGTTCCCTTTTGCTCTGAAACTACTTTCACTAAAAGCAAAACAAAACAAAAACAAAAATAAAATCTCAGGCTGAATGCAGTTGCGTGGCTCCCTGTGAGCAGTCTGGGCTTTAGAACCTTCAGAATGCAAACAGCTCCTCACAAAATTGTATGTCAGAAGGTGAGAGCCTCTATCAGCACACCCCTTTATTTGGGTGAAGTCGGAGGGTTGCCCCAGAGGAGTGTTCTGCACATGTATTTGACTTCCTCCTGGAGTCCTTTTCCACCATTCATATTGGTCTTTCTGTACTAACCTAAAAGAATGCCCCTATAATGCCCGCCATTTTCAAAGCTCTATGGCATTCCCCTGTGCTGAGGCTGGAACCATGATGAAATGCCTCCCATACCTTCCACAGGTGCTGCTAGCACATTAGAGTCCTGGAGTCACCAACGCGGCATCTGGTTTCCAGAGTGTTCATGAGCTAAAGTTACCCCATCCCTAGGCAGAAGTGGAAGCAAGCCCGGTCACTATAATTGGAAGTATTGTTACGGCATCTGTAATGAGGTTATGCTTGTGATAGTTTATGGCTATCTTTGTCTCCAGCATTACAATGTGAAGCTTCTCAAAATGGCTGCTAGTGGAGGAGAGCATTCTGAACAGCAGATACTATGAATGAAGAAGGCCTTCCTCACGTACAACACTCAAGGTAGCTGTGGTTGAGGTTTAGAATGACTTCCCATCTGAAAGCTCCTCTCCATGCAAAAAAAGAGTTCTGATAAGTGTACTGTCTCCGGCTTTCAGGTAAACCCAGCCATTCTGTGATCTTACAGAGAGCGTAGATTTGACTCACACTGTCATGACCTTATCTTCTGATTAACAAACACTTACAAGCCCTCACGCTCCTTTCCTTATATAATGCTCAGAAGAACTCTGGGTAGGAAGCCATATCTTTCCGCGCTGGAGCTCATTGACTCCCAGTCTTTTCCAGAGCATACTCTGAAACCTTGGAATTATGGGAAGTACAAGATGAACCATGACCAAAGTAATGCACTGCATTAGTCATAGGGCAAGGCTCAAATGCAGCCTCAAGGAGCCCTAAGAGAAATCATAGCTGGGTGTGCTGATGCATGTCTGTATCGCCATCACTCAGGGGAGGCCACAGCAGGAGGAACATGAGGTAAATCCTGGGCTACAGAAAATGACACCGAGTCAAAAGGCTAAGGCTGGGGTAGAATATGTGCCTACCATCCAGCAGGCCCTGGCTTCAACCAACCATCTGCACAGCAAAATAAATAAATCAAGAAACAAATATGAATCAAAGGTAGAATGCTACACAAAGCAAACACATCACTGAAGCTATGGTGACAAGGACATAGGCATCCGCTTACACAGTGGCTGTGATGAGCAGCCTTGGCGGTTGTGTCCAAACGACCTTCATTCGCCTGTTTCACAGTGGAAGTTGAGTATCTCTTCTGGATTCAAAACTCTACTGGTGAAAAGAAAAAAGAAAAAAGACCACGTCACAAAAAGGGACAAAGAAAGTCAGAGTCTCAAAAGGAAACAAGGATACTCACAGTATTCATGTGCTCGGGCTACCATAACAAATTGCTACAAGGTAGATGGCTAAAAACAACACCAGAAGTCCAAAAGAAAGGTGTTGATGCTCCCTCTCCCTCTCCCTCCTCTCCCTCTCCCTCTCCCTCTCCCTCTCCCTCCTCTCCCTCTCCCTCTCCCTCTCCCTCCTCTCCCTCTCCCTCTCCCTCTCCCTCTCCCTCCCTCTTTCCCCTCCCACTCTCTCTCTCCCTCTCTCTCTCTCTCTCTCACACACACACACACATACAAACACACAAACACCTTAGCTTATGTTGGCTACCTACAATCTCTGGTGTTCCTTACAGTCATATCCCTGCAACCTCTGCCTTCCTATCCATATGACATTTTTTTCCTGTGTGTGTCTACATCTTATCCTTATTATCCATCATTGGATGGAGTCCACCCCGATCCAAAATGATTCTTTCTTCGCTAATTATATTAGCAGAGACCTGTATTCAAACATCACATTCAGAGTTCCCTGATGGGCATGAATTGTGGGGGTGGGGTCTGTATACAGTTCAAGCCAATACAGATATATTATCTAAATGCAAGAAACGCCATATGGAGGAAACATAATGGGGGTGATACAAGCACATAAACTGAGACCTAACTTAAATGAGTGTCTAGAGAGTCAAGTTCAGAATCCAGGAAGATGACAACACGGTGAGTACTGAAGCGAAGTCACTTGGAAGAGAAACAACTTCGCCTTGTCTCCCGGAGGCACGCATCAGTAACTCACAAGCTCCTTAGAATCCAGTTCCTCGTTTGTTGGTCATGTCCTTAGACTACCTCTCTGTAAAGCTTTTCTGAAACTCTCAGGCCAGATGAGTTACTGCTTCCTCTTTACTGTTTCTGCCCAATTTACTCCTCCATTGACCTTAACCCTTACCACCCCCATTAAATTCTGTAAAGTGGGATCCAGAAGTAGAAAAACTACAACTCAGAATGAAGTGACTCAACTCAAAAGATACAGAGCCTCCTCACTCTGTTCCCATCACAGTGCAGGGCATAAACTTCCTCTGGGCTGGCCCACACTTCTGCCTCCTGCCTTCTCTGGGGAGGCAAATGAAGATGGGGATTGTATTTACTACTGTGGCATGAACGCTGCTGGGGCAGGGAAGAATGTTCTGTCACAATGAATGCCCACAGGGCTTCCGGAGGTCCTTGCGCTCGCTCATAACTCAACATCTTCCATGTACCGTCCTCCAACCTTTTTTCCATCCCGGGAGAAAATCAGACCAGCTGGGAGTGTTTGCACCGATCAAAATCCGTCCCATCACCAGCATCCTTTCGGTCCCTGAGGATTCCTCCTAAGGACTTTCCACTGTACCCCCTCACAGGGCAGGCAGTGTGCTAAACCAGCTGTTTAACAAGAGAGGCTCCCTGTCCCCAGAGACCTGGGACAAGCTCCTGGGATGTGTAATATGTCTCCGCCAGCCAAGCAGCCAGTTGTGAGTGTGCTTTCTAGTCCCACAGTCCAGTGTTCGTTAGCTGCCAGTCTGCCAGAGGCTTGGAGCACCGGCTTTTAGAAAGAGGAAAGGAAAGCGCTTCCCTTAAGTCTGCCTTCCCTGTCCCCTCCATAATCAGGGAGACCTAGCTTGATAGCTGAGTCACCCAGAAGACGGAGTAAACAGGAGCAGTTATGACTGCAAGAAAGGAGTTGAGCAGGAAGACGGCAGGCATCCGAGTCCCTGTGTCCAAGGGGTAAGAGAAAGAAGCACCGGCCGTTGATAAGAGTTGGGATGAGAAAGTCCATGTTTTGAGTTCTGCAATTACCACTTAGTCAATATCTGTCCTAGGACAACTTCCAGAAGCTCTTACTCCTAAGAGGTTATAAAAGAACCTCTAAACTATCTAAGGACAAAATGAATAATGTCGGTGAAGCTCTCAGCACAGGGCCTGGTTCAAGGTAAACTATAACTGATGTGGGTTGATTTCTGTCCCTAAGAAAGGACAGAGGTTGGGCTGGTGGACAGTGCTCTCCTGATCAAGGGTGTCCTCATCCACAGAGAATCCCACTTTCCAAGCTCTGGGTTCTTCCAGGCGTAATGATGCCCATACCAACTAGTGTTAGGTCAGCGCCTTCAACATCCAGTAGGGTAGATACTAGCTACATGCTGCTATCAAGCTGGTTCACACCAAGATACAGATGTAAAAGCCACTTTAGGTTTCTAAGAGTTAGTACAAAAAAAGTGAGCAAATTGCCGCTTTTAAATTACTTACCTGTTAAAATGATAATATAGTTAGCTCTTCGTGTTCATGTGTTCTTCATCTATGGAGTCCACCAACCATAGAAGGGTCCTTTCTAGCTTCTTACCAACAATCACTTCTTACCAACTGCATAGACTTCACATATCTTTGAGCTCTTTATCTCTTCCTCCTCCTAACCTAGGAAGCCATAGCTTTTGTTCTTTCCAGTATTCAAAAGTCCACCATGTTGGGCTACATATCTGCCTCACTGCTGGGGTACCAGGGGCACCACTCAGAGAAAGTAGAACACAGTCCATAATGGGGTTCCTCAGTCCATGTTTTTCCCTTAGTGAAAAAGAGTAGAGTCTGGGATGACTACTGTGGTTCCAGTCTCTTGTGTACCCAGGCACAGCTGGTATACTGTTGGGAGTTGGGAAGCAGAGCAGAGGGGGTCCCAGGTCCACACTTCCCTTCCGGGCATCCATATGCCAGGCAGGAAGGGAAAGGCAGTGCTGGGGACAGGGGCAGAACCCAATTAGGTCCTGAGTGAGTGCCGAGAGTACAAAGGGACTGGAAGACAGAAGGCCTTGGTAGCTTGGGCTCTTCCCTCCTTGGCTAGTCATTGGACCCTGGCTTCTTCTGGTACCCTGCCTTATCCAATTTTTAAAACAACAGATGAGTAGCATTGCAAAGATCACAATCGATCAGGTTTTGGTTAGATACCAAGCCATTCCCAACGCAGGAGGCATTTACTCCAGTGACACCTCTTCTTTATAAAACAAAAAGGAGGAAGTGTGGGGCAAATGGACCATGCCACTAGACAGAAGAACTAGTAAGGTTGAGCAAACTCAAACCCCATGAAACTCAGAATTGGGAGTGGTTGGAATGGGGCCAGCTCACTGCCAAACTCTATCTGCTCTGGAACAAGTAACCATGACATCCCACGGAGAGGACCAAGACAATCAGTCACATAGTGAAAACAATTGAAGTCCTTCCCCCATGATAATAGAGCATCGCTAGCGTCTCAAACTGAGCCAATGCGAAATGTCTACCCCTGCATCTCTCCCCACTCCTCAATGTTTATAAAGTCCATAGCCACATGAAATAGGGTGCACAGGTTATTTTGCCAAAAAGGCATCTGAGAGTGACTGTTTTACTGAACTGGAACACTTTGGGAAAGAGTTTTCTCTCCCGAAACTGGAACTTAGACCTGCCTGGCAGTCCAGGCTCACGCCCCTGCCATCCCTGCAGCTTCCAACACAGCCAGCACCCACCTACCTGTTGCCCATCACAGCTGCCAACTGATGTCCTGCCACCCACCGCTGCCACCACCCCTGCCACTGGCATTAGCACTGGCACAGTAGTGGGCAAGACCTGGGCCCCAGCTACCTACCCTGCTCAGGTTTCCCTTCTGAGAGCTATAACACTTTGGCCATTTCCAGCTGGACCAAAGACCCATGGAACCCCTGGTTCCTTGGAGGATGACAGAATCTGGCAGAGAGTAAACCTCATTAAACACTAACTCTGCTGGCACCTTGATCTTGGACTTCTAATTCCCAGACCCAGGAGAAGTAAATTCCTGCCTTTAGGATGCTACCAAGTCTTGGGTATTTTGTTGTAGAAACACAAAGACCAGGATATGACCACATAAGTTAGAAGAAAAATATGGTCAGGAAACCAAGACAGGCCCCCATGGGGCCGTTGAATACAATAACAATGACAGCAATATATCACATGCTCACCTCCTGGCACGGTGGAATCCTTAACAAAGGGGCCAATCCTGTTCAAGACTGGTTCTGTGAGTGTCTGGTACTGAACCTGGAAGCTTGTAGACCGACATTGAACTGGCCTGAGTCCGTGAGAACTACAGTATCGCCATGGGTGAACCTGCAGGTCAACGTGGTAACATAACCACCTCAGAACATCATGTGCTCCTCTCTCGGCTGCTCTCTCAAGAGAGATCAAGAATCCAGATACTCCCCCAAAGGAATTCTCATCCAGCTCAAGCCCTGGGCTATATGAGAAAGGTGGAGGAGACAGCCAGAACACAGAGATACCAAATAACACTTCCAAAACACTGAGCATATCTTCAGACTGACCCAGCATCAGCCAGTTTCTAACATGATACAGAACAGTTCTCAGAGAACTCTATCCCAATGTCGTTAGAAAACACAACAATGGCCGGGACCATATGTGGCCCTACCATGTCTAAGGAGATTTCCGGAAGTCCCTTCAATCTCTTAGTCCAAAAAGCCTCAGGAATAGGATTAGGTGAAATCTAAGCTAGACAACAAAATTTGTTTTCCAAAAGCAATCCTTCTCTAAGAACATGGCTTGTGTCCTTCAGTAAATGGGAGTGAGCAACTTTTGTCAAATAACTTCTCCAGTTTGGAAGCTGAAAGTCTTTGACATCTGGTCTTACCTCTATGAAAAAAATCAAGACACTTGAGTGTGCTGCCACACCCCAGTTTAGGTGACACCATTTAGGGATCAAGGCCAGGCCTCTGGTTTGCTAGTTCATCCCTCTCACCACTGAGCTACAACCCCAGCAACAAATCAATGAATGAGGAAGGTATATGTAAAATACAAGACACTGAAAAGGCAAGGTTCCTGAGCTTCTGAGAGCTTGGACTTGAGCTCTACCCGGGGCTCATATGTATGTTGTTAGACTTGGCATGAAAATAAGTATTTGCAGCTCATTTCTCGGACTCTACCTGTATGGCCCTTCTGAACACATGTGTTCCGTTACCAGTTGGGTGAAAGATACTAAGAAGATCCATAGACATCCCAACCCCTGTGTATAAGTTATGTTACTTTATTTTATTGTTTTATCTTGTTGGGGCCTTTTTGCTTTTTGTTTTAGACAAGTTCTTGGGTAGCTCTGGTGTCTTTCAATTCAAGTGACCTCCTGGTTCTCCTGACTCCCCTACCCTCACCACCCACATACTGTGATGTTGTGTGCCACCATGCCCAGTAATAATGTGTTTTCAAAGGTTAAAGAGCCATAACAAATCCCTACCCTTTAGTTACTTCAAGGCAATGTAAAATTACCTTATATAACCCCTATGAACTGGGAAGCTACTCTCTTGATAACTCAGTGCATCCTAGATCTGTTCATAATCTCCAGGTCTTATTCCTAAGCATCTAGCACTCATCCAGGGCACCAGCTGTGTCCTAGGTAGTTTCCTCGTTGCTGTGACCAAACACTTGACAAGAAACAGCTTAGGAGAAACAAGTGTTGGGTTTGGTTGTTAGAGTTATTGGCTCACAGTTGAAGGGTGTGGTCTGTTACAGCAAGGCTACAAGGGCCTCAGGTGTATGGTCACCCTGCGTCTGCAATCAAGACGGAGAGAGCTAACAGGAAGTAGGACCGAGATGTATGACCTCTAGGCCTGCCCCAGTGACCCACATTCCCCAGCACAGAGCTTCCTCCTAAAGATTTCACAATGTTCCAAACAATACCTCCAGCTGGAGACCAAGCATTCAAATACACGAGTCTATGGGGTGGCTTGTCACATTTTAACCACAACATATTACTGTCCTTTCTTGCTTTGAAAAGACATGGGAGAAGACGGCACAGAGCATTCTATGATGTAGGGGAGAAATTATCTAGGTCATATGATCTACACAATGGGAGTGATAATACTTCTCTAATAGGGTTACTGTGGACATAAATTAACAACCACAGAGTCAAAGGCCTGGCGTAATACCACGTCAGCCAACAAAGCACAGGCCCCAGTTGTAAAGTTTCATGCCACTTTAAATGGACTAAACAGTAAAACATGACATCCTGCTTGCAAGAGGGAGGCATACATAGAAGTATATTTACTACCAGGAGTCAAAACTAAACTGTATCTAGGGCTTAGTAGAGAAGATTTCTAAAGATCTCCATTGTGCTGGAAACTTTTGTTATCACAGTGTTGTCATTTCTCGATTTTGTGGTACAATGGCAGGTTTCTTTATTCCCCCTGCCCCTTTTTTTCTTTTCAGTCATCCTATTGCTTATTCTTGGGACCAAGGTGAGTGGTTATCAACATCAACATCACCTTCAACTACCTTAGGTGGAGCAGCAGAGGTGGCTCAGTGGACAAAGTGTGCATGTATAAGAATGTATAAGTGTGCAGATGGGAGTCCAGAGGCCCAGCGGCTATGTAAATGCTGGGAGAATATGGCAGCATGATTTTAATTGTTATCATCAAATTTCTCATTTTATTTAATATAATATTTTGAGACAGGGCCTCATGTAGCCCAGTCTGGCCTTAAGTCTAGTATACAGCTGAGAGTACCTTTAAACTTCTGTTCCTCCTGTCTTTACCTCTTACATTCTGGGATTAGAGGAGTGTGCCACTGTGACCCATTTAGTACAGTGCAGGGGATCAAACCTAGGGCCTCATGCATTGAGAGATAAGCACTCTACCAACCAACTATCTCCAGCCCCATGTTCCTTCCTTATGTATCAATACTTGGTCTGACTCGCACCTCTCTGTAAGACTCTATCCACGGGGTAAACAAACACACACAAGTATGCTGAGTTATCCTTTGTCATTTAGGATTTAGCAACAGGATGCCTTACAGTGAAAAGGTTACCTGATGCACACACCTGCTGTCTTCCCGCTCTCAGATCACATCTACACCTCTCGAGTATACTACCTTATACTTGAACCTGTCTGGATCTCCTAGCCAACACTATTCAGGCCTTGTTCATATCTCATTTTCCCACTAACCTCTATAGTATCCCCTTTTCATGTGGGAATCAGTGGAGTAGCATACCTCGAGGTGATAATCATGTATATAATAAGATGTAGGAATAACACTACCATCAGGCAAAGTGACAGCATGGTAAGAGCAATAATGGTATTTGCCGAGAAGTCAGTATGCATCAAGCACTAATGTATTTACCAAAATATCAGTTGTTGCTACTATCATTTTGATGTGAATGGGTTGGATGGTAGAGTTTCTCCTACTGTATATGATGAAACACAGGAGCCATGATTTAACAGTGCTCTGAATGAGGGCCATAGTTGTGATGCCCTCTACCACAGGAGAAGTCCTGCTTGCTCATCAAGAATACTAATGTCATTTGTATTTCATTTACATTTTATACCAATAGCCAACTTTCCATCAAAGCTTCAAGATGGACCATTTATTTTCAGTTGTATGAGAACCCTTATTAGGAATCCATCACTGCCCATTCTGGTGTATGTTAGACAGGGAGGAGATACTCTAGGGAAAATATGGGTGGCCATCTGTTGTGTATGTTAAAGATGTGTGCAAAAGAAATGGTTATACCATTCTAGAACATAACACATCTCTGTGTTGGAATCATAATCAGAGATTCTTAGCATAGCTTCCTCTATCTATGTATCTATCTATGTATCTATCTATCTATCTATCTATCTATCATCTATCTATCTATCTCGATCTGCTCTCTATTTTTCTGTCTCTACCTGTCTCTTTCTGTCTCTCTCTCTCTCTCTCTCTCTCTCTCTCTCTCTCTCTCTCTCTCTCTCTTTGTGTGTGTGTGTGTGTGTGTGTGTGTGTATGTATGTAAAGTATATGTTTATGGTGTGTGCACCTGTGGACAAATGCAGAAGCCAACAATATACTTGTCTGTTACTCCCTGCCTTGCTTCTTCTCTATAAACCAAGAGCTTGTGTTTTTTTATTAGATTGGCAAGCGGTAAGTCCCAGCAATCCTCCAATCTCCACTCACCACCACTCAATGCTGAGGTTACCAATGTATATGGAACTATAGCCTGCTTGTTATGTAAGTTCTGGGGTCTGAAGCCTGGTCCTTATGCTTATGAAGCAAGATTTCTCAACTGCTAAGCCATCTCTCCAGTCCCTAAATCCTCCACTTCTAAAGGAGAAAAAAAGTCCTCCTATTAAAATTAAAAGAAAAAAAACTAAACTGTATAGCCAAGTCTTTGCTCTCTTCTCTTCACAAGTTTAATGCTGCCATCACCCTGAACCCAAGTGTATCCTCTGTTCAAATGGCTGCTCTGGGTTCTCCTGAAGGGCTCTTACCAGGCATCCTTCACAGAAACTCATGTTCTGGGATGCCTTCCTTCAATTCTCCTTGACCAGATAGAGAACTTCCAGGAAGGCTGTGATGATCTCATCCTGTGCTAAGAATTCTCAAAGATTCTGTCTTACTCCAATTGCAAGTATAAAATTAAATGAGCAACTCACTAAAGCAGAAAGTCTCTTTGGACCATTAGTCATTATTGAGAGCATGACGTTTTACAAATAAAATTAACATCTCCAGGTAACTGTAGAGCTATTTGTATCACAGACACATCCCTTCTGCTTTAAGACTGCAAATGTGTGGGTTTATTAATGTACATACCTAAAGATTATCATTTGAAAAAAATCACCATAAGCCAACTCCGGCAAGGGTCTATATCTACCTGAAATAATGTGGTTGTTTGGAATGACCATAGAAAAATATTAACATTGTCAAGAAGGCCATGTGATTAGGTATCTCAGAAGTCAAAGACATAACCCAGCATGATGGTGTGTACAAATAACCTCAGAATCAAGGAGATAGGAACAGAAGGACAGAGCATGGCACTATGTCAGAGCCTTTCTCCAATGGAAGAGAGTTGAGTGTTCAGTCCCCAGTGAGCCATTTGGAGTAAACCCTTTGCTCCCAAGAGCAAGAAACAATCACCTTGATGAGGGAGTGAAAAGGGCATAAGGTCCAGAGGTGATGGATGATTACAACAAAACAGCGTACCTACCAAGACATACCAAGATAGCTGCCCATAGGAAATCACAGTAGCTGTGATAGCATGTATAAGGCCTGTATAAGCTCAAGACAGACAAATTGCAGCCTGGGAAAGATATATGTGCTCTATGTCTCAACCCTAACTAAGGAGCTATTGGGATTGGCAGTTTACAGCTACTGAAGAGAGTCGATTTTCTTAAGTATGTGACCTTTGGTAGGTTCACAATGCTTGAGTGCAATGGTTCTCAACCTGAGGGTCACGACCCCCAAAGGTCAATATCAAATATCAAATACTCTGTATACCATATAGTTACTTTATGATTCACAATAGTAGCAAAATTACAGTTGTGAAGTAGCAATAAAATAATGTTATGGTTCGGGGTCCTTGTGACACTGTATTAAAGGGTTGCAGTGTTAGGAAGGTTGAAAACCACTGCTTTAGTGGAAGGCCACACATCCAAGAGTATATGAGCAGAACAAATTGCTCCTGATGTGTTCAATAAAGGGGGGGTGTCAAAGTTGAGTGGGTTGAGAAGACTTGAACGTTGGAGGAAAGGAGTATGTCATACAAAATTCTCAAAGAATTAATTTTTAAGTGGGGAGGGGGCAGTGTGAGTGAGGAGAGAAGGCACTCATACTTCCATGAGCAGTGGCTTCTATGGTGTTTTCAAACTGGCCATCAGATCAAGCAAAGCACCAATTCTAGACTCTCTATAATTAACTGCAGGGGTGCCAAACCCACACTGTGCTGCAGAGACTCACTGATTCATAGTGCAAGTTCCTCAACAGGAAGAATCCTGGGATAATACTGGGAGGGCAGGCTCATCTAAATCCACTAGACTGGAAGCCAGAGGAAGCCTACTAGTGTGCACCACATGCCGTGAAGTGTTCTTGATTGTTCAAATATTTTGTCAGAGCTAGGGAAGTACCCAGAGAACGTGGGATAAAGCTGTTTTCAATGAATAATAAAGGTGACAATTGTAAATGCTTTGATAGAGGGTTTTAAACAGATATTACTTTTTACCCCCCCCCATAATAACTTTGCATTCACCATTTTATAGTCAGCAATTTATAAATGGCACAACTAAGAATCAGAAGTATTGGGCCATCCTCTGAAAGCTGAACTGACTGAGGCAGGAACCGAAGCATGTCTGCCCAGCATTGCCTTCCCCAGACTCTTTTTCCCTGAGCACTGAACGGCTTCACTGCTGTTGGTGTGGTATTTTTGTGTATTAATTGCCTCCTTTGCTCCAGTCAGCCTCCCCCAATGTAGTTATTTCTATTATTGTCTGAGAGAAAAGAAAACTGGGGAGTGCAAGGGGGCTCAAGAAAGCAAGTGACAACAAAGGTTCTACAGGAAATGCTAGGGTTCTCCCAACAGCCGTTCCCCGAGACTCAGCAGCAAAGCTCTATCTGCAGTGGGAGAAGGAGACTCAAATAGACCGGAGTTGCCACAGATCCTTAATCAGATACGTTCTATTTGACGGGTTTTGAAGTCTGTTGCCATGGTTGTTAAGACCAGCATGCATTCCTTGAGATTACAACCATCTCACAGCTGATGATGCTAGAGATTGTTGCTCTGAGGTGTCATTGCAGGAAAAGTAAAGCGAAACCTGCCTGTTGGGGGAGGGTCTTAAACCACAATAGGCTTTGGTCCTCGGGGCAACCTTTCTACTTGGGGTTGTATTTAAATATTTTTGCTGATCTTGACTGCCATGATTACAAAAAAAAAAGAATTTTCCTGCTCGCCATAGATGGTTGTCAAATATTAGGAAGAAGCTGGGAAGGAGAATGTATAATTTCCCTATTCCAAGTCAACGACAATACTTTTATATATATTTTCCTTTTTTTAAGACTGCATAGCAAAATGCTGTTTCAAAAAATAAACAAGGGACGGGAGAGATGGCTCAGAAATTAAGAGCACAGACCGCTCTTGCAAAAGGACTCCAGTTTGATCTTCAGAATCCACATGGAACAGCTCACAGCTGCCTTTAACTTCACCTCCACGGGATCCAGTGCCCCCTTAAGGCCTTTGAGACACATGTGCGCGTATGTGTGCACGTGCATACACACACACACATACACACACACACACACACACACACATACACACAATTTTAAAAATAAATAAATAAAACCTTAACAATGCATAGTTTTACTTGTTTTATATATTTTTACAAAGTTGTCATAATACTATGTACATTATTTATGTATATATTTTTCTGGATATCATTTTGTCTTGCACATTAAAATATGCCATAATTAACACTGTATCTATCACTTGTGGCTAATAGTCTATGAGATACTATTATAATTCTTATTTTTTTTTAGGATAATAATTCTTTCACCTTGTTCAATTGGTCTTTACCAAAAGGACATTAGTATAATGGGTCTTTACACATAAACATTCTTTTAATTAGTTTATTTCTTTGGACAGACACTGATAGGACTCAGAAACTGAACTAATAATCATTTTCAGACCCTTGACATTAGCAAATTATTTTTCAGAATATATGTACTTCACACTTGTGATATAAGTGATATTGCTTGACTCTCTCCCCCTTAGCATGTTGACAGAAACCTCTGAAAACTGCCTGAGCCTGTGTAAGGTATTCTAAATGTAGCCATATTAAAGATTCATGCTCATGGTATAAACAATCTTTGAGTTCACTGGATAAAACTAGCTAGAAGTGGTAGCACGCCCCCATAATCCCAGGGCTAGGGAGACTGCAGCAACAGAATCAAGAGCTTGATGCCAGTCTAAACTACATACAAGACACTCACAAGCAAGCAAGCACTTGGGTGGAGAGATTGCTGTGCTGTTGAGAATGCTTTCCACTCTTTCAGAGCCAAGTTTGGTTCCCAGCACCCATGTCAGTAAGTTCATGACCACACGTAAGTCCAGAGGACCTGGTGCCTTCTTCTGGTTCCTGCAGGCACTTAAACATGTGTATGCATTCTCATACATACACACACACACACACACACACACACACACACACACGCACGCACGCACGCACGCACGTACGTGCACACACACACAAATAATAATAATAATAATAATAATAATAATAATAATAATAATAAGTTAAAAAAGGACTAGGGATATAGCTCGGTTGAAAGAGTACTTACTGAGCATGTAAGAAGCATATTCAATACCCACCATCAAATCCTAGAACTCAGAAAGTATAAATAAGAAGATCAGAAATTCAGGTCCTCTTAGGATACATAGTGAGTTCAAAGCCATGCTGGGCTCCATGAGACTGTCTCAAGAAAGGTGAACACTTTCATGAAGATAACTGAAAGGTCTTGAAACCACCATGGCCCTTCTAGCCATGACAATCACTTCTCTTCAACTGAACACTGTCAAGAATGCTACTATAACCACAAGCTCAAAGCAACATCCATGTACAGTGTGCTTAGAGCATTTGGTTCTAGATGATGTCCTCCTTGGAGCTGAAGACTTTGAAAAGATTAGCCCTTCCAAGTTGCTCAACAGACTATCTTTGATGAAGCAACCATCACTTGTGAAAAGTCATTTGAGGATACACGCCTTCTGTTTGAAATTTCATCCTAATAAAATACTACAGTGTCAGAATAATAAATCTTGAAAGAGATGAAGCTCGGGCTGGAGAGCTCACACTAAGTGGTTAAGAGTATTGGCTGCTCTTGCAGAGGATCCGGGTTCGATTCTCAGCACCTACATGGTGGCTTATAAGCATCTATAACTCCAACCCTACAGGATATAATGCCATCTTCTGGTTTCAATAGGTACCAGAAACACAGTGGGTACACAGATATAGATGCAGGCAAAATACTTAAACACATAAAGTAAAAAATAAAAGTAAATCTTAAAAAGATGAAGTTAAGACTCCACAAAGGAGTGGGTTTTTTACTAATGCACAGACAACCTCAGAGAGATAAAAAAAAAACTTATGTTCACTAGAATCCTTGCCTGGGTTAAAGAGTAGGAGGAAGGTTCCCAGAATAGGAAAATAGGAGCATTGTCTAGACTTGGGGAGGGATGCTAGAGTGGGAAGAGGTTAGAGCCAGAGAGAGATTCAGAGATTGAATAGAAAACAGAGTTCTTAGGGTACTGGAGAGATGAGTGATTGAAAAAGTCTGTTTTACTAGGTTGTGTAACCTGGAAAGGACAGATATCAAGGTCACTCATCTCTATATTATGTAACTGTTTGGCTGTTATCTCATTAAAAACTGGATAGGTCTTCACCAAGCTCCATATACTTTGTATGCTGACTTTGTTCTGCCAATGTTGATCTCTCCTATCCCATATCCAAACTTAGATTCTAAACTTCATGTGAATCATCTACAATAACTCTTCTGCTACCCTGACCACTGTCCTAATCACCATTATCATTTTCCTCTTCCTTTTAGTGTATCAGACAGCTTCCTATCTCTGTGGAAAATATTGGAGGTAAACTACTTAAAAGGGTAAGGTGTTGGGGCTGGAGAGATGGCTTAGGGGTTAAGAGCATTGACTGCTCTTCCGAAGGTCCTGAGTTCAAATCCCAGCAACCACATGGTGGCTCACAACCATCCATAATGAGATCTGATGCCCTCCTCTGGGGTGTCTGAAGACAGCTACAGTGTATTTACATATAATAAATAAATAAATCTTAAAAAAAAAAGGGTAAGGTGTTAAATGGGCTCATGGTTTCCATCGAAGATCAATAGGCTCTAACACTAAGGTCCTACAATAAAACAGAACACAGTGGCAGGGAGCACATTACAGATCAGTGTCACTCACCTCATCATAGCCAGGAATCAGAGAATGAGATGGGTAGGCCGGACTAAAGACAGACTCTTCCAGGGCATACAAGATAGCTCAGTGGGCAAAGGCAGTTACCACCAAGTCTAATGAGCTGATTTCAATATTAAGATTGAAAGAACCCCTATGATGGAAATAAAAACCTAACTTATGTAAGCTGTTCTTTGACCTCCATGTATGTACCATGGCATACACATACACACACAAAATAGATAGATAATAGATTGATGATTGGTAGGTAGGCAGGTAGATAGATAGATAGATAGATAGATAGATAGATAGATAGATAGATAATCAAAGATTACATCAAGCAAAAAAGGCATACAAAGAAGAAAGATAGTTCCTTCCTTCCTACAGCTGGATCCAGCTACTACAATGCCCTTGACCTCTCAATAACACCTCCTAATTAAGAGTCTGTCAATGAGGAAGTTAGTGTCTTTATGGTCTAACTGCTTCTCCAAATCCCATGCCTCAACATCATCTCATTAGAGACAACACCTTTAACATATGAGACTTAGGAGGACATTTCAAGTCTAAATCCTGCTGTACATGCTATACACACCCCCATAGCCGTGACAACCCTGCCTGGCTGCAATGTTGACTCAGTAGATACCTTGACCTAGGCAGTTTGTGCCAGTCTATCAGTGACTATCAGTCTATGAGTCATGCAACCAAGAGAAGGTCAGTTCACTAAAAGCATTCTGTTGTCTGACATAATTCTCAGAAATTAGAAATCAGAGGTAAAATTTGGAAGTCAAATTTCTATTCTAAAACAACCCTATTTTAGCCACCTCCACCATTTAATATTAGAGTCAAGTCTTAAACCTAAATTTCCAGAACCAAAGGCAGATGGATCTCTGTGAGTTCACAGTCAGCCTGGACTAAGGAGTGAGTTCCAGGAGAGTCAAGGATACACAGAGAAACCTTGTCTCAAAAAGAAAAAAGGAGAGAGAGAGAGAGAGAGAGAGAGAGAGAGAGAGAGAGAGAGAGAGAGAGAGAGAGGGAGGGAGGGAGGGAGGGAGGGAGGGAGGGAGGAAGGAAGGAAGGAAGGAAGGAAGGAAGGAAGGAAGGAAGAAATCAAAGTGAAATTTAATTTCAGTGGGGTTTTTTGTTTATTAGTTTGTTTGTTTGCTAGTGGTAAAATGTTATACATGGCAAAAGGTACTATCAAAAATTCCTTAACTTACTTTTAAAGTTTTATCTAATGTAATTTTTCAACAATGCTAGAAGGCCAACAAGCACAATTGTTTCTCTGGTGTTAGAACAGAACACAGATGCTTCAGGGAGGCACTAGAGAAAATTATTAACATGTGTTTAGTGGCTATGTTGCATAGAAATATAGACACTGTCTTGACCTCTAGACAGAATCAGATAGCAAGATGTTCTCACTGGAAGAGTTACATGATTATGTCCAGACATAGCAATCAAGCATCATAGCTTTTCTTTCACAATCACTCTGGATTTTTACTGTGACGACGTGAGAGAAACACTTACACATCACTGTAACTCTGATATAGCTAGTCCTCCACAAAAACATGGGTTTTACACTATCTTACAGCTATTCACTCATTTACTCTAGTAATATAAACTATAGTACTACTCTGTGCCAAACATCATGTTGGGTACCAGAGCAATTACACAGAGAAACAAGACTATTCGTGATTAGGCATTCCTTGTCTAATGATGGAGAGACAAACATCCAAGCCAATGTTAAGTCAACCAGCCAACATCATAGGCATGCCAGTAGAGATATAGACATGACTCTATGAGAACACAGTGGGAAGATATATCAGTCTTACCTGGATAGGTTATGGTGACAGTCACAGGAGTCTTTAAGAAGAGGTTCCTTCAAGATAAATTTAATAGTTTTTGTAAGCCACCTAACATGGATGCTAAGATCTCTAAAGGAACCCTCCCAAAAGCATTACATGTTATTAACAACTGAGCACCCTCTCCAACCCAAGCCCTATGAATCTTAATTGCCTTCTCTACAAATTATTAAATAGTTCTAAGTGGAGGATGCTGGTAACTACTACCCAGAAGGTAAACAACAAAGCCATGTTATGATCATCCCCCAAACCAGATCTTGCAGGCTTCCCAATACTACATTCACATTTACTTTTTCCACTTGAAATTTTTAAGCACTGTGACTGTAGAAATCAGAGTATGACTCTAGAGTTCCTCTTCTTAGAATCCTGTAAACTTGAGAATTATCCAGCACTCTGAAGACTTATTTTTTATCATTACTTTTTTTAGTTCTGTGTATGTCTGGGTGCTGGAATGTGCATCTAAGTACAGATATCCTTCAAAACCAGAAGAAAGTATTGATCTCCTGGAACTGGAATTATAGTCTTCTATGAGCCACCTAACTTGGATGCTAAGAACTGTATAGGAATCCTCTCAAGAGCAGTACATGCTCTTAACCACTGAGCTATCTTTCCAGTTCCCACCCAAGCCCTCTGAATAGTAATTACAGTCTCCCCAAAATATGGAAAGCACTCTTATCTGGGAATGTTTTTCACTAACTGAGATGATGTATGTACCTAAAATGAGATGAGTACATGAGTTATCAGTCACAGAGCCAAGTGTTTAATGATGACCAGAAACAGAAGGCGGGAGAGTCGAGTATGGGAGTCAAGGCAAAGGGGAAAGCTTATGGGAGTGAACGGAATTAAGAAAGCACATGGTCCATTAAGGGAACAAGAGGATTCAGGTTGGGGCTGTTTCCACAGAGTGTGTAGTTGCAGGGAGAGGCAAGTACTGAGATTGAAAGTGAAAATAGGGCTCAGATTTCAAAAAGATGTACAAACCTTATAAACAAGTCTGAACCCTATCTTCAGACAAGGAGAGACAGTGGTCTTTAAACAGAGAAGCAACACGATGTAATTCTAGTAGGATAAAAATCTTAGCAAAAGAGTGCAGAGTTCGAGAGAGGCAAATCCAGAAGCAGGGATTTGCAGGAAACGTCTCCAGTGGTCTTATCAAGAAAAGTTCAAGGTAGTGGTAATAAAAGAGAAACAGAGGAAGAACCAGAGTTGGAGGATCCTGCTGTGTTGAGGCTCAAGCAAGATGATGGGCCAAATTGAAAGACGAGAGGCAGGAACAGATGGCAACAAGCCTTGCTGGAATTAAAAAAAGACAAGAACATTGATTTGATCAGCATTTGTGGGCAAGGTAGTCCAGTGAGACTGTTGATCACGGTGGTTGGAAACCAGTCTGGTGTACATTGCAACGCTTCCAGCTAGAGATACACACTGAGGAGTAGCCGGATAGTCGGGAAAGCTCCAGGGATATTCCAGGAAGCAGAGCTGGGCCTGCTATCTTCTCGGTAGGCTACACTACTTCCCCCTTCTCTCTTCTGAGATAAATGAGACATAATCTATGTCCCATCATCTTTAAAAACAATGTTTTCCAACCCTTCTAGAACTATTGGACTTCCACAATGGTTTTATTATACAAAATGTAACCAAGGCCAAGCCACCGGTACACTGTTGTCATTTAGCATTGAATTCATCAAGAGAAAAACCTTCCTTGGATTTGGAGGGATTCGATACCTCCTAAGAGAAATCATGCTCTCTTAGGAAAACTTTGCCTCCGCTGACTTAGCCCCAGATGTTGGAGGTATAAACCACCCATTTTTTGTAGCAAGAAAGAAGTGCATCTTCGGAATGCAGATGTATACAAATTGTCCAAGAAAACTCATTCTTTCATTGCAGAAATCAAAGCTCAATAAAGTAATAAAATTTTCCAAAAAAAAATGTATTTTGAAAAAAGAAATGGAAAGCCGTTGGAATGTAAACATAGAATATAGAAAATAAAAATTTAAATAAAAAAGAAAAGAAAAGAAAAAAGAAGCCAATGTGTACACATCTTTGTTACCTTACCCAATCTGTTTTCCTTACAAATCAAAAAGTCAAAGAGTACTCTCCCCAAGTAAGCCTAAGCCACTTACTATGTGCTGAGTCTGTAATGATTTGTGTGACCTTTCTAGAGAGAGGACTCTAGATTACAAAAGCATGTCTCTAAAGGGTTGGTGATGAGCCTACTACCACCTCAAGCATCATCTTCCAGCCAATTATTTGACACAAAAGAATGATCAAACACTGCAGGGGTTGTTGTTGTTGCTGTTGCTGTTGTTGTTGTTGTTGTTGTTGTTGTTTATTTTATTTTGGTTCACAGTAGGTTGCTATGACAGCTATTCTTGGTTGTCAACTTGAAGTAGTTAGGTATACCTGTGAGGTTCTTTCTTTTAATTAAATCATTGGAAGGGGGAAGACCCACTTTTAATCTAGATCTTTTGAGGTGGGGAACATCCACCTTTAACGTAGGCACACCTTCTGCTGGCAACCTATGTAAAGGACGTGGGAGAAGGACAGTTTTGCTCTTAGCCTGCTTGATTTTGTTCTCACTAATAAGTTTTTCCCCTCCCTGGCATTAGAGCCTACTTCTTTGGTACTTCAGCACATACTGAAGACCAGCTGAGACATCCAGCCTCATGTCCTGGAGAATAACTGGGTTCTTGGACCCTCTATTGGTAGACAGCCATTGCTAGACTATCTGGACCATAGCCTGTAAGCCTTTCTAATAAATCCCCCTTCTATGTATGCACGTGTGTGTATGTGTGTATATATGTGCATGTGTATATATGTATATATTCGTATATGGATATATATGTGTGTGTGTCCAGTACTATGATTTCTGTTCCTCTAGAGAACCTTAATACAGTCGCCATTTCTATACCTTCATAGAGTGATATGATGGTTAACTCTGACATCAAAATGGCAGACCCTGGGATCACCTAAGACAAATATATCTGAGCATGTCTGTTACAGAGGTTGTATATTAATTAACTGAGGTAGGAAGACTCAACCTAAATATGAGCGGCACCATGCCATGGGTTGGGGTCCTGGGCCAAATAAAAAAAAATGAATGTTAGCTGAATGTTAGCCTCATCCCTGTCTGTTTTCTGACAGTGTATGCCATGTGACCAGCTGCCTTGGGCTTCTGCTGCTGTGTCTTCTGTTATGATGGGCTATGTGCCAAAAGAAGTACTTCCAGGACTTACTTTTGACTTACATTTTGTCACAGCAGTGAGAAAAGTAACTAACCCAGGTGTAAAGACTTTATGAGCAGGAACATTATTAGCTAACTGTTGGGCAAAAAAAAAATGGCTTTTGACTGTAAATAGTTCTCTCAAGATGGCTGGTAGACTCAAAAATGGCACTAATTTGTCATTTAGCCTTTTACTTCACACCTTGACCTCGGTGTACCAACTCCTTAATGCCACTGGTCGCTTTAAAGATTGCTGGTTATGCGTACCCCCTGGAATCGATTCAGAATTGTCACAACCTCTCCAGTGATACTGCCAAGTAACCTTACCTCTCCTTTTGTCAGCTGTCCTAACTCCAATGTTGCCATGACTCCGTTCCTTACCTCTGTCCCTCTCTTTGGCATGGCAAACTGTTTTAAGACCTCTGGGACACGTTCTGTAGGAACACTAAGCTCCCTAGACTGCAATAGAACCATAACCCTTGATATACCATCTCTGCCACAATGCCCTGCAATCCAGAACACGTCAATTCTTTGTGGCACCCAGGTATATCATCGCCTACCTGCCAGCTGGTCAGGAGTTTGCACGTTGGTACTCCTTTTCCCTGAACCGAGAGTAATCCAGGGAAATGAGCCCCTGCCAGTCCCAGTTGTAGATATGATAGCTGCCCGACATAAGAGGGCAGTTCAGATCGTGCCACTCTTGGTTGCTATGGAAATAGCCATAGGTGTTGGTACTGGAGTTGCAGGGATAACGATTTCCATGTCCCAATATAATACATTCACTTCCCAGTTTAAAAGCGATCTTCAAGGAATGACTGAGACTGTGCTTACTATGCAGAAACGGATGGATTCTTTGGCAGCCGTGGTGCTTCAGAACCAATGAGGCCTAGATGTCCTGACAGCTGAAGAAGGTGGTCTTTGCCTGTTCCTCCAAGAAGAATGCTGTTTCTACAACAACCAATCCAGGCTAGTGAGAAATAAAATCCAGGAGCTAGTCAGACATAAAGAATTTCAGGGATCGTGAGACCTCTAGTTCTGGGATTTTCAAAAATCCTATATGGAAGTGGACACTCCCTTTTGTAACACCTTTTCTAGTCATCTTCCTGGTGTTTATTGTTTGATCCCTGCCTCATTAATCTTGTTTCCACATTCCTCCAACGGCAAATAAAAAAATTTCTAACCAAACTATTAATCAGTTCCTGTTACAGGATTACCAGCCACTGCCCATAGAAGAGCTGCTGTCCACAGAGGTACCTGGTGTAAACATTTACCAAGTAGATCCCAATGGCAAAAGTCACTGCACCCCAAAATTGACGATGCCCCTAGACAACAGGAAGCAGTTTAAGAGACATGGCACCCTCGTTCCCTTTCACCAAATGCTTCCTCCTCCTCTTTTTCCTTTTCTTTATAATAAGAAGAAGGGAGGAATGTTGGTACCAGGACCTCTGAAACCTGTGACATCACATAGGCAACAGCACAACCTATATACCTGTTGCCAAGGCAACAGCCACCATATTCCCAGAATCCATTAGGCTCACCTTTACCTACGACCACGTCACCATCCATGTATATATAAGAGAAGCACCCCCACTCTCTTCTCCTCTTCTCTTTCCATCATCACCTTTGCCCTTCCCCTCTCAATAAACCTCACATAGAACTGTTAAAAAAAAAAAAAAGATGACTGGTAGACAAGATAAACAAGAATACCTTGGTGCTTTCTCCATTGTCCAATTTTCTGTATCTAATTAACAATAGGAGCTGGTTGTACCAAATCACCACTTGTTCACAGAATTGGCGTTTGACATAGAATTGAACACGGGATTCTGGTTGTGGTGGCTCATGACTACAATGGCAACACCTGGGAGACTGAGGCAGGAGCATTGCCATAAATCTGAAGAGTTGCATCAGCTACAGAGTTGAGAAACTACCTAAAAGGAAGAGAGAAAGGGGCCAAGAGAACAAGTAAAAGATCAACTCTAGCTCACACCCAAGCTCAGAACTTGAACAAATAATCAAATTTCCCACAAGTTCTTTATCTGTGTTTAGAGACACTAAACATGGTATTCCCTCACAGGCTTGCTTAAGCATTAATGGGATAACATATGTGAAAATATTCAGTACAGTGCCAAGTAAAACCTTGGCTCCAAAATCAGTACTAGATCTGACACTGAGTTTGGGATCTAAGATTGTGGACCTGTTTGTGCCAAGTGTTGGACCTTTTCTCTGGTTACATAGCGGGAGACTACCATTGAGGTCATAGATCCTGAGTCATATTACTTTAGACCTTCTGTGACCCATTTTCTCATTAACCATCAGCAAATACATCCCTGCCCAGGTGGTTAGAAATACAGGGTGAGCAATAGCTTGCAAATTTTTCAAACATATCTACTCCAAATGGAACTTAATGTAAGTTTTTAATCAAGGGAACATCCCAAGGAAAGTCCACTTACTACAAGGGATTGAAGAAAGCAAACTGGGTAAGTGGAGAAATTTGCAAAAGGTCAAAGGATTTTTAAGAGATCTAGACAAGATAAACAGCATAAATCGAAAAGGTAAAAAAATTAATAATGGATTGATATTTTAGAGCTCAGTCTGATGGTTCAGTATTATGTTACTTTCCTTGTATGCTATAATAAATATGTACTAATGATTATGCTGTATAATATTGCTATATAATAAAATAAGCACACTGTTAGCATGTACATGTCGAGGGAAAATTGATGTCTGGAATCACCTGACATTCACATTACCACTTGATACTTATACAAAGAAATATTAATGTACCCAGTCACATAGAGCTGAGAGAGGAGATTTGGGATTGTGTCTTCTTCATGACCAAACTCTCTGGAGCCAACCATGTGACTTCCTGTAACCATCTGTGAGAAGCTGTGGACTTTGCCACGCTGGGCCATTTATCCAGGCGTGATGTTTAATTAGTGCACACAAAGTTGATATGAGAAGCTTGGCAGCCCATCCCCTCACCCTGGTTGGGTTCATTGCCTCATTAGAAATGCCCTGGATGGCTGACCACCCAGACAAAACTAACAAGCACGTTTTCACAGTAGCAGTTAAGTAACATTAAAAAAAAAAAATATTTAAGATTTACCAAGTGCCTTTATGTGTGCAATGCTCTGTTAGTGGATTGCAGTCAGAACACCAGACCAGACTTAATAATTTCAGATTTCTCTTCCAACTCTGTGACACTGGAGAGAGAATCCCCCTCCAAACATCTCAGTTTTCTCTTCTTCCTCTAGTGACACAGAGACAATGGCACCCGCTTCAGAGAGAAGTGTTTAGATTCACTGAGATGATACATATGCAGAAAGAGCTATGCCAATAGCATTGTTGTTTTAGCCCAGTCTCCTGCCTTCCGATTTCTCCATACATTTAATTTAATGAGCAAAATAGATTTCTGTACATGATGGTGGCCCCAGACAGATGCTCTGAGAAGATGGGACAGAAATATCTCAGAAGACCACAATAGAAAATTCAGCAACGAAGCTGGAACAGATTATGTCGGCTAAGTTGACAGGTCTTTAGATAGGATCTCATTGGCAAGCTGGATCGCTTAGAAATTATTTCTAGCTAAACAAGATTCTTGTTAGCTGCTGAGCTAGTGTGAGTATGTTGTGCCCATTTGACAAAGGAAATACTTCAGACACCGGATAGAAAAATGCTCCAGTTGACTCGAGAATGGAAATCTTGCCTCTTGCAGCTCTTCTTTTCTCATGTTTCATATTAAAATACCTGCATGGAGTCTTGAGCCTCCCTCAAGGTAAGGGCGTTGGGGCTCACCCCGGGAACTCTATCCGGAGGAGAGCAGTGATTACCGCTCCTATCTTTCACAGTCAAATAAATATTTACTAAGTAGGGACACACAGCATACATTAAGATTAATGCTTCACACAGATTTGGAAATGTCTGTCATATCTGTCATGTTTCCTCATCTCCATGACTGGGAAGGGCTCTGCTGTCTCCCAGCAAGAGCTGCCATTTTCCTGATGGTGCTCAGCAGGAGACCAGCCCTGATTACACACTCAGAGCTACGGGACCAGCAGCTAAGCATGCAAGCCCAAGGGAGAGAGGACAAGATTATAAAGTTAGTGTACAGTGAGGTCTGCGGTCACTCTACAATGTTTCTAGAGGGTAATTTAATGGTGATTTCAAATAAAGAAAAAGAGCTTCACCTAACAGGAACATCTGTGTTTATGGACTATTAACAGCAACAAAAAAAGAAAATGAAATAAAACTGGGGAAAATTGACAATCATCTATCTTAGATTAAATAGCCTGTACAAGGTTTTGTGTTCCATGTGTCAAGTTGTCAAAAGCCCGAGGGTTTAAGGGAGAGTTTTCACTTGAAGGATATTGATGTGTGTTTCCCCAAGTGTCATTCACCCAATGCCTGTGCAGAATGGAGCTATCCGGACTCTGATGATTTTATTTTGTTGTTGTTCTCTCCTCTCAGAATGGTGTCAACTCCTGACACTAGGTTGGCTGCTGAAATGATGGTTTCCGGTTTCATTAATGGTACATTTACCATTATTTTCAGATGCCAGGGATCTCCTCTCCTTGGAAAATATACATAAGCCTTGTGAAAGCCACACATTTCAGCGGTCACTCCTTCCGTTGGCACACCAGGTCCTGCTGTGGCTGCAATCATTGGGAGGTGGAAGGAAACGTGACCAGCTGTGGTGGGACAGTGGGAGAAACAGATCTCGGGAGGTGAAAGGTGGAGACAGTGTGAGGTGTGATGGGCAAGAGCATATGGAGAGCATATACTTGTGACACAGTTGGCTGCATCTCCCCAAGTATTCAGGATGGCTCAGTGGCATTCCTGAGGCTGCTAGAAAGCCCCGCTCAGACCACTGTTCACTCTGTGACTCATGCCCTAGGCTCTCTTCAGCTCCAGACCGTGGGTAGTCTCATTTACCATCAATGCCAACTTCCTAAGGTTTGTGTTGTTTGTTTGTTTTTTGTTCTTTGTTTTTTGTTTTTGGTTTTTTTTTTTTTTTTTGGAGAGGGGTGCTCTGTTTTGTTGTTTTACACTTAATTGCTTCCTCCTCTTCTTCCTCTTTCCCTTTCCCTTCCCCTCCCCTACCCCTACCCCTACCCCCTCCTCTTCTTCCTCCTCCTCCTCCTCCTTCTTCTTCTTCTTTTTGTTTTTTTGTTTTGGTTTTTTTGTTGTTGTTGTTTGTTTGTTTTTTTTGAGCCAGGGTTTCTCTGTATAGCCCTGACTGTCCTGGAACTCACTCTGTAGACCAGGCTGGCCTCGAACTCAGAAATCTGCCTGCTTCTGCCTCCCAGAGTGCTGGGATTACAGGCATGCGCCACCACCACCACCCCTTCTTCTTCTTCTAAACATGAGCTTCTAGACTAGAAGAAATACAGCCCATGAGTAGAAATCTTGAGTCTGACACTACATACATTCACACACACACACACACACACACACACACACACACACATCCCACAGGAAAGAGATATATATTTTCTGTTGTTAAAAAAATGACCATTAATATGATAATGTTCAAAAATTCTCATGGATATTTATACTGAGTGTGTACAGTTTCCTAAAAGAGATGGTATATACATATATCATAAAAAATGAAACTAGAGAGCCGGGCAGTGGTGGTACACGCCTTTAATCGCAGCACTTCGGAGGGAGAGAGACAGGCAGATTTCTGACTTTGTGGCCAGCCTGGTCTACAGAGTGAGTTCCAGGACAGCCAGGGCTACACAGAGAAACCCTGTCTCTAAGAGAAAAAAAAATGAAACCAGAGAATCATTACAAAGGCCCTGTCTTGAACACTTTCTGATATTACCTGCACGTTTAGAACATTTTCATTATTTTAATATAAACACCAGGAAAAGTAATACTTTGCAATCCAATTTGAGCCCTCAGAACCAACACAGGGTTTTAACTTTGGGTTCTCCAGAAGCAGGACCTGCAAAAAGGATTCTTCCACAAACGAGAAGGGTTCTCTGGAGAAAATGGGAGAGTTGAGAAATCGGGTTAGGAAAATAGAGAGAAGCCGAGTAGGGTGAGAGATTGGATTGCGTTCAGCCTGAGGCTGCATCTGTGGAGGGTGAAGGGTGCTGTCATTCGGTCTGCTTTGGGACAAATGAGCTGGAGTTTCCCATTTCTGCACTTGTGGACAGAAAGCCACGGTGATTACAAAGTGAAGAAAGGAACTGCACCTCATAGAAACATCAGTGTTCATAAACTACGGAGTGGAGAGTTGAGTCACCGTCCCTCCATTAGTGAGTCTATATGGTAAACCACTGGCTCCAGGGCATTCCCAAAGGATGCAAGCCACGACAGCTCATGGACACTCTGAGGAAAGGCTGTCTGAGCGCTCAGAGAGAAGCCTCTCCAAAGGTTAAGGGACATGATACTGAGGAATGAAATATTCACGACCTGTGGGAGCAGATCCAGGGGCACCTGTGTGTCCAGGCAGCATCCATTATGGTCCTCAATTTGTCACTCATCATGTAATGCCTGCCCTGTGCCAGATAGCAGGCTATGAGCTGAACTTACAAGAACGAATGAGAGATCAGTTCTGAAGAAGTTCCACGTGAACGTCTGGTGGTGCAGATCGGTTAGAGGAGCGTTTGCCTGCACTTGTGAGTCTCTGGGTTCGATCCCCAGCACCACATAGACCAGGCTGAGATCTCAAACCTAATCTTGTACCACACCTGGCTTCTTCCCTTTTTTTTTCCCCAAATATAATATCAGCATTGAGAGGTGTAGGCAGGATGATTGGACATTCAAGGTCATTCTCCATTACACTGTAAATTCAAGTCCAACCTGGGGTACAAGACACTATATTTTTTTAAAGTTCAATACCAATTTTGTTACTGTTGGCTCTTTTTTCTTGGAGACAGGCTTTCTCTACAGAGTCCTGGCTGTTCTAGAACTCACAGTGTAGACCAGGCTGGCCTCGAATTCACAGAGATTGGCTTGCTTCTGCCTCCTAAACACTGGGACCAAAGGTGTATGCCACCATACCCAGCAGATTTTTTTTTAATTTAATGAAAGATTAAAACTTTACAAGCAGAACTTTTAATGAGGTAAAGAAACAAACAAGGAAGACAAACATGTCAGCACATTGAAGGAGGGAGAGACGCATATCACTGAAAGATCATCTTTGTTTCATACTCTTATCAACAAAGGTGTCATGAAACTATATACAATGAGGCATATAGTAGCCAAGAGGGGATTTAATGCACAGCAGCAGAGAGAATGCAAGCTTAAACACCACACATTTTTTTTCTTTTTAAAAATTGTATCTGTTTATTCTATCTCATGTGTATGAGCGGTTTGTTTGCATAGGTGTGTGCCCAGGAGCCCTCCGAGGTCAAAAGAGGGTACTAGATCTCCTAGAACTGTAGTTACCCACAGTTGTGAGCTGTCCTATGGGTGCTGAGAAGCAAACCCGCTTCCCCTGCAAAAAAACAAGAGCTCTTAACTGCTGAGCCATCTCCCCTCGCCTGCATTAGACACTTTTGAACAAGTAGAAGAACCTGAGATCACTGTGCATAGATAACGCTCTGCACAGTCAGCATAGTTGACCTGCTCCTACCCGCCAGGCAGCCCGCACTGTCAGCAGGGCTGAGCTTCGCTCCCGCTCTGCCTTCCATGCTGTTTTCTTCTGAGACAGTCATTAAACATTCACCCCCGAACGCAGTTCCTGAGAGCAGCCACGAGCAACAGACACACAAGACATTAAGCCCTACAGGAGCACACAGCCTGCGCCCTCGGTCATGACACAGCTTCCTCTGCCTAAAGAGTAAGGCTTGCTGAGCCCTGACTCCTGTCCACTACCCAAGAAGAAGGGGGTAAAAGAAAAGAAATGACCCCGGCGGTATATATTTAAAATCGTAGGAGAGAGAAGCAAGGGAATTAGAAATTGAAGGTCAACCTTGGATATTGTCTTAGTTAGGGTTTTACTGCTGTGAACAGACACCATGACCAATGCAAGTTTTATAAAAGACAACATTTAATTGGGGTTGGCTTACAGGCTCAGAGGTTCAGTCCATTGTCATCAAGGCAGAAACATGGCAGCATCCAGGCAGGTATGGTGCAGGAGGAGCTGAGAGTTCTCTCTCTTCATCTGAAGGCTGCTAGTGGAAGACTGACTTCCAGGCAGCCAGGGGGAGGGTCTTAAGCCCACACCCACAGTGACACACCTACTCCAACAAGGCCACACCTCCTAATGAGGTCACTTCCTGGGCCAATGATATACAAACCATCACAGATATATAAGGAGTTCCAGAGATTTTTGTGAGTGAGTGAGTGAGTGAGTGAGTGAGGAGTTAGTGAGTGAGTGAGTGAGTGAGTGAGTGAGTGAGGAGTGAGGAGTGAGTGAGTGAGTGAGGAGTTAGTGAGTGAAGGAATGAATGAATGTCCGTCCTGTCGCAGGGAAGAGCATGCTGACTAGGAGAAAGATGGGGCTTCTTCTATCTCCGGGGAGTAAGGGAAAAGGTAAGTGAGCTCCAGGGAAGAGCCTCAAACAATTAGTGGCTCGGGAACCTAGCCAAGCCATGCTCTCTGCCAGCCACTCACTTGCACTGAACGCTCAGAATTAATGGCTACAGCCTCCAAAGAGGAAAGCTAGGTTCTTTCTTTCTCTCTTTCTTTCTCTCTCTCTCTCTTTTATTTTTTGATATTTTTATTAGTTTTTTTATTTACATTTCAAATGTTATTCCCTTTCCTGGTTTCCCCTCCGAAAACCCCCTATTCCTTTCCCTCTCCCCCCTGCTCACCAACACATCCACTCCCACTTTTCTGTCCTGACATTCCCCTACACTGGGGCATCATCAAGCCTTCACTGGACTAAAGGCCTCTCCTCTCATTGATGTCCAGCAAGGCCATCCTCTGCTACACATGTGACTGGAGCCATGGGTCCCTCCATATGTACTCATTGGTTGGTGGTTTAGTCCCCTGTAGCTCTGAGGGTACTGGGTGACTCATATTGTTGTTCCTCCCATGGGGCTGCAAACCCCTCCAGCTCCTTGGGTCCTTTCTCTAGCTCCTCTATTGGGAACCCTGTGCTCAGTCCAATGGTTGGCTGAGAGCATCCACTTCTGTATTTATCAGGCACTGGAAGAGCCTCTCAGGAGACAGCTAAATCAGGCTCTTGTCAGCAAGAACTTGTTGGCATCCACAATAGTATCTGGGTTTGGTAACTGTATATTGGATGGATCCCCAAGTGAAGCAGTCTCTAGATGGCCTTTCCTTCAGTTTCTGCTCCACACTTTTGTCTCTGTCTTTCCTCCCATTGGCTATTTTGATCCCTTGTCTAAGAAAGACCGAAGTAGCCACACTTTGGTCTTCCTTCTTGAGCTTCATGTGGTCTGTGAATTGTATCTTGGAGCTTTTGAGCTAATATCCACTTATCAGTGAGTGCATACCATGTGTGTTCTTTTGTGATTGGATTACCTCACTCAGGATGATATTTTTAGGTCCATTCATTTTCCTAAGAATTTCATGTATTCATCTAGTTTAATAGATGATTAGTACTCCATTGTGTAAATATACCACATTTTCTGTATACATTCCTCTGTTGAAGGACATCTAGGGTCTTTCCAGCTTTTAGATATTATAAATATGAACATAGTGCTATGTTCATATTTATAATGCTATGAACATAGTGGAGCATGTGTCCTTATTACATGTTGGAGCATCCTCTGGGTATATTCCCAGGAGTGGTATAACTGAGTCCTCAGGTTGTAATATGTCCAGTTTTCTGAGGAACTGCCAGACTGATTTCCAGAGTGGTTGCACAAGCTGGCAATCCCACCAGCAATGGAGGAGTGTTCCTCTTTCTCCACATCCTCGGCAGCATCTGTTGTCTCCTGAGGTTTTGATCTTAGCCATTCTGACTGGTGTGAGGTGAAATTTCAAGGTGGTTTTGATTTGCATTTCCCTGATGACTAAGGATGTTGAGAATTTCTTTAGGTGCATCTCAGCCATTCAGTATTCCTCAGTTGAGAATTCTTTGTTTAGCTCTGTACCCCATTTTTAATAGGATTATTTGGTTCTCTGGAGTCTAACTTCTTGAGTTCTTTGTATACATTGGATATTAGCCCTTTATATCAGATGTAGGATTGGTAAAGATTGTTTCCCAATCTGTTGGTTGCTGTTTTGTCCTACTGACAGTATCCTTTGCCTTACAGAAGCTTTGCAATTTTATGTGGTTCCATTGGTCAATTCTTGATCTTAGAGCATAAGCTATTGGTGTTCTATTCAGGAAAATTTCCCCTGTGCCCATGTGCTCGAGGCTCTTCCCCACTTTCTTTCCTATTAGTTTCAGTGTATCTGGTTTTATGTGGAGGTCCTTGGTCCACTTGGACTTGAGCTTAGTACAAGGAGATGAGAATGAATCTACTTGCATTCTTCTACATGCTGACCTCCAGTTGAACTGGCACCATTTGTTTAAAATGCTGTCTTTTTTCCACTGGATGGTTTTAGCTCCTTTGTCAAAGATCAAGTGACCATGGGTGTGTGAGTTCATTTCTGGGTCTTCAATCCTTTTCCATTGATCTACCTGCCTGTCACTGTAACAATACCATGCAGTTTTGATCACAATTGCTCTGTAGTACAGCTTGAGGTCAGGGATGGTGACTCAGCCAGAAGTTCTTTTATTGTTGAGAATAGTTTTTGCTATCCTGAGTCTTTTGTTATTCCAGATGAATTTGAGAATTGCTCTTTCTAACTCTATGAAGAATTGAGTTGGAATTTTGATGGGGATCGCATTCCATCTGTAGAACGCTAGTTTCTTAATCTGTGGCTGACAATAGAGATGAGTGAATGTGGAGCATCAGAATGAAAGCTGGGGACACCTGGGTCCAGAAATGGGCAAGATGCTCAGCGGAAAGTGGATCCTGAGAAGGGAAGCCAAGTTCTCAGCGATTCTCATTCCCTGCTCTGTGTCCTCTAGAGAAGCCCTCCCCTTGCCTGCTCCAAAACTTGCCCAAACTTCTTCCAAACTCTTATCTTGACTCTAATCATTCTTGTACTGACCCCACTTATTAAGCTCCTTACAGAGGCTGGAGAGATGGCTCAGCAGTTAAGAGCACTGACTGCTCTTTCAAAGGTCCTGAGTTCAAATCCTAGCAACCATATGATGGCTCATAACCATCCATAATGAGATCGAACGCCCTCTTCTGGTGTGTCTGAAGACAGCTACAATGTACTTACATATAATAAATAAATAAATCTTTTAAAAAAAAAAAAAAGCTCCTTGTAAATTTTCGGGTGATTTCCTGTTGAGCCTCTGCATCCGAGGTCAGCATGTTAAGGCTTTGCTGATAGGGAAAAAGGGGGGAAAGGCAGAGAGAGAGGAAGAGGCCAAGGACATGGCACATGAAAGTCAGCGCTCACGTGGGCAAACAGAGCAGTGGCAGGCAGTCCCCCAAAGGTCGTAGGTGTGCTCTCAGATTAGGAGATAAATAGCACATTGTAGGTGGAAGGGGGACAAAGAAGAGCAGCAGTGCGCATGAGTCCTCAAAATTAGGAAGATCGGCACGGCACAGAAACAAAGTAGACGAGGCTCTCCGACATCAGGGTTTGATCCTGTGAGGAAGGTGCCAGGCCCAAAGGGGGTGGAAGGGTAAGTCAGAGTCCACAAGGACTGAAGAACAAGAAGGGAGAGAAACCCAATCAGAAGCTGTATGCGCTGCTCTCTGAGGAGGGACTCTTTTCTGATGACAAAGTCTACACCCAGAAACCAACGGCTGAAATGTGGAAATATTTAAACTTCTCAAGCAGAAGTAGTTTTGAGAGAAGTAAAGAAAGGAATAAAGAAAGTAAAAGGGTCAGCACATGAAAGGAGTAGTAGACATAAATCATACATACTAAACACATAAAACTTAGATCAATGAAAGTGTTTAGTTTGAACTTTTCATAGGTGCCTGTCCACCCACAAGTTGAAGTCTTATCTCCACATACGTGCTGTGGCATGTGAGCACACACAAAATAAATAAGTAAATAAATGTGTCTTGTTTTGGTTTGTCTTAAAAGCTGATAAACTCAGTAAAACTCCTCAAATGATAAGGGGGCAGTTAGGGTGTCGGAGTTTGATTTATAGGACCCACAAAGCAGAACGAGAAAGCTTACCCCTACAAGTAGTCCTATGATCTTCATACTCACACCATGACATTAGTGTTCCTCACAATCGCAACACAGATAACAAATAGCGTATAATTTTTTTAAGGTGGGAGGGAGGGCTAACCTGAAAATAAGGGGTTAGGAAAGCCTAAGAGAAACTTCCTGGGGTGATCTGCTGTGTGATCACTCTAGGGGGCATTCAGCAGGTATGGATAAGGAACACTCAAATAATGGGGGAAAGGACAAAAGACAAACTGGAGTTTTCCTTTTCTCAAACTCTAATTGACTTAAATTAGAGTCCACATGATTAGTAGTTTCCCTATCAGACAGTCATGACCTAATCAGCATCCTATAGCTATGAAGAAAATGACTAATAAAATAGAAGGATGGAGGAAGAAAAGGAAGGCAAACTCAGGACTAGCTGGAGAAAGTGAGGGATCGTACCCAGTTGGTCAGTGGACTGAGTAGATGAGACCTCTGAGGAGCTCTGTTCTGTTGCAGAGAAGATATGTTGAAAAGAGATGCGTTGGCACCAGAGCTGAACTCCCTGAGCTAAGAGAAGTTAGATTGGCAGGGGACCTTTGCCAGGGCACACTGAATAGCTTCTACCATCTTGAAGACTGTTGAGATAATGGCTCTTTCCATATTCAACTCCGAAGCTACACCTAGAGCTGTTTTAGTATTTGTTTCCATTAGGTTGAGGCCAAGGAATATGTCTACGAGACACTTTATTTGACACTACTTCCTAAGGAATGGTAGGTCTTATTCTTTGAAAGATGATTTTGGTTCAGTCTTGAATGACAGAAAAGAACCCTATAGAAATAAGCATTTAAGCTAAGGATGATGGTCCATGCCTGTAATCCCAGCATTAGGAAGACAAAGGCAGGAGGGCCAGGAGTTCAGACAGGCCTTGACAATGTAGTGAGTTCAAAGTCAGCCTGGAATGCATGGGACCCTGTCTCCAGAAAAAATAAAATAAAATAAAGTTTACAGTCAATCTGGAGTGTATTTCCTGGCATTTTGTCAGTACATAGAAGAACTAATGATGCCATGCTTTCATTTGGGTTTTGCCTGGTTCTGAGACCAAAACCAAGGCTATGTAGGCCTGGCTGACCTGGAAATCACTCTATAGATCAGGCTGGCCTTAAACTCTCAGAGATCCACTTTCCTCTGCTTTCTGAGTGTTGACATTAAAGGGGTGCATCACCAAGGCCAGCCACATGATACTGCTTTACAGTGGTGAGATGGGCAACTCTTCCCATAAAAGAAAGAAAAAAAGGAAGGAAGAAAGGAAAGAAGGAAGAGAGAGAGAGAGAGAGAGAGAGAGAGAGAGAAAATTTTTCAGTAGAATACTTTTCTCTGCACTGAAGAATTCATTGAAATGGCTGGCAATGTCAAGAGTATAAAAGGATCTATAAAGGATGCTTTCTTTCTTTTGTTTTTTCTTTCATTTTTTTCTTTTTTCTTTAAACATAACTGATCCCACCTAGATCGAATGACTACATTATTTACTTTTTACTTTCTGACTGTTCTCTTAAGTATCCTTCCCCATTGAATATCATGTTTATATTTTACACTAGGAAGTCTAACCATGACAAGAAAAAAAAAAGAATTAGCATCATCACAGGGCTAACATACACAGGAAGGTTTTCCACGATGATGCTATCTCCTTGATCCCCAGCTCATCTTTACTCAGCAGCAGTAACAACTAAGACCCACAAGAGATGGTCTGCACAAGGTGGCCCAACCACAAAGTAGGACAGGCAAGCATAGGCCAGGACTTCTTCATTTACACCACATACAAAATCACCAAACTTTACAGAGAGTTACTTTATTCTTTTTGTTGTTGTTGTTTGGTTTGGTTTGGTTTGGTTTGGTTTGGTTTGGTTTGGT
The DNA here is from genome assembly GCA_964023405.1 of Apodemus agrarius. Taxonomy (NCBI): domain Eukaryota; kingdom Metazoa; phylum Chordata; class Mammalia; order Rodentia; family Muridae; genus Apodemus; species Apodemus agrarius. Next base: position 98,342,938 of record OZ030009.1, on the reverse strand, counting down.
TTGGTTTGGTTTGGTTTGGTTTGGTTTGGTTTTTTCGAGACAGGGTTTCTATGTGTAGCCCTGGCTGTCCTGGAACTCATTCTGTAGACCAGGCTGGCCTTGAACTCAGAAATCCGCCTGCCTCTGCCTTCCAGGTGCTGGAATTAAAGGCGTGCGCTACCACTGCCCAGCGAGTTATTTCATTCTTAACACAAGACAAAACTCAAACCAAAATCCATGCTTCTTGAACCATTTCCCAAATACAATACCTGAGAAGGACTCAGGGACAGAGAGCTTAAAGGCCCCCACAATCAGGTTTAGTAACTGGCAAATCCCAACCACATTGAGAGAAAGATGGCCTATACTTGTCCCTTATAAGAACTTGAGTTCACTCCATAGAATATATGTAAAGAAACCAGCTATGGTGGCATGTACTTATAATCCCAGCACAGGCTCCCTAGCGTTCACTGACCAGTCAGTCCATCTGTCTTAGTTAGGCTTTCCACTGCTGTGAAGAGACACCATGACCAAGACAACTCTTATAAGGACAACATTTAATTGGGGCTGGCTTACAGGTTCAGAGGGTCAGTCCATTATCATCAAGATGGGAGCATGGCAGCATTGGGCAGTCATGGTACAAGAGGAGTTGAGAGTTCTGCACCTTCATCTGCAGACCCCTAGGAGAAGACTGGCTCCCAGGCAACTAAGACAAGGGTCTTAAAGCCCATACCAACAGGCCTCAATACTCCAACAAGGCCACAAATACTCCAGCAAAGCCAAACCTCCAAATGGTGTCACTCCCTGGGCCAAACATATCCAAACTACCACACCATCCTACTTGTCAAACTTCAAATCACTGAGAGATTTTGTCTCAAAAAAAAAAAAAAAAACTACCTGTGGAATGACACCTGAGGCTGTTCTCTAGCTTTCTCAACGTGTATTTGCACACATGTGCATGTGAATAAACATGTGCGTACAGAGAGAGAGAGAGAGAGAGAGAGAGAGAGAGAGAGAGAGAGAGAAGAATACTGAAAGACTGAGGTGAACAATTTAGGTATGGACCAGTGGTTGGCTCAGAAAACAAGCTTATCCTATGCTTAGCACATGTAAAACAATAAGCTAAAAAGTTCACAAGTTATTTTTTTTACTTTAATTGAAAGTTGACTCTGTAAGGATGAGGAGCAGAAAAATTTTAAAACCCAAAGGACAAGTATATCTGCTAAGAGACAAGCATGACAAGGAATTTGTACCCATGAAATCTTGACAATGTAGTTGCCTAAACATGACGTGAAGAATAGTGCCACCAGTTAGTAGATAAAGAGCTATAGGCAATTCATGGCTGCTGAGATAGGGAATACTGGTCTTCTCCAGGGACAAGACTCCTAATAAGATATATAATCTCAAGTGATAAGCCCCATGTACATACCTATGTGCATGCATAGATTAAGTATGTGTGTGCTCCTATATGTGCATTCGCATTATGTGTTTACATATGTAACAATAATAAAGAGAATTTGAGAGGAAGTGGAAGAGAGGAAATGGAATAGTGGAAGTGATGTAAATATAGTATACACGCATAAAATTCTCAAAAAATTAGAAAGTAGACTCTGTAGAAGCTGTGGATAACTACCCAACACATATTCTTGTTGAGGTGACTAGTCTGGGGTCTTCAGGATAATTCTGTCTCTATTATTAGCAGAAGCCGCTACCCAATGGCCTCCAGATTAAATTGCCTTTGCTCTCCAAGCAAGAGACACTTGCTTGGGTATAACTGTGTAGCCTCTATTGTCCCTCAAAATAATAATAATGATAATAATAATAATAATAATAATAATAAATAATAATAATAATAATAATCAGTCCTGTTGATGGTCATGCTGACAGATGAAAGACCACTTCCACTGAGTCTTCCACAGTCCTGGAGTTTACTGTAAAACACCACAAGAAGTTCAAAGCCAGAACAAAATGTCTATTACCTGTAGCCAAACTCATCATGGTACATTTCCTATTGCTCATTTAGACACAAGAAAATGGAGGCTTGGAGATATCAAGCAATCAAATCACACCATGTAAATCAGGATCTGAGCACAGAACTCTTTTATTTCAAAGCCCAAGATACTTCGCCATATAATGAGCTGAGCTCACTTTGTTACATTTCCATAAATAGTTAGCTACTGGCATAGTAAAACAAACAAACAAACAAACATTCTTTACCTTACATCTTACAGTGGGAAAATGCCAAACTCTAGATACATGCATTCACTCTTTAGGTCTATTAACTGATTTCTATATACCACTTTTCATTTAAATATTGATATATGTATGTCCTTGGAGAATTTAACCACTGATGATCGTGGTGCCCAATTCTTTTTATGTGTATAGTCTGTCTTTTTCTTTTGAGATAGAGTCTCTGTATGTAGCCTAGGCTAGCCTCAAACTTACAATCCTCCTGCCTCTCCCATCTGTGTGATAAGATTATGGGTATACCCTGCTATACCAGGTTTTATTTGTAAATACTAGAAATATAAGTATGCATTCAAAAGTTTATGTTTCCTTCACCAGGCAGAAAACACTCTGTTGTAGTTGAGGTAGAACTGTGAAGCACTTAAGCTTGTTGTAAAAAAATTGCCCTTTACTTACAGGCCTGCTGTTGACAATTCATACACCTCCTTATACTAAATAACACTCCCCATTGTACAAATTGTTCAGTTCAAATTCTCTGGGCATAAATTACTACAGTGAATGTATATAGTCAGTTGTAGAAAGTATAACATTTTAGATTAAAGGAATATAGGAAGAACTTCCTGGTCACTGCAAAGCCAGGCATCATGTGGCATGCTGAGAGAAACAAAATAAAAGAAAGGACCATTTCTGCTTTCAACAAGCTTGCAATCTGTCGTAGATAAACACAGGTGCCAAGTATATAAGTCAGGAGAACACAGAATTAAACATCACATTGTGAGGTGGCCATCCCGCCATACTAAGAAAAACTAAAACACTGCTATGGAAGGCACACTGAAGTCAGAACCTGAGTTCAAGCTCGGGCAGCATTGCTTTCTTGTACTATGACCTTGACAACCTCTTGGAGCCTTTGAACTAGATGGCTTTGTCCCCTTCCTGTCATAAAATTCTATAACTCTCCATGACTCATCTTGAGATGCAATGAAGGCAAAGTAGACTTTATATGAGCAGAAAGGAACAAAGGGCCATTCAAGATGTGTGAACAGTGTGAAAGAGAGAGAGAGAGACAGAGAGAGAGAGAGAGAGAGAGAGAGAGAGAGAGAGAGATAAGAAAGTGGATGTGTGCAAGGAATACACAAGGAGATGACAGTAATGCATTGTGAACTGAGAGTTATAAAAACTCACCGCCACCCAGACCAGCGTGGCCACTGCCTTTCACTCAAAATCCTTGGCCCTCCGCCTCTCCTACTGTCATCCTATGTAATCCTAAGCTAGCTAGGTCACCAGATAGCGCCAAAAGTGGAGTTCTACTCTACGAAATTCAGCTTGTTGACCATAGCAACCCTAGGAACACTAACTAGTTCAGACAAAAAAGAGCATATTGAAATGAAACAGGAGGACCTTACACATTCCAAGTGTTTAAAATATACCAAGGCTTCCTGTGCCTTGGAAACGCCCATTCGCTTCATCGATGCCCCCAGCACTCGCTCACTTCATGTGAGGCCCTGAGCTCTGCGGTGTCCGGCTGTAAGTGTCTCCTGTCCCCTTCTGAGCCTGCCATCTTTGTCATGCCTGCTCTGATACAACGCGCCCAGAGCACAAAGCCTCTCTCTAGCCATTCTTGAGGTACAATGTTTCATGGTCTGGTGCTGACCCTTGGTTCTAAGGGAAGCGTTTGATTAACTACAGGTCGGTAGATGAAGCTGTAATCCTCAGTAGTTCCTCCTCTTATTAGATGCTATAGAATCTATGCTACCAGATTGTGACTCCTCTCTCAGGCCCCGATTCTAGCTTGAACGAGTTAGGCTAGATTAATAGAAAAGCTTATCTATAGTGAGCTTTGCTACTTTGCACAAACGACTAGCGTATGGTAGTTTAAACATAGGCATGTTTTAAAAGATTGATGAGCTAACATAGCGATCTCACTAGCCTAGGTAGCATCCTATCAAGAAGAAAAAGTACTCCAAGTTCTATAAAACAACAAACTTTTATTTTAAAAAATAAGAAAGTAAAAAAGTCTATTCTTAGTTTGAGGGTTATCTTCATAGAGCATCTACCAATGGAATATAGTGAACACAAAGGGGAAGTGAAGGAGATGAGTATTACTAAATATTGAAGTGTGTGTGTGTGTGTGTGTGTGTGTGTGTTCAGGCGCTTGGAAAATATTTTACTTTCAGAAGGCAGACAAGAAGAAAGTAAGGGGGTGAGCCACCCTCCAAGACAATAAGAAGCTGTTTAAAAGGAAGCGTGACTGGGCGTGATGGTGTGTGCCTCCAATCCCAAGATTTAGGAGGGAGAGGCAGGAAGATTAGAAGTCAAGGCCATCCTCAACTGCATAGGCAGTTTGAGGCCAGCCTGGGCCCCGTGAGACATGAGGTAATGTCTTAGGAAGAAAAAGAATGAGAGGAAAGAAGGGAGGGAGGGAGGGAGGGACAGAGGGAGGGAGGGAAGGAGGGAGGGAGGGAGGGAGGGAGGGAGGGAAGGAGGGAAAGAAAAAGGGAAAAAGAGAAAGAGGAAACTAATGTACCCTTTGGTTGCTAGCAGCCATCTGCCACAAACTGTCCAAGAACTAGACATACAATTACTCACGCCTCATAAAATCTAACAGAAAGCTACTATTAGTCCCAGCACCAGACAAAGGCGCTGGTACAGCTGACTTTACATGCATGCTACACAACCACTATTCCCCACAAGGCCCCTTTGACTTCAAAACCTGCCTTCAGTCAGCGCCCCCCACTCCTCCAGGAAGCGCAGAGGCTCGCTCTAGCACGGACTCTGAGGCCAGCCTCCTCGGATCTCCCCAGTCCTGCTGCAAGGAGCAAGGGGCCTGTGTGCCTCGGCTTTCTCGGGAACTGAAAGGTCTTTTAGAACACACACCCACTCACAGAGAAAAGCTGTTCAAAAAGATTGGACTCACAGGTGTGAGCGCTTAGGAAAGTTTCAGACTCAACCTAAACCCCTCAGCCTTCACTCTGCTGGACCCAGCTGAAGCTCCAGATCTGACATTCCAGATGTCTTGGGTTGAGCTGACTCAAGGTCTCCTTCCCTTTACACTATCTGCTCTGATAATGAGGTCTGGAGCGAGCTGGTTCGTGGCTAGTTCCGTATGCAGGGTTTTACATAAGTCAAATGATCTGCTTGTCTTTTTTTCCAGCCTCTGTTGATGAGCAATCTGAGGAAGAAATTGTTGATAATGATGAACATGCATATACATAAATATGCATGAAAGCAAGATAATGCAGCAGTTATTGCTATTATTACCCCTACGTTGCTTTGGATGCTGTGATCCGAAGCCACATGATCAGTGCTATAAAGAGGGAAAGGTCACCTGCCTAGACCTGATTACAGGCAAACAGTAGTTTCCGCAGACTACAAAATGTATCTGAATATTGAAGAAATGCAAAGAAGTCCAAGTAAATACACTTACCTCAGGAAAAAAAGCTAAAACCTCGTCAGCACAGACATTTTAAAATGAAGATGGACCAAGCGCTGAAGACAGAGAAGAGGAAATCAAATATGCTATCGAAGTAATCTTCAATGCTGGCCCTCGGGGGACAAGCTAAGTAACCTAATAGGTGTTTTCCATCTTTGAATTCTATGACTGGAATAGTAATGAAGGTTTTAGTTTGGAATTGGAATGCTGCTGAGATGCAGAGAACTTAGGAGGTATACAGAAAGAAAGAAAAAAAAATACCCTTTTCTATTACCTACCCACACCCTGTCTGGCTTAAACTCATACTGACTGATTTCTGTTTTTCTAAGTGCTCACTCACCATAACAGCGTTTTTTCCACACTGCAAGACCATCATACACGCATGCATACAATTACGGCTGGAGATACACGACGGTGTGTGGATGGATGGATTGTTCATTCCTGATGCGCCAGTTCCCTGATTCACATTCAACACATGGAACATGAAGGCAGATTTCTTTTAGAAGAGAGAAGAAAAAAACACAGTTGGCTGCTGTAGACTGGAATTTATGGGTCAGATCTTAATTCCTGGAATATATCAGCAAATGAGTCTTATACTTATAAGTTACAATGTTTATCTAAAATGATGTCTGCCGTGGAGGAAGGAGGTGGTAGGCACACTGAAGGAAAGGTTTAACATCCCTCTGAGTGTTATCAGCAGGATTTGGCATATTAACGTTACAGCGAGTATGTCTTGAAAGTTAAGTATCTTCACACTGATGACGTTCATTTTCCAAGGTGGTGATGAGTTTGAATCATATGTCAGACATGGAAACCACTGACCGGCAGTGCTCTGGCAAGGGTGGGTAAGAGCAGACGATTCCTCCAGATGGTCTAGAAAACCTATCAGTTACATCAGAGTTAAATAATTTGTGGGTCAAATTCCACAATCCCAAGTTCAATAAAATTGAGTAGAGGAACGTAATCATAAATGAGTAGACCTTATAATCTGAAATGAGTACATTATTACCTGGGACTTTTTCATCTTTTGCAAACTGATAGTTATTGAAATGGAACCTGAACCACATAAACAAATTCATCTTTACGAATGTGAATCTGATATGGCAGAAACCCTTCAGAGCTCCTGCCACATGCTCTTTCCATTACTGAGCACTTTCAAGGATATGCGCTAAGTACACGTAAAAGTTATTTCCATTGAAGAGGGCATTAAATCCTAACATACCGACCTCCAAATGCAGTAAATTATTATCAAACGCTAACAACCGTTACATCTAATGGGGCTCGTTGTGAAATGTACACAAGGAAACATATCTATTTCAGCATGTTCTTCTATCAGGAACATTTGGAAAATAATTATTGCATATACAGCATTTGCACTTTTTCTTTTCCCTTTTTTTTTTTTATCTAGTGCCATTAAAAAGATCTTTCTGGCACAAAGTCTGCCTCCTTCGATTGTCCCCCAAGTGAAGATGTTAGAATTTCTAAGAGGGGCGTTCGAGTTCTTGCTCCATGGAGACCAGCATTATTCCATCCCTGCCATAGCACCCTCCTTTGTGGGGACCAGGCAGATGCTGTGTTTGGAGTCTATGCAACCTTCATTCATCCGCACGGTCTTTTTTTTTTTTTTTTCCAGCTAATAGTTATTCATTGCGCCAGCCCCTGTGTGCAGTGTTTCATGTGGGAACGGCAGAACAGCAGTCAAGGAGGGAGTGGAGAAGAAACCCTCCATTTTTGAAACAAGGTTCTGATTATACAGTACTTCCTTTGTTAACAGTAATTGCTTGTTACCTTACAACATTATCCTTTAATTAGAAATGCCAATACAGGAAAATGTTAACTAGGCCTCCCACCTATTATCAAATATTAGATATGTCAAAATCACAAGCAGGTGTAGAAAAGCATACTGATAATGATAAGAATGTAATAATAACAACATCTGCCACTTATTGCTTGGAGTGTGCCTGACACCAGGACAAACACTTTAGATTCAACTGCAAGATGATGCCGTCTCTTACTGCTGGGATGGGGGATCATGTACGGCTCTTTCAAGGCTGCTGCTCCGGATCACATAAATAGTAAATATTAAAAACACCTCTGCCAAAAATATGAATAGATGGATAAATGAATGTTATCTTGCTGATCGCCCAAGACCTAGGTAATGTTCCTTCTCCTAGCAGACGACTGAATTTGGAAACAGAGAAATGAAGAATTTGACACAAAATTAAGATTTAAATCCAGCTAGTTGTGAGTGACTCCCCACCCCCTCCCCCAAGGTCTGCAGTTATGACATTACACTGAAGCAAAGTCCCCTGGCATCTTGGGTCCTACATCTCACTTTCTCAATGAACCAAACGTATTCTTCTTTTCTTTTTCTTTGGGACTTGCTCTTAACTGAGTAGCTCTGGCTGACCCGGAACTCCCTAAGTAGACCAGGTTGCTCTTGAACTCATAAAGACCCAACAGCTTCTGCCTCCTGAGTGCTGGGATTAAAGGTGTGTGCCATCAAGCCTAAGTCCATATTCTTTTTTGAAAGTTTTTATTGTACTTTTTTTGAGGGGCAAACAGTGCAAATGAATCCCTCTTGTGAGTTAGTTCTTTCCTGTCGCCACACAAGCCCTGGTCATCACCACGACAGCAAGTGGTATTTCCCAGACGGACTAACTACCTCACTGACCTACATATTCCCAAGTGAAGAAATCCCCTCATTCACTTGACAACGCTTTTAATTTCCTTTTATTTTTGTTTTGTGTGTGTAAGCACATGTACTTGCATGGTCAGGTGGGAGGGTCCCCAATGTTGTTTTCTGAGATAGGTCCTCTCAGTTAACCCCTAGCTTACAGATTAGACAAGACTAGCCAGCTGATAAACTGTAGGCCTCCTCCTGCATCTGCAAACCCAATGCTAAGATTGAAGGTATGTGGCCTTGCTCTTGGATATTTACATGGGTGCTTGGGCCCCAGGCTCAGGTCCTCAAGTTCACTGACCAGGCCGTCTCCACGCCCCCATCTGAGTCCCTTCTCTCTTTGTATTTTTTTTCATACTACTCCTATAAGCATGTACTCAGTGTTCATTCTGAACTCACAGAAATAACCTTTCAAATCAAGATATCTTAAAAACAAACCTTCCTTCTTCCACCCCTCCACCCCCACCCCCACCCCCCACCCCCGCCCCCAGCCCCGAAGAGTTGGTGGTTGCATTAGCAGGAGGAAGCCAGCTCGGGACACATTGACTGTGGGAGGAGTTCAAATTACCTTCATTTCATTGAAACCTGGTGTGGGACAATGTGGGCTCAACTTCCTTGGGGCCCTGATAGTTGAACTGTGGCGAGCCTCAATTCTTCAAACACAAAATTAAGACAATGAGGAAAAAAATAATAATTATTTTTTTTCTAATTCTGCCAAGATTTCAGCACAGTGTTGCAGACAAGAGGCCCAGTTGGTCTCCGGTTTCTTCAGAAAACATATTAAAACATGTTAAAACAATTAGTGAGATAAGAGGCTATTATCCTATCCCTCCGAAGGAGAGTGGGGAAGGGTATTTAGGTGGATGTAGAGGGGGGAAGCAGGAGGGGAATATAATGCTGTGATTGTATTATAATCTTAAAAGTAAAATTTGTAAAGGGATATGGAAAAAAATGAAACATCTACAAGCTGACAAAGTGTATAGTGGTTGTGCCATCTCTGGAGAAGGGCACTGAAGAGAGATGCAGGGGCATGCATGACTCTGGCACCCCTAGAAAGACACCTGCTACTGCTCCAGGCTTCCCCAAGTTAAAGCCAGGCCACCACCTCCGATAGGTGCTCAGACCAATGGCCTCTCAGGTGGAAAGTGAAAGGGAGAATTATCTCTTGAGTTTCACTCTTCCTGGAAGACCAAATTCAACTCCTGTGAGGGAAGTCTCCAGAGTAGAAACTGAGAGAGGGTCAAAGGTTTGGGATTCCTTAATCTCTGAGGTTCCGTCTAGCAATTGTGTTTTATGATTCTAACCTCTGACCAATTTACAAGAGTAATTGAAGCCGTCTCAAATGTCCTGTGAATCTATTAAAGCCAAGCTCCAGGGTACTGAGAGGAGGGGGGAAGAAGAAACAGTGCACAGCCTCTCGTTGACGAAATGATTTTAAATGGAGCTAGGAAGCACAGTAGTACATCTGGGAGGAGCCAATGCTTGTTCCCCGTTCCTGGTGCCCCCAGGAAGACATAGGTCAGCGCTTAGAGAATCTTTCTAAGCAAATGTGAGTGCACCCTCAGATGGAGTAGTCAGTCCGAGAGCAGCCAAGAAAACAAGCATCACGTTTCATGCTGAAAGGACTAGAGAGATGGCTCGGCAGGTAAGAGCCGCTCTTGCCAGCGACCCCAGTTCGTTCCCAACACCCGTATCAGGAAACTGTACAGGAAACCAGCAGCCTGTTGGATCTCCAGGAGATGCCACGCCCACTCCTGGCCTCCAAAGGCCTCTGTGTACATGAGCGTATACACTCGCACAGACCCACATACACATAGATAAAAATAAAAATGAACATTTCACCTTAAAAAGAGAATCTTTTTCTCTCTTGGCAAAGACCAAGAATACTTGCTGATTCCCGGATTTCTGTCTTTTATTGGAGAGAGATTCGGGAGGAAACAAGGAAAGCTTTCTACGGGAAAATGTCTTTTAATGAAGCGAGATAACATCTGATGTGGCAGGGTATGATGATCTGTAAACAGAAGTACAAAGAATTATGGGATGGCGAAAATGAAATGTTAAAGCCAAGACTGAAAGAAAGTTCCATAGAGAAGGTGCTTTAAGTTCAGCTTTGAAAAACACAATTGAGCTTTTAAGAATCAAGAGGGTTTCTAATAAAAGGGAAATGGGGAAGGAGAGGAATCAACCTGCCGGATTAAAAAAAAAAAAGCAAAAATTAGAGGCAAGAAATTTTCTCAAAACATAGTTTTTTACGTTACTACTATTCAAAAAATCCAAATTAAAACAGTAAACTACAAATTTATTTCTTATCTGTCAGATTTGCGGGTATTTTTAAGACAGTACCTAGTGTTGACACAAATTAGAATTGTGTGAAGTTTTCATGAGAAATCAAGCAATATATATTTATTGAGTCCTTTAAAAGTATTGCCACAATTTTACCCAAGAAATCCAAATCTGACATTTAATTCTAAGAGGAATAAAACTCACAGATCTATATAAAGCAATATAGGAAGAAATTATTTATAAAGATAAAATATTAAGAATCATTAAATGTTTAATGATTTTTCAGAGCAAAAAATATACAGAAACTATATATAAATGTTATAGTACATGCATATTTATTTATTTGTGGGTCTTTTGAGATCTCATTTAGCCCTACCTGGCCTTGCACTCACTGGGTAGCTAAGGATGGTCTTCTATTCCTGGTTCCCCTGGTTCTACCTCCTAGTGCTGGTCAACACACCCAGATACAGTTGTTTATATTTTTAAAAATATTTAGTGGCATTGCAAATTTTTTATAATATACTAAGTAAGAAATAAGAGTTCTGAATATATATGCTTGTCTATATGTAATAGCTACATGAACACTGAAGCAAAGATGAGAAAGGATATCTAAAGATATCCCGCTCCTGAGTGACGGGATTATATGATTCTACTTAATTCTTAACGTTTGAAATATCCCAAATTTTTAATCAGAAAAAAATTAATCCTTTTTAGAACACTGGTTTTCAACCTGAGGGCCGTGGCCCTCTTGGGGTCAAATGACCGTTTCTCAGGGGTCACATATCAGATGTCCTGCATATCAGGTATTTATGATTATAATCCCTTAGTAGCAAAATTAGAGTTGTGACATAGCAAGGAAAATTATGGTTGGAGGTCACTACAAGAAGAAGAACTGCATTAAGCAGCACTGAGAAGGTGGGGAGCCATTGCTTTACAACAATTTTTAAATGACTTGAATGTAGACAGAGAATTGAAGAGGTCATTCAGCACCGAGAACAATAAGAACAAAGGCGAAAAGACGAGTGAAAAGGGCACTTTGGAAGCCACAGAGGACAGCATAATGCCCAGAGTCGATGAAACCGGAAGGAATCTGGAGTTGGATTACTGGTGACCTTCAAGGCTGTGCTCATGAATAATTCCTGGAAATAGTGCAGCTCCTTTTAAAGGGGATTCTATGATCGCCCTGATCTGTAAGGAGATTGTCCATGTGATGATCTGGGAGATATGGGACTAGCTAACAAGAGAAAACTAGGAGAAATTGCTCATATACTCTGGTTTAGTGGTGTCTTCAGTAATATCTATAATGCATACATCAGTTGTGTATGCTCACACACAACGCATATGCACATTCTCCCACCAATAACTCAAGCAGCGGTTTCCTGATAGAACCCCACCTCACTATACAAAATCTATGTGAATGTTCTCTATTCTCTATGTCCTAGTCTTTTCTACGTTTAAACCCCGCCCCCCGCCCCAGTTTTTAATGTGGAGCACAACCTAGAACAGGACACCAGCCCAGGTCTGTTTTATCTGAAGTTCTATCTCCTTACCCCAACCCTGCACCTACAGTTTTCAATCTATAGTAGCAGATGAATCCAGGGACTAAGAGTTGGACTGTGATACCAGGAGCTGGAGCATCCTAGAACAGAAGGAAGGTAGAAACATTTAGAAGTTCATGTGGTGAAGCACTGAAGGGGCCCTCCTTGCTCTGTTACCTCCCCTGATGGCTTTCCTGCTTGGAATGCTTCTTGGTTTGCACAGACATTGAGACAAGACAGACTTCAGCTTGGCCTTCACCTCTGCCAACCTACCCTATGCTGCAGGAAGGCCAACAAGAAAACTAAAGCCAACCCTACAAGCAGAAACTCAGCTAGTTCATACACCAGCAGCTCTTCCACCTGTGTGTCATCCAACCGAACAAAACTTGACCCAGAAGACAATACAGCACAAAGGCAGACTACGTCTGGTAGTAGAATTTCCTCCAGAGGAAATCGGCAGGCATTGGCTAGACATAGAAATTGCCATTTTTCCTGGAAGAAAATAATTCAATAACCCTGGTGAAAGATGATCCAGCCGTTATGTAGAACAGCAGTTGGGGTGACAGCAAGGAGGAGTCAGAAGTAACAGATGCACCTGTGAGAGATTCAGCTGAATTTGAGCCCAGGTGGAGAGGAGCAAGATGAACTGGGGTGGAGTGAAAGAGAGACCAAAAGAAGAGTTTCACACGAGAGACGACGGAGTTTGCAATGGTAACTTCTCATAGCATCAATACAGGTAGGAATTATGGGAAGAGAAAGACATTTTATTGAGAAATTGGTGAGATTTTTTTTTTATAGTGGTCCGGCTCAGAGAAAATTCAAAACAAAGAGCAAACATTATCCCAAAACAGTCTCGTTTACAGAGAATCAGAATCGGAAGGTCAGGTGACCCAAACGAATCATTGTATTCACCGCTAGAAGTTTCTAGAGTTAAGTTTAACTATGATAATGATTGAGTGTAGCTTAATAGTAGAGCACTTGCCGTCCATGCACTGGATTTCCAGCGTAATCAATGATGGGGAAAACATCCACAAAAAAATGTAATCCTTTCCACATGGAAATACAAACACCATCACCAATTACATACCTCACTAACTTTTTCTTCTTACTTTTTTATTTACTTCTTCATAGGAAACCCAACAACTGGGGTATAAAAAGCTTAGGGCTGAAGGAATGGCTCAGTGGTTAAGAGCACTTGCTGCTGTTGAGGCAGGCACATCCAAATGTAACTTCAGTTCAAGGCGGAACCAGTGTCCTCTTCTGGTCTTTGTGAGCCTGTGCACACATGTGCACATAACCCTTCCTCCACTCACACATATAATTCAAAGTAACTTTTTAAAAGCCTTGTCTAAAATCAAACCAGATTCTAGCAATTTCTATCCATTGCAGGTAGCCCTGGTAAATCTAATCATGAAAGGAACAGGGGGTGGGGCTCCATCTCAAGGGGATTCAAGTGGAAAGGCATCTCTAAAAGGGGTTTGGAACATTCCAGAGGCATGAAGTCAATGACATGCCTTTGTCAGATTATAAAATAGCTTTTAAAAAATAGCTTTAAATTGTTGGACAAAATATCAACACCATGTGAAAAGTTTTCCAGAATTGATGCTACTCTAGTGTTTTTAGGATGCGACCTGAATGAACTCATATTACATCTATAATGCTGCTCTGCAAAAGCATTTTAACAAAGATGAGAGTAAGAAAATCAGTTCTCTACTTTGAACACTGTCTTAGAGTTTTACTGCTGTGAACAAACTCCATGACCAAGGCAACTCTTACAAGAACAATATTTAATTGGGGCTGGCCCACAGGTTCAGAGGCTCAGTCCATTATCATCAAGGCAGGAACATGGCAGCATCCAGGCAGGCATGATGCAGGAGGAGCTGAGAGTTCTACATCTTCATCTGAAGGCTGTTAGCAGAACACTGGCTTCCAGGCAGCTAGGATGAGGGTCTTAAAGCCCTCACCCACAGTGACACACCTACTCCAACAGGGCCCCACCTTCTAACAGTGCCACTCCCTGGACTGATCATATACAAACCATCGCAAACACTGTTAGGTATTTTTTAGGCTTTCAGCCATTGTGTGTGAATGTTTTGGCATACATGCTCATATAAATGCATATACAGGCCAGACAATGGCCTCTCTTCATCAGGTGCCATCCACCTTGTTTTTAAGGCAAGATCTCTCATCCATCTTGACCTCACAGAATAGGCTAATTAGTTGCCCTACCAACCCTAGGGAATCACCTGCCTCAGCTGCTTCTGCTGTGTTAGGATTTACAAACTCCTCCCATGGCTTTTTCACATGAGTTCTGGGGAAATGAACTCAGATCCTTGGGCTTGCAAGGCAAGCCCTTTACTCACTGAACAATATCCCCAGTCTCAAGTGTATTGATTGACTTCGATCATGCATATCATTTTAGTAATTTTGGTAAGGCTAATACATATGAATTATATTTAATTAAACATAATTTAATCCTTTAGCATTATTGAGTCAGATTCCCTTTGGCAGGCCAGCACTATAGGGGAGAAAGAACTATGGATCCAGAGACAGGAGTTCGGGTCTAGCTTTATTAGTTGGTAGTTTGGTAACTATGATTGGACAAGTTTTAACAGACTTTGTCTCTGTCTGGATACCTATCTGATGGAAGGTTAAAAAAATGAATTTATACTAATACTGAGAGCACAAAGCTAGGCACAGCAAGAATTCAATAAATAGTATTTATAATGATAGATGAAAAAGGAACAGGAAAAAAGGAAAAGCCAATGTAAGCGAGCCTGGAAGGGCTAATAGAGAAAACTCATTCTGGAGCCTTCAAACGTTTAATAAAATACAACATACACTTGAAAAATACGTGCTTGGTTCTGACACTCATACTTTTGGTGATCCTGGAAAAGATACCCTGTCATCTTTGGCTCGAATTTTACAAAACACAGGGATAAAAATGCTTACCGGTGACCTTTCTAGAAACACAGTGAATGTTTGCTTTTCAAAGTTCAATCGTGGTTAGACGTTCCCTACATCAAAAGTCATGCCTGCTCCGGCCTTCAGATAACCACATGCACACTCACAAGGCCATACAGAAGTGGACCAGTCCACACTGTTTTGGTGTGGGTTTCCAGAAAGGATATGTGGCCATCTTTCTAGGCAAGGCATCAAAGCATTTGGACATTCATACTGTTGGAAATAAACAGAAAACCCATATTTCAAAGTGTGTTTCTTCGTGCTTCTTCATCTGCAAAGCTGGGATCCACTCACTTCCTACCCTTTGAATAAAATGCCTCTTTAAATGTTAGAGGATTTATGACAGTTCTTCTCCCCCCTTCTCCAAGACAAATCACCCTGGTGCCTTTGACTTCTGCAGAGCACTCTGGAATGCCCTGACTCTATTAAAGTGCTTGGCACCCCGTGGACCTTAATAAAATACTCTGGACAAACTGGTTAATAGATTGACTTTTGCCATAGATCTTATTTCCCAAACTTCTAAACATGCCTGTAGCTTTCCTGTCCAAGTTCAAATATAGTATAACACATCACAAGAGCCGAGAAGCAGGAAGTCCATCTCGGAACCTGGCACCATAGTCCTGAATGGAAAATACCATTTGTTTCCTTGGCAATCTGTCCTTGGTGAGTGGAAAGAAGTGGGGAGCAAGAGGTTAAGAGCCACACCACAGCGCCCCAGTTCCCAGAGGATGGGGTAGGGTTGCAAATTCTGTTCAAAGAGTGTCACTAGGAACAGGTTAAATGTTCCGTTCTTCTGCAGGAAGTCGGCTCAGAGGTCTGAAGGTCTAATGGTCTCATTATGAGCAGCTTCTGCTCACGAGTTCCTAATCAAGAGTTGTGCTGCAGGAAGAAAAACAAAGGACAAGAAGTAATGAGAAAGTCACTAGTTGCAGAGAAGCTGCGAGGCAGAAGACCTTTCCAACATGTTAGGAGCCTAAAGAGTACCTTTTAGTGTTTGTTTTGATTATATTTGCCTGTAACCCAGCAACTGGGCCCAGATGCCAGGAGTCCAAAGAGAACACTGCCGATCACCGGGATAGGAAGGGAAGAAGGAATAGCTTTTGTGTCCTTCGTCATGAGGTTCTTCTCAAGGTGAGTGCAAAGAGGTGGGGAGGGCCCTTCAGGCCGACAATCGTCGGGGTGATTTATGACTCACACGTGTGCTCACCGTGGCTTTTTTCTTTTTTTTTTTAATGTTTGGAGACAGGACATGGTGAGAAATGAGAATCTTGGGCCAGATTTAAAGCTGATCTTTTTCAAGAAGGCAGATGACTTTTGCAGTCCCCTTACCCTTCACTTGAGACTTCCCTCCCTGGATCTCAACTTCCCCCTATCTAAAGTAGGCATTCCTCTGCTCAGTGCCACTGTAACTGTTTGGATTCCAAGATCTGCACGTCGCTCAGTAAGCTAAGACACCTCGCTTCAGACATGCTCCGTGCGTGTCATGACAAACTAAAGCAATGTACTCATGAGTGAACTTTATTAGGTCTATGATAAAAATCACATTGAAATGATCTCAGACAGAGAAAAGCCTGTGATTTCAACAGACATCTAGGGAAAGAATAGTATTCTAGCATATCTTTAATAACCATTGCAACTAGATAGTCTGTTACTCAGTTCAACCTAAAACCTCCATTTTCATTGTAGTTTTTGTTCATGATCCTCTGGAAATAAGGAAGTATGAAGCAAGAGATAGGCACTGGATTTGATTAACCATTATTCCTTTGGCATTTGCTGATAACTGGTGAGGGCAATGGAGAACCTAGGGCCTTGTGTGTGGTAAGGACTGTATCACTGAGCTGTGTCTCCAACCCTGAAAGTCACTAAATGAACCAATCCAAATTCTTAGGATTCTTCCCTTCACATGGGTTTTATTTGGTGTGTTTGAATCTATTACAGTACTTCTTTTATCCAACGACTCCTTTTATCCAATGAGTACTCACGATAATTTAAGTAGGGGAAAAACAGGAGATGAGTTTCACTTAGTTGACTCACTTGGTAATTGAAGTTTCCTGATTATTCAAACATTCTCTGTTCGTTCGACACTGGTAGCCTTTGTGATACATTGAGTAGCAGTACTTGGATGACCAAACTTAACTGGAATGATGACTCAGGTGATATTTTAGAATCCTGCATTGGTGCAAGACCACTTTTCCAGAGTCCATTACGAAACCTCACAGTGGTAACTTGAAATCAGCTGTGATGAGAGTTTTATGCCGTAGAATGTCCTCAAGTCTAAGAGAATCGATTGTTGGACATGTATCAGTAGGGGTGGAGCTGTAGTTCTGTAGCTAAAGTGTCTGCCTAGCACATGGCAAAGCATTCTCAACTCCCACCAACCAGGTATACATTGTAATCCCAAGGTGATTAGAAGTTCAAGATTAACCTTAGCAACATAGAGAGTTCAAGGCCAGACCGGACTATCTGAAAGTCTATCTCAAAACCAACCAACTCATCAAGCAAACCTCTGCTTCTAAGTCATCATTCCAGACCCAATTATCAACTACTATAAAACTCAGATTCAAATATGGAGCAGAGAATAAATGAATCACTAAAATATCTGTGCATCGCTCACACTGACAGTTGCAAAACTACAGCTCAATTTTAATTTAATTGTCTTTGCAAAGTATTCCCTACTGTTTTTTAAAACAACAGCAAAAATATTTTTTCTCCTATAGATAAAAGTGAGCAGCTCAGACTTGGTTGTGGTGTGGTGATTTCTTTTATTCTGTCTGTGACCCTCCCAGAGGGTTCAGCAGCACCATGTTGGCTCAGAGCATCTGAGGAGTCCAAACATCTGTGGTCTATCACAGCTATAAATGAGTGGGCCAGGAATAGCTGCCACTTTCCCTGGCGAACATGGAGAAGCTACTGGTCATGACGACCTTATAATTTTCTTGGGTTTGTTATTGTTGTTGTTTTATAAGAATTATTTTCAATTTTTATTTATGTATATGTCTGGGGGTTTTGGGAGTTTTCTAATGTATTTTGTTTGCTATGTATAGTTTATTATATGTATATTTATGTTTTATAATATATGATCTCATTTATTTGTATTATATATAAATACATATAATCATACTGCTATAATATGTCATAAAAAAACAAAATATATAATGATATGAATATTCTGTGTGAGTGTATGCCTGTGTGTGAAAATGCCAGTGGTGGCCAGAAAAGGGTGTCAGTTTTCTTGAAATTAGAGTTACAGATGATATGACCCAGCTGACTTGGGCTCTTGGGAAGAACAGCAAGAGTTCTTAGCCACTGAGACATCTCTCCAACCCCAAACCTTGTACTGCATATCTACATAAGATGCACCTTTCCTTCTTGTCAGGCACCAACTGCTTAACTTTTAGGATGCTAGATGGGCGGTGGTGGTCCATGGCTTTAATCCCAATACTCAGGAGGCAGAGGCAGATGGTTCTTTGTGAATATGAGGCCAGCCTGGTCTACAGAGTAAGGTCCAGGATAGCCAAGGCTACACAGAGAAACCCTGTCTAGAAAAAAAAACAAACAAACAAATACAAAAGAGAATGTTTTAGTTCAGCTCTCCAATACATAGGAAGAATACTTTAGGTAATGGAATATCTTTGAAAATGAGTTAAACCCATAGAGCATATGAGGCGTGTTTGTGAATGAACAAATGACAGGGATTTTTTAAAAGCAAGAAAAGCCAAGGATGTAACGCACCAGCACAGTACTTACCCAGCATGAGCAAGGCTTTGGCTTTGATCCTCAGCAAAACAGCAATGATACATGGGATTTTTTTTTGGAGGGGGTGTTTTTTTTAACATAACTCTCTCTTGTTTATTTGTTTGTTTGAATATTTATTTATTTTAGGTATGTGAGTACACTATCACTGTCTTCAGACACACCAGAAGAGGGCATCAGGTCCTATTTCAAATGGTTGTGAGCCACCATGTGGTTGCTGGGAATTGAACTCAGGACCTCTGGACAAGCAGTCAGTGCTCTTAACCACTGAGTCATCTCTCCATCCCCTGCAATAACACATGTTGAACATGCCGGGTGGGTATGTGTATTCAGGGCCAGCCTCAGCTATATGTCCAAAAGAGAAAGAAAGGGGGTCACGGAGAAATAAGGAAGCCAAGAAAGAAGGATATATGAGTTTGGGAAAAATGAACTGTTAAGCAATGCTAGTTTGCTAAAATAATTAGATTATTAATTTTCCTGCTAGGGCACACTTATGCCAACAAGGTAAAGAACAGGAATAAGTCCTGACATCAACAATTTTAAGAGATTAAATTCAGGGCACATCTAAGACGAGAATAGTCATTTCATTACCCTGGGATATTCACATAAAAATTAATATAACTCATCTTAACTTTCAGTTTTCCTGAACAAGACCTGAAGGAGCTATGATTGTACTGTTCTCTTCACTTAGGTCAGAAAGCCATGCCTCAGGTCCCACGGGCTCTGAGTTCTATTCTTTACGGCAGTGTTTTCGCCTACAGTGCTTTTCATCAACGTGTTTGCCATTCATTGGATGTGCCTTTATTAAATGTTCCTATAGATACTACCATACCCAGAGACGGCCTTCAACCTCTCCTTCCCATGGCCACAATGCCCTCTTTCTTGTCTGTACTGCCCTCGACGCTCCACATTATAGCATCAACACTTCCCACTCCTTAAAAAAAATGTTTACACTTATTCATTTCTCTCTCTCTCTCTCTCTCTCTCTCTCTCTCTCTCTCTCTCTGCATGTGTGTGTGTGTGTGTGTGTGTGTGTGTGTGTGTGTATACATGTGCTTGCCATGGTGTGTGTGTGGAGGTCAGAAGACAACTTTCAAAGTCCTTTCTCACCGTCCGACATGCAGGTCCCGGGGACTGAACTCCAGTCTTCAGGTTTGGCAGCAGATTTTACCCAGTGAGCCCCCTTAGCAGCCACACTTTCCATTCTTGAACAGAGTATACAAGTTTAAGTTCGCCTGGCTGGACTCTAAATGCCTCTCGGCTTCCTCTTCGTCTTGCCCTGCAGCCCAGCACCCTGTCCTTAGCTTCTACGGGCACCGTGCTCCTGGGCTTTCTGAACTCCACGGTCCCTTGAGTTCATTCCCACTGCTATTTCCATTCTGTTCTCTCCATCCACAATTTTGTATTACTGTTTGTTTGGTTTTACTCCTTCAGATCTCACTTGTCTTTCCTAAAGAAACCGCTCCAACTTCTTAACCTCTCCAACCAGCATATCAAGACATTTCCTTCGGGCTACTGCTAGCCTACCTGTATAGGAATTACATTTAAAAAAAAAAATTCTTCCAGCTGCCCCTAAGGAAGCCAGGCATAGCTTTGCTGGTGTTTAATCACGGCAACCCTTTCCTCCTTTGCACGTCTCACAGCAGCAATACAACAGTTTCTATGTGGACTGGCTTACCACTTCCTATCATTATTCAGTCTACCACAGTGCACCCGCCCTGACCCCCAGAAGCTCCTGCCTCCATCTATATATGCTGTAGCACCTTGCCTGGCATAGGACAGCATTTGTAAATCAATGAATGAATCTACTCTTCCTTTTTATCACTATTTTGCCCTTTCCTCTTCTTCCCCTTCCATTTCCACATTGTTGATAAACATATCCTGAAAGATGGCAGAAACCGTCCAGAAGGCTCTATAAGTGGCTATTTACAGTAAGATGGAGATGGAGGGAAGAGCCCTCCAAAAACAGAGCAACCCCTGTCTTCACAGATAGACGCGCTCAGGTTATCATTGTTCAGAGCTGATTTGCTTGTAACGTACACTAAGTTTTTATTCTAATGATGAGGCATTTTATAAATGAATGAATCATTGTACTTCCGTTGGGCAAGTAATAATAAAACAGTTCTGCACCACCAAAATAAACAAATATCATCAAATGAGGGAAGAGAAGCCATTTGTGAATTTACGATTTACAAATGAAATGACTAGGTCAAAACCACTGCAGGAAAAAGATTGCAACCACCGTGTGCAGTTGGGCAATCGAGCACCAATTGCAGCATTGTACTTGAGCCTCAAGAGAGGTGTTTGAAAAGCTAAAATCAGTCTTCCACTCCACAGATGTCAAAGAAATGTCAGGCCTTGTTACTTTGGTAAACAGAGGAGGAGAGGAGGGGGACCTGATATCAGCTTCAAAGAAAGAATCAAAAGGGACTAACCATGTGTCTGTAAACTTTAAAGAGATGTTTTATAATTAGCCAAATAATGTCTTGCCTGAGAAATAAAACAAGTGCTAATGGGAATGAGTGGGGGAAAGATACAGCAAGGAGCACAGATTGATTCGACAGGGAAGAAGAGAGCGTTGGATTCTGTGTCGGGCTATTTGTGCAACTACAAAATTGGTATCTAGCTGTTCCTTCCTTTTCTCTTGATATTATAGTGGATGTGCGGGAAGGTGCTTTTGATGAGTCTTTTTGTTCCTAAATCTAAATTCTATTAGAATGCAATATACCTAGAGCAAAGTAGAATACTCATCTAGAACGTCATTGAGGTTGGAATAAAAAAAAATAGAAAGCA
The DNA here is from genome assembly GCA_964023405.1 of Apodemus agrarius. Taxonomy (NCBI): domain Eukaryota; kingdom Metazoa; phylum Chordata; class Mammalia; order Rodentia; family Muridae; genus Apodemus; species Apodemus agrarius. The sequence continues at coordinate 98,321,331 of OZ030009.1, read as the reverse complement.
AATATAAAGTTGGTCTAAACAAATATGTGTGGGTTTATTTATTTATTTTATATGACTACACTGTCACTGTCTTCAGATGGACCAGAAGGGGGCATCAGATCCCATTACAGATGGTTGTGAACCACCATGTGGTTGCTGGGAATTGAAATCAGGACCTCTGGAAGAGCAGTCAGTTTGCTTAACCATTGAGCCATCTCTCCAGCTCCCCAAATATGTGTGTTTTATTAAACTCACTTAAAGAAGAAAGAGGTTTAAAAATAAATGCTCCAGGTAGTATGCCTTAACAAAATCTGAGTAGATAGGCAACTTCGAAAGTCTAAAATTTGTAATGAAAGAAAGTCTATAAAGATGGCTCGCTCCACCTCTCAACTCTCAGCTCACTGGTTAAGGGCACTGGCTGCTCTTTCAGAAAATCTGGTTGCCAGCACCCACATCAGGTAGCTCCCAGAACCTTTAACTCCAGCTTCAAGTAATTCAACAACGCTCTCTTCTGGCCTCTGTGGGTACTTGCTCTTACACACACATACCCATACACAGATGCATATGCATACACATAATTTAAAATACAATTTCAAGTTAAAGTCCTTTTCTGAAATAAACTATAAAATATCTTTTATACTTTTGTAGTCAACTAAGATGGTCTCAGGGGAAAGGCAAACTAAAAATTTTGCAAGCCAATGTCTCATGATTGATAATTAGTTCATTATATCATTCATAGTATATTTGTCTGGTGTTTGATTTGTACCAGAAAATATGGTAGGGTGCCAGGCATACACAGGAAATAAATCAAAGTAACTGATTGCATAGAACTCATGCTCTGGTTGGGAGAGAGGAATATGCCTAAAATAAACTATATATAAGGTAACACTAACAGAGACACACATGTGCATGTGTGCTTACATGAGGTATGTATTTGTGTGGGAAGTTAGTATGATAAAGGTGAAGGAAGGCATCTCAATGTAGTGATATCTGAGCTGAAGCCTTGCTGAGGAGAGTATCCCTAAGGATGTATGACAGCAAAGAATTCCAGGAAGAAGGAAGAACAAATACAAGAATCCCATAAGACATAGAGGCACAGGGAGGCTACACCCATCTGAAAAAGATGAAGTTCAGAGAGGATATAAGCAGAAGAGAAGTAGTAACAAAACTGTAGAAAAATGCTAATCTAAGATCATTCAGCGTACAGCGGAATTTTTACTGTTGGGATGCCCTAGCATATCAGCCTCTTCATCTGAATACTCTTATGAAGGTCATCTAGAATGAATTGTAAGGGGTCAAAAGCAGAAGTACAGACAGGTTAGTCAACAGGTGATTAGAATAGACTAAGAGATGATGGTCATCGGGTTCAAATTTAACCATAGAAAAGTATATTGCAGCTGAAAGGAATATTTTGACAAGTGTGTAGTGTGGGTTGAAGTGGGGGTCAGGGTGGCAAGAGTTAATGATTAATTGAACGTTGAAGTAGTGAGTAATTAAGTTAAGAAAACAAAACTGGGGGGGGTGCTGGAGAGGTGGCTCAGTGGTTAAGAACTCTGACTGCTCTTCCATAGGACCTGGGTTCAATTCCCGGCACCCACATGGCAGCTCACTACTATCTGACACTCCAGTTCCAGGGGATCTGATACCCTCACACAAACATGCACACAATCAAAACACCAATGCACATAAAATAAAATTTAAAGAAGAAAAACAGAAAACAAAATGGAACTGCTCCATACTGTCAGAGATGTGGTAAGGGGGTTGGGTAGGTAAGAAATCAAGGATCCACTTGTGGATATGTTCAGTTGCTGCCTATTAGGCATACAAGTAAAGGTGCTACAGAGCATTGGTATTCACAGGAGAAGGTGCATGGTTTGAAATCCCGTGTGTGTGTGTGTGTGTGTGTGTGTGTGTGTGTGTGTGTGTGACAGGATAAAATCCTGAAGGAAATGAATTTGGTACCAAGAGAAGGAGTCTGAAGACTGAACTTAGATTTCTCCAACAAATAGAGATAGGAAAATGCTGAGTGTCCCAGGGAGGCCCCTTGGCTGTGTAGCTCAAGATATGATAATATAAGAGCAGAGTTTTTCAGGTCAGCTGCAGGACATGTTGAGACAATCCATTGAGCCCTAGCTCTGGATTGAGATCTTTGATTCAGTCTCTCCCGCACTTTTTCCACAACAGCACCCTTCCTCTACTACACTACGCCCTTGCCTGGGCTTCAGACATGACATCCGGCAAGCAGCTAATTCCTAACCAAGGCACTGAAATTTTAGTAGGATTGGTTTAAGGTTATCGAACTGGGTCCTAAAGTGGCCTCTGAAACAAGACTGTGAGAAAGACTGTATATTTCTGAGCATATTACTGTCCTGGGACAGCTGAGGTTTCCTAGAGGATCTTCTTAGAAATCATGTAGAATATGCTTCATGTTTGTCAGAAGGGTCAAGGGAGTCTACTGAGGTAGCTTGGTCTGTAAAGGGTTTGCCAAATAAGAACATTTAAGTTTGATCTCTAGAAGCCACCTGAAGAAAACCTGGGCATGACAGAAGATGCTAATAATCTCAGTCCTGGGGAGAGAAAATGGAGCCAAGCTTACCTGGAGAGCTCCAAGTCAGGGAGGGAGAGAAAGAGAAAGAGATAAGAGGGGAAGGGAGGGATCCTTGGTTGTCAGTACTGTACCAGGGACATTAGATACTTCACATTTATACACTTTCCTGTGCATATTCTGTGATACTAATACAAGTCCCCAGGTGGAAAAACAGACATTCACATTATTCTAGTTTGCTTTCTATTGTGGTAATAGAGACCATGACCAAAAGTAACTTTGAGAGGAAATAGTTTATTTGGCTTACAATTCCCACTCCATTGAGGGAAGTTAGGAAAGGGACTCAAGGCAGGATCCATAGAGGAACTCCTTTCTGACTCCCTGTCTGACTTATGATTTGGTAGACTTCTTATACCTGTCTAGGGATGATTCCACCCACAGTGGGATGAGTCCTTCACCATCAATCAATGAACACAGACTCTCACAGACATAGCTAATGACCAATTGATAAAGACAATTCTTCAACTGAGATTCCTTCTTCTGGTTGAGTCCAGATTGTTCAGGTTGTAGTAAGTTGACAATAAAAAGTAACTAGTAAAACATTTAATATGTTTTATGTTTAACAAACATCTCATTTAGATTTAGATACTTGAGATGAGAAAGTATCTGCATGCCCAAGAGTTGCACAGTGTGGCTCCATATGAACAAAGAGATGGGCTCAGTGGTGTGGGAATCTGCTACAAAGTGTAATGTAAATCTAATTTTAGTAGCATTGGCTCTCACCACTGGTAGGAAGCTATCTAGACTATAAACTAATAGGTGATTTGGACAATTGATCAGGTAATGTTTTTTTTAAGTTTTCAGAAAATGGAGAAAATATATATTACAATAAGATTTTTCTTAGTATTTATCAGAGTAACAAAATAGAGCAAATATTAGAAATCACAACATCTTGCACAAAAGATACACCTAGAACTTTCTGGAAAATCTTCGTTTTCTGTATAGAAAATAAAAACAGAAGGAAATTATATGCATGCCATTCCGTCCTTCTTTTTATTCTAAAATTTACTGTTTAGAGCCATCTAGAACAAATATCTTTCATCTGGTTTAAATAAAATGTTGGCATTTAAAAATATGTTTTAGTAGGGCACATGTCTGAACAAACATCTCATTTAGATTTTGACTTCAAAGCTCCGCCTTCCATCATGGTCCTTTTTTCAATTGATAGTTGTTGGGAGAAGGAGAGTCAGTTTTCTTCAAGGGTGTGACCCCTGGTAGGTCAACCAAGCTCCAAAGGATGGCCACACTCTCAAGGGAGCACAAACTGGACTTGATGAGTTCTAAAAAAAAAACAGAAGACTCAGAGTTGGGTGGGTAAGAAAGGAGGGTTGGATCTGGGAGGAACTGGGGAAGGAATGATATGCTTAAAATACATTGTGTGAAATGCTCAGAGAACTAATAAAATGTTATCAACAAACAGGTATCTCATTAGAATGAAACTATCCATATTTCCACCCCAAGCATTCCTGCTGTGGTCTCTGTCTGATAACCAACAGGTCATTGTCAGATGATAAATATATGTTGTAGTAAGTTTCTTTAACCTTTTACATTTATACATTTTTAATGTTAAAGTTTTAATTAACATAAATGTTAGCTTTCATTATGAGATTTTCAGAGAGAATTTGTCACTACTGATTTTCCTACTCCCTTCTTTCCCTGGTCCTCATCCCCTCATTGTATCCTCCTACCCATCCCATAACCTCCTTTCCATTTTCTCATGGCACATGTCTTTTGCCCTCTTCTCCCTTCCCCAACATCTTCCCCTCATATGTATACATGGTGTACAAGTTAAAGAAAATGTGATGTCTTTCTGAGTCTGAGTCATCTCTCATAATAACTTCCAGATCCATCCATTTGCCATAAAATCTCATAATTTCATCTTCATTTCATATGCACGCCTGAGCATCTGAAGTGTAAGTCCTCACTGGAGACCTCAGCTAGTCCAGACTCCTGTGACTGCTCCTACTGTGGCAGTGGCATCCATAGGGCATTGTGGGAAACACAGTACAATGTCCCCTTTCTTCCAGATCCTTGGGATCATTGAAGAAAAGGTCAGACCGTGAAAAGAGCACCCACAGAGATCCAGTGGACTAGCTCTTGTAGACCTACTTTGGGCCAATCAGGATCTGACATAATCCCAAATTCTATTGAGTTGCAGGTAAATCCACATATGTGGGCAGCAGGATCTGCTCATCTTCTCCTTTAAAAAGCCAAAGTCAGTAAGATGTGGTAGCTTGTGTCTATCATCCAACACATGGAAAGTGGAGGCAGGAGGATGAGAGGTCCAAGACCAACCTTTGCAACTGTAGCATCTATTCCTGGTTGTCAACTTGACTATATCTGGAATGAACTACAATCCAGAATTGGAAGGCTCACCTGTGATCCTGATCTTGAGGCTAGGAGATACAAGTTTCTGACCTGGATCTTGGCATGGAGATCTTGAGGTACAGTGCCTATGAATCCCAGGAGACTGAGGCAAGGAGATCTCTGAGTTCAAGGTTACCTAGGACAAAGCAAGTCCCAGATCCAGGCATGGTGGCACACACCTTTAATCTGGGCCACACCTTCTGCTGGAGACCTACATAAGGGCATTGGAAGAAGGAAGATTCTTCTTCACCGACTTGCTTTGTGGGACTGAGAAACTGCTAGAGCCTTGGACTTCCATCCACAGCTGTTGCTGACCATTTCTGGGGAGTTGGACTATAGACTGTAAGTCAACAACAAATTCTCTTGCTATATAGAGAGTACCCATAAGTTTTGTGACTCTAGAGAACTCTGACTAAAACAGCTACATACAGTTTAAAGCCAGGCAGGACAGCAAAAGACACTGATTTAAAAAAAAAAAATCTGGCTGAGGTAATGCAGGCCTAACACTTGGTCTGCAGAGAGAGGAGGATGACAATTCAAGGTCATCATGTGCTATCCAGCTAGTTTAATGCCAGCCTGGCTACATGGGATCCTGTCTCAAAAAGTAAATAAGTAAGTCAGGTGTGGTACATACCTGTAACCCCAGCCCCAGAGAGGCAGAGCAGGCCAATCTCTATTATAAATCTGAGTCTAGTCTGCCCTCCATAGCTAGTTCCAGGCACCCAAGGCTTCACAGTGAGACCCTGTCTCAAAAACAAAAGTAAAATGGATGTTTATAGATAAATTCAAAAATCATAACTACCTAGAGAACCAGTACTAACGGAAGTCTGTTTTAGTTGACTTGAGAACTGTGTCATGCTATTAATGATATGTATGAACTGTTTGGTCCACTCCAAATACACATGTAAAATCCATGTTATACATTCCCAAATGAAAATTCTATGCACGCTGCTGCTATCTTTTCTACTCATTTGTATGAATGTATGTGTTTATGCGTGTGTTTGTGTGTGTTTGTGTGAGAGAGAGATTTGAATATTTTTGCCTTTGTAATTGAATTTCTTTTTTATAATTTTACCTAAGTTCCTAGACAATAACTAAGAGGGAAGATGACAGGTTTGTAGCAGGACAAGCAAATAAATAAGATAGCCTGTGAGCATTTAGGAGGGAATGTAATAATTCTCAGAGCCAGTGTGGGCTCACTGAGAATAAACCAGGCCAAATTAACAAGGAGAGGAAAATGTATTCAAACCTCAAGATCATGATTTTAGGCTGAAAGGATGACTCTGTGGGTAAAGGTGACTGCTGCCAAACCGGATGATCTGAGTTTGATCTCTGGAACACACATGATGGAGAGAAAGAAAGAAAGAAAGAAAGAAAGAAAGAAAGAAAGAAAGAAAGGAAGGAAGGAAGGAAGGAAGGAAGAAAGGAAGGAAGGAGAGAAACAAAGAAAGAAAGAAAGAAAGAAAGAAAGAAAGAAAGAAAGAGAGAGAGAGAGAGGGAGGGAGGGAGGGAGGGAGGAAGGAAGGAAGGAAGGAAGGAAGGAAGGAAGGAGAGAGACAGAAAGAAAGAAAGAAAGAAAGAAAGAAAGAAGAACTGCAAGTGTTCACTGAAACACAAACACACACACACACACACACCATAGTGTGAGTATGATCATACATGTACATACAAATAAACTTGTAATAAAAATGGGTTGTCTTTCTAAAAGCAAAAAGGGAGATGTTTCTATTTCTAGAGGTGGAATGCTGGATTACTTGGTGAGCTCATCCCTTATTGAACAATGACGACAGAGGTGATCGAACAGTGATCACAAAAGAGGATTGATTAATGGACCTCTTCCAATTTGGAACGAGGTCATTAGTAACACAATTCAAAATTCCCTTGTTTTCTCTCAATTCCTCAAAAGAAAGGGTAGAAAAACTCTGGGGAGTGAAGTTTTCCTAAAACTTGAAAAGTTATCTAGTAAATTGGAGAAGAATATCAAAACTGAAAAGATTTGACAGTCCGAAGTGATAAACTAAAAACAATTTTGAATTGTGTTTAACAGAGTAATGATAAAGTCTTGATTTTTAAAATTTACAGACAGCCAGGCTGGAGCCTCCCAGGCCAAAGAAAGAAAGGAAGGAAGCCCAGGCTTTGAGACCTGAGCACCAAAGTGAGGTCCTATCTGATTTTGGGGTTGTTTTTGTTTTTGTTTTTGTTTTTGTTTTGTTTTGTTTTATTCTTTTTCAGTTCTGGGCATCTAATCCAGAGCCTTATAGGGACTGAGCAAGTGTTTGCCACTGGGCTGTCTTTCTCTCCTGAAGCTCCATCTTGCTTTGCTCTCTTTTGTTTTTAATTTGATTTTATATCTGAAAGTTCACCGGGTCCGGCGGTGCATGCCTGTAACCCCAGCTTGTGAGAGAAGCCTCCAGGGTCCCGGCAGTTCAAGATCAGCACTTAATGGTTCAAGACTCATAGAGACAGCACAGGAAAGACTTGTCTCAAAAATAAAATTAAATAAATACATTAATTATTAAATGAGTTACATTTAGAAACAGATCTAAGACGTTGAATGAAGCCTAATAAGATGGCTATGTCGAAATTAAACAGAACTGGATGAAAACCAGAGGAGCTGGGGGCAGCGGCCAGTTCCCAGTGACTCAGGGTTGGTCGTGAGGTTACAAGAAAGCAAAGCACATGTGACAAGCAGCTTCTGGAAGTTCTTTTACTACACAGTGGCCAAGAGCTGGAAATGCTCCTGGCAGGCAGTAAATCTTACTGGAGTGATGTCATTCATGCTTTCCCCCAAGAACTAAAAGCCTAGCCACCGAAGTCACCAACCTCAGGGCCAGGCAGCAGGCAATGAAGAAAACGGACAGGCAGATCAAATGCACACTTGATCTGTGCATAAACAAAACCACAAAACCTGAAGGGGAGAGAGAACGCTATAAGGAAAGCAGGTGCCTTTTGCTGTATTGAGTTTCTTTCATTGGAAGCCTTCCAGAACTGAAGACAAAGCATACATTGGCTCAGACAGAGAACGCAGACCTTGGGATGAAGGTGATCTAGGCTAAAATTACAGTCCTTCAAAGTAGCTGTGTGGCATCAGACATGTTATCTCCATTTCTGTCTGAAAACCGTATGGTGGCAACCAGCTTTCAGCCTTGTGTTATGCCTGAGTTGATAAAACTATTGTTAGTGCAGTTTCTAGAATAATCATCAACATCAGCAAATTGCAGGGTTCTTTTTCAACATTTACTAAGCAAATTTCTATTCCACATTAATTTTAAATCTGAGACATATGTGATCTAGGATGTAAATACTACATTTAGAAATGTGTCTTCATCGGCTGAGTTCTTAAAGTTATACCAGAGAATATGCCAAAAACAATGTCATGTCCGGTTTCTACTGTTGCTTGAACCCCTGACACTCTTACCATAATGCCTCCAATATCCTTCAGTACTAAACTGCAGTTTTTACTAGAGCAGGAACTACCTGAGTCTTCCTAGAATCGTGGAAGAATGTTTTTGCACCAGGTAGGAAGTTGAGCAAAATATTTTAGTTCATTCTAATCCAAAGACAATCTTACTCTGAGCTGGGTATAGGCCACACACCTATCATTCTAGTACTCGGAAGGCTAAGGCCAAAAGTTTGAGGCCAGCTAGGGCTCTGTAGCAAAAAACTTAAAGAAAAAAAAAATCTAAAATGATTCTCTGATTTTTCTCTTCACCATTGTTTTTTCTATGTCTTTACAATTTTATAAATGGTTCTGAAATTGCATTTATCTCACAAAAATAAAAACATTAAATTAAACCAACCTCAAGATCCTCAGGAAATAGACCACTCCTCCGCTCATCTCTCTACCTCCATGTGCTTTGTACACTGCTTGGTCTATAGTGCAGCGGCAGGTGGATCCCTGAGTTTGAGGCCAGCCTGGTCTACAAAGTGAGTTTCAGGACAACCAAGGCTACACAGAGAAATCCTGTCTCAAAAACTCAAACCAGCCAACCAAACAAAACAAAACAAAAATTAATCAATCTAACATTTTTTTCTTTCAATGACTTGGAAAGGGAGTCAATGATAAAAGATTAAAAGCCAGGGGTCATGTCTAAGACTTAGAATTCTAGAATTTGGAGGCCTAAAGCAGAGAGGTGAAAAATGGCCTCAAATCCAAGGCCAGCTAGTATACACAGAGCTTAAGCCAACCTGGACTATTCTGCATAGTTGAGCCGCATTTATCAGGAAATGCACCAAAAACCTGCTGGTGGTGTGCTGCAGTTTGCTGCTGCTTCCACGGACTTGGAGTGATTGGATGCACGTGCTGAGACAAGACCCATGCTAAGGCAAGGCATGTGGAGGACATGTGACATTTGGAGGGTATAAAGAGGACTCCACGGAGTGACAGAGACAGAGCTTGGCTTGGTGGTACAGCTAGCTGTGCAACGCTTATGGGTCTCAAGTCTTCACTGATCTTCTCTTCCCTGAGAGAGGCACAGCCGAGAACTTCTGGTGTTCTTGTTGGTGCCTCCTGCTGACTCCAGCCCAGGCCTGGCTGTCTCTGCTAGGTCATGTCACCACTATTGCTAACCCAACTCCACCGAACTGGACTGCTGGTGTATCCATGAAGTATTTGTGAGTAGATCAAGCTGCCAGTGCTGACCTCTGAACTGAACCGCCGATTTCCAGACAACATAGACTGGAGTTGCTGAAAAGAACTGTTCTAAACAGGTCCCCTGAATCCTTTCTTTTCTATTACCTCTGGTGGGTGGTCAGTTACAAGGAAGGTTAAAGCATTTAAGAACCTTCATTAAAAGCAGGGTTTGAAAAAAATTAAAGTCACAAGACCCCGTCTCAAAAATGTAGATTAAAAAGACTCTGACTTACTTGTCTTCAGGGTTAACCATTTAAGAAGCCCTCATTGCTCAAGCACTTATGAGAAGCCAAGTGTCTTTCCCAAATAGCAGCCTCACTTAATACATCTGTGAAACGATATTCTCTATAATTGTTAAAGAAAAATGTGAAACGTTAGATTTGGCAGTCTATACTTGTAATTTCACCGCTTGTGAGGTGGAGGCAGAGTGGTCAGTAGTTCGAGGCCAGCATCATCTACAGGGCAAGTTTGAGACCAGGCTGGACCCCAGGAGACCTTGTCTACAGACAAACTTAACTCAGTTACTGAAACTTAAGCGTAATTTAGTAACATGCAGCTACCGTATGGCATATGCAGCCCCGGAACATAGTCTGACTAACCCCGATGCTAAGCCATGCCTTGAAATTATTTTCACCCAAACACCGTGGCCGCAGTACCTGGGGATTCCAGCCAAGCACGACTGCAGAGCAGGACTCCATATCCAAAAGCCCTAAAATAAATAAAGGAACAAAGAAACAAAATGCTTTAACTGCAAAAGCAATGCTATATGTACTTATTTTGAAATAATTTGTGCGCTTAGAAATTTGTAGACAGCGCTGGCAGGATGACTAAGCAGGTAAAAGGGCTGGCTGTATGAGCCGAGAGACCTGAGTCCGACACTTCCAATGCACATAAAGGCAGAAGGAGAGAATTAACTTCACCAATTTGTCCTTTCACCTTTACATAGACATTGTGGCAAATGCATGCATACATATACACATACATACACACACACATACATACATATATAGGGAGATATCTGTCTATAACTTGACCTGACAAACATGAGGACCTGAATTTAGATCTCCAGTGCCCATGTAAAAACTCAGGCATCCTAGAGAGGTGGAGAGGCAGAGCTTGGTGGCCAGGCAATCTAGTTGAACTGGAGAGTTCTCACGTAAGTGAGGACAGCTTTGAGAAGTTTGTTCTAGTGCCTGACAAATACAAAGGGGGATGCTCTCAGCCAACCACTGGACTGAGCACAAGGTCCCCAATGGAAGAGCTAGAGAAAGGACCCAAGGAGCTGAAGGGATTGCAGCCCCATAGGAGGAACAACAATATGAACCAACCAGTACCCCTAGAGGAGTGCACATGGAGGGACCCATGGCTTCAGCCACATATGTAGCAGAGGATGGTCTTGTCCAACATCAAAAAGAGGAGAGGCCATTGGTCCTATGAAGCCTTGATGTCCCAGTGTAGGGGAATGACAGGACAGGGAAGCTGGAGTGGGTGGGTTAGTGAGCAGGGGGAGGGGTGATAGGATAGTGGGTTTTCAGAGGGGAAATGAGGAAAGGGGATAACATTTGAAATGTAAATAAAGAAAATATCTAATAAAAATACGACAGAGAGCAACTGAGAAAGATACTAAGCATTGACCTCTGGTCTCCACACACATGAACACATGTGTACATACACATGATCACATACACAAGAAATATGTAGACAAAAATATTTAAAACCTTTGATTTCGTGAAACTCAGCCCCCTGTATTAACATGCGCCATCTTTATAAGACAATTGGTGGTACACAATCATACTCTTTGTTCTTGAACCAGAAGGCTGCAATGGCAGGATCACGGGGTGGGGGGGGGCACACAAACTATCCAGCAGGCTAGGCAATATGGTGAGATTCCACCTAAAAATAAATTATATAAGCATAGAGACATATGCCTATAACCCCAGCACTTGGGAGACTCAAGTGTGAGGATTGCCATGAGTTGAGGCCAGCCTGGGCTACAGAGTACGATACCGTATTTTTAGAAAAAAATTAAAATAGGAAGGAAGGAAGGAAGGAAGGAAGGAAGGAAGGAAGGAAGGAAGGAAGGAAGGGGGAGAGAGAGACTAATTACATATAAAAGGATTATTTTAGATACTGTTCTATTCATTATTACATAGTTAAAATACCCAAACAATCTAGGTCTTCGCAATTGTTCAGTGGGAAAGGTGTGTTCTGCCAAGCCTGATGACCTGAGTTCAGTCCCCAGCGCCCACGTGGTAGAAGGAGACAGCCTAGTCCTAAGAGCTGTTCTGTGACCTCCATGAGCACTCCGTGGCATGCACATTCCAGCACATACAAACAAACAACAAACAAATGACATGAAATTTAAAATATGAATATAATCAATGCAAAATATCAATGCAAAATTAAATGGTATAAAAATATAATATTTAAAAGATGTGTGAGTTTTTGTTCCAATTTGGAAACATATCTTAAAATTTGTTCCATCAATGCAAATGAGTTAATTTTAATGAAAACACAGAACTTTGAATGAATGGAAGCCTGTATGCTCTATGTTCTAACACATGTCCACTACGCTGGAGAGTCAGCCAGCTTCAGTCTTTCTAAAGTTATAAAACATGAATGCTTTGGTTTTGTTGTTGTTGTTGTTGTTGTTGTTGTTGTTGTTTTAAGGATTCATTATTTCTGTGTGTGTGTGTATGCATGTGTGATACATATGTGCTGGTTTCCAGAAAGGCCAGAAGAGGGCATCCAATCCCCTGGAGTAGGAGTTATAGACCATTGAGAACCTTCTGTAAGGAATGCTGGGAAGTGAGCTCAGGTACTCCAGAAGAGAAGAAAGTATTCTGAACCATGGAGTCAGCTGCCCAGCACCTTTGATACAGTTTCTTTTATATGTGTATTTTCCTTATTTTGTGTGCTGTTGAGGACAACTTATATTGGTTTTAACAATACAGATTGTCTTTATCTCTTGAAGCACTGGAATTCTTCACAAGTAATATTTATTTATCCTTTCCTGTATATGTTACAAGCAGTTTTCCAAATCTGTCAGTTGTCTTTGAACTTCCTTTCCCTGCTGAACTTATTATGTGCACTCAGTGGTCAGTCTTTGGGATGTTATGGCATTTGTAGACTCTCCTTCCACATCCAAGCCTATAAAAAGAGTCTCCTATTAACATTTTGCCGTGTTTATAATGTCAGCCTGTGTGACCTTTATTTTTGAACTTTGTGTGAATAAGAACATTTCTCCTCAAGGGAAGACAGTTTTCCAAAATTAAATATACAATAGTCAATCGTAGGTTGGACCTGTTGGTGCAGCACCCAGGAGCCCGAGGCAGGAAGATTTCTGTTTTAGGTCATTCTGGGCAGAGTGACACTCTGCCCTCCCCCAAAACTAAGAGGCTAGAGAGCTAGATAACATGGCTGAGTGCTGACCTAGCATGCCGGAGACCTTTGTCTGTCTCCATCACCACTTAACCAGCTACAGGGCAAAGGCTGCAATCTCAGCTCTCAGGAGGTAGACAATTTCAAAAGCTTGAGGTCATCCTCTGTTACCTAATGAGTTTAAGGACAGGATGGGCCACATGAGATCCTGTCTCAAAAAAAAAAAAATTACAATTGTTTCTCAGTGGCTTGAAGTACTGTCTGTCTGTCATACACTCATCCTCACAGGCTGAAGGCTACTTCCGGGTTTTCTGCTCTGTGGTGTGTTCCATTCTCTGATCTGGTATTCTATTGCCCTGTGATTTCCACACTGTATCTATCACCATCTCTTTATAATGCTAGGATCTCAGACCAGAAGTTAAGCCACACCTCTCCTCCTATATATAAAAACCCAGGGCCAGTTCTCAAGATAAGAAAAAAAAATGGCAATGTGAATAGGACTGTTACAGATTTTGAGGTTATGAATACATAAGAAACAGCACATTGGAACTTTTCACACACAAAAAAAAATGACCTGCGTGTGCGCGTGTTTTTTCTCAAATCTTTAAGGTCATGCATGGTGGCACAAGTCTTTAATTTCATCCAGCACTCTGTAGGCAGAAACAGGTGGATCTTTGTAAGTCTGAGGGCAACCTAGTCAGTATAATGGGTTCCAGGCAGGCCAAGGGCTACATACTAAGGCCTTGTCCCCAAGTCAGTCAATAATCAATAAATAAAGTTAAAATCTCTCAATAAAGTCCTTAAGTATCATATCTTGCACATTTTTCTTTTCAGAAACATCATGTGTTTTCTCCATTGGCACATGATGCTTGGGTTGTTTATTTCTGTTGTAGTTTGATATGTATTTTGTGTGTGTCTGCACCTTGCTTTGCGGAGAGTCACAAGCTTGGAGTCATTTGCCAAGTGGCCCTCTGATACTCGTCTCTCGCTAACAGAACCCTAATTTTGCTGAGAGCATCAATGTGTCCATTCCCAAGGGTCTACGCCATTCTGTCCATCCCAATGTCTGGGCCTTTATGCTACATGAATTCCTCATGACACACTAGTCACCTAGCTTCAGTAAAAAAGCATAAGAGAAACTGATAAGTTTTGGATTACAGTGACTAGCCTTTTCTGCTAGCTCTGCTCTCTCTTTTCATTTTCAGTGGGCATGAGCAGCTGCAACGCTGGAAGTAAACAAAATGTCAACAAGTCATACGGCTGGGTCGGAAAACGCAGCCCTGAGGTATTTTTAAGACACGAGGGAGCCTCTGGCCTCAGTGAACTATCTCCCCTCAGATACCCTTTGAGAAAAAACAGGTTAAACTTCAGTTCACTCAGCTTCTCTAACTGCTGTGGAATGCATCCAAACTTATGAAGACATAACTAGCAACGGGGAGAAAAAATTTCATTGACACAGAACTGTGTATTGTTTCTTCCATCTTAACTTCCTCAGTGCTGCGAGAGGTTCACTGCCATGCCCAGATTTAGGCTTGCTTCTTTCCTTCCTTCCTTCCTTCCTTCCTTCCTTCCTTCCTTCCTTCCTTCCTCCGTTCCTCCCTCCCTCCCTCCCTCCCTCCCTCCCTCCCTTTTCCTTCCTTCCTTCCTTTCTTCCTCTTGGTCATTTTAAATTTTGTTTATTCATTCAGTCATTTACTTCCTTATTTGAGAGTCTCCTGAAGTTGCCCACCCTGGTCTGATCCTCCTTCCTTAGCCTCCCAAGTTACTAAGAGAGATCGTGGGTCTGCACCTCTCGGCCTTAAGTAAACAGTGTTAACTTTTGTATGCTTACCTTACACTGATGTCTTTGAACTTCAATGAGTTCTATGCAGTTTTGTCAGAGGACTACTTAAGAATTTTTATTGTGCATTTGCAAATTATGATACTGGGTACATGAGTGGCTTTCCTGTTGCTTTGCTAAAACACAAGGATCAAAGGTGACTTAGGGAAGAAAGAGCTTGTTCTGGTTCTGCTTCCTTCCAGAGGGAGGAGAGTCCTATAAGGTTCCGAGGTATGGCAGCCACTGCAGCAAGGAACAGAAACCTGGGAGCTCATATCCTCAACTGCAAACTCTGGAAGTTGGGTGAGGCTATATCCCCCCCAATGACATATTTCCTCCAGCAAGACTAAACCTCCAAAGCCCCTAAAGCTCACCAAACAATGCCAACTGGGAAGCAAGTTTTCAAATATCCAAGCCTATATTGGGGGACATTTCCCATTCAAACCATCACCATGAATCTGATCTCTGTCTTCCTAGAACTTTATTTCAGTATTGAGGGCACTATCTCAAAGACCAGAAACACAATGACATGTTTATTTTTTTTTTTTTTTTTGGTTTTTCGAGACAGGGTTTCTCTGTGTAGCCCTGGCTGTCCTGGAACTAGCTCTGTAGACCAGGCTGGCCTCGAACTCAGAGATCCGCCTGTCTCTGCCTCCCAAGTGCTGGGATTAAAGGCGTGCGCCACCACCGCCCGGCGACATGTTTATTTTTATTAGTAGATAGCAACAAAAAAATTCCCTTTGCTTAGTGTGTGTGTGTGTGTGTGTGTGTGTGTGTACTTATGTATATGGTGCTGAGTCCTGCCAACAGACTCCTGATGCAGCTGGGAGCATCACTGTGTCCACTCCCAAAGGCCTCAGTCATTCTGTCATTCTTGACAAGTGATCTCACACTGAACCGCGTTCCCACCCTCTAATTCCTGACCTTAGTGGAAATTCTTCTAACGGTCCCTGAATGAGGCTTTTATTGTAGTTGTCTGGTAAGATATACTAATGATGAAGGAGGTACTCTAGATGCTCATGGGGTCTTTTCCCTGCTGTGCCCAAGTTACAGGAGCACAGGCAGAAGAGGCCTCTCGGATAAGTAATCTTTAGGGCTGACAGAAATCAAACACAGTGTCAAAAGCTAAGGGCTCCGGAGTGTCCCTCTCACCAGCACCATCTCCCTCCGGGGTTGCAGTGACACAGAGTCAGAGCAGGCTGCAAAACAGAGCTTGCTCTTCTGGTCATGGGCCTTTTTAATGCTACAAATTTCTCTATAGCAAACAAGCAAGCGGAAAAAACCAAAGGGGGTGTGATTTTAGATATTGACAGCCCAAGCAGTGAAAGTGACAAAGAGCCAGAAAAGCAAAACAAGCAGGAGAGGAAGAAAGAAAAGGAGGAGGAGGAGGAGGAGGAGGAGGAGGAGGAGGAGGAGGAGGAGGAGGAGGAGGAGGAAGAGGAACAGGAAGTAGAGGAGGAGGAAGAGGAAAAAGAGGAGGAAGAGGAAGAAGAGGAGGAGGAGGAAGAAACCGTTTTATTGGAGTTCCATGGTAGAGGATAATTCAAAACCTAAGAAACAAAAATATCAGAAGAATGAAAAGGAAAAAGCCAAAAACAAAAAGGGGCCAGGAAAGCACAACATCACAAAAAGAGTAGGAAAAGGTAAAATCAGGCCTGAACAGTTCTAAATTTGTTAAAATTGACTAAGTCCAATTTGACCTAAGTCATGAAATTGAAGAATTTTTAAAAAAAAAAAAAGATTTATCAAGACCATTGAAGTGGCATGCACCCTGATGACCTGAATTGGATCCCTAGGACATAGCAGTCCCAAGGGCCACAAGCTGTCTTCCAACCTGCACACCTGTGCTGTGCTTTACATCACTCCAACCCAAGGCCTAAATAAATGTAAAGAGTTTTCAAAAGTTAAGAGCCTGGTGTAAGCCGGGCAGGTGGCACACGCCTTTAATCCCAGCACTTGGGAGGCAGAGGCAGGTGGATTTCTGAGTTCAAGGCCAGCCTGGTCTACAGAGTGAGTTCCAGGACAGTCAGGGCTATACAGAGAAACCCTGTCTTGAAAAAACAAACAAACAAAAAAAAAAAAAACAAAAAAAATTGTACATTGGACCTGTATGAGTACCTGTCTCAAGAAGAAATAAACACAAGAGGAAGGAGAGAAGCCTGGTGGTGGTGTCACTCGACATTAGTCCCAGCACTCAGGAGGCAGAGGCAAGCAGATCTCTGTGAATGTGAGGCTAGCCTGGTCTACAGAATGAATTCCAGGATAGCCAGAGCTACACAGAGAAACCCTGTCTTGAAAACAAAAAAAAACAAAGAGGAAGAGGAAGCAAAGGAGAAAGGGCCAGCTTGGGAGAGCTCTGACTAGATCTGTTACCCACTGGTGTGTCTGAATCTCTGATGCTCCAAGAACCATTGGATGGAAGAGAAAACAAAGCTTGTGAAAACAGCCAGCACTCACGCCCAGGGAACAGTGACCTGGGTGTATAAGGCTAAAAATACTCATTATGTCTCTGCATTTAAACAGAGGAACCTGATCATAAATAAGAAACTAATACCAACAATATCTAGTTTTCTCGGGTAGACAAAAGGATGAATAAATAGCCTAGAGGTATTTTTCCTTTGTTTTAACAGGGCCTTCCTACATAGTCCTAGCTGGCCTGAAACTGTGTAGACTCACAGACATCTTCCTGTTTCTGCATCCCAAGTGCTGGGATTAAAGGCATGACCCACCATGCCCTGGCTTCTAGAAGTCCTCCATAGGTAGATGTGAGGTGACTCATATCTGTAATACTGCTGTTTGAGAGGGCAAAATAAGAGAGTTGATGAGTTCGAGGACAGCCTGTTACAGAATGAATTAGACATGATCTTAAAAAGAGAAGGAAAGGAAGGAAGGAAGGAAGGAAGGAAGGAAGGAAGGAAGGAAGGAAGGAAGGAAGGAAACCCCAAATTAAATTGGTGAATAATAATCCTATTAGGGTTTTGTTTTGCTGTTTCATTTTGTTTTCTTTTTTTTTTTTTTTTAAGATTTACTTATTTGTTTTATGTATATGAGTACACTGTAGCTGTCTTCATGCATACCAGAAGAGGGCATCGGATCCCATTACAGATGGTTGTGAGCCGCCATGTGGTTGCTGAACTCAGGACCTCTGGAAGATCAGTCAGTGCTCTTAACCGCTGAGCCATCTCTCCAGCCCGTTCATTTTGTTTTCTGAGACATGGTCTCACTACATATCTTTGGCTGGCCTGGAACACACTATGTAGACCGTGCTGGCCTTCAACCCGCAGAGATCCATCGGCCTCTGTCTCTTTGAAGCTAGGCGTACGCTACCACCTTTCTGTGCGTCCCTGCTGTTCTGGAACTCACTCACTCGGTATACCAAGCTGGCCTGGAACTCAGAGCTCCTTCTGCTGGGCTTAAAGGAATATGCTACTATGTCTGGCAAACTCTTTTCTCTTTCTCTGTGTGTGGAAACCTGAACAGGGCATTTGAGCTCCTAGAGCTGAAGTTGCTGGGCAGCCATGAGCCATCTGACATGGTGCCGGGATCCCAATCTGAGTCCTCTGGAAGAATGACAAGGGTTCTTAACTACTGACCACTCTCCGCTCCCTCTATCAGGGCTTTTAAAGTCTTCTCCAATAGGACTCCCATGCTAGAAAACATAAGGAAACGGCTAATGAGTTTAACACAGAAAACAAACAACTATAACTAAGGCTGTAAGTGTGGCTCAGGGGTACATTGCTGGGCAAGCATGCCCACTGCCCTCAGTTTGGTGCTCAACACTGAACAAAACAAAAAGACTACACTGTATTTGCCACCACTTATATTCCTTTAAAATATAAGTATAACCCATACCGACGGGCATGGTGACTCACACCTACAACCCCAGCATTCAGAGGTTTGAAGTAGGTTTATCATAGTGGCTCTGAGGCCAGCCTGGGAGACAAAATGAGATCCTGTCTTCAGAAACAAAGCCACCACCAGCAGCAGCAGCGACAAAGCCACATGTGCCTATGCATCAGCCCCAAACCATGTCATCTTAATAATGCACCATAATGTGTTCACAGTTTAATACTCAACAACGAGGAAAGGGAGTGTCCTCTGCTGTCGGAAGTAGTGAATTCAGATGGGCATGATGGCACATGCCTGCAATCCCAACGGCAAGGAAGCAGAGACAAGAAGATCTCTACAATTCAAGGCCAGCGTGGTCTATATTGGGAGTTCCGGGACAGCCAGGGACACATAGAAAAACAGGCTCTCAAAAACTCAAGAAAATGAGGAAAAGAACTAAAATCAAATCCCACTTGAATGACCATATTTAAGCAAGACAATGAGCTGCTTTCATTTGGGCCTATTAAGATATAAAACAGGAATCAATACTGTTAGGATTCTGTCTAAGCTCCGCCCCACCATTACCTGGCAACAGCCAGGTAGGCCTGGCCTACTGTAAAAAGGGCTGCTCGGCCCCTCCTCTCTCTCTCTCACCTCTTAGCTCTCTTACCTCTCTTACCTCCCTCACTCTCAGCTTCTCCCTTGCCCCTCTTGGGCTCTCCACCCCTGCCCCTCTCTCCATGTGGTCATGGCCGGCCTCTGCCTCTCTACTCTCTCCCTCTCTCTGCCTTTCTTTCCCTCCTCTACCCCCTTAACTCCCATCCCATGCCCTGAATAAACTCTGTTCCATACTATGGGGGGAAGGGATGCCTCGGCATGCACCCGCTGGGGCACCCCCTTCCCACACACCGCCGAATACCATATTCTCAAGCCTCTTTCTCTTTTTATGATCACAACAAATACCATGTTAGAAGTTGTAGGATGATTGACAGACGACATCACATGTTCCTACTACTGACCTGATGAATTAAAACTTTTCTTAGCCTCCAGCCAGAGTCTATGAATTAAAATATTTATTTATTTATTTATTTATTCATTATTTATTTATTTATTGTGTGCATGAAAGTGTGTGTGTGTGTGTGTGTGTGTGTGTGTGTGTGTGTGTGTGTCTGGTAGGAAGAGCATGTGCATTCCACAGCTTGTTCACAGAACTCAGAGAACCGCTGAGAAGGGTGAAGAAGTTGGTTCTATCCCTCCACCATGTGGTCTTGAGAACAGAACTTAGATCGCTGCTCTTAGCAGTCAACGCTCCTGAACCAATTCAGTGACCTCCTTTGCAAACCCCTTGTCCTTGTGTCTGATGGGAGGTCGTGTCCCTGGGTTATTCCACTGACAATTGGCCACATGTGTCTTGAATTTTGTCACCTGGTCCGTGACCGGGATAGTATCACTTACCAGATCTGGGGCACAGGCCATAGACAAGTGACACTATAATAACTGTTGCCATCGCTTGCCTCTCCCCAGAAGCTTTATCATTCAATTCTGGTATCCATGGACATAATTTAATTACCAAGCTCATACTATAATTTCATGTTCATGATATGAAAAAATTCCTGACTAATTTCAAATGCTGTACTCCACAGTAAGCCAAACAAAAACAAAAACAAAAATAAACAAACAAAAAACAAGAACATCACCAACCTCCTTTTTCAATAATAGAAGTAATTCCTTTGTGAGCATCTGATACTGAGGAAAAGTGGAAGAACCAGGAGAATCAAGTTTTCTTTTATATTGTCCCTGGTATGCAGAACAGGCTCTCTTTCTCCATTAACATCTCTATATGAAGTAAAAGCAGAATTACCATTTTCCCCTCAGAAAGTCTAATGCCTCCTTTGTCTTTTTTTATTTTATTTTATTATTTATTTATTTTGGTTTTTTCAAGACAGGGTTTCTCTGTGTAGCCCTTGCTGTCCTGGAACTCACTCTGTAGACCAGGCTGGCCTCCAACTCAGAAATCTGCCTGCCTCTGCCTCTCAAGTGCTGAGATTACAGGCATTCACCACCACTGCCCGGCCTGCCTCCTTTGTCTTTCCCCCTCTCATCCTGTCTGTAAAAATCACTTTGGGAGATATGATGAGGAAAAAAAAAGTGAAGGTTCTCTATGGAAAAGAAGATACTGACATATGGAGAACACAATTAGCTTTTTCATTGACCCTTACAGTTTAGAAAAGTACCTGAAATGAATCAAAAATCATCAAAATAAACATTTAATTTTACATTTATCATTATTATTGTGTAGGGGGTGCGGGGTGTGTGTGTGTGTGTGTGTGTGTGTGTGTGTGCAGGGGATGGTTTTCCGCAGACTGTTCCTTAGTGGTGTGTTCTGGGTCTCAAAGGCTGGTAGTCAGACTTGTACAGCCAGTACTTTCACCCACTGAGCCATCAAAATCAAAATAATTTAGTAAAAAATGTGAAACGTGTTTGTGGTTCAGGTAAGTTGCTAATTACTGTGGGTCACCAAAGATCAGATCTCTACTCTGGGAAGGTGCAGGACAAAGGAAAGGAAGGAGGGAGACAGAGACGGTATGAGAGGCATCCGGAGTTTGCTTGCTGTTAGTAAGCACTGCAGTTTGAAGCAGCTTGGGGTTAAGGAAGGGGTTTCTTGGCTTACAGGTACAAAACAAGGCAGGAACCCGGAAGTGGGGACTGAATGGAGACATGCTGTCGCCTCTCCCTGATCAGCCAGCTCTGTTAAACAGCCCAGGCTCACAGCCCTAGGGACTGTCTCAGCACCATCAACAGTGAGCTGGATTCTTCTACAGCAATTAGCAGTTAAGAGAATGACTCACAGGGCCTGGAGAGATGGAGAGAGATGGTTTAGCAGTTAAGAGCCAGCTGGAGGCCCTTGGGTTGGAATTCCAGCACTCAGGGGGTGGGGCTTTCGACCATCTTTAATTCTAGTTCCTGTGGATCTGACACCCTCTTCGTGTCTCTAGGGAACTGCGTGCCTGTGGTGCACGGACAAACATTCAGGTAAACATCAAAACTTTTTTTTTTTGATGGTGGGGGAGGGGAGGATAAGAAATACCTCCAGACATGCCCAGAGCCAATTCGAAGGAGGCAGTCTTTCAGTTGAGTGTCTCTCTTCCCAGACGTGTCAGGTTGATAACTAAAGTCAACCATGACGAGAGGGAAGGACAGAGGAGGGTATGTGCTGGGACTTAGCTGTGCTAAAGTAGAAAGTTGACTGCAGGAGAAAGAGCCAAAAGAGAGAATTGGGACCTGAACTTCTCCCCAGACTTGGTATGTAAGCCTGGGGGAAAAAAATCACTTTTCTTTGAGAACATATTCTCCTCTAGGGTAGAACAGTGGATTCGAAGCGTCCTCAGTTGAACTTTGCTCTCCAGAAGTCACATAGACAATCAACGGGCTCTGCAATTCACAGACAAGACAGGTGAGTAAAGTGGTGGCCTTTGATTCACTTTATCCATACCAATTACAACAACTTATGTGCGCACAATAAAAAGAAGGAAAACGTCTAAATATTTGAGAAAATATTCTTGATTTTTTTTTTTTTTTGGTAACATTTTTCTGTTTTAAGAAACTTCTGGTCGGGCGATGGTGGCGCACGCCTTTAATCCCAGCACTTGGGAGGCAGAGGCAGGCGGATCTCTGAGTTCGAGGCCAGCCTGGTCTACAGAGTGAGTTCCAGGACAGCCAAGGCTATACAGAGAAACCCTGTCTCGAAAAACCAAAAACCAAAAAAAAAAAAACAAAAAAAAAAAAAAACAACTTCTGCCATACTGTAGTAACTGAGAGCTAGGGAATGTCAAAGTTAATTAATAAGTGCAGAGAAACAGTCACAGAAGAACTTAGGTCAAATTAATCATGGCTTTGTTCTTCTAAGTAATATATACATATACATATACATATATGTGTGTGTGTGTGTGTGTGTGTGTGTGTGTGTGTGTGTGTGTCTGCTGGGTATAGGCTCATGAGTGCCTGTAGAGGTTAGACCAAGGCATTAGATCTCTTGGAGCTGGAGTTACAGGCAGCTCTAAGCAACCTGACTTGGACACTAGGAACTGAATTCTAGTCCTCTAAAAGAACAGCAAGTGCTCTCCACTACTGAGCAGTCTCTCCAGCCCAATGCTTAGTTTTTAAACTTTTGGTTGTTGCTGCTCCTCATCTGTGTGTGTGTCTCTCTGTCTCTGTCTCTCTACCCACCCCCATGCAGGGTCTTATTATGTAGCCCTAGGTGGCCTGGGACTCACAGAGCTCCACTTGCTTCGGTTTACTGAGACTAAAGGTATACATTACTACACCTAGCATAAATGTTCTAATTTTTATTTTTTAGATTGATTTATGTGTATCTTAGTCAGGGTTTCTATTCCTGTACAAAACATCATGACCAAGAACCAAGTTGGGAAGGAAAGGTTTTATTCGGTTTACACTTCCAAATTGCTGTTCATCACCAAAGGAAGTCAGGACTGGAACTCCAAGGGTAAGAACTTGGAGGCGGGAACTGATGCAGAGGCCATGGAGAGTGCTACTTGTTGGCCTGCTTCCCCTGGTTTGCTCAGCTTGCTTTCTTATAGAACCTGGGATTATCAGCCCAGGGATGGCACCACCCACAATGGGCTGGAGCCTCCCCACTTGGTCACTAATTGAGAAAATGCCTTACAGCTGGATCTCATGGAGGCTTTTCTTCCAGGGAGGCTCCTTTCTCTGTGATAACTTCAGCTTGTATCAAGTTGACACACAAAACCAGTCAGTACAATGGGTATGAGTAAGTATGAATTATGTATGTATGTATGTATGTATGTATGTATGTATATATGTATGTATTTGCACCATGTAGATGCCTGGTACCTGTATATATTAATAGAGGGCATCAGATGCCCTGGAATAGAGTTATAGATAGTTGTGAGCACTATAAACGTGTTAGAAACTGAACCCAGGTCCTCTCCAAGACCAGTGTTTTTAACCACCGAGTTATTTTTCCAGGCTTTGCTGCCGGATCTTTTTGTTTATAGAGTGATGGGTGCTTTAACACTATGGGTACATAATTAAAGTTTGATATCCTGGACTAGATAAGTTGCTTTTGACTCCAATCTATGGTTCTTACTTCATCTATGCTGCCTTATGATAAAGATGTAAGTACACAGATCATGTTAATTTACACTTACAAGCGTCCTTGCGCGTTGAGGGTGGAAGGGTTGAGTGCCAGGTAAGCACTCTGCTGCTCAGGTAGAGCCCCAGACTCTCACGCTCTTCGGAAGCTACTCTATGCTGTAACCCCTCCACAGCAGTGTCGTCATTTTGAATGGCTCCCCTGAAGCCTAGTCTGGCTTAGTTTAGCAGCATGAAGCAGAGGCTGGCTTTGAACTCCTGGTCTTCGTGCTCTTATCTCCTGAGTGCTGGGATTATAGAGAGGAACCACTCCGCCTCTCTCTGCCACAGCAATTCTGTAGGTATTTAATTCAGTCCTCTTTCATAGATGAGGAGAGTGGTACATGGAAATGTTACAGCATACATCCAGGCCCTGTCAAAGGCCATCGTTTTAACAAAAGCAAGAACGAGAAACGGACTAGCTACTCACTGCTAGAGTTTTGTCTTTATTGTAAATGCTCCTATTTATTCTAAATAAAGACTCACTTTAAACTTGTTTTCAAAATGAGCCACTGTTCAGTGTAAACATGCAAAAGAAATCAACTGTTGTACACTGTAGACACATAAAGCCAACCAGGAACTTTAGGAAAGCACTGACTTATTAGCATCTTGCTGAGAAACCAGACTGCAAGCTAGCATGCGGGAGAGGGTGTGTGCATATTCTATGCCATAGATAAAGAGCACCTGGCAGGAAATCTACGCGGCTTCAGCTACGAGCTCTTGGTTTGGGGCTGCAAAGGCAAGTCAATTGGGTGCAGGCCTACTGTGTACTAGATATATTGAACTCTAAGGAAAGTAGCTTAGGAAATGAGATCAACAGAGGCACAAGGATTTAAGGTGTGAGTGTGCCTGTCTAGTCACCTTCCTGCCTTCCCCCATAGTACCTGACCTCTTTCTGGATATGGAGATATATCCAGGCCTCAAACCGGCTGTGTAGCTGAGGCTGCCTTTGAACTTTGCTCCTCCTGTTTCTACCATAGAAGCATGCACTGCTTGCTACCCCTGGTGTAGACTACGCTGAGAATCAAATCCAGGGTCTCCTGAATGCCGGGTAGGTATTCCCTCCCCAACTCCCCCCCCTCAAAAAAAACCCGGCACGTTCACCCTCAGATGTGTGAGTAGTGATTTGAATGAAAATGGCCTCCATAGGCTCATATGTTTGAATAGTGGTCCCCAGTTCGTGAAACTGGAAAAGATTAGGAGATGGCCTTGTTGAAGATGATGGGTCACTGGTTGTATTAGTCAGGGTTCTCTAGAGTCACAGAACTTATGGAACGTCTCTCGATGTTCAGGGAATTTGTTGTCATGACTTGCAGTCTGAAGTCCAACTAGCCCAACAATGGTCAGCTGTGAATGGCAAGTCCAAGGATCTCTAGTAGTTGCGCACTCCCACGAGGCTAGTTGTTTCAGCTGGTCTCCTGTAGGAGTAGATTCCAATAGATCTGATGGCAAGTAAATGCAAGCAGGCAAAGAAGAGGGGCTCTTCCTTCTTCCAACATCCCTATGTAGGTCTCCAGAAGGTGTGACCCAGATTAAAGGTGTGTACCACCATGCCTGGATCCGGGACTTGCTTTCTCCCAGGCTGACCTTGGACTCAGAGATCTCCTTGCCTTAGTCTGCTGGGATTGAAGGCATGTACTACCTTGCCTGTGCCGAAGCTTTTCATGGCCTGTATGCCTCAAGATCTCCAGAGAACGAGATCCGGGTCAGAAACTTGTGTCTTCCAGCCTCAAGACCTGGATCACAGGTGAACCCTCCAATTCTGGATTGTCAGTCATTCCAGATATAGTCAAGTTGACAACCGGGAATTGTCATTACACTGGTTGTGGGTTTTGAGGTTTCAAGAAACCCCTGACATTCCTAGTGCTGTCTCACTATATCCTGTCTGCCACTTAAGATGTTAGGTGTTCAGCTCTTCTTGTTGCTATTCCTTTGCTCCGCCATCTTGGACTCTAATCCTCTGGAACCGTAAGCCCAGTTAAATGCTTTCTTTCATAAGTGCTCACAGTCATGGTGTTTTGTCATAGCAATTGAAAAGTATCTACACAGAAGCTGGTACCAGGAAGTGGGCTATTGCCATGACAGACCTGCCTGACCATGCTGGCTTTTTAAAAAAATGTGGAAGACTTTGGGACTTTGAACTGGGAAAGCAGTTGAGTGCTATGAACAGAGCTTAATAGGTAATCCTACAGGTCTTGAAAGATAGTAGTGCTAAGAGCTGTGAAGACTATAAAGGCCTAACCCAAGAACTTTCAGAGGGGCCCAACACTTGCAACGAAGCTAGAGGTGATGCTTGTGCTATTTTGGCAAAGAATGTGCCTTTTTTTTCTACCTTTGTCCTAAAGATTAGCCAGAAACTAAATTGAAAAGTATTACATTAATTTCTTTGGGAGGGGAGATTTCAAGACATCCTAATATTGACTGTTGCTTGGTTATTAATAATCACTTTTATGCAGGTTTACAATGAAAAAGAACAAGTGGGACAAGAAGAAATAGAAAATGTACAGTTTTTGAACATTTGAAATGAAGAGAAAAAGAGCAGCAGGAAATATAACGTAGCCAAGGTTTATTATGGAAGAGATGAGGAGATCAAGAAAAAGGCCTAATGTGTACTGGGGTCAAGAGCGGGGTGCTCTCAGGGTGAACATCCCAGGCAGCTAAACTTCCAATTTATGAAAACAAATAACTTGAGGAATTTTCTGCTCCTAAAAAAGGAAGGCTCTGAAAATGTGATTCAAGGGGCCAGACTCCACCCCAAGTCAGCGATCAAACTTGACTGGTTCATCCTTGTGCTTTTGGCTTCAGAGTCATGAGGGCTACATAAGTAAAGGGATTATGGAATCTTCCTTGGTAGTTAAGGAGAGCCTCTGAGGCCAGGCATGTAACAAGGGAGTCATTGCATGGAGTCCCTGAGAGGTCATGACATGAAGCCGTGACAGTGGAGCCTGGACACTCCAGGATGTTAAGAGATGCCAGAGCCATGAGATAGATCTGCCAAGGAGAGATGTGAAAAGAGCAGAGCCAGCTCGGTGGAGAAGCGTCTTTTGCAGGCAGCAAATCTGGAAAAGTGAATCCACCTGAACCCTTTGACCTCAGACAGGGGTTGGACTTTATCCTGCTAGATTTTGATCTTGCTTTGATCCAGTATTTCCTCCTTATATCCCTTCCTTTTGGAATAGTAATGCAAATTCTGTGCTATTTACATTGGAAGTATATAATTTACTTTTTTGAGGTTATAGGAGTAACAATCGAGAGATGGCCTTGAGTCTCCAAAGAGACTTTGGACTTTTAAGCTGTGCTGTGGCTGAAAGAATTTGGAGACTTTTGAAGTAGGACTAACTTCAGTTTGCATTATATGGTGGCTTGAAAGAGAAGAACTCCCAAAGGCTCATATGTTTGGGTGCCTTGTGACCAGGGAGTGGAACTCTTCGAGAAGGATTAGAAAGTGGGGCCCCATTAAAGTAGTTGTGGCCATTTTTGAGGAGATGAGTCACTGGCAAAGGGCTTGGAGGTTTCAAAAGACATGTATCATTTCTAGTTCTAGAGTTTCTCTCTCTCTCTCTCTCTCTCTCTCTCTCTCTCTCTCTCTCTAATTGATAGTCAGAATTTGAGCTCTCAGCTGTTCCTGCCTTTGCTCTGCCATTACAAACGCTTCAAAAGCATAATCCCAATTAAATGCTCTCATACGTTGCCTAAGTCATGGTATTTATCACAGCAATAGAAAAATAGAAGACAACGTGCTTCTAAAACTAGTGACTGATAAGATCTCAAAGTTAAATTTCTTTTATAAGTCAAAAATATTGGTATAGTCAGTCTTTATGGTATGGAAAGTTTTGGTTTCCATCTGTTTAGTTTGTTTAATCCGCACTGACGTCAGCAAACGACGTGAAAGAATTGCCTCCCTTCCTCTGTGGGTTCCGGAAACTGAACTCAGGTTGTTAGGCAGGCCAATGAGTGCCTTTACTTGCTGGGTTTTGTGTGTTTGTTTGTTTGTTGTTTGTTTTGAAATAGAGTCTTATGCTGTAGTGGATGCGTACCTGGAAGTTACTGTATAGCTCAGGCTGGCCTTAACTGAAGGCAATTCTCCTGTCTCATATATGCTTGAATTACAGCCATGTAATTCTTGGAATTTTAGTATTGGTAAAATAAATATGGAAATTCTAATTTTTTTTTTACTAATTTCAGGTGAATTTATTGTATGAATGTTCAAATGTTTGGGGGAAAAAAAAGATATAGCCAGAATTATATCACCAAGGAAAACTATAAATCCCAAACTACTACTAACATTCTGAATGTACTCTAATTGTTTCATCATTTTCTGATGTCCGGAAACACAGACAGACAGACAGACACACACACACCTATTTACATACACCATCTACTCACATACATACACACCACACCTATTCACATACATATTTCACACATACACACACACAGAGCACACCAAGTCACAGATTCAACTTAGTGCTGTACAAACTATTTTGAAATCTGCTTTTCACATCCTTTCTTTCCACCACAATGTGCCCACCACAGTGTGCCCACCACAGTGTGCCCACCACAGTGTGCCCACCACAGTGTGTCCACCGTGGTGCTCCTGCTGCCACGATGCTCTGTTTCACCACAGGTTCAGAATCAGTAGGGCTAGGGGTGTGGACTCCAGTCTTTAGAAAAAAACCTTGACAGCCACATTTGCTGAGAACACTGACATTATATTTAGTGGTCTTATGCAGGTGTCCATGCATGACTTCTAACGTCAGTGGACTTGACAATGCTACCGTCGTCCGTTCGTGAAAGTCCTACCGAGGACCGTGCCATGAAGGTTGGTAAAACAGCACAGACTACCGAATCACAGTGCTGGGTTTTTGTTTTGGTGATGCGGAGGCTCGAACCTTCACCTTGCACATGCTAGGCAAGTGTTCTACTGAGTTGTATCTCCGGCCCTCAAGGCTGATCTTGAACTCCTAATTCTCCTTTCTCTACTTCCTGACTGCTGGAATACAGGCAGGAACCACCCCATCTGGCCACCCAGGATCTTTATCCCATAAACACCTCTAAAACCTATTTTCAGGAAGGTAGATTTGAGATGAGGATCTCCACTCTCATTCTTGATGTCCTGGAAGTAAAACGCTTTTAAAAACTCTTCAAAAAAAAAAAAAAGTATAAATACTTCAACGGGCTTTTAAGTATTCATACTAATGTCAGCATTGGGGATGCAGTGGCAAGGGGGTCAGGGGTTCAAGACTGGGTTATGTGAAACCAAAAATTAAAAAAAAAATACAAATAAATAAAAATTAGCAAATGACAAACATTTTCTAAACAACTTGATATCTATTGGGTATCTTGCAGGGTCTAGAAGATGGAGAGATGGCTCAGTACTTGTTGCTTGCAGTGGCTCTGGGTTTGGTCCCTGGCACCTATCTAGTGCTTCATAAGCATCCTGGACTCCAGTTCCAGGGAACCTGATGCCCTCTTCTGACCTCCATGGGCACCAGGCATGAACATGGTACACATAGGTACAACAGGCAAACACTTGCACACATAAAATAAGTAAATTCTTTAAAGAATAATTTTTCTCAAGGCAAATTCTTACCATGTAGTTCTGGCTGGCCTCTACGTAGACCAGGCTGGACACAAACTTACAGACATCCACCTGTTTCTGCCACCCAAATACTGGAATTAAAGGTTTTCACCAACACTCCCTGCAATATTTAAAAGAAAAAAAAATTAAAGATCTATTTTTCCATATCTTTAGAAGCTGGGAATTATATATATTTCCAAAGTTGAAAAATACATGTATTTATATGTGTGTATATGCACATATACATGTGCACATATTTCTTACATGCTTCTGATAACTTATAGGTATAAAAGAATACCCTCTTTGATTAACGTGATTGATGAAGTTAAGCTTTTTCATATTGGTCATTAGTAATTACTTTTACTAATATTTGCTAACATTTCTGAAATGATAGTAGAATTGTAAATTTCATCTTTATTCATTTTCAAAAATTAAGTGTGCGTGCATATGTGTGTGTGTGTTTGTGTGTGTGTATCTGTGTGTGTGTCTAGGCTGTGTGGATATTTTAGGACAACTTCGTAGAGTTAGTTCTTCTATCTTTACATGGGTTTATGTAAACAAATTTTAAAATGTAAGGACTAGGGAGATGGCTCAGGGGTTATGAGAACTTGCTCCTCTTGAAGAGGACCTAGACTATGTTCCTAGCACCCACATGTGGCCCATAGCTGTCAATAACTCTAGTATCAGGGGATCCAAAGCCCTTTTCTGGAATCCAGGCACTCATATGGTACATATACATACAGATAGGCAAAACACTCATTCACATAAAATAAAATATATTTTTTCTTTTTTAAATTCTAAAAAGTAGGAATTAAGAGACCTGAATATTTTCTGTCCCTCTCTATTGCTCCCTTTCCTTTTTCCCTTCTTTCTTTCTTTCTTTCTTTCTTTCTTTCTTTCTTTCTTTCTTTCTTTCCTTCCTTCCTTCCTTCTGTCTTTCTCTTGCTTCTCTCTCTCTCTCTCTCTCTCTCTCTCTCTCTCTCTCTCTCTCATTTCTTTCTGAGACAGGTTCTCATGTAACCCATGATGACCTTGAACTTTTTGGTACTTTGCTTTTTCCTCACAAGTACTGGATTATAGGCACTCACCATTGTCCCCTGCCTATGCAGTCCTGGGGATGAACCCAAGGCTTTATGCACAGTACCTGAGCTACATACCTGATTTTATTTTTCTTTTTGGGGGCTGGGTGTGGGTCGTGGTCTTGTGTAGATCAGGCTGGACTTGGACTGCCTACGTAGGGGAAATGATCTGGTCCTGCAGTTCCTCTCTCTACCTCCAAACTACAAGGATCCCAGGTGTGTGCTGTTAAACCGAGTACTGGATTTTAGTCTTTACCATCAATAAAAGTGGAACACATTTTGACTGTAAGCCATTTAATCTCTTTAGTCCTGAATTTCTTTTTCTTATATAAAATAAGCTAAAAATACTCACCTGAATCATTGCCCTATTTTCTTCATAAGAATCGCGTGAAGATATCTATGTGTAAACCAGTTACTGAATCACTCATCATCCATACTAACACACTGTTTGAAACATGTCTGTGATCGACAGGCATGAGCAAGCTGGTATTGACACTGAACTTGAAAACATTTTTAGGCACTTAAAAAATAATATGTGATTCAGTTCAAACAAGTCACTGGACACTATAGCAAATGTGACTTATGGGTCATTTTAAAAGTATTAAATTTATGTAGCTTGTATATAAGTTCCACATTTTCTAACTCTTTTTTTTTTTAAAATGTGAACTGAATTTATGAATATGCTAGTTTATTTCCTTCCAGGATAACTTTTGGGGCATATAGAAAGACAAAAAATTAAACCAGGATCACCATTTTGTACCTAAGTCTTCTAATCAACAACAGGCTATTTTTCTATTTAATTGTAAAATCCTGATAAACAGTTTGAAGTTGACTAACATATAATAATGGGGAACGTTATTTACCTACACAGTCTTTATTTCTTAATCACGTATTTTCACTTGTTAAAACTACCTTTTATTTATTCTTTAACAATTTCATACATGTATGCAATGTACCTTGATCATATCTACCCACCCTCATTCATTTTTAAACATTTAATTATGTGTGTTTGGGGTTGGAGATATGCATGTGAGTGCCGTTTGCCAGAGGAAGCCAAAACACAGGGGTAGAAACGCTGGAGTTGTACTTACAGGAAGTTGTGAGCCATTGATCAAGGTGTTGGCATGGATGCTGAGAACCCAATTGCGTGTTCTAAAACAGCGTTTCTTCACTGCCTGGCCATCTCTGCAGCCCCCGTAGCCACCGCCTTAGTCATTTGTCTTCAATTACTTTATCTTTATCACGTCTGGCATGCTTTTTTCCTGTCTGTTTCCTTCATGTAAAATCTAAGCGGAGGAATTAGAGAGCATTTTTTTTTAAAGATTTATTTATTTATTTTTATGTATGTGAGTATACTGTTGCTGTCTTCAGACACACCAGAAGAGGGCATCAGATCCCATTAGAGATGCTTATGAACCATCATGTGGTTGCTGGGAATTAAACGTGGGTCCTCTGCAAGAGCAGTCAGTGCTTTTAACCTCTGAGCCATCTCTCCAGCCCAACTGTGATCATTTTAAGACTTTATGAGTACATTGTTAACATGTCTGTAAGCCCAGCACACTTGAGAAGAGGGACAGGAAGATTACCAGTTCTAGGCTACTAGCTCACTAGGCCAATCTAGTTCCAGGTTCCATGCTAGTTTGGGCTTCATAGTAAAACCTTATCAAAACAACAAAGTTATGTGCTATTTTAAAAATTTCTACAAAGAATATAATTTGGTTGTATAGTAGCAACCACCAGACTACACAATCTCTTTTTCTCAAGCCATTTTTGAATTATAAAATGACCCAAGATCTTAAAATTATTTCAACATAGCAATGTAAGTAACTATTTACTTTGATGTCCACTGGAAGTGGTGTACACACACATTAGATCAGACCCAGGATCCCATGGGGATTGTTGCTTATAATGGATTTTTTTCCCCCTCCTGTGTACTTTGCCACCAAGTCACAGCCCTAGCACATGCATTTAAATTTTTAAAAAGTTGATTAAAATATTTTTTAAGTAGCATAGAAATGTGTCAAAATGGGTAAATAAAAAAAAAATCTTGCAGGGGGTATAAGAGCCATGGTGAACACTGCTGTGGAGAGTCTGTGGCTGCCTGTCCCTAAATGTTAGTTCTGGGTCTGACCAAGCGCCTTCCATCTCTAGACTCAGTTCGAATCCCGGTAGTGGGACTTTGATGCTGGCCTTTGTGTGAGGCATCACACTTCCACCAAAGTGCACTTTCTTGGTGAGTCTTTTTGTCAGAATCTTGGTTCACTTACCAACAACTCAACGGTTGTTCTCTTTCCTGTTTCTGTTTTTGTTTCCCACACTGACTACTGAATCCAGTACCTTGTGTAGGCCAGGCAGTGGCTCTCCCACAGAGCTACCCCTCCTAACCCTGATTTCTTTTCAGAAAGACCTAAGTAAGAATTTTCATAGGCCGGGCGGTGGTGGCGCACCCCTGTGATCCCAGCACTCGGGAGGCAGAGGCAGGTGGATTTTCTGAATTCGAGGCCAGCCTGGTCTACAGAGTGAGTTCCAAGACAGTCAGGGCTACACAGAAAAACCCTGTCTCAAAAAAAAAAAAAAAAAAAAAAAAAGAATTTTCATATTGTCGATTACAGCAAAATACAGTTTTGAAAATGAACGTCAATAAATTTATTTTTAACAAAATGTTATCCCCAAATATCTTCATTGCAGAACCAGAAAATCTTAAACTAATCAGGTAGCCTTCATAGGTCAAATCCTATATTGCTTTTGTATAAGTTAAAAAAAAAAAAAGACAAAAAGATTAAAATTCCTATAATCAAGGAATGTAATTCTACAGTCAGTCCAGGAAGTGCATCATATATCATGTATTTTGACTCATCTCTCATTTATCATTGTATTCTAGCTAACGTTATGATACATTGTAGACACTAAACAAATCTTCAGTGGTTAAATGATAGCACAGGTGTTTCATATTATAGTAGCTAGTTTGATAGAAATGTAAATTTAACTTCTACCTATGTGAGGAAAACTTTCACACATTTGAGAATATAACTCAATATCGTCTATCTAAATATCTAAAGATATCTATACAAAGATTCATGTAGAGTAAGTTTAATGTAAGTTATTACAATTTCTCTTCCACTGAGAACTGACTGTTCAGGTTAAGGGATAATATTTGTCTTCTTTATGTTCCTAGATATGGACACCAGTTCACCAGGTCCATGTTTGAATGTGGGCTATGAAAATATATCTTTTTCTATTATAACAGGTGTGCTAGTGACTTTATTGTCTTAATATTTAAGACTTGTAATTAGCAGGACAATGGTGGTACATGCCTTTAATCCCAGCAGTTGGAAGAAAGAGGCAGGTGTATCTCTTGTGAGTTCAAGGCCAGGCTGGTCTACAGACCAAGTTTCAGGACCACCAATGCTATATAGAGAAACCCTGTCTTGGAAAAAAAAATCATAATTCATATAACAAAACATAATGGTTTTCAGAAAACTTGTTGAAGACTCAATGTCTTCAAAACAAGAGCAAAGTTCTTAAGAAATAAAAATAATTTGTTGGGAATCATTTGTTCAGCACACAAAAGGAAGTTTACGTAGGCCGGTGAGTTAAGAGCAGTGCAAGGTTTGGGGGTGGTTTAACTGTGATTTCTGAAAAAGCCATGGTCTTTATTCATCTGCTCTTTGTTTTGCTAAAATCATCATCTTGAACAATTTTCCAGCTAGAATTTAGATAGCAACTGGAATTTTTTTCTCTTTACACTTTAGAATTCTGGAAATAAGGAATATATAAATAAATAAATATATATTCATATATATGAATTTTTTGAATTCTAATTCTGTGAATTAGAATTCTGGAAAAAGGAATATATATAATTATGTAATATAATAATATATAATATATATAATTATTCAAATAATGAAATTAGAACAGCTACGATTAATTCTGTTGAAATTCTTTTTAATATAGACTGTGGCCCAACAGTTTTTGTTTTTGTTTTTATAAAGTCTCTCCTGTAGGATTAATAGAAGCCCCCTTTCCCTCGATAAATATTCGTCTTTAAGAAATTGGGTGTCTTCTTTTTTTTTAAAAAGGCCTTATTAAGCAAAATGATTTATAGACTATCCCCATCCTCCTGGTGTCAGGCAAGTGAGAAGGGCCTAGTTGCGCGGGTCACCCTGGTTGCAGGAGTTCTGCTTCTTGAACTAAAATTGCAAGATTTATTATTCTATTAACGTTCATAAAGTCACTCTTTTGATGAGCCATAATTTCTCTTTATGAAGAGTCTGTGTGCCAGTCACTCATGATATAGGAGAAGAAAAGTCCAGACTTTCGACATATTCTTATTCTCTAGACCATTAATAAAGTCTCGAAATCCCCTCTGACTCCAGGGGATAACGACATAAGGTATAGTATCAAACAGTAAATTTCAGATGTGTCCACCAGAGACATCCTTCACATGGTTGCTTGTATGCTAAACCTACCCCCAGCCCCCTTTATACTAAAAGAAAGAAGTCAAGAACCAACTCTCCTGATGGAGATGAAAACCCAGGGGACAAGCTTGCATTATCTTTGTGAATATTTGTAGGAAGTGAAAGAGTGAGAGGTGTGAACTTTCTCCTGTGTATCTAAATGGTCTGTTAATGGCAAAAACGTAATTACAGTTACTGAAGTACCAAGTTTATTAAGGTATTCACCAAAGCCCCCAGCCACAGGGCTTCCCCTCACTGTCCCACCTTCACCCTGCCCCCCAAACAGTAAAACTTCCCCACTTCGGGTTTAATGCCCTTCATTTATTTTAGTTGGGGAGTTAGGGAACTTGGAGCTTCTAAAAGTAGTAAACCCAAAAAGGACGGTGACATCATGAATAGAAATTTAGTCTAAGCCGGAGTTTTACAATTGTTTGCTTCACAGCTTTGGAAAGTCAGTTTGCTTCTTTACCAGAAGATTCAGTTCATCCTCTACAGATCATCCATCCCTTGGTGACCTGTTTGGGATGGAAAGTCAAAAGCACCCCAAAGCACCCTCCCTAGAAGCGCGAGGAGCCTTCACCTCCCCATCAGCGCCAGGATCTCCTGGCAGTCTTTGTCCCTTCTAGACGTGGAAGCTTGGAGAGGAGGTTTGGTTTCCAAGGATTGGAGCGTTTGAAGGGCGGGGCCATCTCCAAGTCCATCTCTCCCACCCCCCCTTTTTTGTCCTCTTCTCCTGGGACGAGAGGGCGGAGCAAGGTCTCCTGCGGCCGCGTCCGGAGCTCTCTCAATGTCGGTCGCTCGAGGTGAGTGTTGGCCAGGGCGGTAGCCCGTGGCGTCGCGCCGCGTCGCAGGTTCATTTCTGGAGTTCACCGCAGCCGCTCCGCCAGCGGCTTCCCCGGCCGGTGCCAAGTGGGTTTATGAGGACGGAGGCGTGTTGGGGCGCGCTGGCGCTGGCGCAAGGCTCCTCCCCAGGGCTCATTCCCCTGACCGCGAAAACCCTGGAAACCCCAGGTTTCCTCTGACCTCCGTTCCTTCCCTGCCACTGCGTCTCCGCGCCTTGGGGAGGGGTGGGGGTGGGGGAAGGGCGGTCCCCGTCCCCGCACTTCCGAACCACGCCATCCCACAAGGTACCTTCACGTCGAGGAAGATATTTATAGCAGCCTCGGACAGCCGGCAGTTGATAGGAGCTTTCAATCTGAAATACGATTATTATTATTATCATCATTATTATTTTGCCCGGTTGCAGAGCTTTTGACAGCAAAAAAAAGTCAGCTTTTTATTAAAGACAAAGAGGTAAATGATCAGTCGGGACGGCGCAGACCTGGCGCGCTTCCTCTCTTGGCCACGAGGAATTGATGGGGGAGCGGCGGTCAGCACTCAGACACCCTTGGGGTCCTGGTGGGGAGGAGCACCAGGCCCATAGACTTTCTCAGATCCCCCTGGCACCTGGAGAGAAGGGAACCGTCCCCCTTTGCACAAAGCCAGTTGGATTTCCCTGCGGAGCAGCCTCGCAGATCTTTCCTTTCTTCTGCTTTCTTTTGACTCCCGGCTCCCTTACGCTGGAGTCCTTTCTCCTCGCTCTCTTCTCCCTGACTTCCCCCCTCCCCTCCCCTCCCCTCCCCTTCTCTTCCTCCCCCTCCTTTCTTCTCTACCGCACGCGTAGTGTCATTTATTTATTTATTTATCACCCCCAGCCATCAACACCCTTTTAGGACTCCCAAGCTTTTCAATGTGAGTGGGAGGAGAAAAGGGCAGGAAGTGTTGACTGGAAGGGGGTTAGATCGTGCGTCAGGGTGAGACATTCTGCCCTGGAATACACAATCGGGAAAACCTTGGGAAATGAGGATTTTAGATGTGCTTAAGAAACGCCGCTATCTGATGAGAACCAACTCCGCGCGCGTCTGCTCTGCTTTTATTGTATGGGTTTACCCGTCTAGCTGCCCCGACTGTGGGGGAGGGGATAGGGGGCAAGTATTAAAGAGGACGATCTCGCCCAGGATCCTCAACACCGCGCGCGCCTTCACCGGATGCGTGCTCCCCTATGCGAAGGAATCCAGCAACAACCCCTAATTCAGAGGCGGACAAAAGAAACTTTAATTAAGGTCTTTGCCCCGCGCACTGCGCTGCGTGCTTTTTCTCTCTTGGGGCTGCTGATGTCCAACTAGAGAATCTGAGAAATAGAAATGGGACCACCAGTTCATGCCCTTGAACTTCAAATGCTCCTGGCTTGCTGTATTGATTTTTTTCTTTATTTTTGTTTGTTTGTTTGCTTGCTTGTTTTTGGTACTGTAGTCGCCCTCATCAACCATCCTAAATGAGATTAAGACTTAGGAGCTCTTTGACCTGGTAGTAAACGGGGCGGGGGTGGCAACGTTGGAAAAAGAAACGTCCTGAACAGTTTTGGGGGAAATTATACTAAATAAAAATTCAAGGTGTGATGCTGTAGTTTGGTGTTCTTGTCTTCACCACCAAGGCACCTTATCATTAGGAGCGTTGATTGTTACTTTCCAAGCCTTTGGCTGATCAGCCGGAAAGTGCAAACAATGTGCAAACAACGCGGGATGCGGGGGGTGGAAAGTTATTTAAGTACGACCCCCCACCCCCCAGCCTTGGTGCACCGTCAAAACATTTCACAAGTTCTGAAAAGAAAGTGGTGGCTTCTAGATCAGAATGATGGGTTCCTTTTCCTCCTTTCCATATCAGAAGAGACATAAAATGCACAATGAGCCTTTAGAGGGCGAAAACTTGAAGAAAAAAAAAAGTCAAAAAATACGTGCCAGTAATGGACAACTTGAACCCTTCACTGAAGATTCACTGCAAGCCGGAAAGGAATTAAAAAGCCCCACGTGGTTGATCTGGGTTTAGACTTGCAACCTTCAGTTCTTTGCAAAGATTGGCCTCTAGATGGATACATTTGAGGGACCCTCTGGAGCCAGGGTTGGGCGCCTGGGGCAGAGCTGACGGTGCGAGCGTTCAGAGCAGCCGGGCAGGGTCCCCACTAGGGGCTTGTTCCTCTGGCCAGGGAGGCCGGGGCGCCTCCTGGACGCGAGAGCGCACGCCTGGGAGCCAGCGGTCGCGCTTCTCGCACCGCCTTTTCCGCAGGTCTTTATTCATTGCATCTCCCTCTCTTCCCCTTCTCCACCTCCTTTTCCTCCTTCTCCTCCTCTTCCTCCTCCTCCTCCACCACCACCTCCTCCTCCTCCTCCTCCGCCGCCGCCGCCGCCGCCGCCGCAGCCACCTCCTCCTCTTACATCTCACTGGCCTGGCTCTGTGTTGTTCAGAGTGACAAAGACAATGTCCCAGCCTTAACTTTGCAACCACCTTGCCTCCTCCTGGGGTTGAGCGCGGGAGGGGGGCGGGCAGCGGCCGCAGCTTCAGCATCTCCTCCAGCTTCTCCTGCGCTTCTTCGGCTCTTGGCTAATTCTTCTCCTTGTCTCGCAGCCCCTTTCCTCCTTTCTTTCTTTCTTTCCCTTCCTCTCCTGCGCGTTGTTGTTATTAGGAAGGCTTCGCGCACCCCCTGGTGCTGCGGCGTTTTGTGTGGCAGGAGAAGATTGTCTTCTCTTTCTGTCTTGCTTTCTCTCTCCCTCTGGTTGCTCATTATTCAGAGAGAGACACAGAGGGAGGGAGAGAGCGAGCGCGCGCGAGGGAGAGGGAGGAGAGGAGAGAGAAGAGCAGAGAGAGAGAGGAGAGAGAGAGAGAGAGAGAGAGGAGAGAGAGAGAGTGAGAGGCGAGGAGGGAGGGAGAGGGGAGAGAGACGGATATCTCAGGTCATCTGCAGCTGCAGCGAGTCTGAGGAGCCGAGGAAGGCAGGGAAGATGGCGATCCTCCATTGCTGAGACCCGGCAGAAGCACATGAGACTCCCAAACAACTTCCACAACAATAACCCGAGCAGGAAGAGGAGAAAGAGAAAGAGGATAAGGAGGCGGTGGGGCTGGAGAACCCGAGGCACCTCCCGGCGCCGGGACGCTTCTTCTGTAAGTTACTGCAATTAACCACCACCCCCGGGGTGGTCCGAGTGCTCCGGGGAGGAGAGCGCGGGGCGGCCGCGGCACAAACGCGCTCATTCATTCGGCCGAGGAGGGCTGGCGGTGCGGGGAGGAGAGCAAGTCCCCTGCATGGGCTGCCTAGGACGAGAAAGAAGAAGCTAAAGAGAGAGACCGAGGAGGAGGAGGAGAAGGAGGAGGAGGGGGAGGAGGGAGAGCAGCTGGGGGAGGAGGAAGAGGAGGAGAAGAAGCTAGGGAGGAAGAGGAGGAGGAAGAGGAGAAGGTGGTGGCGGTGGCGGTGGCGGTGGCTGTGCTTTTCCTGCTGGCTGCTCCTTCTGCCTTCTGCGGGGGGGGGGGGGCGAGCCCTGTGGCTTAATTAATTTCGTGTAGTTCTGTGAAGAGAGGAGAGAGAGGGGGGAAAAATGAAAGATGAGTGAGAGGAGAGAGCTGGAGGCTTAGGACGGATGCTCCGAGTGTGGGGACAGGAGTAGGGACGGAGGGGGGGGGGGCGGAAGGCTGGAGGCCAGGAGAGCCCTGAGCCCGAGCCAGAGGGAGCGAGCAAGGGGTCAGAGGAGGGAGCGCTCGGAGCGAGCGGCCCCGACCTGAGCGGCTTGACCTCTTTCTTTCTCTGTCCCTCTGCTTCCTTTCCCCTCCTCTGTCTGCCTGTCCCCTGCCCGATGGCAGAGCCGAGCGGATTGGCACCCCCCTCCTCAGGTATTTGCTCTCTCTCTCTCTCTCTCTCTCTCTCTCTCTCTCTCTCTCTCTCTCTCTCCTCTCTCTTCTCTCTCTCTCTCCCCGAAGTTGGGATGCAGGGTCTGGATTTGTCGAGGGGGTGGCCGCCGCCGCCGCCGCCACTGGGGAAGAGAGAGGCGACGAGCAGGGGGCAGCTTGCCGGGTGGGGGCGCAGGTTGAGGGACAGCTGAGGAGCTGTCTCCAGGCTGAAGGTTCAGAAGCGTCGGTTGCAGGAGGACAACGGTTTCTGGAGAGGAGAAGCCATTACACACGCTCCTCTGAGGCTGGGAGAAAGGAAGGCAGGGGCCTGGAGTGGGGGTGGGGGGGCTCTCACTCCTGGTGCGGTTCCCAGGGGTCTGCCCTCCCTCCAGGCACGGGGGAAGCCTCAGCCGCCCCCCATTGGAGCAGCCCCTCTCTTTCCCTTTCTTTATCTCCCTGTCCTCCATTTGCAAGCTGTCTGCTTTGGTTCCAGTCCAGACTCCAAAACACAAAGCTCCTTCTCACGTTCATTCTCCAGCCTGTTCACCATTCCTGAAGGAACCCTGGTTTTCTTTTCATTGTGGCTCCTAACCTACAGAGAGGGAGGGGAGGAGGTTGCCTGGAGTTCCTTTTATATTCCTCCCCAACCTTTAAAGAAGAGAGAAAAGAAAAGAAAAAAGTTTCATTTTTAAGCATGCGCCCGGGATGGGGGAAGACCCCCCAGTTGGGGCTTTCTCCAGGGCTCCCGGGGGCAGCGTCTGAGTGTCTGCCTTGGCTGTTTGGCGTGGTTTGGTGTGGTTTCTGGAGGTCGCTCGTAGGCTTGGGGAGAAGTGACTAGTTGGGTTGAGAGCTGGGAACTGAGTCAGGTAATCCTTGTCGTACTGTAACTCCACCAGAAAATGGAGGAGAGCGGGCTTCCAGGAGACAAAGCTGAGATGAGAAGTGTTTATAAAATTATGGATGTCTCCATTTTGAAGCTCTGTTGGTGATGGCTGAAGGAGTAGTAGGCTCGCCTCCCTGCCCCTTCTCCCTCTCCAGAGGGAGACCTTGTGGTGGTTTCTCACTATCTATTCATTAAGCAGGGAAATTAAGGCTTTTAAGGGTTCCTCAGATATTTTTTTTCTCCCACCCAAGCAGTGCCTTCACAAGTTACTGAGATGTTTGTTTCCATTTTAAAGTAAACTTTTGGAATTTTTTTTTTCTCCTTTGGAGTAGACCTGAAAGGGTTTCTGACCTCCTTCAGGAAAGGCCAGGC
Organism: Apodemus agrarius; assembly: GCA_964023405.1. Taxonomy (NCBI): domain Eukaryota; kingdom Metazoa; phylum Chordata; class Mammalia; order Rodentia; family Muridae; genus Apodemus; species Apodemus agrarius. The sequence goes on along the minus strand of OZ030009.1, from coordinate 98,280,480 downwards.
AAAACCTTAAAACATTTCCACAGAGATCTTCTCACAACTTTCAGCTTGCTCCAAGTCCCCTGGTTGTCTCCAGGAAATGTAATTTCCCCAGTCTGAGGATGGTTGGTGGCCCTCAGCTGAGATCCCCCCCTCTTCCGAGGCTAGGTTATCATCAGTCTGCTGCACTGCAGGACTTCATTGTCTGCTGTGGGTTGGTTTCTGCCAGAGAGAATAGACTGTGTTCCTTCTAGATCTCAGAGGAACCCTCCAGCCTGGCAGCTTCTTCAGGTTCTCCATGCCTCTTCAGGCTGCCTGTTCCATCCGAGGGCTAGGCCTTCCTGCTTCCTTTGTTTCCCCTCTTCCCTTTCCTTCTGCTGTTTTTTTCTCCCTCCTGTGTTCTCCAGTACTGTAAATCTTCAGAAATATCACTATGTCTTCTTAACAATGTCACTATGGAAACAAATGGTGTCAGTTGAGAAAACCTTATTATGTCCAGGTATCTTAACCTTTTTAATTGGAGGAATTTATTAATCTTGGAGGAAGACATTTTGTGAGGGTGGTTTGAGAACAGGAGCCAGTTCTACCTTAGCACATACACGTTGATGCGGAGCCCCTCACAGATTAGTACTAGAGATTGCACGTAATTGACCCAAGGAAAGAACTGAATGCTGAAACGCTTTAAGGATTTACAAAAGCCAACCATGAAGAGGTTGCTTTCCCATTAGCTAAGGTAGCCATCTTGAGGATGAGGGAAGATGTTGGAAGGATTGTACATGGCCTGTTGAAGCTAGGGGAGGAAGGTTTCACAGAGGGGTGAAAACTTGGAGGAGGTTCAGAACCAATTAACAGATTCTAAGGCTAATTGGACCTTGTCTCCAACTAAGGAGAAATGCAGAAAGGTACCAGCTTCAACAGAAATAAGGAGCGCATTGCTGAGCCACTGACACCAGCCTTTTTCCTGCTTTCCTTTCTCATTATGTGTCAGATTTTAGAACGCAAAGTTCCTTCTGTCTACAGTGTTTTTGTGCATATTGAAGTGGTTTTTGATTCCAGATGTAATTATATTCTGTTGAGGAGCTGGTAGCAATGTCACTCAGTAAACGCACAATGCTATATATGACAACATCACATTTCTCAAACCAAACTGTTGTGTCATTAATTGAGGGTTATTGTTCTTGAGAGGGGTGTGAATGGAGGCAGGGAAATACATGGCTCTTTAGCTGATAATTGTCCATGGTCAATGAAGTACAACCCTGTTTGTGCAGATGAAGATGTCTAGGTCTCGGTTGGTGTGTATGCTCATTTATAAATATGATGTTAAGATCTTTGCCCCTTTATTAAAGTCCTGGGCTTCTCCAAGAGTACTCAGAAAAAAAAAAATTCTTGCCTGGAATCAGACCTTTTAATTTTCATTTTAAAATGTTATCTTTGACTGGATTGCTTTGGTTTTTAAGTCGTGTTATATTTAAGTTTGGTAATGCATATATGAATGCCACATATTCGGCTTGGAAGTTTAAATGCAGTAGATAGTTATTTGGGCAAGTAATTATCAGATAATTTTGCATCTAATTAGCTTGTGTTTATATAAACATAAATATGTTGATCTTGAAACAAACTTTTGTGATATCTTTTTATGGTTGTTAATACTGGGGCAAGTGATTAATTTGTTTTAGTGTGTTGGGGGTTATGAAAAAAATGCCAGTCACTATAGAACCTGACTCACTATGTTTTTTACTTGGATACCAAGTGATTTGGTGTCTTCTCAGATAGTGTTAAAGTCGAATGTATCTGGAAATTGGGGGGAAGGGGGAGGCATTTTGGAATTTGAGAATATATTCTGATAATCTAAAAGACACTTGCAAGTGCTTTGTCTTTAATCAATATGGGAGGTCCCATAACCCTTTTAAGGGCATGGCTTCTTCATTTTTTTTTTAGACCAACATACTTGAATTGAGAAAAGCACTTTGGATTAAGCATCATGAAAGGAATAAAAAACAATATCAGGCTGAGCATTCTCATTTGCTGTCAAAGCTCAGAGATCGTTTTTGATGTGAGTTGTCAAGTCCACGAGGATTATTCCTGCCATGCAGGAGATAGCTGCTGGGCCATCGTGATTCACTGATGTTTCTCTTCTTGGGTTTATGTATGATTTGTTGACCTCATTCCCTTAAGACCCTTCTTATTCTACCCCCAACCCCACCCGGTGTTGGAGACAACTTTTAGGTGGGGGGGAAAATCCATGTCTATTTTCCTAATGTGTCTGATAGAAGACAGTGGGAGGTAGGATTCAACTTTATTAATGAGCTTTAGAGTACTTGTGGGCAGTTTTCTTCAAAGAAGGAAGGGTAAAGTTGCTTTGAGCATGAGTCTTGTTTCATGTGTGATCGAGTTTAATTGGGTCTAGTCTTCCTTTAGTTTTTTGTTGTTGTTTTTGGTTGTTTTTTTTTTTCCCCCGCCAAGACAGGGTTTCTCTGTGTAGCTGTGGCTGTCCTGGAACTCTGTAGACCAGGCTGGCCTCAAACTCAGAAATTCACCTGCCTCTGCCTCCCAAGTGCTGGGATTAAAGGCGTGTACCACCAACGCCTGGCCCCTTTAGTTATTTCTGATGTTGAGAGTTTTAGGTAAGGCAAGCTTTATCTGCTTTGTGGTATGTGTCTTTCAGATTTACAGTCCACTGTGTTACACAAAAGAGAATTCATGGGTCTGGGTTGAGTATTCTAAGTTGGGAACAGAGGAGCTGGAGAAGCCAAGTGCTGTTTCATAGTGTCACAGGCGTGGATTGAGACACACATAAGCAACTAATCCAAATTTCAGAAGATTTCCATGACCGTGACTGTGTGTCTAAAACTATATGGAAACTACAGATTCAGAAGAAGTTGGGGCCAGGCAGTGGTGGCACATGCCTTTTAATCCCAGCACTTGGGAGGCAGAGGCAGGCGGATTTCTGAGGCCAGCCTGGTCTACAGAGTGAGTTCCAGGACAGCCAGGGCTACACGGAGAAACCCTGTCTCAAAAAACAAAAAACAAAAAACAAAAAGAAGTTGAGGTGAGAGCTAGGGCCGTGGTAGACTGAGGTCCTAAATTCAATCCCCAGAACTTTTGTGGTTCCAGGCTAGAGGGGAGGTGGAGGGGAGAGACTGTTTCCCTGGTCTACGGACAAAATTCAGTAAACTGAGATATTTGTCAGGTGATATGTGCACTTATTTGTGACAGTCACTTGTGATAGTCCTGTGCTTCTGAAGTTGGTGGCTTTGAGAGAAACATTATCTGAGTGTTGGTGACCTATTAATTAATTGATTATGAGAAAACAGAGAAGAGAATAGATAATGCTAAAAGAAAATTCCTCTCTCCTTGTGTGAGATGCCAAGACATCTGGCAGATGCTGTGTGGGGCCCTGAGGAATGGACAGTTTAATTTTAGCCCTAGCAAGGAAATGGGAAGCTCTAAGCTCTTTTAATAGCACAAGTCTCAGTTTGGGGAAGGCTGCTTAAAATAATAAGAAAGAAAGGAAAAGAAGCATTTTGTGGAATATTAAAGAACTGTAGAGGAGATTGAAATGAGGAGTTTGGAGTGACAGGGGAAAAAAAAAAGACATTTCTTAAGAAGAAACTAACATTAAAGTCACTAAAAATTGACAGATATTTACATTTTAAGTGAAGACTGGACTAGAAGTTGGGTATTTTTTGATACCTTAGATATACCTTAGATTTTTTTTTTTTTTTTAATGTCTCACATACCCTTCATCACACTCATTTTACACAAGAGGAAACTGGCACATGGGCATGATGTGACTTCCATAAGGTCAGAAAGTTCAGGTGTGCAGAAGCTGGCCTAGCTGGGGCTCGGGCTGGTTAGATCACTGGAGCCTGGTGCCCTTTCCCCTACCCCACAGGCTTTGATGGTGGTTGTGCAATAGCTGTCTTCTTCAGGCCCTGCCTCGGAGGAACTCTGCAGTCCTGCCCTTTAGGACAGGAGCGGGAATGTGGTGTTGGTGCTAGTTGGATTTACCAGGTCGGGATTTGCAGCTGAAACCCATTTTGTTAGTGAACCTTTAGCTGCTGAGTTGTTAGCTGTATTTTTCTTTTAAGTTTCCTGTTTCCCTCTCTAGCTCTACCATCCAGGGCTCAGAAGTGCTTTTCAAATGCCCTTCTTTGGAAATTTGTCTGGGTCTATTGCAACTTGCAAAAGTGTCCACAACTGGACTCTGAGGCTCTGTTTTGCAACAGGGTGCAAATTCAAATTGGCTGCTTTCAGACATGCCATTTTGTAATATTGATGAATGGTCAAGAAGTGAAATCCAGTCGTAAGTGATGAATTTCTAGTATTCGCTGTTCATTCAAAAAAAATGATTTTATGTATATTTTTGAATCCTCTTGCAGATCAATGGGTATTTCTCATTTCCTCAGTAAACAGGCAGTCTTCATTCAAATGACTTGGGCAGAGTACTTTGGAAACGGTGAGATGAGTTTCCATGTCTGTCTCCTCTTGGACAGGCACAAGCAATTTTGGAAGGAAGAAGAGTGATGTTTGGAAGTTTCCACATTTTCTAAGCTTCTTCCAAACAAATGCATAAATTCTTAATCTCCGAGGCAGCCTGGAGATGGTAGTACTGGATACAGGACTTCTGGCAGAAACACAGTTAATGCTGTAAACAGTTGAACCTCAGTGTGGCACTCCTCCAAATGAGTTGACTGTCGAAAATAAAATGTTCCAGAAGAACTGGGAGAACAGGAAAGAAGTTAAAACAGCATGGCTTGCATGCCAGGGCTAAAGGAAGAAGAAAAAAGTTTAGGGTTGGGGAAGCAGGGACACTGGAAAGGAGATAATCAGAGTTGAACTGTCTCCTGGATTTATGGGGCCCAGGAGAAGTTTCCAGATACAGCAAAGTGGACTTTTATGAATCTAGATGGAATCTGCAGCTTCCTAGGAAGCGCTTCTGAATTCCTGTCCCCCTTGAACCAATCCAACTGATTAATGAGAAATCCATCAGAAGTTATTTGGATTTACAGTTTCTGCTTGGACATGCTCTCATATAATTGATTTTTCTCGCCAAGGACCTCCGCGCCTTCAGATTTGGGAAGTCTTCAGATGGGCGGCTCCAACGCAGAGTCGCTTCTTGGGGCATTCGGGTGGGTAGAGTGACACGGCAGGAGAAGACGCAGCTACTGTCTTCTCTCTTCCAGGGAGCATCTTGCTTGAGGTCTTCCAAGCTTTCTTTCCTAATTCCTAGCTGGACACATTTCTTCTTGAGTTATTCTTGGAGGGTTGGAGGGGAAGGTTCCTTTTCATGCCGAGCCCATGGGTGTTCTGTTATTGATCTCCTTTCTTTCATGTGTTTGCTTGGCCACTGCCTGTTGCTTCTTGATAGATGCTATCCACACTTCAACCCTACTTGACCCAAAGGGTAGAACCCGTTCATAGGGGAAGGGATCAGTAGGAAGAAATATTTGAAGACGAGGACTGTGTAATTTAGAAAGTTATCTGCTAGGCATTGGGGGAGGCTTTGAACAGAATCCAGGAAAGGAAAATGAAGAAACAGTTCCCAGGACCCAGGGGATCCTTATTAACTGTGTTAGGATCACTTAGAAGGGATCTCAGTATAAGCCCCCAGGTGAGTAAGCAGAGACTTACCTTGGATTCATATGGGTTAGAGCATAAAAGGGGCTGGAGGCCCAGGTAGGACGACTGTGTCAGAAGGAATTAAGCCCAGGATTTGTGGAGAGGCTTATCTGCCACAGAGCCCAGCTGGGGAAGGCCAGCCTCACTCCCTAAGCCCCCGTCTGGCCAGTTGAACCAGAATACAAGCTAAGGCCCTCTGATTTTCCCTTCTCTTCCTGTGCAGGTGTAAGAAGGTAAAGCCATTATGCCTCAGTTTTTCTCGTGTCTGTGGAGTGCTTCTCTCTTGAGCTGGGAAAAGCCAAAGGCAGGGGGTGGGGCTGGGGGTGGGCTAGAGGGTTGGAAGCCAGGTTACCTCAGAGGGCACATTCTCCCTCTTAACACTGCAAATGTGCCTGTCACACTGGACCTTATTACTCAGAAGAGAATTGTGCAGTGGCACAATGTGGGATACTTGAAAGATGTGTGCAGCACAAAGGTCCCAGTACTCACCTGCAGATTAAGAAATGGGTTTCTAAACCATCTCATTTCTGTTGCTAATGAAAAGCTTTGGAAGGTACCTGTGAATTAGAGCTCCAGCAGCTATCATGGTGGGGGAAGTTAGGCCTTGAAAGGATACATGGATTAGCCTGTCAGAAAAGCAAACAGTAGCATCAGCACAAGTAGAAAATAGACAGGGTTGTTAAGCTAACAGAAAAGTAGGCTAAAGCATTGCTGTAATTATATGGTGAAAATTTGCTGGGAAAGAGAGCCTGCTTGGATGGGAAAGGGAAAAGAAGTGAGGCAGGGGAGTAATTGACGAGTCAAAATAGAAGAGGATTGTCCACTGGGAAGTGAGGCATTGCTCTTAAGAAAGCAATAAGGCAGGCAGAGAAAGACCTGGTAATTTGGTACCCATTGCATGTGAAATATGAAGAGCAGCAGCTAAGACACACACGCTCCATAGTGAGTTTCTGTTGGGAACAGAAAAAACCCTTGAGTCGGGCCTGGGAGGGTTCATGAGACTTGTGGGTCACACTTGCAGGCTTTTTGAGAAAGGGCAGGTGGACACTTGAGGGAGCTGGTTAAGTAGGCTCGCTGCAGATTTTCCTGGAAAATGAGTGATGCAGAGACTAGAGCCCTGTGGCGAATAGCTGCATTATTGATGGGCAGAAAATGTGATAGTCGCGAAGGTTATCCATAGCGCTTCTCAGCCCACGCTCTGGGTAGCAGAAGGAATGAAAAACAAAGACCTGCTTATTTCAGAGAGGCAACGAGAGGAGAAGAGTGGACCGTCACCACTGCCTGGTGCCCGGGTGGGGGTGAAACCATTTGATTCATCACAGGATGATGAGCCAGTCTATTGAGGTGCGCGATACTTAGCCATTCGCATCCCTGGTTACATCATCCCTTTGTGTTATGAACAACTAATGAGCAGCTGAACATCAGTCATCCATGGAGGTGGTCATGGGCCTTATCTAGGAGTTCTTCAGTTAGGGCGAAATGTGAACTCTGGGCTACCGACTAAAGCCATCTTAAGGTAGACAGCAGCTAATGATCATAGAAGGATGTCACATAAACACTTACCCACCAGAATCTCTTTCTCTTCCCCCCACTACCCCATGTGTCAATCTCGAATAGTCTCTGAAGACTGTTAATTAGTATTTAACAGTAGTACCTGGGAAGTGGGGTGTTTTGGGGGAAGGGATTTTCACTCGAATGTCAGAGTTCAGCTACAAAAGCTTCCCCCCTTTCTGCTGTCAGTTGAATGTTGTCTGTCCTAATATTGAGTGAAAACGACACTGAGTAAATATGATTGCGTCATCAAAAAATTCTGCTAACTCCTATTCAGCCTGGGGAATACCACGTAAACCTTCAAAATGCTATTTCCCTCCTGGATGGGCTCACTGTTGATATTAATACCAGGTAAAGTTTGTTTAACATTTACTATGAACCAGGGATTGGTCATGTGGTGGAAGAAACCAAGGGTTAGGGAGATAATTTGCCCAGGGTCATGAGCTCAGAAGAAAGAGAGCCAGAGTTCACGTGAGAGGCACATTCCTTCCCAGCGCTGGCTCTCTGCTGATAGGACCTGACCTATATGCTAATAGCTTATGTTCCTGATGCTCTGTCTTCTCCAGTAGCCAGGAGTCTTTGTGCTCTGGAAGGGAATCTGCACATAATGGAAAATTGATTGATTGTAATGTATTGGTTAAGAGGAGGGAGGCCAGCCCATTCCAATAACTTGAGGAAGTGCTTTACCGAGAGCACCCTCTTTGTCTTCTGAGTTACAAAAGAGACCTTGTAGGAGTCAACTTGGGGGGGGGTGTACACCTTTTTAAACTCTATCAAACTCATTACTTATGACAGACGTCTGTCTCTTAGGGTCCCATTCGGAAATATCAATGCTCAGTATTGGCTTTGGTTACCAGAATATTGTCAGAATTTACACATGTAGACGACATTTGAGAGTTAGCAAATGATCATTTGTGAATGGGGCCGATTCTTTGAAAAGTATGGCTACTGTTACTCCCTCCTCCTCGTGGTCACCATGTTCTCTCCTTAGACCAGAGAGACACAACGAGTGTTCTGGTCTTGTTTGTCTCTTCTTGTGCTGTTCCCATATAGCACAGAAGCTGCTGTTTATAGGTGATATTCTTCCCAGGGTGAGTGGCTGTCCGTATGGAGATAGAGGTGGCTCATACACTTCTAACATAATCAGGGCCATGGATGGTCTGTGAGATGAACTATTGGACACTAATGACCGACTGGTCACATCAGCCTCCAAACAACTAGTGCTAATGTTATGATATCTTCGCTGTGGCTCTCTGTTCATCAGTAGTGCCCAGACAGATACATAGCCACTGTGTCAATAGAAGGATAAACATATACCCTATTTCTTTCTTTTTCTTTTTCTTTTTCTTTTTTTTTTTTTTTTTTTTTTGGTTTTTCGAGACAGGGTTTCCCTGTATAGCCCTGGCTGTCCTGGAACTCACTCTGTAGACCAAGCTGGCCTCGAACTCAGAGATCCGCCTGCCTCTGCCTCCCAAGTGCCCCTATTTCTAAAGTGCACGTGGAAAGGCTATTTTCACATCATTAAAATAATTACTGGTCAGCCTTACCCAAGCCATTATTCGCTTTTGCTTTGTGCTGTGTTGGGTGTTGCACGTGGTAGAGAGGGACTTCGCCATAGAACTGCATCCCCAATGACTGCTTGCTTGGATAAAGAACTTCGAGATGCAGCACTCAGAAGGCAGAGGCTAGTTCAGGGATAGCCTGGTCTACATAGTGGGTTTCCAAGACAGCCAGGGTTATGTAGAGAGAGCCTGGAAGAGAGTACAGCATCTGATTCTAGCGGAGCATCTGATTCTTTCGGGAGAATTTATAATTGAGAGGCGTCGGGACTCAGCTGCAGCATAGCCTGTGTTCCCACGTCAGCCTATCTCAAAGACCAGTCTTGCATCAACTTATCTCTTTGGTCTTTTTAATTCCTTGGAGAGGAGCCCACCTAGGCTTCCTTCAGGAACTGCTTTGAAGAAAGCAAGGTGAATTGGGTCAATGTATCTCTGGATGCCATAGTAATAGGGCATAAGATGTTCAGTTTGTGAGCGTGCTCAGGTACTGCAGGGGAGACGGGGAGGCTTAGGGACGTGTGTGAAAGAGGCAAAAGGGTAAAGTTTATACATGCAGGCCTGGCAGAGGAATTAGTGATTATCTTGCAGAAGGAAAGAGAAAGAAAGAAAGAAAGAGAGAGAGAGAGAGAGAGAGAGGGAGAGAGAGAGGGAGGGAGGGAGGAAGAAAGGAAGGAAGAAAGAAGGGAGAAAAGAAAAGAAAAGAAAAGAAAAGAAAAGAAAAGAAAAGAAAAGAAAAGAAAAGAAAAGCACATTTTCAAAGACAGAATCAACCTTACCATTAAAACAGAAAAAAGCATATCATGAGGCTAACACCAACCAGGGTGCTTTTCAGAAAACAAGAGGTCTGTCCTTCTAACCACTTGGAAGTTCAGTAAGTCTTTCAGCCCCATGGCTTTGCCTCCAATTAGTACTTTAGTGAGGCCGAGGAGTGGAGAGGTGCTGAAGAACAGATGTTGGCGGGGCCGTGAGATCCATCCCCGCTCGGTGGTTGACTTGGTGCCCTGGGTCCTGTGCGTTCTCTTTCTGACCAGTGGCTGCAGCTTGTTAGTCATGAATGAACATCACCCATCGGTCCCGAAATTAGCAAGTGTTAAATGTTATGTGATTATTAGAGGGAAAACAAGATAATCTAGTCAGTGGGCTTAATTAGCTTGTGATTGCCCAATTGCTGCTTCACGATAATTATATTCATAACCCCATTTCTAGACATCAATTGCAATTATCATAGCTGACCCCAGCTCAGGTAAGTGTTTCGTGATCTTACCTGGCACTGGATGGGGGCATCCCCGATGGCCCCCCTCTTGTGACCCTCCCACGATCACTCCCTTTCCTCTGTAGAAAGGCCTATGACAGTATAACGTTGCCCGAAACCTCACGCACTCCATTTGACTTGTGTTGGCTTCTACAGAAAAATATATTCTTAAGATTTTAAACATCAGATAAGACATAAAAGGATAAATACACTAGCAGGTGAGATCCTTGAAGCATAAAAAAATCTGAAAATTGGCCAGATTGTTTTTTTCGTAGCATATTAGCCTGTCAGCAGCTTTAATGCGTTTCATCTGATGAGATACGGTGTGCACTTTATAAGGCAGACTTCAAGCGAGAGGACCATTTGTTTGTAAATAATGTCGTGTCAACAGTAAGGTCTGAGGCACTCTAGAGGGGAACTTTTTATGACACCCCTTGCTTTTCCCCAATGCATTTGTAATTTCAGGACATCAGGCTCGGGTGGCACTCACTTGGTGCTAGGCCCATTATACACAAGGCCGTGGGTTTGATTCCCTGCCTGCGCTGCATTAAGCTGGGGGTGGTGTGGCCCATGTTGGTAACCATGGCTGGCCTTACACTCTGTGTAGCCAAGGATGACTTTGAACTTGTCTGGCTTCTGCCTCTACCTCCTGAGTGTTGAGGCGACGAGCGTATGCCCTCACAGCTAGTTTTATTTGCTGCTTAATCTCCTAAATGGAGACAAGGATTTCTAGGAATACAAACAACAACCTTTACCACAAGTGGGTATGTCTGTGGAACGGGATCACTGGGCCAGATTGTCAGTTTGGCAGCCTTCCTCTCTGGATGTACACTTGTGTGGGAAGGCAGTGCTCTTGGAATTCGTACACTGTGGCTAGACCTCAGTTCATCGGTCGGAAGAACAGCTGGCAAGGAGGGTGTGTGTGTGTGTGTGTGTGTGTGTGTGTGTGTGTGTAAGAGGGGGGAGACAGAGAAGGGGGTGGAGAGAGATCACTATTTCTGTAACATCAGCATCACAAATTTTTCTAGTGAAAATTCCCTTCTCTGTGCAGGGGAACTCTCCGAAGCAAGTGGTATGTAGTGAGTTAAGCGTACTGGATGGTGTAAGTAGGAATTGAGATTGATCCTTCCTTGAATCTTCCTGCCTAAGACACTAAACCTCTTTGTCCTATGGTTTCCTACCCCTTCCTCAAATGGTATTGGTAATGATAAAACTAACATGAGGGCTCCAAAAATATTTATTTATTTGTTTGTTTATTAATTTATTTGAGAGGGGAAGAACTCTAAGTTCCCTTCCTCTCTAAAGATTACTTATTTGTTTTTATGTATATGTGTGAGTTCCTGCATGCTGCCTATGGAGGCCAGAAGAAGGCATTGCAGTTAGAGGTGGTGAGCCTCCTCATGTGGGAACTGAACTCAGATCCTCTGTAAAGCAGCAAGTGTTCTTAACCGCTGCGTCTTCTCTCTGGTCCCCGAATGCTGGATTATGGTGGACACTGATGGATGATATTTAACTTCTCAGTGATGGAGAAATGGTGACCTACTGGGACCTGCCACATTCCCTAGACTCGGTGTATAGTTTTTTCGCCTCCACATCCACTTCTGAACTTTCCTGTTTCTTGCTGTGTCTTTCCTACTGAGCAGTTAGTGCTGGTTGTCTCTTCAGCGAGAAGTGCAGCTACAACGTAATCTGGTGCTCTGAAAGCCACCAGCAGTTCTAGCTGTGCCGGTTTGCCATGGCTTTCTGGCTACTGTTGTTCTGCACCGCGTTTCACTGGGTGGCCTAGGCCGGCCTGCAACTCAGGGCAGCCTTCCCTGTCTCAGCCTCCTGAGTGCTGGAATTAAGAGACATTAGCTTCCAGCCCCTGCCTCAGAAGAAAGGTGTAAACTGACTGACAGTGGTGTCATTTCCTCATGGCAAGAGCATTTGCAGGGTGAAGTGGCTGCCCGTCACACCTTGTAGAGTCAGTCAGTCCTGGCAGTCCCTGGGAGGGAGAAGGGTACCGTGTTTATAAATGTGAAGTTCTTTGAGCTTCTTAGATGTCATTACTCTTCTGTCTGTTGTTTGAACTATTCTGACAAAAAAAATGTCTTGCAGTCTATGAAAATGCTACTTCCTGTAAGGGGAACAACTGGCCACGCCGTTTCCATTGCCTGGTTGGCTGCCTTTGTCGCTTTGCCCGTGGAATGGAGCTCCGAGCCAGTTTGAGCACTGTCCTAAGACCTCGGTTAGAAATGCCTTGAGTTTTCTCAGCAAATGTCTGCTCTAGTAGCCTAGGTCTACTTGATCTCTCCATGTACTGTAATAGCAGATGCTTTGAGATGTCAGCTACAGGAGGCTAATTTTAGAGTGTCTTACTGGAAGATGATGTTTCAAGACTTAGGAAATATTGGTAGGTGTTGGTAGAGCCCTATGGGACTTCCCTTATCTGTTTTGCTTTGTCCATTGAACATTCATTGGTAGCAGGGTGGTGGCGATGATGATGATGATGGTGGTGGTGGTGGTGATGATGATGGCGGTGGCGGTGGTGGTGGTGGGATGGAGAACGTTGGTGACAAAGATGAAGACTGTCTAAATGGCTCTTTGGCAAAACTGCATAGTGATTTTTCACACTTAAAAGCAAATCACCCAACACAGGTGTGGTAGTGTATGCCCATAATCTCCTCATAGGAACAGGAGTTCAAGGCTAGCCTGGGCTAAGTGAGACCCAGTCTCTGTCTGTCTGTCTCTTCTTTCTCTGTGTCACACACACACACACACACACACACACACACACACAGAGAGAGAGAGAGAGAGAGAGAGAGAGAGAGAGAGAAACACACAGAGCAAATTACCCATAAAGTTTTTTTCTTTTTCTTTTTTACATTCTGGAATTTTCCAGAAAGACAAATGGCAGTGGAATTTTTTTTTTTTTAGTTATAAAAATTTATTTAAAAACTTTATAGTTAGCATTTAAACTTTGTGTCCAGAGCAACCTGAGAAAGTGGTTATGGTCTTAGTATTTGAGATCTCCAAGATTCTTGTCAATGAGATACTATTTTTTCTTTACATTCATTCATTTAGTATGTTGTGGTGTGTGTGTGTGTGTGTGTGTGTGTGTGTATAGAGTTCAGAGAATATCTTAGGGGGTGAATGACAAAAGAATATAAAGGAAGGGTACAGGAATTGGAAACTTAAGGGTTCTTTGGAAAGTTGGTCGGACGGTGTTTTGCCGTGGCAAACACGGACAGGAACTGAAGCGGACACAGGTGAAAGGCTGTTCTGCTAATGCAAGCGTGTGAAAGGCCACGTGATGAAGGCGCCTTTGCTCACCACGTGCTTGTATTGGTCCGCCTTACACTGTGTAGTCGAGCTGCATTTGTCCAGACTCCGTAGAGAAAACCCGCACAAAGAAACTTGTGGTGGTGTGCGGTGGCTTCCTGCCGCTCCCGTGGCCGGGGCTGATTGACAGAGTGATGCCAGCTGAGGCAGGTGCCGGTGCTGAGGACAGGCAGGTGCTGAGGCCAGGCACGGGGCCGACACGGGATGTTTGGAGGGGCTAAGACGGAGCTTGGCCTGCTGGTCCAGCTGGCTGGGCAGCGCTGGTGGGGCTCTGATCTTCCGCTTCCCCGAGAGAGGCACGGAGAGCTTCCCTGGTGTCCCTGATGCTCCCTCCTGCTGACTCAGCAGGGGCTGAGGCTGGCCCGCCCTGTTAGGCCGCGTCACCGCTGTTGCTAACCGGTCTCTACCGGACTGGACTGCGGTTGTGTCTGTGAAGGGTTCGTGAGTAGCTTGAGCTGCGGCGCTAACCTGTGAACTGAACTGTGGATTTCCAGGCTACACAGAGAGGAGTTGCTCCAAAGAACCTTTCTAAACAGGTCGGCTCCTGCCTCACACCCCGTCTCCTACAAGGGAGGTTAAAACATTTAAAAACCGTCGTTAAAAATAGGTTTTTAAAAAGTTACAGTTACAGGTACGTGACTGCTCCTGGTATGGTAGAGGAGGAAAAGGCTTACTGTGATATGTGGGAAAGCACAGCCAGAGTGGTCATGACCAGACTGGGTTGTGCCACAGTTGGGGAGAAGTGGGATAGGAAGGGAGGGTGGAGCCAGGTGCTGCGGCCGAGAGGCCCAAAGAGAGGAGAAACCAAAATGGTGGGGTTATATGAGGAAGAGCAAGCCAAGCCCCCTGCGCTTGAGAGTGGGGGGCAGGGGCGGGGGCAGGGGCAGGGCACTCCAGCCATGGCCTGGAACTGGTAGAGACTGAGGGCTACTGGGAGAACCTGCCGGCCAGTACCCACTTTAATATGTTAAGTAGGCGCCTGAGTCCTTTGTCCCAGGCTTGAAACCCAGCAGAGGGAATTATCCTTTTCGTAAGAACTTTGTTTAGATTTGTCTGTTTTCTGTCTGTGAGGGTCGTGCCTGCATGTATGTAGCTCCGTTTCTCCCACTTTGTGGGTCTGGGGGATCAAATTCAGTTCGTTGGGCTTTGCAACAAGTACCTAAACCTGCAGAGCCAGGCCCAGATGAAAAATGGCTAAGTCGTGGAGGGTGGACGGAAAACTAAGAGAATGGAGATATAGCCATGGGTATGGTAGTAGTTATTTAATATATATTCTTACATATGTTATATATACTATCTTATATATAATAGCCTTCAATTCCTTAAGAAATATTGGTGAGAAAGGTAGGTACTGAAACTCAAAATACCACATGTAAAAGAGAAGAAAGACTTTCTGCTCTCCTTGGACCAAGGGCCCCTAGCTTCTCAAGTATTCAGTTAACTTCCTGTTCCAGGATTCCTGCTTACCTGTGACTAAGGAGAAAAGCAGCTGGCGCTTATCTCTCCCTTACTTTCTAGCTTTGTAGCCTTAGGTCAGGATCCTAATGGCTCCAGTCTCTTTGTTTTGTCTCTGATCTTTAGGGAATTCCAGTCTCCCAGGTGAAAGGCTGAGGGGCGTGACTTGTCTGTAAAGCACCCAGCGCCCTGCCAGGTGCCCAGTAAGTGGCCACTTCTGCAGTTCATTTGCAATGATGAATTAGTGGCCACCCAGTGACTCCAGTGCAGGCGCAGCAGAGGACTTAGACGCCTTTGCCGGTCAGCCGTGGCCTGGTTTACATGCCTCACTGTGAGCTGATGATAGAGTTAGAGTTTCATGGCTTCACTGCCGTGAGAGGTGTTACATGGAGGACGTCACATTTAAAGAAATTTGTACCTGCGCATAGACTCGTTCATGGAATGCCTTTTGAGTACCAGGCCCTCCTGCAGTGTGCCTAGATGGTCAACCTCGGGGAAAGTGGGATCTGTCTGTCAGAATTGTGCTTAGGTCCTTTGCTTGAGAGACTATGGTGGAGATTGTGAAAAGAGCCTGGGGTGTGGTACAGGGTGTGGATAGTGGGTTTTTTTTCTATAGATTCATTCATGTCTTTACCTTTGTAGGGTGTGTGTGTGTGTACACAATACAGTTTACTAACCCTGTAGTCGGCACTGCTGTGGTTCCTAATCTGGCAGATCATTTAAATATTTACTCCAAACAATCTTGTTCTCTGTTGGTGTGAAGTAGAGTTTCCAGTTATTTTTAGGTCATTTTCATCTTAGCAACCCTGTTGGAGATGAACCAGACACGCTGCTGTAAACTGTCCCCACATTTGGATGGAATTTAATAAAGTAAAAGTTTAATGGTTTGGTCCCAAGAGGCAAACAGACCATCTGGTTAGCAGAAGGTTAGGTCAAGTGTTGCACTGGCTGCTGAGAGGACCACAAACCAGTCACCCTGCCCGCGCTGGTCATGCGCCCTGTTGCCGACTCCATTAAGCATGGAAACGGTGCTCTCGGGTCTGCAGAGCCAGCAGTTCTGTTACCACCGCTGTGACGCAGGAGATAATTCAGCCGGGCAAGCGGCAGCATGGGGGTGGATCTACAGTACAGGATGTGTAATGTCAACATGAAGGATTGGAGCTGGCAGAAGGAGAGGAAGCAGTCATTTTATGCCAGTGCAGGAAGCCCAGAGAGATGCTTTCCACCCCTTTTGCTTCTCGTCCTCTTCGGGAGCTTTCCCATTATGCGTTAAATGATTGCCCTGTGTATGGTCCATGGCGAAGCCTCGGCTCGTGTCCCTGCCTTGTTTCGAACCTGTCAGCATAAACAGTGAGCCAGCCACAGTCCAGACTCACGTAGGGGCGGGCAGAGGGACTAGTTCGCTGCGCAGATTGGGCGGAGGAGAGAGGGCTGGCTCTTCATTAGGGCAGGAACTTCTTTGTGCTTGAGATGGAATCCCATGGTAGGGCTCCTCTGTGCGCTCTGAGACTGGCCATCCATTCAGAGGCTGCAATCATGTCTGTGCTGCAGCTGTGGTCCGTAAGAAGGCTGCGGGGTGGTTCCTGTGCTTCTGCAGAAGCTAAGCAATTACATAATTGCTAGGTAGCTGGAGAGAGCCATCAGGACTGTCTAGTTCCTCTGGAAGGGAGGCGTCCACAATGCGAGGGGTAGATTGTTTCCCCCTGTTAAACTTGAAGGCTGATAAGCAAGTCCACCAGGCTGCCAGGCTGAAACCTTGGCATTCTTGAGTACACACTGCTGGACAGCAGGTGGATTGTACAGTTAGTTGTCTGAGATGGGGAGAGAGTAACTTACTGACTCTTGGACTAGCAGATTCACCATGCTGTATAATCCCCAGTAACAGTAATATCGGTCACTGTATTGTGTGTGCATTGGAGGTCTGGAGGGTGCTAGGGCTTCCGTAGGACTGGGGCTGGCAGATGTGTCTGCAATCACTGGGAGTCTTCTCAATTTCTACCGCCTGCTCAACATGATTTTCCCATCTCTTTTGAATAAATACATATCTCAGATACTTTTCTGTAGAAGCATTGCAAAAGCTATCACCCCAGGCTCCGAAAGTAGAAGCTACCTGGTCTCTCGTTTTCCTGGGGTGGGAAACATTGACGTGGGGCCGCTGGTTAGCGGTGGGTGTGAGGGCTACCTTAAGCCAGTGAAAAGTCCCGACTCTGTCCCTTCCAAAGTCGGTCTTCTAAAATTAGCCACATCTCCCAACCCAAGTACGGCCTTGGAGTTTGTTTGTTCGGTAGCTCTACATTTCAGTAGCCCTGCCATTCTGGTATCCATCCATGGAGCTGCTAGCATAGAGCGTGGTTGTCAGGGTCGGTTTTTACTAATGGCATAAGTTAGGTCTTCCGTAACTGTGAAGTGCATCAGTATTTTCCTGTTTAAATGTCGGCCGTCAGAACCTCAGGGTACCTGGGAAGGCAAGCATTCTGTTTCCTTAGAGAGTTACAGTGGAAATCCCAGAGGCCAAAGTGAAGAGGAGGCGTCCAGGACAGATTGGATCCACAGATTCCTGGTTCTTTAACCTTTAGACCCTTTCTGTGCCTCTTGAGCTTGACTCTGAGGTTGACAGAGGCAAGGAGTTGAAGGATTTTGATTCCTGTGAGACAATGTTGGCAGCCTTCCAAGGATCAGCCTGTCTTGGTACTGAGCTGTTACTTTGTAGCAATCTTGAGGGGTACCCATGGTGACCTTTTCTGCGTCACTCTAGGGCGGTCTTGGCATGCTCCCGCTGATGAATAAGGACAGGCACTTGGCAGGAGGATCCACTGGGTTCATCTTGTTTCGGATCTCACGAATAGCTCAGATCCTGTCCCTTCGGTAACCAGCGTGTGTTTGGGGACTCTGAGTAACACTTCCAAGGGTCTCCGAGGTTGTATCGGGGAGGAGGGGCAGTGCACCTTCATGAGCCTTTGATTGCTACTCATGAGGAAGGCCACATAGAAGAGAATCCTTTGCTATCAGCATTCTGGAGCCCTTCAAAGAAGGCCTTGGCTGTGAGGACTGCGGTATGTATATAGAAGACCTTAGGCTTCTGAGGCAGCCAGTGGTGGACTGACCTTGAGGGAACGACTCCCTAGTTTCCTTCTCTGGAAAAAGAAAAGCTGTTTTGTCAGGTTCTTGTGGAGGAAAGTCATGAGATCATGAATATCAATCTCTACTGCAGAGCCTGACATATAGTGGGCATATAAAAAATAGCAATTCCCTTTCCTCTCAACCTTAAATCCTATTAAAATGATGTGAGAGAGAGAGAGAGAGAGAGAGAGAGAGAGAGAGAGAGAGAGAGAGAGAGAGTGTGAGAGAGAGAGAGAGAGAGAGAGCATTGTTAAACTGTGCTTGTCGGGTTTGGAACTAGAATGCCCTTGAGTTGCCCATGAAGTCTCCTTCAGGGGCCTCCTGGAAGCCCACCCTGGTGAGAATGATAAACCTTTAACTCTTGGCTTCAGGGCCAAGCAATGCCTTTTCTTCTAGAGTAGCAATAGCCAGTGCTCTCCTGAGACGTCTATACAGAGAGAGAATGGGAACTCAACCTCTGTTTGCATTATCTTGAACACTCTGTTATAGATTGTTTGCTAATTCCTTAGACTGGATTATGATTTTTTTGTTTTATTTGTTGACTATTGCTACCTATGCAACTAACATCTTTAAATAAAACTTGAAAATGTCCAAGACTAGAACAGAAATGGGAGATAGAGTTAGCCAGGATTGGAAAGACAACACTGTTGTCGTCTCTTAGAATCCCCCTTTCTTTGGCGTCTAGCTCAATGCACTATTACTTATGATCGTGTTCCCTGAAGCCTCAATGACTCTTCTTAAGGAAAACATTAGTTAGGAAAACATTTGGCAAAATAAAGCTTGATGGCCAACACTTGGTTGTGTTTCATATCAGTCACCGGAAGGACTACACTAGAAGATACTGGAGGGCAGGCTGGGAATCTCCCATGCTCACCTCTGTTTCACTGATGTCTTCCATGGTACCTAGAATAGGTTTTGTATTCAAAATGTATATGTTGAGTCAGTAAACCAAACCTAGCATTTTAAAAAGATGTCTGGGTTTATGAAACAGTAGTATCTCTTTGTTTCTTCTTGGCCATGATTGCTGACACAAATCCCACTAGACAGATGGCTTTAAATGTTAGTGAAGATTTATCTTGACATGTAAGTTCCCCCATCAAAGGAACCCACCCAGCTCTACAGATCCATGTTACATAACATCTCAGAAGTCAGAATATGTGGCTAGCTGTCTAGGATAAAGAGGCTAACAGATTGGTCATTGGTAGCTGTAGAAGGATACTAATTTGAGGATAATGGCTTATAAGCGTGTTCATTCCTTCGGGTCATTATTAAGTTAGATAGTTCTTATAGTGATTCACACATACTGGAGCAGAAGAATTAAGACTCAAGGATAAGAAGTCATTCCAACCCATCATTGGTTCTAGAGGAAACTCATTTCTGGTTTTTAATGAAACTAAGACTTTGCTTGACCTGTTACGTCCAAGTGGATTGTAGAATGTGGATGTGAGTGGTGGTACAGATGCCTGAAGGAACGCAGAGAGAGATGTGCTGCAAAGGAGAGATGAGTGCATGGTATCTCCTATCAGTTTGACAGAAAGCTGCTCAGAAGCAGGGAGAGTGAATGGTCGGCGTTCTTTGCGGGCAGTCAAGCGGATTGAGAAAACATTCTTCTTTGAACCTTTGACTTTAGTTCTTGAACATTTCAATGCAGTGGCTTAGCTGGTTGAAAGTCTAGTTTGTGCAGAAGCCTTCTAGGACTCAGGTGACCTTGGTGCAGTAAAGAAACCCCTGGATCCTGTCAGTTCCAACCTGACTGAAGGACATATCTGGAGAGCCAGCTCATTAAGCAAGCTTTGGAAGGGTGTGCGCCGCAGAGCAGTTTCCTGTTATTTGGTTAATGGTTGACCTAGTTCTCTTGCCATATGCTTCCTGGAACGCATTCTAATATAAAGTATGTGTTAAAGCGAGGCGACGGTGGTAGCAGACAGTCAAAGCCTCTCTGAAGTAGGGGCCCACGTGATGCTGCGCCGGGGAAGGCCGAACGGTGCACGGATGGAAATGAAAAGATTTTCCTCCTTACGGTCTTGTTTGCTACTTCTGATGTTAATCCCCGCTTGTCATCCTAGTTCACTGCAAGGAGGTGCGTTTTCCCAGAGTGCCTTGCTCACAGGCCCGCACCATTAGTCCATTCACTGTGCAAGCAAGGGCAAGTTCGGTGTTGAGTGTTCTGAGCAGAACCATCCCTGCAAGGAAGGGGCAGATTAGATGTGGCCAATGGCAGGTGGTTTTGTTTTTTTGTGTTATTATTTTTATATTCTCTACAAGGGATTCGTAAATCTTTTTGTCCGAACTTTGGCTGGAGTCCAGAGCTCAGTCTGAGGCTCCTTGGACTTACTCATCACTATGCCTGGAATCAGCAGCCCTAGTGTCTTTTGAGATGAGTCGAGGAGCTAGCAGCAGTCATGGGGGCTGGTGAGCACACTTTCATACCAGACATACAGTTGTTTGTTTTAAGAACTTCAGAATGTGAAGAATCCATGGGCCTAGGCTGCTAATTGTGGGCATCTGAGTGGGAGTGAAGAGCAGTTCTGCCTTCTCCATCGCTCTTGAAGAAAATATTTGAGGAACCATGTGTGCGTACAATCACCTCCCCCACCCCCCCTCTCTCTGTGTGTGTGTGTGTGTGTGTGTGTGTGTGTGTGTGCCCTTGGCAGGGAAAGGGTTAGTTAACACCTCCTTTTAAAAATCACTATCAAATTATGATTTTTAATCCTGGTTGATCTTCAGAATTTTTCTGAGAACTTAGAACTAAACAGATTTATTGAAACTGGGCTTTTAGGTTCCTTGGGTGTAGGCTGGGAGCAGAGGATGTGTTGGGCCCAGAGTCCCACTGGCCTTGAGCATTGTGCAGGGAGGAAGGGGGAGGCAGCCACTGTGCTTGAGTGACTTGGGTGCAGTCAGCAGGCACAGGACTGTAGCTGACAGTCATTGGAGCTGTGGCACATAGGCTTATATCTTTGCTTCCTCAGGAATGTCGTACCTTTAGGGCGCCTTAAGGGTACAGAGTATGAATGATTTACATTTGGGAAATGTTACTTTAGTGTCTTAGTGGCAGGCTCCATTGTCACGCTCAATCTTTTCCATCTTCCTCCTTTGCCCTGTCCCATCCCTCCCACCCTGAAGGCCATGTCAGCACAATCCACCTTCATCAGTGAAGCAGGTACATGGTTTTCATTTTAATTCATTTGGCAGAAACAAAGGAAAGTCATTACATTAATATCTAAATACAAAGAAATTGCTACTGACTTACCCAAGTAAAAACTTTTTTTTTCCTGTTAATAAAGCGAAGCGCTTGTTGACCAGGGACTTGGTCCATATAACCTCAGAACAGACTAGTTTGAAGCTGTTGCCTCTTATATTAAACCACTGTTAGCTGACCTATTTCTGAGTGACCCTGGCTGCAAGATCAGCACGTTGTATGCCTCATCTTGCCAATAATATGCCTGATATGTAGTTGTGCTGGTTAGTGTGGAGTGACTTGATTGAACCAGTTCAGTAAACCTTGCCCCAAAGGGTAAGAGGTAACTTTGGAAGATGAAGATTCTGCTTCAAAGCAATGGGTAGAGTGAGCCTGTCTCCCTAGAATGTACTGTGCATTCATCTCAACAAAAAGGGAGATCTCCTCAGGCACAGGACTGGACAGTGGCCTCCTGAGAGAATAAGGGAGATTACTATTTTTTTACATGTATCTACCCCTAAACCTGTTACACTTCTACCATAAAGCACCATGCTCACAATCCAGTGACTTAGTCATAGAATATGTGTTATCCGAGAAGGGCTCTTCTCTACTCTTTGTTTTAATGCTAAGAGTTTCATAGGGATGGGAAGAATGTTGTTTCAGGAGAAACAACTGAGAAGGACTTTATAGAAGAAATTTGAGGAAATTTATCGGATTAGCAGTCATTTTTAGTAACAGAAAGGTAGTAATCATAGCCCAGGAACTCATGGTCATGTCCTTGGCATGCTAAGAAGTTCCAAGAAGGGAGTATAGTTTAAAGTTATTTTGGGGAGTTGGACACTACCTGCTGGGCTCCTAATGCTTACCCAAGTTAAGAGGTTGACGTGCCTCCAAGGCTTTAAGTGGCAGCTGAACATGTGATCTTGTTAACCCTGACATGTTGCTGAGCTGTGACTCAGATCACTGTGGCAAATGATCCTGTCCCATTCCAGATTCCCCAGCCGAAATGTGCATGCGGTCACTCCTTAGGCATAATGGTGCCTAGCCTATGAGACTGTGAGGACCTGAGACCAGGACACCTCGAAATGGCCACCCTGCACATGGGACTAATGTTGAATGCTTAGTGTTTTTGGAGCCCAGTTGATGCCTGAGAGCTTCCAGTTCCCACCTAAACTCCAAAACCCTGTCTTCATGTAAACTGCTTGGTGAGAAGGAGAAGGTGCCGGAGAGAGCCATGCCCTCATAACTATTTGGTCTTTGGAAGTTTCCTAATCTAGATAGACGGAGGCTTTGTGTTCCCCCAGAAAAGGTAAAGTATGCACAAAGTAACCTAAGAAGTGTGTGATGCCTATTTTGAATAAGATAACAAACTTGAATTATTTGTTTTATTAAATAATAACCAACATATAACACATAGCGAAGAAATGGACTTGTTGGTCTTAGGTTGACAGGCTGCATAGGGACTCTTGCTTCAGCATTAGTGACTTAATAAAAGAACTGAGGGTTGCGTGGTAAGAAGGTGGTGGGAGTTGCTTCTTCATTAGGACACTTTTTAGACTTTATCTTTCCCTGCCTTTACTATGTTTTTGTAAATCTCAAAATGTAAAGCTTGAAGTGTTTCTGTTCAGCTGTGTGACTTTGCTGCCTGTTTCGAAAGCTGATAATGACTCAAGGGTATCCAGCTCTCAGGACTCAAGCCACTGCATGTTGGAGAGGATACTGGATCCCGGTTTTAAAAATAAAATGCCAGGATGCCGCCTTGAGGATCCAGACATAGACCGTGAGCACATTCTAAACCTTGATCCCCAAATACACAGCAGTATCAGCTAAGAAAAGCAGAAGGGAGAGAGAGAAGGTTGAAAGGGAAGGAGTTACTCTCATCTGTAGTGAAGGTGAACTCATTATGTGGACCTGTGAAGTCCTACCCAGCCCCTTCAGTTTGCTTACAACTCTGCAAAGGCTTAAAGTGATCGGTCCAAAGCCAGCTCAGGAAAGCCGGGCTGCGACTGCAGTTTCCTGCCTTGGTGATCCATGCTCATTCCACTTCAGCTGTGTTGGTTGATAGCTTCTATTGCTCATGCCAGTTTTGATTGATTGGTGGAGACTGCCTGGAGCTTCATTTTGAGGCTTCTGTGCTTTGTCTGGGCCTGTTGGAAGACAGTGGAGATCAAGCAGAGAAGGCTGAGTGGGTGGGAGAAGGTAAATGACAGGAGGTGGCATGTCCCCGCAGTGGCTGTCCCTTTAAAAATCAGATTGACTCCCTAGCTAAACACCTTCTCGCTTGGTGTTCTTGGAGACCAAATGGTTTAAAATGAGAAAGTGAATGTTTACTCGGGACTGATGGGGAATAGCTCGTCCCTGTGACTTATCCAGGGTAATGGAAGGTAACTAGCGGTTTGAACCTGTCATGGCCTTCACTGTGGGCTTTCGCAGGTAACGGGATTTGCTGCTGAGGATTTCTCCAGCTCCCTGTTGCCTTCCATCTTCTTAGAAACCAGTCCTACCTGCTGTCTAGTTGGCCTGCTTTCTCTGGAGTGCTCTGATCAGCCAGCTACTGAATTCTTTCCTGTGGGTGGAAAGGAGAAAAGGCTCAAAGATGTCAGAATTGTCTACAGCAGTGGTCTTCAACCTATGGGCATATCAGATATCCTGCAAATCAGATATTTACATTACTATTCATAAAAGTAGCAAAATTACACTAATGAAGTGGTGACGAAAAAGGGCCGTCACCACAGCGTGGGGAACTGTATTAAAGGGTTGCAGTGTTAGGAGGGTTGAGAGCCACTGGCTTAGAGTTAACCTACCTAAACTAGGACCTTGGTGCCACACCGAAGAATTTCCTCAGGATCCCTGACACTTACCAGGGTGTAGAAACTAGAAGGAGCCTTGAAGGTTATTTAATCTATCTTAGCCAGAGAATTTGAATCCAAAAACATTTGAGAGATTTGCCAAAGGTGCCTAAGTTGTTAAATGGCCTAAAAACCTCTCAGGATGTTGAGCAAATTCAAGCGAACATTGTGCGGACCTTCCTTCCTCTCTACTAATTTATTTTAATGAGACAAGTCAAGTGTTGATCAAGAAGTTCACAGGGTAGATGATTGCTTTACAGCATACTAGGATCTATAAATTGTATGTAGTTAGAATGATAGAGCCGGGATTGAGAAGGTCCTTTGGGGTTATCTTTAGCATAATGTAGTCCATCAATTCAGATGGGGGAAAAATCTTTGGTTAGAGATTTTTCTTGAAACCAGACCCCCATAAGACGTTAAATATAATTTTGGAACTCTTTCCAAACTTCAAGAGATGAAGTGCTGGGAGAACAGACGTAGAGGACCAATGTGGCAGGCGATCTGGGCCACTGTGGGGTTTCGGTAATCTAGAACAACGTTAAACTATGTAATAATTGTTCTGTGAATGTAGACTTTATCCTCCATCCGAAATGTCAAGCTTATCCTCTTAAGTCCTAACTGATAATACTTTGGCCTGAATAGGGTTAGTGTTTAGCAGGGAAGGAGCTGCATTTCACAGGTAGAACAGATCCATTAATGTCGAAGTAAAGGCAGATACTGCTCATAATAGCAGGAAAAGCCTCAGTTGTTTCCAACTGAGCTGTGTCCATTTGGACGTTGTTTGTTTGTTTAATCATGTGTTCATTTATTTGGTGTCTTTAGCATCAGGCAGTTGCCCAAGGCCAGTAGCTCTCAACCTGTGGGTCTCGACCCCTCTGTGGGTCGGATGACCCTTTCACAGGGGTCTCATCACCTAGGACCACTGGAAAAGAGATTTTTACATTGTGATTCATAACAGTAGCAAAATTATAGTTATGAAGTAGCAACAAAAATAATTTTATGATTGGGGGTCACCACAGCATGAGGAACTGTATTAAAGGGTCACAGCTTAAGGAAGGTTGACAACCGCTGCCCTAGCAACGCCCCGGGGGTCTCTTTCCACTGGCTTCTCCATGTTTCTCATTTTCCCTGCAGCCAAGGAAGAGAGTTAACCCAGATTTCTGAGCAATGTTGGTGTTTAAGCATTTTGGCTCAAGCTAAGTGTGGTGATGGCTCACACCTGCAGTCACAGAACTCTGGAGGCTGATGTGGGAAGATCCTAATGAGTTCAAGGTTATCCTGAGCCTACATAGTGAGTTCCAGGTCAGCCTGGACTATAGGATGAGACCTTTTCTCAGAAAACCAAAATAGCAACAACATGTTGGTTCTAAAACCTTGGAGGACTTGTGCCCTCTGGTGAAATACTAATTGCAAAATCATAGATATATGCTTTTTTTTTTCTCTCCATCATTCCTTGAGTCTCTGTTCTGGAAGACAGTGGTATAATTTTTATACCAAACTGGAAAAAAACCACTCTTAGTTTCTTTTCCTCCCTGCCCCGTTTTCGGTGCAATGATTCCTGTTCACTTTAACAAAAAGATTCCCTTTCTAGTTTAAAATATTCTGGATGTGCTTTAACTTGCCTTGGGGTCACAGCACTTGTCTTCCAGGACTGATGAGTCTTGTCAGTTGCCCCAGGGTGAGAACTTTAATAAGCAAATTGTACACACCTGGTTTTGCAGAGTATTGGCCTAATGGGGCACTGAAGTGGAAGTCGGTGCATCCACCCCAGGTACACACCTGCCCTCCCCACCTTTTCTAAACGAGAGGCCTCCAGAATTGTTGGCCCCCGATGTACCTTGGAAGGCTCTGGTGTCTCTTAGCTCCCGTGCGCTCTGGCAGTTTGGAGGGCTGTGATTGTTAACAAGCTCGGGCTGTGGCTGTCTGAGGACGCCGCAGTCTTTAGGATAGGAAAGCTGTGCAGGCGATGGGATGTGGTAACTGTGACTGGGATGCCTGGTTGAAAAGGAACTAGGCTGGAGAGCGTTGGCAGGCTGTGCTGCCCCCTGTCCCGCTCTTTGATTTGATTTCTGGTATTTCTACGTCCTTGCCTTTCTGGACTCTGCTTGGTTACTTTGAGAGAGGAAACCTAGTTCCCTGTTATTGAAGGCTTAGACATCAGGCTTCTTTGGATTTCCCTCTCATTCATTCATTCACTCCTTTTTTTTTTTTTTTTTTTTTTTTTTTTAAGTCTGTGGCAGGATTGGAAACTAGCCCCTGATGCATGCTGGGCAGATGCTCTATGTCCTGCACCCCAACCACTTAAAGGAATTTACTGAGCGTTTTCTACTTTTCCAGTGTGTGGTAAATATTGGCTCTACAGAAATGAAAACCCCAGTCTGCATTCCTCACATTTTAGTCTCTGCGCCTATAGTCACCCACAGGTATAACCTACTGCCCACGTGGAAGTGGTACATTGTGGTATATTTTCTTTGGCTTCTATCTCATCTTTAATTGCTGGTGATTAACTCCCTCAAAGCTGCTGGGACAGCATCCTGGCTACCCTTTCAGACTTGCCTGGCTCAGGAGGTTAAGGTAAGGGCTCGCTGTGGCATCTCTGGACTAATAATAGGTGTGACCATTTCTGTGAGAATTTGTATTCTGGGTTACAGGGCCTTCCTTCCCATGTTGATCTCAGATTTCTCGGTCGCCTTTCTGATTTGCACTGGATTTTCAGACTAGACTTTCTCAAAGACTCACTTGAACATTCTTAGATGAGGTTCTGCCCCAAAGTTTACAAAACACGGCGATAGAATTACTCTTCTGGCAGTGAGGAATGTAAAAATGGATTTCTTGGCTTGGACAAGGCTGTGTGCCCTCTTCAATTTTGCTGCATATGTGGGCAGGAAAAAAAAATCCTAATCGTAAACTCAGTATCTGCAAGACCCCTTCCAAGAATACTGGTGACCTAGCCTCTTGGCTTGCAGTTTTCTAAAATATCTCCCAGAATCCTTTTGGGGGTGCGTACCAGATTACCTCATGAAATGACTCATAAGGTAGCTTAGCTTCGCATCTCTGCCGTTCTGTCTGTCCTCGGCCATGGCTTTTGTTTTTCTCTGTAGCCCTTACTGACTTGGAAATCTCTCTGTAGCCCAAGTTGGCTTCAAACTCATGAGGATCCCAGTGTCTGTCTTTTAAAGCTGAGATTACAGGCATGAATTACCATGCCTGGCTCCAGTTTTTTTTTTTTTTTTTAAATATATATTTACATTCTGTAGTTGAGCTAGACTCCATTAACATGAGCAGGGGTTGGGGGAGGGATCCGGATCCCCACTCCCAGTGATGCACACAGGCTTATCTTCAGAGCTCTAGTGAATGCCTTAGGGGAGCCAGTTGAGACTAGGTCAGAGGGCATATGCTCTGCTACGGAATTCTCCGGGTCATTCTCTGCCTTTGTCCTCTGCCCTGAAGCTCATGTCACTTGCACCATGCTGTCATGCTAAACAATATTGCATGGTGGGGAGAGAGTAAGGGACTGTGTGGTTCAATTATCTTGATTTCTCCTGCCTGGAAACGTGCCAGCGCAGCAGAGACGAGCCAAGCAACTTTCCCCTCTCTTCTTGGAGACTAAGTGTCGTCTTAAATACACATACATCCTTGAAGTTGAAAGAAGAATTTCTGTTTCCTCTCTTAACAAAGAGCATGGCTAATACAGGGACCCAGGCATTTTAGCTAGTTTGGTGAGGGTTAATAGGGCAGAGGTTTAACAGAAAGTATATTTGGCTGCAGAAGCGAGATGATGAGGTTCTAAGGAAGGGATGGTTGGAATGTTCGCTGTGTTGAAGAGAGTTCTCTTCCTGGAACAAAGAAACTGAAGAGAAAAAAAAACTACAAAAAAAAGAGTCAAAGCAGAAACAGCATGTTCCTTCTACATAAGCCACAAGGCCCCTTTGCCTTTTGCCACTGGAAATTCTGAACATTTCTTGAATTCCCAGATTTTCTTGATATCAAAAAAAAAAGATCTAATGTTTAATTCCAGACTAATCTCTGACCACCTCTGTTTTTGTTTTCTCTGAGTTATCTGTGTCCTCTGAAAGTTAAGAAACGGTGTTTTTTCTTCTTCTCCTTCCCCCTGTTGGCGGGGTCACACAACGGACCGCCTTTCCCCTTCTCTGTGGAAAGAAGGGGCATGGAGAGCCAGAGCAGCTCTGAGTGGACTGACATTTCTTGCATCTGCTTCTGAAGTTAAGACAGTCACGAGAGAGAACAATATTTTCTCGTCCAAGCCCAAGAGAAGGACGTTCTTTTTGGTCCCGGCACACCCCCTCCCAGTGTTGGTCTCTCCCAGAGTCATCTTCAGCCCATTTAATAAACCACATCTGCAAATGAAATCACTTAGGAGTTCTTCCTCCCTCCACGCCCTGATTATAGGAAAGGTGACATTTTTCTCAGATTCATCTAAAAGAGCTTAGGGTATATTTTCCTGGAATTTTCTTTTTTTTCTTTTTCCCTTTGGATGAATTCCCATTGTTGACCAAGCACATACAAGAGAATTTTCTAGAATCCTGAGAGACCCATCTAGGCATTTTGTTACTAAACAGACAAAAAGAACTTTAGAAAGAAAAAAAAAGTTTTTTGGTTTTAGTTTTTTAACAAGAGAGAGAAATTTAGTTTTTTTTTACCTTTCTCTGGAGAAGGAGCTCTCAGTTTTTCTTTCCGGAAGATTGGAATTTTTAGGTTAAGTTTCATATCACTCAAGTCTCTGAATGCTGAAGAACATACGTGCAGCCCACGATGCATTTGCTATTTCGAGAAGAGGAGTCCATCCAGGGTTGTTGATTAAGACTTGAAGAACAAGGTTTAAAATTGGTAGTGGCCCAAGGTCGTGGGTAGAACTAATGAGCCATTTGAAAATTATTAGCAGCTGGTTTAATAGAATTTTAATATGTACTACAGTGTGAGAAAATCCAGGCGCAAGGTATTTGGAATGTTCCCTTTGAGGTCCTTTACTCCTGTTCTATAATCCCAGCCCCATTTAACTACAGAGCAACTCAGAGGATTAAGTCGTTTTCTATAGGAGCATGTAATGCAACCTTATCAGCTTTAGGCTTTTGACCATTTTTTTAAAACATAACAGTCCAGCATAGTTAACCTCCTCATACAATCTGCATGGCCCTGCGTTCTTCCATTAGCACTACAGTCCAGTATGTAGGCAGTCTCACAGACTTTCAGGATCCACGATCTCATTTGCCTCTTATTCTTTTTACGTTTAATTTACCAAACTCCAGTGGAGAAAAAGGCAACTAGAAAATATACTGTACTTTATCAAACATACTTCCCCCTCCCCCTCAACAAGTCAGCTTTTGATAGAAGAATGTATTCTGTGGATCTGAAGGCACACACGTGTGCATATATGTGTGCAGGTACAAATCAATTCGAACCTGCAGAGAAAAGTTCTCGTGTGTTCCTTATCGGTCATCTGTACCTTGCTAACCCAGAGACTTGACCTGGAGGAGAAAGGCAGAGCTTTCCGCTGTGAATGGATCCCACAGCCGTGAGTCATCTTGGCCCCAGGCGTGTTGCTCTGGCCTCATCCTCTTCCTGCTCTCAGAGGCCTGGGGAGCTGGGGGAGAAGAGAGGGGAAGACACAGGTGATAGAAAGCAAGAAGTCCTTTCTTATCCCCCAAATCCTAAAAGTACACTAAAAGCATCAGAGGAAGGAAGGGAGCTTTAGATACCTCTACACCTCACAGGATTCACAAGTCTCATAGTACAGGAGAACAGGGCCTGTCAAGACACTACACAAATACACACTCCAACTCCACAGCAACCCATGAAAAAGTACCCTCTGTGACCAACAGAGGTCAAGGAACTTCCCCAAAGTCACACAGCTGGTCGAATGCCAGCACCGAGCCCCAAACCCTGTCTTCTGACCAGCCCTTTCCAGGACACATGGGTGACTCACACACAAACGACAGATGCTTCCTAGACTTTTAAAGGAAGTTGAGGATATTCAGGGGACATCCTCTAACCTTGTGAGGATGTATCACTATGGAAGGAAATCTCCATGCTCTTCAGACTAGTCCTTGGAGCTGGGGGCTGACATGGTTTACCATGGCTTTGGAGTGGTGATTAAGAACCTGGGAACGATTTGGCAAAGTAATAATTACCGGCTGGAACAGCTGTGTCATAACTGTTTCCCTGTACCTTCTAATCCTCTCGGAAGTGGTGTCCATTAGGTTATCCCAAAACTCATGTGTTTAAAGCAACAAATGGGCCTAGATGGAGAAACGAAAGAGAAAATGCTACTGTTACTTGGGAGAGACCAGAAATATGTTCCCTCTTTCCCTTCCTTCCTTCCTCCCTTTCTTCCTTCCTCCCTTCCTTCCTTCCTTGGATGCACGTCTTTACTATGTGGTCCAGGGAGGCGAACTCAGTCCTGCAGCTGCTTATTCCCTGAATGCTGGGATAACAGACACGGGACACCTTTCATGCCTGGCTTAGACACTATTTTCCACTGGCCAGGCTACCTGTGTGCTGGTTGCCTAATGTAATCCTCCCTGTATTTTGTAATGACCCCACCCAGCTGTGGGGTTCTTCTTACTTAGCATATGAGAGATGTTCCTCCGGTGTAGCCTGAGAGAAAGCAGAGGTGTAGACAGGTTGAGTAGCTTGCACCTGGATACAGATGTGTCATTTTCTAGGTCAAGATGGGGATGTGAAGCCAGACCACTTGTATACTTTGTGCAAAGCTGCCCGGAAACCTGCTTGAGTTTGAGTCACATGACCCTGGCATCCCTGAAATTAAAGATGAAGATTATGTGTCCAAAGAATTTTCATATATTACTTCCTGCAGTCCTTTCGATGATCTTGTGAATGACTACCCCACTCACCAGTGTTTGCAGGGGAGGAAATGGAAGCGCAGAGCTCTGACCTGATTCACCAAGGCGGCTGGCAGGGCGGGCATGTGGGCTCAAGCCTGTAATCCCAGCACTTGGAAGACAGAGGAAGAGTAGGATTGTATAGTGAGAGCAGGTCTCAACCCCATGCCCAGCCGGTGTTATGTGGGAATGACAGGATTCAAACCCTGGCAGGGGCTCTCAGCCTGTGATCCTGACAGCCATGATGAGCTCTGCTAATCAAGCCAGGTGCAAGCAACTCCTGTTGGCCAAAGATTGTTTTCAGTCGGGTCAGCATTAGGGTTTGGCACATTCTGAAAATATCAACTAGGCAATGGAATGCCCCTGTACATTATACATGGAAAAAGACCTTTGTATCATTATTACAGAGAATGCATAAAAGTAATAGCTCAATGTCCATACAATAAAATACCTTTAAAAAAAAAAGTCAGGATCCCCAATTCTTTGCTCTTTTTTTTTTTTTTTTTTTTTTTGGTTTTTCGAGACAGGGTTTTTCCGTGTAGTCCTGGCTGTCCTGGAACTCACTATGTAGACCAGGCTGGCCTCGAACTAAGAAATCCGCCTGCCTCTGCCTCCCAAGTGCTGGGATTACAGGCGTGCGCCACCACGCCCGGCTGTCTTTGCTCATTTTTAAGGAGAATGGAAAGGCTTTCCAGGGCTGTTATTTTATCACCAGATGTGATTAGGTTAATGTTTTAATTCTCTCCAGATGTTTAGCTGCCTGAGGTGACTACCGCAGGTGAGTACCCATGAAAACTCTAGAATAAGTACCTTATTTAAAGGGATCCTTCAAGGCTCTCAATCTATGATAGGTATTATGGTGGCCCTGAGCCACATGTGTTCGTCAGGCACTTGAAATGTGCCAGGTCTGAGTGGATGTGTTGCTCTAACTCTGAAATATACTGAATTTTGAAACCTACTAGGAAAAGAAAACATTTTTATATGTTTTTATGTTGATTGATGAAATATTTTTGGATTATTGCACCTGTTTCTGGCTCCTAGAAAATTTTAAAGTGTGTGTGTGTGTGTGTGTGTGTGTGTGTTGTACCTTACACTGTGCTTCTGTGAGACCATGCTGGCTTACTTCTTTTGTTCTCTAGTTAAATAGGAAATGCATGAGAATGTGGTTTTCATAGGCTAGTACTCTTTTGACTAACTGAACTATTTTAAACTATCTTTTAAAATTCAATTGAAAGCCTAATTTTCCTTCTATCACAAAGAACATTCTATGCTTGACATGAGTTTTTAAAAAGTCGAGCTTGGTCACATCTCATTAGTTACTCTGGACCAGTCAGAAAGTGGTGACCTGGTTGTCAGATGGAGTTGATGCAGTGCTCTTCTGTCTATCCTCCCTTCTAAATATCCTGCAGGCGCGACCGACCTTCCTTACCCCAGTGCACCTTCCCAGCCCAGACTTACTTTACCTCATCGATAGACTCTGGTCTCAGCATCTGCCTCTGCAGCCTGCGTCTCAGCACCCTCTCTTCCTCCAGAAGGTCTCCATAATGTGTCCTTTCATCTCCAGGACACGGGTTACACTGTGTTATGTCCCTCTGATGAGGACTGCTAAGTGTTCCCTGTTGCTCTCCAAAGGAAGGGTGGCAGAGGAGACTCTGACATTTGAGACTATATAGGCGATATCTTCTTCAGTCCCACTCTACAGATGAGGAAGCAGCTTTTTGGTATCTTGCCTGAAGTCAAGATGGTAGGTGGGGCTAGGATGAGATCCTACTCGTCTTCTTTGCAAAAGACCTAGCTAAGGTCTTTGGAGGTTTTTGTTTGTTTTGTTTGGTTTAGTTTTTTGGTTTTTCTAGACAGACTTTTAATGATAACTTTGGCTATCCTGGAACTCACTCTGTAGACCAGGCTGGTCTTAAACTCAGAGATCCACCTGCCTCTGCCTCCCAAGTGCTGTGATTAAAGGGATCCATTACCACAGGCTGCCAGGATCTTCTTCCTTTCTTTTCAGAACCTCTTGCTCGTGGTAGTGTTTGGTTTAGGTTTTTGTTGTTACTTTTGGATAGCATCTGGCTTTGGCTCACAGGTTGGTCTTGATTCTCCTACCTCCGTCTCTCATTGGCTATAGGTGTGTACTTAAACCCAGCCTCAAGGGTACTCAGGATTAAACCCATCCTTCCTACCCTAAGTCATGTTGCTTCCTTTCCCAAGTACCCAGATTGCCACTGTTCTCCGCCTTTGTATTAACAAGCTGTGCCTATAACATTCTATATTTCATTTTAGAGTGCTTGGAATTCATTTGCTCATTTTTGGATGTTAACCATAGTTTCATTATTATATTTTTAACTTTTCAGAAAAGGGACACCTTAAACCAGTCTTTGTCTGGTTTTTATATGATGAGTATCCCTCATCATATTTCTTTTAGAGAAAAATTCTATGCCTAGAATCATTCTGGTAGGCACACAGATGATATTCCATAAGGGAATGGTGTTAGCATATAGCAACCAATCAATAGATCATTTGTCTGGGCTCAATTCAAAATATTTGTGTGTGTGTGTGTGTGTGTGTGTGTGTGTGTGTGTGTTTGTTTAATGAAAGCAGAGAATTCTACGTCAAAGATTGCCTCTTCACCATCTAAATGTGAGATGGGGTGGGCCTTGGCCAGGACACTTCAGAGTCAGCCTTCACCTCACTGAGTCTCAGAGTTTCCATCTTGCTCTCAGGACCTCCCTTGTGGGATGAGGTGAGCGAGCCTGCTGTCTGACCTATCTCTTGAGGGTAATACTACCTCTCAGATTTCCTGGAGACATTTAAGGTGTTTCCATGTGTTTTGAGGGAGATAGTAAAGAATATGGTCCCACAAGAACAGAGTCTGTGGTCTTCCATACACAGTAAGATTGTGAAATACAAGGTCGGTCACTGGAGTCCAGCGATCGGTAAACAGAAGTTAAATGAGTATTCCTTCTCCATCCCCTGATCTCTCTTAGGAGACACATCTGATGTGGGTTGATGAAGTCGGTAGCAGAACACTGAGGTTGGTCTGTCTGCTAATAGGCAGTTAGTGTTTTGCGGTCAGTCTTGGCTGTGCCATTTTGGTCACATGACCTTATTATTGTGTGAACTCATAAAGTATTTAAGCGCCAAAGTGATCACATACCCCCACATTCTCTAAAGTGTGGGCTGCCTTGCTGGCCAGTCATTTGTGGACCTGGAGGAAGGTTTTTTTTTTTTTTTTTTTTTTTTTTTTTTTATAAGAGAGATGAGTTAGCTTGTTTTCTTAGTTCTTAGTGAAAACACTTAAACTTTAAAAACATTTTCCAGCTTGTAAAACCCACACACTAATAAAAAATTACAAACATTATAGAAGCTGGAATTCAGACAAAGGGAAAGTGCTTTTCAACTCCATGCTGAAGAAGACCTCGCTGTTCAGGGTTGGGGCTTGTGTCTTCCAAGTTTTTTTGTTTTGTTTTTTTTTTTAAGATTTTTATTTATTTTATTATATGTAAGTACACTGTCGCTGTCTTCAGACACCCCAGAAGAGGGTGTCAGCTCTTGTTACTGATGGTTGTGAGCCACCATGTGGTTGCTGGGATTTGAACTCAGGAGTTTTGGAAGAGCAGTCAGTGCTCTTGACCGCTGAGCCATCTGTTCAGCCTGTCTTCCAAGTTTCTATCCACTAGCATATATTGTTGTAATTTAAACAGCAGAAGACTGTGTTTGTGTTTTCCAGATTACAAATTCTTGAAGAAGAAGATTGTGGGATGGAGGAGCTAGATGCTTAGAGCCCTGAGCTGTGGTGACCAGAGCTTTGCCCACGTTGAGCCTTGGCCATCAGCGACCTCATTCTTAATTCAATATGTGAATCTTTTAAAGACTTAGCTGTCCTGAGTGATTCCATAGAAATAAACTGTTACTAGTTCCTTTCAGCCCGATGATTCTCATCCTCCCAATGCACTAGTCTCCTGGAATGCAGTCCTGTTTTATTAGTGAAAGTTACATTTTGTGAGGACGTCCTTTGTCTGAAATGTCATCGCTAGAGGCAGGAGGAGAGTGGTGTGCACAAGGATAGGAAGAAAGGAGGACAGAGGTAGAAACAAATCATTAAGTCCCACACTGCCAAGTGTGTCTCAAGCCTTAAGACAAGGGTGGCATTGAGATGAGGGAGGGAGATGACTTGTCCTTGAGAACAGGGAACAAGGCCTCCGAAAGGCTTGCTGATCTGCCCTGGAATAGCCCTGAGCCACTAGGCCTCTGATTCATGGTCAGATGGGACCTTATCCTGGTGTCTCCACCATGCCCTCATCCTGCACCTCCCTTCCACACGCACAAAAACACAGCCTGTCGCTTTTAAGGTGCTAGGAGCCTTCCCCAACATATATGCATCTTTGGGAAGGTTCCCTTGGAACCCATGTTTATGTTTAGTGTGCCTGAGGTCCTTCCTTAAACCCAGCTGACATTTATTTCCACATAATAGAGGAACAGCATGTCGGTTCTAAGAACTCATAATGTGCTTGTGTGGAGAGACAGGCAAATGGTGCTGTGTGGGAAATGCTTGGGGGATTCAGGGGTCACCTAGCTTTGGGGTACCAGGAAAAGTTCTGTGGAAGAAAATGATACTCAAC
This sequence comes from Apodemus agrarius, assembly GCA_964023405.1. Classification (NCBI taxonomy): domain Eukaryota; kingdom Metazoa; phylum Chordata; class Mammalia; order Rodentia; family Muridae; genus Apodemus; species Apodemus agrarius. Next base: position 98,245,118 of record OZ030009.1, on the reverse strand, counting down.
TGAAACTAATTTTGCCCTAGTAGGGGTCGTTTTGTATTTTGGGGAAGACAAGGAGAAGTAATGATGGTTATGATTCCTGGTTCAGATGTAGGCACTCCTGGCTTCTGATGGTATGCAGCTTCTGGAATGTTGCTCAGGGTCCTCAGTGCCCAAGGAAACCTCAGAGGAAGTGATCTGGTTTCTGGTGTCAAGGCGGTGCTGCGGTTGAGAGGTCCTGCTCTAAATTGGGTCTGAAGGAAACATGTAAACTGAAGGTGCCGGGGCAGCTGCTAAATATGGAGAGTTACAGGTGTCAAGGGAGGGGCTGTTTAAAGGGAACCGTGGGCTTTCGTGGAGCTACCACATAGGCAATGATTTGACAAGGGTTTGAAGTCAGACTATCTTATTCCTCCTAAGAAGGTTGTTCCTGGCCCTGGCAAATGTAAAGCTTTGGAACCCAAGGAGCACGACAGCAGTCTTTTTATAAAAAGAGTTAATAGCAATCACGCCAATTATAAGTAAGCCTTTACCTGTGCCAGAGAATGATGCTAAAGGCTAGATGTTTATTATCCAGGTCATGACATACAACAGCCCTGCAATACAAGGGTCACTTTGCATAAGTGAGGGTATAGAGATCTGGAGAATTTCGAGTTTGTAATAGCTGATAGGTTAAGGAGGTGAGAACCAAGCCAAGGATTCTGGGGCTATCTACTGTCAGGAGACTCCAGACAAAGCAGTCTTGGAACAAGAGCCCACGTCTGGTGATCATCTCCGACGGGAAATGGGAGTGTGCTTTCCAGTGTGGCAGGAAGGGAGGAAAGGAGGAGTGTCTGGAGGCCCACAAAGACCCATGGAACATGGATGCCTTTTTCAAAATCAGACGGTGCAGAGTAGAAGACCGAATCAGCTCTTCCAGCTTCTGGATTGCTGAGTGAGGCAATTGAAGGACATGCAAGCGCCTTTGAAGGAAAAGTCTCTCTTACCCAGTTGCTAAAGAAAAACAAAAGGGTTTGGACTCTGCCCAGTTTCCCTTCTACTCTCTTGAAGTCTCTCAAGTCTCTTGAAGATGGAACTAGAACCTCGCTATTCTTTTCGCAGAAAACAAAGGCTTTTAAATGAATTGTTGCTACCTGTTGATTGAGACTCGAAGCTAAGCAGGTATCCATTGAAAATCATCTCCATGACCTTTGGCTAGAAAATTCCTGAGTACAGATTACCTGAGGTAACGAAGCCGGTAAAGACTGGGAGGTAGAGTCGCAGAGGAAAGAGGGCGGAGGGGACAATGAGGAGTGAAATTCCTTGGTGATCAATCTTCCTACCGAATTACTGTGTCGTAACTTTATTTTGCTTTGTTTTAAGCAGTAAATCTTGAACACATTTCATAGACTGGAAGTATCATTTCCTGGGACTAAATCTAGGTAGCAATCTTTTCTCCACTTACTTAACTTTCTGCACATTTTCTTAAACAAATGTGCTGGCCGGCACTCCAGCAGGCATGGTAGAATTCGGTCTGGTTTCTTTTATCTACTCTTGTTTGCCAGAGAACAGGTCCCCTGGAGCTCTCAGTAACCTCAAAAATGACTGCTTAGCAAGAGGCTGACCTCGAACTCCTGATCCCGCTGCTTCTGCCTCCTTCGTTGTGGCATAGGCCATGACCATCTGATCACTTGTCTGGGTTTTGACCTGAAATCTTTTTCAAATTTTATTCTTAAACTGGGAGTTTTCCTACTTTAATTATTAAGTATGGTACTGAATTTTCTTTAAAGTTTATCAGGTGTCCTCAACCTTTTCTGTATTGATCTAATTGTCTTTTTGTTTCAAATAGCCTTGATGGACTCGCTATATATTAAAATACTAGCCTATTAATTCTGTACCCCACTTCAACATGGGGTAGCAGTCCTATAATGGGTTGCCAGGTATTATTTTAAAATAACAATATTTTCCTCAATATTTGGAGAGGCATTGGCTGACCTTTTTTGTATTTGTGAGACAAGGTCTCAGCTATATCTCTGGCTGGCCTGAGATTTGCTATGAAGATGAGACCAGCCTCAAACCTCCAAGATCCACCTACCTGGAGTGCTAGGATTACTGGCCAGGAGCCACCACACATAAGCTGCCATTGCCAGTTGAAACTGAGTTTTGAGGGCATTGTTACCCTAGCTCTGGAAGTCACTTTGGTAAGGATCCTGGCAATAGGCCAGGCAGTTTGAAAAGCATCTGGTTTACTAATTTTATTGTTTCTTAAACCTTGTTGGATAAGCTTTTCAATTGTTTTCTAGTCTTAGACTCTGTGTGTGTGTGTGTGTTCTCTCTCTCTCTCTCTCTCTCTCCCTCCCCCCTCTCTCTCTCCCTCTCCCTCCCTCCCTCCCTCCCTTCCCCCCCTCTCTTTCTCTCTCTCTCTCTCTCTCTCTCTCTCTCTCTCTCTCTCTCTCTCTCTCTCTCTCTCTCGCCTGCATACCTGTAGGGGCAGAGTAGGGTGTCTCTTTGTCAATTAATTTGGGTAATCTCTGAGTTTCTAGACAATTATTAATTATGTTAGGCAAATTGTCATAACTTAAGCATCGTAACTTAGATGAATGTGCTTCTCTTTCCATTTGTACTTAACCTTAATCTTGTATATTTGTGTTTTGCTCTGCTCCGTTTCATTTTTAATTAGGTTCTCCTTTATTTTAATTTCATTTTATATAATTTTATATGAGTTTAAATAATGCACTTATTAAGTCTTGTCAGTATTCGGGTTTTTTTTTGTTGTTTTTGTTTTTGTTTTTTTTTTTTTTTTGTTTGTTTGTTTGTTTATTTTAGAGACAGGATTTCACTATGTAGTCCTGCCTGGCCTCTAGCTTGATGTCCGCTTGCCTCTGCTGCTTAGGTGCAGGGATTAAAGATGTACACTACCACACCTGGTTGTATTTTGACTTCTGGTCCCCCACCCCCTGCCTTTTATACATACTAAGTCTTTGGATCATTTAAGTAGTTTTGCTTTAGGAAATTTTATTTCTATTTTTTTAAAGTTATTTATTCATATTATGTTTTGAGACGGAGTCTTTGTAGCCAAGGAAGGTCTTGATCTCCCTATCCCTCTCTCTGTCTTTACTGCTAGGTTCTGGGAATACAGGTGGGTGACACCAAGTGTGGTATTGGGAATTCACCCCAGGGCTTCATGCGTCGTAGGGCTGGATTCTATAAACTGAGCCATACCCCAGCCCTGTTACATTTCAATTTATAATTTTGATATAACTACAAAATGTCCTCTAAGTTATAACTCTTTTGCCAAACTCCACATTTAGATATGTACCTTTGAAAAGTTATAGTCTGCTGTTCAGATTTTGTGATTATCTGAGAAATTATTCAGTAGAATATTAAAAAAAAATTCCCCAAGTGCTTGGAAATCTGCCTTCAGCTTTATTGTACTGAAAATAGAAACAATAGACTCTTTTCTATTTGTAATTTATTATCTCTCAATTTGGGCATTAAGGACCTTGGGAACCCTCGGTGAGCACTTGAAAACCTCTGTAAATATTCCACAGATACTCGAAAAAACACGAAAGTACGTTTTGTTTCCTGGGACCTAAAATGTAAAATGTATCTCTTAACTCAATTGTGTTAATGATATTAATTATATCCTTAGTCGTCCGTCTCCATTGTCTGTTCAGTGCTCCGGCCTCCGTCTTGGGTCTGTTGCCGTCGTTTTGGTGTCTCTCGGTGTGGTTAAGTGGACACAGACATTCTTCATCTTCACTGAGGACTGTTCGCTCACGTTACTGTTTGTCTTTACCATCCAGAAGGCTTCTGTCTTGAATTTAGCCATGGCTAACACTGGCGAGCTGTATTTATTTTATTTTGCTTGGCATCTTCTTGATACATGTCATCACACTCAAACTCTGTGTTATTTGGCTATATGTGTGTCTTCTGTAAGCAAAACAGTTGAAGACTTGGCTTTTCATCTACCCTGGGACCTTTCCCTGGTGGGGATAACCTGGTCGGGTATCCAGGCCACTCATTCATAGTGCATGTGCATGTGCATGTGCATTTGCATGTGCATTTGCACTTGGCGGTCCTCAGCCGGCATCCTCTCATCCCCGCCCTGGGTCTCCCTTTGTCTTCCGCATTTACTGATGATCCACATTGTCTTCAATTTCCTCCTTCCAGCAACTGAAAGTTATGTAATTGTTTTTATTTTATTACTAATTAGAAATTAACCTTGATTAAGGTACCTGTACTTCAGCTTGACGGTCCAAGTAATTCCTTCTTTATTTCGCTCTTTGTTTTTCTAACTGCAGCACCTCATTATCCCAGGCTGACCTCAAACTTGCAGTAGAGTGGAGAATGAACTTAACCTTCTGGTTTTCCTGCTCCCACTTACTGGGCACTGAGATCAGAGGAATGTAACAGTACGCAATCTTAGACCATATAGAGAATCACCCAGGGCTCCCCGCACGCTAGGCAAGCATTCTACCCACGGTGCCAGAGTTCCTACCCCTTTATGGAGCTGTATTAACTTCACTATCAGCTACTTACGTATTTCATGCTGTGTACAAATTGAGAATATTTATCTAAATATAGTTACCCTCTTCACTCTTTGCTATTTAGTTAAAATATTTGAGGATTCTTTTTCTACCTTGCGTGTGCTGTGGGTATTATTATGAAGTCATTATTATAACCATTCACTTAAGAGGTCATATTTTGTTTACAAGTATTATAAATCATTCAGTTTTAGTTGACAGTGGACTCAGCACATGCAGCCTCTACTAACTTGAGAATTCCCTCTTGACATCTTGAGCTTGTAATTTTTTGGTTGGGTGTACCATATATTACTGAGGTGTTTTTTTTTTTTTTCCAATTTTATTTCTAATTACGTGTCTGTGTGTGGGTATGTGCACATGAGTGTGGGAGTCCAAGGAGGGCAGAGGTATCAGGTCCCCAGTTGCCTGTGGTTACGTACCATTCAGTTTGGGTACAGGGAACCCCGCTCTGGACTTCGAGAGGGCCAGCAGAGCCATCTCTCCAGTTCTCTGAGTAGCTCTTTGGAAACGAGTTATTAATGAATATGCTTTTGTTTTCTGTTTTCATCTGTATTTATTTTATACATGGTTAGATCTATAGTTGGGACTGATGATTGAGTTTTAATCTCTTTCTTAAGCCTACATAGACACTGCCTAGATGTTGGCCATTGCTAAGTCCCTCTGTGAAAAAAATACAAAGGCCACTTAGCATTTCCCCTGTGTGTCCCAATGTTATTAGCCTACCCTTTGAAATCCTGGTCATAGCATGTCTCGATTCTGACGATTCTCTATTCCTTTTCCTCTCTGTCGTCTTAACTATTTTCTCTCCCGGATCTGAGTGTGTTTTGTTTTGCTTTGCTGTCGGCTTCTAGCATACTTTCATCTGTTTGTTGGATCTTTGTGTTCAGCCCTTATCTGTCATCTTTCCTACCTGCTTTCATCTGCTCGTCCCTCTCTGCCTTCCGTGTAGTGTTTTGAAGACTGTTTTCCATATCATCAACTTTGTTTTTGTTTTGTGGATTGTTCCTCTTATACCTTTAATATATTTATTAGTTCCACAGTGGTCTCATTTGTGTCCTCGGTTTCTTTCCTCAGCTGCTAGCTCCCTTTCATCTCATGTGATGTCTTATCACCCATCTTTGATCTCTCCTCCATTGACTCTGCTAATTGCTGTATATCATTCTCTTCTGTGTCCTGGTTTTCCAAAGAGGTTGTTCATTGGTCTTCTCCAGGCCATTTTTTCTTGTTATCCTCTTTCAGGATATTTCTCCCTAACTAGCTGATTGAGATATAACGATTAGAACTTTTCTAGACCCCTCCCTCACCCCTAGATTTTGTGGAGAATAAAATCTCCTTAAGCTCAACTCACTTCTCACTTAAGTGTGAGGTTGAGGTTGGGTGCTTTGTTCTCTTCTGGAGTCCTTCAGTCGAAGGGACCCTGGCTGTGTTTGTGATGAAATTTGTCTCTGAACTCTTTATTTTAAAGTTTAAGCCTTCTTCTTTTTTTTTTTCCTCCCCTCTCTTGGTCAAGTCTTTGTAGCAGCAAGCCCCGCCCTCTCCACCCCTAAAGTCTTTGGTTGGCTCGAAGCATAGACCCTTCTTATGACGAATTTCCAAACACCTTAGTGGTTTCTGCAGTTTCTCATTGACAGTTTAGCTTTGCATTCCAGTGTTCATAAACAAAACGAAACAAAACACTGGTCTGGTGGAGATGTCATATTCATCATAAAATCTTTTCTTATGGAAGATTCTAAAGTCCTGAGGCTTTCCTCAATTCTAAGAAATACTCTGATTCCCCCACCCATTATGGGCTGCTGTGCCCTACTTTAGAAATGCCAAGGATACCATGTCATGAACCATTCTGAAGTGCAAGGAACATGAACTGCATCCGTCATAGCAAGTCATTCTTTTAAGGATAAGCATTGTCCTTTAAAGATGCCTCATCAACCCTTATCTGCAAAGAAGTTAACTTTTGGCAAGCATTGGTTCTCTAAAACTACATAATTAATATTAATTTCATCAATTGCATTTGTCTTCTTGGGATCTTCTTGGGAAAATGTAAAAGAGTGTCTATTTACTCCAGATAGGAAAGACATTAAGTGGCAAGGCCGGCTGGGTGAACCAGTGTGTTTATTGAGGGACATTTACAAGAAGTAGAGTGAATCAAAGTCTTCTGGATCACTGGACTGCCGCTCCTGGCCAACTTCCTTTCTTTTTTCATAGAACCCCCTAAGTCACTGTGAAGTTGGAGGTTGGCGGAAGTGGCAGGGAAAATCTCAGGGGAGGGTCTGGTCTAATCACCCTTCCCAGAGAGAATGTTAACAGTCCCTTTCCCATTCCTTAGACCTGGCCATGCTATATTGTCTTGCTAAATTTGTTGTGTGTGTGGGGTGGGGGAGTGGGGAGCCTTGGGGGACAGAAGTTGCCTGGGAATGGAGATTTTTCCTGGCCCAAGGTGTTCCTGCTGGTTACCTGGAAAAGCTCAGTTCTTTGATGCTTCGGCCATGTGATGCCCCAGGGACTTGGGCTATCATGGATGCAGCTGAAGCAGGATTGCTGTGCAAGGGAAAATGGAGTCACCCAGTGAGCAGTCTCAGGGCGTCATACTGCAGAGGAAAGTGGAACTTGATCTTGAAACTGGGCATTACTCTGACAAGTTGATCCTTACCTGTGCCAGGTAGGTATTACCAGAGAATGCACATCCCAGTTAGTTGAGCTCCTGCAGCTGCTCTTGAGATTGAGAATCACTGTCTTACGGGATGGGAATTACTTGGAACCTCAGAAGAAATAGTCTGTGTAGAGGAAAAGCTGGAGGAGTCATGGGCTTGTCAGTGTCTTCTCATCATTGATACTGGACACTTCTGTTAGAGCCTTTTATAAAGAATATTTTTATAGTTTAAGATCATTCTAGGTTTCTGAAGGCATTTAACTTTTAAAAAAAATCTGAAAACGATTCCCTAGAAATTAAGATAGATAGATCTAAGGATAAAGGGTAAAGATAAGCTGGGGGGGGGGGGAGTTGTGGCAGGTGGTCGCTATAGTTGGAGACCAGTGTGGGCTGTATAGAGCACCAGAACACTTAGGATTCCCTATATCCAGACCCTGTCATAACAACAACAACAACAACAACAACAACAAAACTTAAACTAAAGAAAGCTGAGTTAATATGTTAGTCAGTATAGAAAAAATAGTTCCACAGACCTGTGGTGGCACAAGCCTTTAATCCCAGTACTCCGGAGGCAGAGGCAGGCACATCTGAGTCTGGACAGCCTAGTCTACAGAATGAGTTCCAGGGTGGCCAGGGCTACACAGAGAAACTTGTGCATTGTAAAAATAAAAGCAAACAGAAGAAAGGCTCTCCCAGCAGCCCTTAGTCCTACCCTGCCCCCAACCTGAATTTTCCAGCCCCGGGGGTGGGGGGGTGGGGTGGGGGCGGGGGTGGGGGGGTGGGGGTGCTGGGCTTCCTCTCCCTCTGAGGCTCTTCCCTATATAATCCAGACATTTTGATCAATCCTTCTCTTCCTTCTCTTCCTTCACTCCCCCTTCTCTTTTTCTCTCTCCCTCCCTTACCCTTCCCCTTTACCTGTGGTGACTTCCCTGGCCTTGGTCCTTGGGGCCAGTGAACTCCCCCACCTGAGAGCAGCTTCCCAATAAACCTGCCTTTAATATAATCTAATCTGGTTTAAATTGTCTCATTTCACCTCATTGGAGAAATGACCTATCTGTGCTTTGTTTGGCAAGCGCCGTCAACAGTGTTCTGACATTGTCCATCCGAGTGGCTCAGTGGGTAGGGCCACTGGGAAGCTGGTTTATTGCTAGGTGTTTCTAACTGTTCTGCTGCTTCTTCCATGAGTCTGGCCCTAAGGCTCTTTTTTTTGTTTGTTTGTTTGTTTGTTGTTTTTTTGTTTTTGTTTTTGGAGACAGGGTTTCTCTGTGTAGCCCTGGCTGTCCTGGAACTCACTCTGTAGACCAGGCTGGCCTGGAACTCAGAAATCCACCTGCCTCTGCCTCCCAAGTGCTGGGATTACAGGCATGCGCCACCACACCCAGTGGCTTTAAGGCTCTTTAAGCCAAGCTCTTCAGTGACTTTGTTGACAGAGCACATTTTCTATAAGAAGTAAAAGGATGTTTCTCAGCTGGGCGTTGGTGGCGCACGCCCTTAATCCCAGCACTTGGGAGGCAGAGGCAGGCGGATTTCTGAGTTCAAGGCCAGCCTGGTCTACAGAGTGAGTTCCAGGACAGCCGGAGCTACACAGAGAAACCCTGTCTCGGAAAAAAAAATGTTCCTCACAGGGTGGGTTTGGTGGCAGCAAAGCTCTTCCACGATGCTGCTCTGATTCTGTGAACTCGGGAGCCTGAAGAAAGGTAGCTCAGGGTCGCAGCTCCTGTTCCTCTATTCGGACCTTTGTCACCACCTCCAGTCTTCCGGATGCACTTAGCAACAGTACGAACATCTCGCTCGCCTGCCTGACGCGTTCCTTGAATACTACGACACAGCTATGCAGCTTTTGTGTTCTTCTCCTGAGTTTGAATTCCAAGCAGAGCAGACACTGGAGGTACAATGTGATCTGCCTCCCAGAGAAGAAACTTGTTGTACCCACGACTGAGAATGCCTAGAAATGCATAAACACTGACTTAAAGTAGGAAGAGCTGTTAATAAACTGAATATCATGTATGTCCTTACCGTTGAGACTTCCTTTCTCAAATTATGGGTTTCACAAGCCCCCCTACACACACAGTTCCTTTTAGAGAAGTCTCGGAGAGTTTCACAAGCCCCCCTACACACACATTCCCTTTTAGAGAAGTCTCAGAGAGGTTACTTTTCTTAGGACTTTAGTTTATTATCTGAAAGATAAAGATGTTGGAGTAAATTGTACTACTTAGTCTTCTTAAGATTTCTGATGTAGAGAATTCACATTCACTACATGAGCGCCTACAGCTTTTAGAGTAGATTCTTGAGGGAGGCTCGAATCATACATTGCTTTAGCTAAGGAAAAGGAACTGCTCCTAAAGAAATGAGCAGTATTAGCCGGGCATGGTGGTGCACGCCTGTAATCCCAGCACTTGGGAGGTAGAGGCAGGAGGATTTCTGAGTTCGAGGCCAGCCTGGTCTACAAAGTGAGTTCCAGGACTACACCGAGAAACCCTGTCTCAAAAAACCAAAAAAAAAGAAAGAAAGAAATGAGCAGTATTTCCCTCCGCTAAAAACATTTCCATATATGAGGTCTCCATCTTTAAGGGGGAGAGATGCTTCTCAAGGTTCCAGAGAATGTTTTTCAGATGAACATTAAGTAGTTGTGATGGTTTGTGTTTGCTTGGCCCAGGGAGTGGCACTATTAGAAGGTGTGGCCTTGGAGCAGGTGTGTCACTGTGGGTGTGGATATAAGACCCCCACCCTAGCTGTCTGGAAGTGAGTCTTCTACTAGCAGCCGAAGAGGTAGACTCTCAGCTCCTCCTGCACCATGCCTGCCTGGATGCTGCCATGTTCCTGCTTTGATGATAATAGACTGAACCTCTGAACCTGTAAGCCAGCCCCAATTAAATGTTGCCCTTATGAGAGGTGCCTTGGTCATGGTGTCTGTTCATAGCCGTAAAACCCTAAGACAGAAGTTGGTACTAGGGACTGGGGTATTTCTGTGATAGGCCTGACCATGCTTTTGTTTGGAGTTGGAGATTTGAAGACTGCTTTGATACCAGACATGGAGATGCAGAGTTTGGAGTTTGCCCAGCAGGTTTCCTGTCTTGATTTAGGGATTACAGTTAAGTGATTGGATGGATCTCAAAAGAGACTTTGAACTTTGGCCTTTTAACATTGTTGAGACTGCTGTAGACTATGGGTTTTTTTGTTTTTTGTTTTGTTTTTTTGTTTGTTTGTTTGTTTGTTTGTTTTTTTCGAGACAGGGTTTCTATGTGTAGCCCTGGCTGTCCTGGAACTCACCCTGTAGACCAGGCTGGCCTCGAACTCAGAAATCCACCTGCCTCTGCCTCCCAAGTGCTGGGATTACAGGCGTGCGCCACCATGCCCGGCGACTATGGGGTTTTTGAAGTTGGATTAAATGTACTTTTTATTATGCTATGGGTAGATATGGCATGGGATAGACTCATGGGTTTCAGCAAGCCTATGGGGGCCAGGGAGTGGGATGCGATGCTTCGTATATGCTCGTCCCAGGGGCTGGCACTATTAGGTGTGGCCTTGTTGGAGTAGGTGCCACTCCCATTGTGGGTGTATGCTAGTATAAGACCCTCATCCTAGCTGTCTGGAAGTGAGTCTTCCTCTATCCGCCTTCAAATGAAGAGGTAGAACTCTTAGCAGCTCGTGTACCATGCCTGCCTGGATGCTGCCATGCTCCCACCTTGATGATAATGGACAGAACCTCTAAGCCAGCCCCAGTTAAATGTTGTCCTTTGTAAGACTTGCCTTGGTCATGGTGTCCGTTCACAGCAGTAAAACCCTAACAAAGACAGTGGTTTTGTGGAGGGAAGGTGATCACAGTCTCCAGTGTAGCTACAGTTGTCTATCAGCTCAGGAGAGTTTAACAGTGTAATATCTGCATGGATGGAGCAAGACTACTGGGGACACCATCTTCATGGAAGAAGCCCCAAATTCCTAGCATGTCAGGAATCAGCTAATGGCTGTAATGTGGCTTTCTCAGCTTTGTCAGCTGGGATAGGGCTGGTGTCCTATAGCACCCTATTTGGTCCTTTCTTTTTTCTTCTCTTCTCTTCTCTTCTCTTCTCTTCTCTTCTCTTCTCTTCTCTTCTCTTCTCTTCTTCTTTTTGCTCCGATTTTTCGAGACAGGGTTTCTCTGTGTAGCCCTGGCTGTCCTGGAACTCACTCTGTAGACCAGGCTGGCCTTGAACTCACTCTGTAGACCAGGCTGGCCTTGAACTCAGAAATCCGACTGCCTCTACCTCCCAAGCGCTGGAATTAAAGGCATATGCCACCACTGCCCTCTTTTCTCCCTTCTCTTCTCTTCTCTTCTCTTCTCTTCTCTTCTCTTCTCTTCTCTTCTCTTCTCTTCTCTCTTCTCTTCTCTTCTCTTCTCTTCTCTTCTCTTCTCCCCTCCCCTCCCCTCCCCTCCCCTCCCCTTTCTTCCTACCTTTCTTCCTTTCTACCTACCAGTCATCTATTTACCATCTCTCATCTTTTTGTCTGTTTTTACTTATCTTATCTTGATTTTGTACTTTGCTCCGGGAAGGCAGGCAAGCACACAGTCACTCAGTCTCACTCACTGGAACATGACCTGGCTGGGCCCTGGGGATAAAAAGCCCCCCCCCCAAAAAAAAGTCATTTGAAAGTGATTTTTGAGTAACCAGGGGCCTTATTTATTGCCTTGAAGGAAGATAACTTTATATACCAACAGGAGATCTGTATTGCAGTTTTCATAGAAATTTTGGTTGGAGACCATATAGTTACTGTAGAACTTGCCCATTTTTCGTGATATTGTCCCTTTACCAAATTCAGATGGCGAACAGTGCAAGCATCTTAACGCCAGCGAAGGTAGAATAGTCATGTGCCTCCATCTTGGAATTTTCTTGAAAGGCTTTTAGCGAAATAACCAAAATCAGAAAATAGGACTAAATATTTTATAAGGGCTGTTAAGATCAATTAGAACTACAGTCATACATCTTGAAACTGGGAGACGAGTTGTTAGTTACTTGGGCCAGAGATGAACTAGCTATGACCCCAGGAAGTGCTTGAAAAGAGACCCTTAAAATAGCTTGGAAATAACTTGTGAAATGGTTTCCACTCTCAATGCTGACATGATTTCCACCCTTAATATGGGACACTGAGGATCAGTTAATTCTTTCTTTTGGGTGCTGTCTTGTACATTGTGGGGAGTTAGGGGCATCCCTGACTCTGCCCACTGGATGCCAGTAGCACCCCTGTGGTTTGTGGTAAATAAAACTATATGCAGGCGTTGGTGGACTCCTTAAGTTGGAGATGATGGGAGCAGAATTACCTCCAGTTGGAGTCACTGCTTTGTGACGTGGGTTTGCGTGACTGATGGCCAATGTGGTGTGTGTGTGACTCCTGTCATTTGGGAGCTCTCACTCACTCATCCCAGCATTTCGGTTCAACATGTATTTGTTGTGTGTCTTCCTGTACTAACTGTCCCTCTCTAGCTCCCCACCAATGTGAACAAGACAGGTAGACAAAGCAGAGACCTGTTCTCAGTTGGCTCATTTGTTAGAAGGAAGGCACTTGAAGGACTCTGTGGCGGGTGTGTGTTCTAGACGGACAGAAGAAAAGAACGGGGAGCATGCCAGAGCGGAAGAACCTGGTGAAGCATGAGAGAAACCGATCGTGTGCAGTTGTGGGAAGAGAGTCTCCCTGGCGAAGGTAGTGGCTAGCCTTGAATAAGGATGCTGGAAGACAGGCTTTGAGTGCGGGCCTGAGTGATGGGAAGGCAGCCATGGGAAGATGATAAGAAGAACGCGTCATCAAAGCGCCTTTTCAAATATGAGAAAGAAATCGTGTAAAACAGGGCTTTTGTACGAAAAGGTTGGGCATTATGATCTAATCTCTTCATTTAGCAAAATGACCAAAGTAAGGGCGTCAAAAGACTTGCTCAAGGTAAAGATGGCAGGCAGTGACAGCACACTGCTGTCACTTTTTGGTCTTAGTGACCTGAGGACAACTTCTTCAATTGGCTGCTGGACAGGTGTTTCTGCAGGCTCCTCCCTCCCTCCCTTCCTTCTTCTTTAATGGCTCAATAATCAGTAGCTCTGAATTACCTATGTTCTTTGCACAAAAGTAAATTTTATCCTCTAAAGAGTTTTGGGTGTGAGGCATGGCTAAGTATCTGAGCACCTTGGTGGTTTTAGGGCCATAAAGTCCACGCAGTTGTGTTGACAGGCAAAAAGTAGTTCTTGGAGGACAGCAGTTTCTTTTCTTTTTTCTTTTTTCTCTCTCTCTCTCTTTTTTTTTTTTTTTTTTTTTTTTTTTTTTGGTTTTTCGAGACAGGATTTTTCTGAGTAGCCCTGGCTGCCCTGGAACTCACTCTGTAGCCCAGGCTGGCCTCGAACTCAGAAATCCGCCTGCCTCTGCCTCCCAAGTGCTGGGATTAAAGGCGTGCGCCACCACCGCCTGGCTGGACAGCAGTTTCTTAGAGCAGATTTTCTTGGTGAAAATATGTGAATTATGAGAGAGTAAACATTCCTTAGTTGCCGGGCGTGGTGGCGCACGCCTGTGATCCCAGCACTTGGGAGGCAGAGGCAGGTGGATTTCTGAGTTCGAGGCCAGCCTGGGCTACAGAGTGAGTTCCAGGACAGCCAGGACTACACAGAGAAACCCTGTCTCGAAAAACCAAAAAAAAAAAAAAAAAAAATTCCTTAGCTGTCAAAAAACAATCTTCCAGTGGGTGAGGGAATAGCTTCATTGGTAGAATGCTTGTTTATCAGGCACAAAGTCCTGCGTTCCATAAAGCAAGCATGGTGGTGCATGAGTGGGATCATAGCACTGGGGAGGTAGAGGCAGCAGGGTCAAAAGGTCAGGATCATTCTCAGCCATGTAGGAAGTTTAAGATTAGCCTGAGACCCTTTCTCAAAAAAAAAAAAAAAAAAAAAAAAAAAAAAGGAAAGGAAAAGGGGAAAGAAAAAAAGGAAATAAAGAAAAAAAAATTTCCAAACCCTAATTTTTAGGTGCCCATCACTTCCTTAAGTAAATGCATAGTATGGTTTTAGCGGGGAGGGTGCTGCTTTGGTAGGGAAGAAACGCCATTTACCAAAGGGCTCCCGTATGGTAGAAGCCAAGAAAAGATGTAAACCCCATAGCCACCCATCTTTTACCACGCCTTCGGAAATAAGCGCTGCACCTTGTTTTGGAGCCTTGCAGATCCGGTTGTTTGCCTTTCCAGAAAGCGTGCTGCGTCCCTTACACTTTTTCTCTCCCACGCCTCTCTGAGTGCCGCGGATGGTCATACCTAGTGCCCTCTGGTAAAAGACACACGACTGAAAGAATAATGATGCCATGGCCTAGCGGTAGATTCAGATCAATTCTCAGGTAAAGACAGCAACCAGCCTGATCCTATTTGCATAATTTATTTTATGCTTAATGGTGTGCTGCCTGCATGTATGTCTGTGTGAAGGTCTCAGAAGCTCCGGCACTGGAGTTACTGTGCACAGAAGCACTTGCTGTGTGCCCACATGTGAGAGAAAATGTGGTCTTTATTGTTCACGCTCCTCTCTTCCCTTACTGTCACACATGAACTTGTCCAACTGTTTGAGCAACCAGGGAGTGGACAAATCTCCCAGGAGATTAGATTGGGAGTGTTGGCCTTCCCCAGATAAAAAGTTCCTCAGACAAAACTTTCTTAAATACTCTACAAATCAGCGCCAACCATCATTGGTTTTGAATAAGAGATAAACATTAAGTGGTTTCTGATTCATTCTCCCTGAATGGAGAGTTAATGTCCTTGTGTGTGGCTGGGTCTTAGTAGCTAGGAGTGGTTTGGGCTGTGAGGGAAGAGGCCGTGCTCACTTTTGGTCTCTCCTGAGGTGGACAGGGGCTTCCACCATAGGATCTGCTTACTCTGCGTCTCAATCAGCTCTGTAATGAAGACCCAGCAGTGTATCTGCAACTTCCCTTTAATTTCACAATTTTTATAATGAGAGTCCTTGTAGAGTGGAAAGCGCCTGTAGAAACCCAGCCAGCATTTTGAAGAGTCTATAAAGGAACACAGTGATTTCCTGTCTCTGCCATTTGGGTAAGATTTGGCTCTGGAAGAGAGAAATCAGTTCTCTCTTGTTTGAAATGCAGGGTAAGAATGGGTTCAAAGTTTTCAAAAAACTTCCCTGTGGGCCCATGGCATTTCAGGGAATCCTCTGCCATTATCACTTCCTATTTATTTATTTGACACCAAGAACATTTTCCCATTATTTTTAAGAACACGATGAGCTAGGCTCTGATTTTTTTTTTTTTTTTTTTTTTTTTTTTTTTTTTGAGAGAGAATTTTAGTGTAGGAGAGGCCTCTTCATTTTGTTTCTAAGCCACCTCTCAAGAAAATGGTCTGGACGCGTCTCAGAATTAAGAGTTATGTGGTAAACTACAGGTTTGCCTCCATAGACAATGAAGCCCAACGCTGCTGCGATACCACCCAGCTTCCTCCCTTTCTTTTCTTGTCCTTTCTCCCTTTTTATCTTCTTGTTCAAATCACAGGCTTCCTTTTCTAAGGACAGGAGTGTTGGCAGACTGCCTATTGGCTAGTTGGCCTCAATTAGCCTTATATCATTGCGAAGGAATGCCTGGATTCTCTACAAGGTCTGTTGTACCTTTTTGTAGGAGATACTCACTTCCTGCGTTCATAACAGGTTACTCAGTCAGAATCACTTCTCGCATACATAGCTGACATTTTTTTTAGCCACTGAAATTACATCTCCTGATGCTCATCTCATTTGAAAGATGACCTCCACGGGCATTTGTGAAATATTACTCTGGCGTGCTCTATAACATGGAAAACTTTATTCAGCGAAGCAATCCTAAAATCAGAGATAACTTGGAGACTTGCATCCTTGTCTGGAGGATGACAGGGTTTTAGTCTACAGGTTGCCTGCTTTAGACTTTGTGCTCATGTACAAGGTCCTGCAGATGCATAAGACTGTGTACCACAGAGGCTGCAGGCATTGGCAGGCTTTGGTCTTATGGCTTTTCCTGCTACTATTTCAATTCAGTGTCCTATCTTGGGGTTACCTATGTGACTGCAGATTAATCCTTTTCTCTTCTGAAAAATTGTTTTTGAAGAGCAGCTGTGTCTCTCTTCTGAATACCTTAATTATTTATCCTCCCTGATAAGTTAAACCGTTCCTTAATGTGGTGAATTGCCAAGAGCACACAGAACTGCTTGGATCATGTAGCAAACTGTACAAACATTTGATGGGACATTTGAAGACACCACATGCTGAGCCACGATCTATACTACTACCAGGTGCTGTGGGATCAATAAAGGTAGCCTTTGTTGTTGTTTTCCTAACTAACGTGAGAAGGGTCAGAACAAGACTGTCCTGTGTCTTGCCAAACTTGGACATACAGGACTCTATAAGATAATCAAGTTAAATCAACAGAATTAGCTAGTTCACATATTCATGCTTGCACACACATATGTGTATATATATGTGTGTATGTATGTGTGTGTGTGTGTGTGTGTGTGTGTGTGTGTGTGTATCTTACATAATTAGTCAGTATTGATATTTGTAGTTGCATCCTTGCACT
Source organism: Apodemus agrarius (assembly GCA_964023405.1). Lineage (NCBI taxonomy): Eukaryota > Metazoa > Chordata > Mammalia > Rodentia > Muridae > Apodemus > Apodemus agrarius. The sequence goes on along the minus strand of OZ030009.1, from coordinate 98,228,426 downwards.
GCTGGTTCTGGAATACTACCTCATATTTCCAATTAAGTACTATCAAGAAAGAGTCTTTGAATGGTTTTTTAAATGAGTAGAACTTTCACTTTGGCCACGACAAGAGCAAATGATTAATAACGATACAAAACACTCTTCTTTGCCAAGAATAACAACCCTGAATTTACAAGTTTATCAGTTAATATTTGACTTCTATGTTGTATTCTGAGGTTCTGGATTTGTTACTAGAAATAACAGCCTAATACATCCCCTAACCTGTTGACCTCATTGTATGACTAGCCTCTGACCTGTAAATACAATTTTTCAGGATAGTGGTCAGACTATTGTAACATTCATGCATTCATTCTATTACCCGTCTTCTTGGATATTTCGTATTCTCACTCAAAGGAAAGTAAGAAAAGCAAGAAGAACAAATAGCATGTGATAACTCAAGCCCTTCCTGAGAATTGTGACTGAGGAGATCTGGGGAGTTCAGTTCTTATAAATGAAAGTAGGTTTCTGGAGTGGACAGAGGAAAAGCACCTTCTGGTATATCTGGATCTAGTTCTCAAAGGCTTTAAAGGTTATAATTAGTTGCTACTTAATCACATGGCTGTGGGTCTTCACAGCTTCATTTCTGATCTGCAGTCCTGTGGTCAGAGAACAGAGGAGATGGGCAGGACCTGGGTGGTTTTGTTTGGTTACTTCCTAGAGACAGTTGGACTTTGCCTCATGGACCACCTCATGCTCTAGGCTGTCAGGCTAGAAGAGTAGTGTTTGCCGAGCTGACCTGGACGAGGGTTGAAAGCGGCAGGCTTGTGGGAAGGCTGTGAAGTAGTAAGGACACCTCCCCTCTCCCCTCACAGTGACATGGAGCTTGCAAGGATACACAGTGGAGATGTGTTCTGATGCTTTCTCCTCCCCAGGAGGAAACCCAAGATGCAAGTTCCCAGCACCAGTGTGTGGGCAACAAGATTAGTGCAAATTGGTGATGAGATTGAGGACGTGTAGATGTGTCCACGCTGCCCCTTTCCTTATTCTAGTGTGGTTTCAGATTTCTAACATGGTCTGTGGACACTCTCTAAGTATGTCTTTAAAACATTGCTAAACATAGACAATGGACTTGGGAGCTGTTCCTCCAAACACTATACTTTGAACTCATAGACTTTAAATATGAAGTGAAGAAACCCTTCATTAAGCACAGTTTGAGGAAGAGTTAGGATCGTTTAAGAGTTTCCTGTCCAGAGAACTGGTCACTTAAGGTGAAGGTTATTTTAGAGTGAAGTCTAGTCAGTTCACAACTATCACCAGCCATGGTATTGGAAGTGAGGTTATCTGAAGGAAGCGTCTCTGGCCTTGAGCAGCCTGCAGATACGTCCCTGGGAGGACAGGTAGTGGGAAGTAAGGATGTCTGTTTGGTTTATATATTGATCTCCTGACCTTTAAAAATAACATTTCTTTTTCAGTTCAGAAACTTGGATTTCTCTTCTTGATTGGGCTGATTCTGTGAGAAAAAGGTTGTTAATCTCATAATCACTGGTGTTATTAAATGAGGTAAATATTAGAAGGAGGCTTTTCCCTCTAAATCATAACCCTCTGGCAGGCACTCCAGGTTAACCTTTCACGGCTGTGTCAGTGTGTGCCGTTCTTCTGCGTCAACGAAGCCGTCAGACATAGAGGCTTGAACGCCTCATCTGGTTTTCTGTTTTCTGTTTTGTTTTTTTAATCCCCTGTATTTTTGGCTTCTTGGAGGATTATACTCTGCTCCAGAAACACTTTCTGATTGACCCTTAGGTCCACTTTGCTTAGTGGTGATCCTTTCTACTCCCCGTTTTCCTGCCTTTGCTTTCTGCTTGTGTGTATTTCTACGGTCTCATAAATATATCAAGTCTCTTGGATTGTTTGGGCCATGCCAGCAATTTCTGTTTTCTTCCGTCAGCATCTTCAGGAGAGCTGTGTACACAAAGACAAAATGGCTTTCAAAGTAGGCTACATTCCCATTTCAGTATTGGTGCAGACATCAAATTGAAGGCCACTCGGCTCTACCTGCCGCTGGTTGTATTGGCTGCCTGGAGATTAACCTCTTCTAAGGCTCTGAGCTATTTTTGAGGTCAAGACTGCAACAACATTAAAGCTAGAACCCATTAGAAAATCACTTTCATCATCTCTCCTTTTTCCAAATCAGTGGCTTTTCCCCCCCTCCTTCTGATCTCATAACCCTTTAATCTCCTTTGTAGCAGAACAAGGAGACTGTTAGTGTTTGCATCTGATGAGGTTAGCATCCTTCGTAGATAAAAGTTTCAGAAGACACCAAGATATTAGAGAAGTGTATGGAGAGACGAGCTTCATCTCCAAGTGGACTGGCTCGGTGCTGAAGGTGCCCTGCTCCCCTTGTGCAAGCGGGGCCATTTTTTGTGGATGTTTTGTGCAATCCAGGCTCAAAGTCTCCAAAAGAGACACAGCAGAAAGCCTTTTGTTGCATTATTTCTAAAGGCTTGAGGTTTTGAAGGGAAGGGATTTTGTTTTCCTCGGAGCTACACAATGGAGCTTTCACAGAACCTCTTTTAAAAGGAATAGCTACAGCCTTTGTGTGGAAGGGTGTGTCTCTTGGCAGGGTCTGCTGATGCAGACAGACTGGCTGGTGATTAACAAAGGTCATTAGACTTTGGAATCTGGCTAGCAGCCTCAGATGGTATGTCTTCTGTGTGTGGAAGGAAGACTCCCAAGAAACCAAGGCATTCTGAAGGTTCCCTCTCCAGCACATCCCCAAACCCTGCTGCAGAACAGGATGTGGTCCAGGGACGTCCTGATCTAACCAGTACTCTGCTGGGACTAACGAACCAGCCTATCAATCATGGAATAAAAGAACCTTTGGAGATCTTTGGTGAATGACATTTGAGGAGGAGAAAGGTGCTGCTTTTTGAGAAGAAATGAAAACAGTTAATTCTTTGTTGGGGAGAGAAGAGCTTAGGAGGAGCCCAGCCTGTCCTCGTAGCGTTCACTTGTGATTGTCAGCCTAGCAGAATCCAAGCGAAGCCATGTTGTGCACGGAGGAGAGGCTCTGAGCTAAAATGGCTGCTCCTACAGCTCAGAGGACTAGGGCAGCTCAGTGAGTCTTAGAGCTTCAGTGACGCAGGAGCTGCTATCTCCTGAAAGTGTGATAAACGCGTTCAGCAGAGCTGTGGCTTGCTTGGCTGAGATGAAAGGGCTAAGCTTGGGGGATGGGAGCGCGCATGGGATGATCTGCTTTTTTCTGTGAAGTATTCTAAATGCAGGAGTTGTCGTCTGCACCATGGAAAAATTTGTTTTCAGGTCTAATGGACTGTGCGAAAGGAGAAGTGGGGTGGGGCTCGGTGACTGCTGTAATTTGATCCAGAGCTGATAGCAACCTCTTCCACAGGATTTGGGCTGGTAATAAAAGCCTGTGTATCTGGAATATTGAGACTTAGTTAGCTGAAAGGACTCTGGTGTCCAGTTCAATGTTTATTGAAATAGGATAAATGGCTGGGTGAAGAGAAGAGGAGGTAAAATATCTGTGTCTCACTCTGCAAAGCTCTGTCCAGAGCTGGACTTGGCCAGAACTTATTTTAGCAGGCTACGGGTAGGAGCATTCTGTCATAGAAAATCCTCATGCCATGGCTTCTTGCACCCCACTGACACATCATTACTGGACTTTGTTCCTCCAGCAGAAATCGCATATCTTTTATAAGAGAGGCATAGAGAACTGCATCATGGAAAGATCTGGCTGTAACCTGAATTCTTAAGACATTTGGTTCTAGATTACAGTGACTTAGAAGGGTTTGTGATGTACTCTGTGAGGTAGCGTATTCATTCAGATAATAACTGGGTATCTCCTCAGGATATATACTAAGCTAGGGAGGACTACACCTTCCCAATATGCTTGGCACTTTGTGGTGAGCCTCTGCCTTGAGCTAGCGTGAAGCTTGCCATAGATTTCAGTCCCACAGTGAATTACAGAGTAAGGGAGATGAACTCAGCTCTGCTTCATTCCACGCCAGGTTCACAGCTTGGTTCTTGCTGTTGTTGTTTTATATCCGAGTCTAAATTTCATGTCTATAAAAATGAAAGGGATGGAAAGGGAACGCTCTGACTCAGTACCCCTCTTCAGAGCTACCAGATTCTGTGGTCTTGTAAATGTAAATGGACGTGCCAAGGTACAATCTTAAACCAGAAATTGAATTGTCATCTAAAGTTGGTTGCTTGGAAATCTCATGAGAAATATTTTATGACCTAATTAGACTGGAGAAGCTGTTAAGTTTTAATTGGTAGGTAGTAAAAAAGCAAATAACCACTCACTTCATTGGGGAGGGGGAGGGGTAACTACACTATTTGGGGAAAGGAAAAATGTGAACCCTAGTATCAATAAAGTTATTAAAATAATAAGAGCAATACCAAAAGCCACAGCCATTTCCAAGAGTCAATTCTATTTTACCATTTGGTGTTAAAACACTAATGTAATAATATGGAAATGGATAAAAGAAATTGGAATTTTCTTGCCCCTCAATGAGGATGAATGTCCTCTTTGCTTCTAAAGAAGACTCTAGTTCAAAAAGAAAGAGTCTAAGGAGAAGTCAGAATCAATATTAAGTTATCTAGAATTCTGAATGTGATGGAGAAACTCAAAAACTGTACCAACTTTTGAAGTATTAATGTTTCCTTGACAGATGGCATTTGAAGATTTATCAAAGCAGAAAACATTTATCTGAGTTATATTTCCTTTGAAGTTAGGAAGTCAAGGACTTTGTCTCTATTTTGTCTGATTGCCTCTCCTTGGCCAGTGTTCGAGTTGGCAAAGAGGAGCAGGAGAAGGAAGGTAGTGATGCTGGAATTCATCCCATGAGCAGATCTGTAGCCTCGTTGGGTTTGTGGTGAGTGTGTGTGTTCCTCATGATGCTCTGTTCTGACCTCTGCCTCAGGTTCCTGATGTGAGAGGGTAGCCCCCAGTCATGGAGGTGCTTCAGTGCGATGGCTGTGACTTCCGAGCCCCATCTTATGAAGATCTCAAGGCACACATCCAGGATGTCCACACGGCGTTCTTACAGCCGACTGATGTTGCCGAGGACAATGAGGAGGAGCCGCTATCTGGGTCCGTGAATGCTAGCAATCAGACAGAGGTGGAGTTCTCTTCTATAAAGGATGAGTTTGTGATTGCAGAGGATTTATCAGGTAATTCTACACCAAACTCATGTGTCTGAGAAAGCTTGTCATCATTATTAATATTATTATTATTAAACAGTAACCATAGGTCTTATGTTACTGTGGCTTCTGAACTTTCTTACTTCCTGCAAGGCATTTATTTTTTCTCCTTAGGCATCATTTTTCTCTTAGTTATCTTAGGTTATTGTCCTTTTAGTGGCCCTGTGTGTTCTTCTAATGTTGACATCAAAAGTGTCTCGGAAAGTTCTAGAATGAATCTTACAGTTGGTGAAATTTGTCTTTATTCGGTATCCAGAGCTATCTGTGATATCTTCACCATTAACACTCTGTGGGTAGCTTTCAGTGCATCTTGACTATCTATGATATCTTCACCATTAACACTCTGTGGGTAGCCTTCAGTGCATCTTGACTATCTATGATATCTTCACCATTAACACTCTGTGGGTAGCCTTCAGTGCATCTTGACTATCTATGATATCTTCACCATTAACACTCTGTGGGTAGCCTTCAGTGCATCTTGACTATCTATGATATCTTCACCATTAACACTCTGGGTAGCCTTCAGTGCATCTTGACTCATTGTGCCAGTTAAATGTGATGCTTATTCAAGAATAACTGAAATGGTGCTGTTTTGTGTGTTTGAATTTCATATTCTTTCACTTTACTTTAGTCATTTTAATCTTCTTAAATATTCTCTATAGGTCAAAGTGCATCTGCATTGGGGAGTGGAAGTTACTATGGCCACAGTCCAGGATATTACGGTCAGCATATTAGCCCTAATCCCAAACCAACCAACAAATTTTTTCAATGCAAGTTCTGCGTACGCTACTTCAGGTCAAAAAATCTCCTCATAGACCATACTAGGAAAGTCCATGGAGCTCAAGCTGACGAGAGTCCCACGGGACCTCCTGTCCCAGGGTCCTTAAATTATAATATCATGATGCACGAAGGATTTGGAAAGGTCTTTTCATGCCAGTTCTGCACATATAAATCACCTCGGAGGGCAAGGATAATTAAGCATCAGAAGATGTACCACAAAAACAGTCTGAAGGAGTCCACGGCGCCACCACCTGCTCCTGCTCCACTGCCAGACCCCGTGGTCCCACCTGTGTCCTTGCAGGACCCCTGCAAGGAACTACCGGCAGAGGTCGTGGAGCGCAGCATCTTAGAATCCATGGTCAAGCCTCTGACCAAGTCTCGAGGCAACTTTTGTTGCGAGTGGTGCAGCTACCAGACCCCCCGCCGAGAACGCTGGTGCGATCACATGATGAAGAAACACCGCAGTATGGTCAAGATCCTTTCCAGCATCAGGCAGCAAGAAGGGACTAATGTATCTGAAGTGCAGAATAATAATGAACCCAGCCCCACATCCAACTCCACCTACCTGTCCATGAATGCTGCAAGCCGGGAGGTGCCCAACACTAATGTCTCCAATTTCAGGGGCTCCATGGGCAACTCTATCATGAGACCTAATTCTTCTTCAACTTCCAAGTTTTCTTCTATGTCTTACCCTCAGATGAAGCCGAAGTCACCTCATAATTCTGGCCTTGTGAACTTGACGGATAGGTCCCGTTACGGAATGTCTGACATGACCAACTCACCAGCTGACCTGGACACTAACAGCATGCTAAATGACTCTAGCTCCGATGAGGACTTAAATGAGGTAGACAGTGAGAATGGCTTAAGTGTGATCGATCACCAGGCGTCAGGACTGTCCGCAGAGCAGCTGATGGGCTCTGACGGCAACAAGCTGTTAGAGACCAAGGGGATTCCGTTCCGAAGGTTCATGAATAGGTTCCAGTGTCCCTTTTGTCCTTTCCTCACCATGCACCGTCGCAGCATTTCCCGTCACATAGAAAACATCCACTTATCTGGAAAGACAGCTGTCTACAAATGTGACGAGTGTCCGTTTACTTGTAAGAGCTCATTAAAACTCGGGGCTCACAAACAGTGTCACACGGGTACGTCGGATTGGGATACTGTGAATTCTCAAAGTGAAAGCCTGTCTTCCTCGTTGAATGAAGGGATGGTATCTTACGAGAGCTCCAGCATCAATGGTAGAAAGCCGGGAGTCCTGTTGGACCCCTTGCAGCAGCAGCAGCCACCACAGCCACCTCCGCCACTACCACCACCACCGCCGCCGCCATCATCATCACAGCCGCTGCAGCAGCCTCCGCCGCCGCCGCCGCCACCACTGCAGTCACCACACCAGGTGCCACCTCAGCCACAGCCACCACCAACACAGCAGCCACAGCCACCCACACAGGTCCCACCTCTGCACCCTTACAAGTGCACCATGTGCAGTTACTCCACCATGACTCTGAAAGGGCTAAGAGTCCATCAGCAGCACAAACATTCATTCTGCGACAACTTGCCAAAATTCGAGGGGCAGCCCTCGAGCCTACCACTGGAAAACGAGACAGATAGCCACCCCTCTTCTAGCAACACTGTGAAGAAAAGTCAGACCTCAATTCTTGGATTGTCCTCCAAGAATAACTTTGTAGCCAAGGCCTCCCGGAAGCTTGCTAATGACTTCCCTCTTGACTTGTCGCCTGTGAAGAAGAGAACGCGGATCGACGAGATAGCCAGCAATTTGCAGAGCAAAATCAACCAGACCAAACTGCAGGAAGATGCCATCATCAATGTCGAGGACGATGAAGAGGAAGAGGATGACAACGAAGTAGAGATCGAGGTTGAGCTGGACCGGGAAGAGGAGCCGACGGATCCCATCCTGGAGGGTCCCGCTTCCTTCGCAACCCAACAGATTTGGGCCAGTGAGTCCCAGAAGGAGCCCAACTACAGAAGTATCACCCACGATTACACTGCCACCAACGGGGCCGAGATCGAGCTCACGCTTTCTGAGGACGAAGAGGATTACTATGGCTCTTCAACAAGCATGAAAGATCACCAAGTGTCCAACGCGGCTCTGCTGAACACCCAGCCCCCTATCTACGGGACGGAACACAGTAATGAAAATACCGATTTTGGTGACTCTGGAAGGCTGTACTATTGTAAACACTGTGACTTTAATAATAAATCTGCCCGGAGTGTTAGCACCCACTACCAGCGAATGCACCCATACATTAAGTTCAGCTTTAGGTATATCTTGGACCCCAATGATCACAGTGCAGTGTACAGGTGCCTGGAATGCTATATTGACTACACCAACTTTGAAGACCTCCAGCAGCATTATGGGGAACACCACCCAGAGGCCATGAATGTACTCAACTTTGACCATTCGGACCTGATCTACCGATGCCGGTTTTGTTCCTACACGAGCCCGAATGTCAGAAGCCTGATGCCACATTACCAAAGAATGCATCCCACGGTGAAAATCAACAACGCTATGATCTTTTCAAGCTATGTTGTAGAGCAGCAGGAAGGGCTGAACGCTGAGTCCCAGACCCTGCGGGAGATTTTGAATTCCGCTCCCAAGAGCATGACGACATCCACGCCTGTGGCTCGTGGTGGTGGTGGTGGTGGTGGTGGTAGTGGTATGCCAGCTACGTTCAACAAAAACACGTCTCCCAAGACCTTTGCTCCAGAATGTGAAAACCAGAAGGACCCTTCGGTGAACACCGTTGTCGTTTATGACTGTGACGTTTGCTCGTTTGCGAGCCCCAACATGCACTCTGTCTTGGTTCACTATCAGAAGAAACACCCTGAGGAAAAGGCCTCGTACTATAGGATCCAGAAAACCATGCGCATGGTGTCTGTGGACAGAGGCTCTGCCCTTTCCCAATTATCATTTGAGGTGGGTGCTCCAATGTCTCCCAAAATGTCCGGCGTAGGTTCCCCGCCCCCCCCACAGCCCCCACCTCCAGACCTCAGTATTGAGCTTTACTATTGCAAACACTGCTCCTACAGCAACCGGTCAGTTGTGGGGGTGCTTGTCCACTACCAGAAAAGACACCCAGAAATAAAGGTCACTGCCAAATATATCAGACAGGCCCCTCCCACAGCTGCCATAATGAGAGGTGCCGAAGGGCTCCAAGATTCCCCTCGGCCTCCGGCCCCCATGCAGCTGAACCGGAGCAGCTCCGAGAGAGATTGCCCTCCTGTGGAGACCGAGATGTTCTTTTGCCAGCACTGTGATTATGGGAACCGGACGGTCAAAGGCGTCCTCATTCATTATCAGAAGAAGCACCGGGACTTCAAGGCCAATGCCGATGTCATCCGGCAGCACACGGCCACCATCCGAAGCCTCTGTGAGCGGAACCAGAAGCCTGCCAGTTGTGTGCTTCTCCCTGCTTCCGGTATGGAGCGGGACAAAACGAAACTTCGGGCGCTCAAATGTAGGCAGTGCTCGTATACCTCCCCCTATTTCTATGCACTGAGGAAGCATATCAAGAAAGACCACCCTGCCCTGAAGGCCACGGTCACGTCCATCATGCGGTGGGCATTTCTAGATGGCTTGATAGAAGCTGGCTACCACTGCGAGTGGTGCATCTACTCCCACGTGGAGCCCAGCGGCCTGCTCCTGCATTATCAGCGGAGGCACCCTGAGCATTATGTAGATTACACTTACATGGCCACCAAGCTCTGGGCCGGGCCAGACCCGGCCTCTCCCACTCTCACCATGTCAGCTGAAGCCAAAACATACAGATGCAGGGACTGTGTTTTCGAAGCCGTCTCCATCTGGGACATCACCAATCATTACCAAGCGTTCCACCCCTGGGCCATGAATGGTGATGAATCTGTGTTGCTGGATATCATCAAGGAGAAAGATGGCGTGGACAAGGCCCTCCTTGCACCCGAAGAGTTGCTAGGCCCCGTGAATTGTGAAAACAGTATGCCCAACCCCCTTCCCGAGCAGGAAGCCGAGTGCCCAGAGGATGCAAGACTTACCCCAGAGAAAAGCATTCATTTGACCTCAGCTAATCCTGCTATCTCTTCCACCCCGTACCAGTGTACAGTGTGCCAGTCTGAGTACAACAACTTGCACGGCCTCCTCACCCATTATGGGAAGAAGCATCCTGGTATGAAAGTGAAGGCTGCTGACTTTGCCCAGGATATTGACATCAACCCAGGTGCCGTCTACAAGTGCAGGCATTGTCCATACATCAACACGCGCATCCATGGCGTCCTGACCCATTACCAGAAGCGACACCCGGCCATCAAGGTGACCGCTGAGGACTTTGTGCATGATGTGGAGCAGTCAGCTGACATATCCCAGAATGACGTAGAGGAGACGAGTAGGATTTTCAAACAAGGGTATGGTGCCTACCGCTGCAAGCTGTGTCCCTACACCCATGGCACTCTGGAGAAACTCAAAATCCACTATGAGAAGTACCACAACCAGCCCGAGTTTGACGTCTTTTCCCCCTCTCCCCCGAAGCTGCCAGTGTCCCTTGAACCTGAGATAACCACTGAAGTGAGCCCCTCCCAGGTCTCCGGGACGGAGGAGGAGGTGGGAGAGGACCCTATGTCCACGGCTCACTTCTCTACCTCGCATCTGGTCTCCCACACTGTGTTCCGGTGCCAGCTCTGCAAGTACTTCTGCTCCACCAGGAAGGGCATTGCCCGGCACTACCGGATCAAGCACAATAACGTCCGTGCCCAGCCCGAGGGCAAAAACAATCTCTTCAAGTGTGCCCTGTGTGCCTACACCAACCCCATCCGCAAGGGACTGGCAGCCCACTACCAGAAGCGCCACGACATTGATGCGTATTACACCCACTGCCTCGCGGCCTCCAGGACCATCAGCGACAAGCCGAACAAGGTGATCATCCCGTCCCCACCCAAAGACGACTCTCCTCAGCTGAGCGAGGAACTCCGGCGGGCTGTCGAGAAGAAAAAGTGTTCCTTATGTTCCTTCCAGTCCTTCAGCAAGAAAGGCATTGTGTCCCATTATATGAAGCGACACCCGGGGGTGTTCCCAAAGAAGCAGCATGCCAGCAAGCTGGGGGGCTACTTCACAGCCGTCTATGCAGACGAACACGAGAAACCCCCATTGATGGAAGAAGAGGAGAGGGGCGGCTTTGAGAGGGCCGAGGTGGACGGCGAGGCTCAAGACATCGAGTGGCTCCCGTTCCGCTGCATCAAGTGCTTCAAGCTGTCCTTCAGCACGGCGGAGCTGCTGTGCATGCATTACACAGAGCACCACAGCAGGGACTTAAAGAGGGACTTCGTCATCCTCGGCAGCGGCCCCCGCTTCCAGAACTCCACCTTCCAATGTAAGCACTGTGAGAGCAAATTGCAAAGCATAGCCGAGCTGACCTCACACTTGAACATTCACAATGAGGAATTCCAGAAGCGTGCCAAACGCCAGGAGAGGAGGAAACAGCTTTTGAGCAAGCAGAAATATGCAGATGGTGCTTTTGCAGATTTCAAACAAGAGAGGGTAAGGCTATGTTTTGATTTCCCTTCCCCCAGGAGGCCTCTCGTCACTGGTGCCCACATGCACTCCGTTGCCAGCCAAACTGCTGCAGGCTTCCTAGTGACTCGGCTTGCCAGAGAGCGCAATAAGTCAATTAAACATTTCGAGCTTGATTGTTCCCCGTTCTGTGCTCGCCCCACTCCGCAGTCCTGTCCTCCCCATCTCCCTCTGACTCGTCCGATGGCTCCCCGGGGGAAGTCTGGGGTGGTTTCTATGTATGTCTTCTGTCAAGTACTATTTTCTGAAGCCTACGTTTTCTTTTAAAAAAAAAAGGAAAAGAAAAAAAGAAAAGAAAAAGAAAGAAAAGAGAAAGAAAGAGAAAAAGAAAGTGGTTGCTTTTCCTAAGGCAGTTGTGGGCTATCTCTTGGTATCCTTAGCCCTTCTCAGCCATGACATACATGGTCTCCAGGATTTGGTTCAGGAACCTTACATCTCAAGGTGTACATATTCTCTCTCTGTGTGTCTGTCTGTCTATCTATCTATCTCCCTCAAATCAAGAAATTCATTAAAGGAATAGCTGTTACAACATGTCACCTGCGTAACCAAAACTGGTCTGAAAGCCAGGTAACTTAGTAACTGTGACTATAGGCGTCTACACAGCAATCTCTCCTCACCAGCCGGAACCCAAGTGGGTTCCAGAGACGGCAACGAGTAGGCAGTGTGCCATGACTGATGAGGTTTTGTGTATAACGTAACACTTTAACCTGGGGATCCTCTCTAAAATACAGTGTCCAGAATTCTGTCAGAGTTAAAATGCCTGTCTTTGAGGGAGGCCGTGCTGTACTGATGGCTACCACTGTATTTTACCAGCCTTTTGGTCACTTAGAAGAGGTGCCAAAGATCAAGGAGAGGAAAGTGGTGGGTTACAAGTGTAAATTCTGCGTGGAAGTGCATCCAACGCTTCGGGCCATCTGTAACCACCTCCGGAAACACGTCCAGTACGGTAGCGTCCCGGCTGTGTCGGCTGCTGTGAAGGTGAGAAGGGGGAGGTGTGGGTACCTGATATGCGTGTGCGGTGTATGTGTGTACGCGCGGTGTGTGTGTGTGTGTGTGCGCTTCTGAGTTATTTATTAACCCATTGCTTGAAGCAGCCTGGCAGAGTATGGCTTGGAATGCGGGCCTTCTCCAGTTATGCTTGGCTTGCTTTGGCTTGTTTGGATTTCTTTGCAGGTTGGACCTTCCACATCATTCCTTTCAGGGAAAGGTTTGATCTAGTTTCTGATTCTGAGGGACAGTCTGATGGAGAAAGATGGCCCCACATTCTCATCTAGGAGGCTTGGGGGTCACATTATTTCATGCTGATTGTCTCTAGGTCATCATTCTAAGCTAGCAGAGCTCATGGGAGAAATTAAGTGGGTTCTATTCCCAATATCTGGACCTCCTCCTGCCTCGCTGTCATTTGTCTGAGCATGGGCCAGCCCAGGAGAATCTGTATTTTGCTTCTTTCTAGGTTCTTAGAGGTGTGCAAGGGGCATTGATCAAATATAACGCTACAAGTCTTTAAGACCTGGTTCGCCTGCTGCCCCTCCCTTTCACGCGACGCTGCCGTCCTCTCTTCCTTCCCTCACCTTTGCTAGATTACCTGTTTTGAATTCCATAATACAAATAGCAGCTACTGTTTCAATAGCGAAGGCTCCATTCCTGCCTTCTAGAATGTACTTACCACTTCTGAATACAGAAATTAATTCAGGTTTCTGCCCTTTCCATCTGGATATTGGAATATATTTTTTATTATTTGCTCTTCCTTGACCTTTGCATTCTGTTTACTCTGAAGGTAAAGCTTATCTTTTCTTGAACACTGAACCCTTGTCTTTGAGAATGCTGTTAACCCAGGGACAGAGGCAAAAGCGTAGACACTTGACTAGTGAGTCCCAGGCTTGCTTCCTCGACTCACACAGAAGAAAAATCAGTATTCCGAGAAGCTGCTTCAAAAACTGATGGCTTAAAAGTCAAACCGCTCCTTAATTTTTGGAATTAGCCACATAGTAGCATACATTTGAAGGTAGCATTTCTATTTGCCAGATAGAGGCGGGTAACTATTGAGCTTCCTTGTCAAATGGCCCAAGGTTCTTAGATAGCCGGTATCTTAGTTACTGTTCTGTTGTTGTGAAGAGACATACCATGAGGAAGAAAACATCCGATGGGGCGGGGGCTTGGTTACAGTGTCAGAGGGTTAGTCCGTTATCAGGGTGGGTATGGGGAGTGTGGCGGAGCACTGGCATGGTACAGGAGAAGGAGCTGAGAGCTCTCCATCCTGATTATAGGCACAGGCAGAGAAAGAGAGAGACTGGGCCTGACATGGGCTTTTGAAGCATCAAAGTCTATCCCAAGAGACACGCTTTCTCTACTTCGGACACACCTCCTAATCCTTCCCAAACAGTTCTTGGTCCCACACAGAGACCAAGCATGCACATACATGACCTATGGAGACCATTCATACCCCCACCGCTATACTCTGATTTCTTTGTCCCCTTCCTTTCTCATCCCTCCCCTCCCCACTTCCCTCCCCCCCCCCTCAGCTCCCCTCCCTTCTTTTCTCAGAGTCATAATCCTAATCCAACTTTATCTTGGAATCGATGAGATCGCAGTTTAAATTTTCTTTCTGAGTCTGGTAGCGAGTGAATTTTCTTCGGATTGGGAAAGCCCATGTCACATGTCTCAGGCTCTCTTATTTCCAAATTAATGTTGCCTGAAAATCAACGCCACTGTGGAAGAAACGACTCTCAAGCTTGCCTTCTCTGTATGGGGGGGGCCAGAGATGCAGGGGAGAAAACATTGACGGCAATGCTGCTGAGCGTGGGAGAATGAAGGGAAAAGAAGAGAGCTGGAGTAGTAACAATGGATATTTATTTTGTTGGTGGGGCATGTGTGTGTGTGTGGTTCTCTTAGCAGGAGGCTGAAGACCCTTCCCACCTGTTCCTGGATGGATTGGAAGCAGCCAGAGACGCCAGTGGCACGCTGGTGGGCCGGGTGGATGGTGGACACTGCTTGCTTGATGCAATGTTGGAGGATGAAACCCGGCCGGGGGGATACCATTGCAGTCAATGTGACCGGGTCCTGATGTCCATGCAGGGGCTGCGTTCTCATGAGAGGAGCCACCTGGCCTTGGCCATGTTTACCCGAGAGGACAAGTACAGCTGCCAGTATTGCTCCTTTGTTTCTGCATTCAGACACAAGTAAGTGTCACTGGGTAGTCCCTCATTGTTATTGGGAGGGCATACCTTAAAGAAGAGAGCTAAGCTGTAGCAGGAACCAGGTACCCAGATGACTATGAAAGCTCAGTTCCTGGTTCCTACCTGCTGTGGCCTGGACCTATAGAGTGGACCTAAGATTCGCAGTGAGGAGACGGCATTAGACTTAGCCACTCAGGGCATTTTAAAAACCAAGACAGAGAGGAATCATTACGATTTACTCAAGAGAAGACACTGTTATTGGGGGCAGATGTTTTTCCTGATAGATCCACCAAATAGCCAAAAGTTAAATATCATTTGAAGAAGTCAAGTTCTGTTTGGAAAATGGAGGGGTTAAAGATGGCAAATTAGTCCAGTTAATGCTGTGAATGGAGAATCATCCCAAGGTAACAGGGATTATGGGTGCTAAGGATTTGCTTGGGATCAGCAAGGTGGAGGGGTGAGGAAAGGAACCTCTTAGCAAACTCAGTTCAGATTCAGGGACTCACATGGAGAAGTCAGGAGAACTGATTTCTGCAAGTGGTACCTTCTGCATGTTGCAAGTGCATGGACACACACACACACACATACACACACACACACACACAGCTGACAGTTTGGGGAGTCTAAACTGTCTCATTACAGCGTTGAAAGTGGGAAAGTGGGTGATAGGAAGGGGGCAGGGCCTAAGGGAAGGAAACTTTTTGTTACATAAATATTTTTCCTGAAAGTCTGGCAGAATATTGAAGGTAGTTAGCTTACTGTTTATCTCTGTGGTAATTGAAAACGAGTAAGGTCTGCTTGCTTCAGAGTTCAGATAGAATGACTAAAAGCAGGAGGAGCTGTGTTTCTCTTTGGAGAGTAGGAGAGATGACACACTTTTTACTCTGATACAGAGCCTAACATTTAGTCTTTGCCTGCATGCATCCGTATAGTGGCATTAAAACTGGCAGTCTAGGTTCCTTAAGTAGTAAACCACACTGCATGATACACATAGGCCTTCAGTAAGTTATTGTGAATAAAAGAATAATTTATGCCTGGCATTACGCCTTGGGAAAATGTGAAGATGATTGGGGTGTAATTGCCTTACTAAAAGAAATGACTGGACAAAATGAGGTACATTAAAAAAAAAAGATTTTGATAAGATACTGAGAAATTTAAAAAAGGAAAATGCACCCTATACTTGGGGATAATTGAGAGGGTTTTATAGATATGGGAATTCAAGTCAAGTCTTAAAAACAGAAAGGTTGAACCTATCTGGTTTGAGAAGAAGTCAGGGTAGGGAAGAGAGGGCCCAAAGTAGAGAAGACGTCAACCGAGGTTGAGGCCCAGCTGGTGGTTTAGTTTCAGTAAGCCTTAACTTACGTGAGAAGGAATAGTAGAGTTTATCTCCTGGCTACCTAAGTAGACATCCTATTAGGATGTCTATAAATGCCAGGAATTAGTGTATTATAATTACTGCACTGGCAAAAGGAAGAGTCTGGAATGAGTAACCTTCATAATTACCAACAATTATTGCACCTGCTGATACAGCGGACGCTATCTTAAGTACCTTGAGCTATTACCTCTTTATATTTACAAAACATCCCCATGAGCTATGCCTGGCCCGTTATTATCTCCATATTATAGATGGGAAAAGTGAGGGCTGAAAAGACTAAATAGTTTTCCTGGGGCCACATAGCTTATAAGCAAATATCTGGGATTCTGTCTCAGGCAGCCTGACTGAGGGAGATCAATTTAAAAGAAATCCTAGGAGCTCATTTAAGAAGTTAGGCATTGGATTCAGGAATGCATCAGTAAAGGCCAAATAACAGCAGAAGTGGCATCGAGTTTTGAGTCTGCTTGGTTGTGAGAATGGCAAGGCCACTTATGGAAATGAGGAACATTGGCTTTGTAGGAAGGTGTTGGGTCTGGGTACACAGGATAAGTACATTCGAGTCACTCAACAGAATGCCGGTCTCTGGATTCCTGTATGAAAGAGAACAGTGCAAACCTTGTTGACCAGATTTATTACTTTTCAGACTAATAATTATTAAGAAGTCCTAGGGGTTTAAGTAATATCCTCATAAATTGCTTCTGGAAAAGTAATGTACGGCAACTATAGTTTTAGTTATCAGAAGGGCTTTCCAGCCTACCCCTTGCACACATGATTCCTTGAAACACAGTTGCATTGTGCTCCATATTGGTATAGATCCTGGGAACACTGCAGCCTGTGTGAGCAGGTCACACTCGCTACATTTCTCTGACCTCCCACCATCTCTTCCCACCCTCACCCCATTTCTTTATGTGAGTTAGATGGGCACTCTCACTAGAGAGCTGGGCGGAAAACCTTGTTTTTTGTATTATCATGACCCATGCTCTATGAAGAGAAAATCATGATCTGCTATAACTGTTACCATCTCTCAGTCCAAAAAAAAAAAAAAAAAAAAAAAAAAATTCTTTCTTTCTTTCTTCCTTCCTCCTCCTCCTCCTCCTCCTTCCTCCATTCCTCCTACCCCCTCCTCCCCCTCTTCCCCCTCCTCCTTCTCTTCCTCCTCCTCCCTCCTTCCCCTCCTCTTCCTCCTCCTTCTTCCCCTTCTCCTCCTCCTCTTTCCCTTCCTCCTCCCCCTACTTGTCTCCCTCCTCCTCCTCTTCCTCCTCCTCCTCCTCCTCCTTTGAAATAGGTCCATACAGCTGTCCTAGAATTTGCCATGTAACCAAGGCTGGTCTTGAATGCCTGGTGCTGCTGCCTGTACCTTCCCCGTACTAGGATTATAGTTATATAAACCACACTAGGCTTCTACAAAGATCATTGCTCTCTTCCTCCAGATTCTCCACCCATTAAAAATGGCTCTCACAACTCGAGCCTCCCTACTTATTTATTGGTAATGGCATTGATGCATGTCAGCATTCGAAAACCGGAGGGAAGACTTGGACCAGCCTAGGATTCAGATATCTGGAAGAGTAGTGGGAAGACACCTGTGGTTTTTAATCTGTTTTCTGTAGACTGAGGAGATGGCTCAGTGGTTAAGAGCACCACCTGCCCTTCTAAAGGTCATAAGTTCAATCCCGGGCCATCTGCAAATCCTGGGCCATTTGAGTTCTAGGCCAGCCTGGTCTACAGAGTGAGTTCTATGACAGCCAGGGCTACACAGAGAAACCCTGTATTAAAACTAAACAAAGGTTCTGGTTTAATCTGTTTTCCTTTTCTTCCACCTCAAGCTTGGATCGCCATATGCAGACCCACCACGGACACCACAAACCATTCCGCTGCAAACTCTGCGCTTTCAAGTCCTCCTACAACAGCCGGCTGAAGACACACATCCTCAAAGCCCATGCTGGTGAGTGGCTCCTCCGAGTGCCCTTCAGTACTCTCTCGGGTTGCCTGCCTCACGGCCTTGAGTGAAACTGAAAGCTCCCCCACAGGAACGAAATACAATTTATACTTGGGATGGTTGCACATACATTTTTATTTCTTTTTCTTTTCTTTTCTTTTCTTTTTTTTTTTTTTTTTTTTTTTTTTTTTTTTTTAGACCAGGCTGGCCTTGAACTCAGAGATCCACCAGCCTCTGCCTCCCAAGTGCTGGGATTACAGGTGTGTGCCACCACGCCCGGCTTAATCTTTTTATTTCTTTCCTTTCTTTCTTTTTTGCACGTACATTTTTAAAGAGAACAACAAAATTAAATTTTATTCATAATCCAGAATAACCACCAGTGCTTCGTTTCACTGATATCACTAACAACTTAGAATTAGACTGTTTTGTTTTTAAAAGAAATTTCTAAATTACCTCAGCTGGATCATGGGATGACCAAAAAAAAAAAAAAAACTCTTTTTGAATTGTTAAAAAAAAAAAAAAAGCCACTAAAACTAATTCCTACATGAGTCAGAACATACACTAACGCAAACTCAGGAAGCATGGGGCGGCTCGGGAGATGCTCAGAGATGAGCCATGTCTTTTCTACTTGAGTCACGAGTGGCCGGAGCTGTGCTGTTTTGGTCACTCTATGGTATTCATGCCAGGCTGTGCACTAAGCTGTGACGGCCATCAACTTTCTCGTTTCTGTGGCATTCCAGCGTGATTCCCGTGTGCCTTTGTACTTTACCACGCTCTGGGCAGTCGTACAAAAGCCTGGCTCCTCTTCTGCCCACCAGTCATCACCTGTATCTTTCCTCTGCTCCATGAGCATTGGCCCTGTTGAGCTATTCTATTTTAGTGAAACTGCTTGTGCCCCACAGCTGCCCTTAGCGCCGCTGTGGATCAACGTGGAGCTTAGTCATGAGTTAGGAGATTAGTTATGTAGGCTTGTTTCTGGTAGTATTTGAATATTCCTGGGAAACTTCTCCTAAAGTCCAAGGAGTAAGTAGCTTCAGGATTCGCCTTCCTTTTTAGTACTCATGTATGTCACACATGGTTCGGCTGGGACAGCATCCTGGTGAGCTTTTCCTCACTGCCTTTGGCCTTGGCCAAAAAGCATTTTTACCAGTGGGAAGCTGAGTGAATGGTTTTGGGCCAGCGAAGGTCTCTGAACCAACCAGATGCTGCATCATCTTCAAAGCAGTAAGCGGAATGTACGTTCCTAGAGATGACTGACTAGCTAGCATCCTCTGCTCAGGAGTTGGCTAGCAGCATCCAGAAAGAAAAGAAAAGCAGTATAATTCTGCTATCACTACCCCAGGGGAATCTGCGATGTGACTGAGCTGCTGAGAGAGACCCTCGCCTCAGAGAAAGCAGTATATTTGGCCACAAGTCTCTCACCTTGCCTATTCTCGGTTGAGTTTTATTTCTTTTTATTAGTATCCTCAAGCCCTCAGAGGGCTTGCTATGTAGCTCAGGCTGGCCCTGAACTCAGTGTCTAGTCCAAGTTGGTCTCAAAGTTTCAGTAGCCCTCTTGCCTCATGCAGTGGAGTTCTGGGATTATAGGCATGCGCCCTCTTGCCTGGCACTCTGTTGAGTTAGAGCGAAGTAGTACTGAATTTGACTCTTAGCTTGTGAGTCAGACTCTTAGCTCCCTAGCAAGACTCATGCATCCAAACCCACATTAATGTTAGGGGCTAGAGAGGTAGCTTCACAGTTAATAACACTTATTGCTCTTCAAGAGGACCTGAGTTGGATCCTAAGTACATATTTATTAGTGAAAATTTGAAAAAAAAAATACTCAGTCATCCATAATGTTAATACATAAAATACCACTGTTAGTATTTGATACTTCCTGTCAACTGTTTTCTGTATAATTATTTTCCACAGTTGGAATTATAATGTCTATAAAAAATGTTTTGTTTTAACTCATTCTTAATTTGATGTCTTACTACAAATTCTTCAAGAATTTATTTTAATCGTGGTTCATCAAGAGGATATACCTACATTTTGCCTGATTGTTTTCTTTTCTTTCAATATCTACATTGTTTCATAGCTTTCCGTGCGTAAATAGTATAATCTTTCATCAATTTGTTTGTTTATATTCTCTGTGTGTCCCCATGTTCCATTCCATTTGTGTGTGTGCCTGTGTGTGTGTGTGTGTGTGTGTGTGTGTGTATGTGTGTGTGTGAATCAGAAGATACTTTGCAGAAGTTAGTTATATCACATGGGTTGCAGGGTTGTCACTTGGGTCATGAGCCTTGCCTGCATATGCCTTTACCCACTGAGCCACCTTGTCAGTCCATAAATAATATTAATCTCCAAATAAAATCTCCTGTATTAAGGGTGTGTCCCTCTCCCCCTCCTCCCTTCCCTCTCTCCCTTTCTCCTTGTCTCCCTTCCTTGCTCATTGGGATTTTTGTGACAGTATCTTGCTGTTGCAGCCAGGCTATCCTCTAACTCACAGACTTTCTGCTCTAGCTCAGTGCAGAACCCCCATGCCTACCTTGTATGCAGTTTTCTAAATAGAGACTATCAGTGGTAGGGTTATTAGATTGGGAGCCAAATTGACCTGTTGTTACTGAAAAAGAGATTGATTTCCAGATTGATCAGACTAGTGTATCTTTGTCCGGTAACAGACAGAGTCACTGATGAGTTCATTCTTAAAGTGTGATGAACTTGAAAGTTATAGCATAGGTAAGCCACACCCTTGTCTTGATTTGGTCATGACTTTCTGTACTGTATTTCTGTTTTAATGTGTTATTGAATGCTGACAACAGTATGCACGCTTCCCTTCCCTCTTATGCACCCCTCATTCTTCCTCCTAAAGAAATGTTACATTGTTATCATGTTGACTATATAGGAAATGGGGTTTCACTATGAACTTCCCCTCTGCTCCAAATATATGTGGGGAGAAAATGGATAACAATGTGTCAGATGAGGGGGTACGTAGTTCAGTATTAAATTTTGAGAATTAATACAACAGGGCTGCCATGGAGAGACAGGATGTTTGAAAAAGCCACTGAGAAAAAGAATTAAACCTATTATTTTCTGAGGATTGAAAGAAACCTGCCCTGATTGATTTTAATACCGAGAAGGGGGCAGAAGTGTGAGGTACCCTCTCTGAATTAGGAGAATCAGGTGGGTGGGGATCATCCCAAACGCTGCACTGCTGTAGGTAGAACACAAGATTGACAGCCACCAGGTGGCCTTATCTTGGAGCTTGCGAGTGCTGCTTCCCTAGAACTGTGGTTGTGAGAATGGGCAGGGAGTTAGCCCTGGAGGACGTCTAGACCAAGAATCCTTAGAACACCTCTCTATAGAGAGCCAATTCACTGTGTGGTTTTGCTTTCTAGCCCTCTTTCTCCTGACTCCCGCCTTTCCTGTCTACCTCACCACATCTCCTTCTAGGTGAGCATGCCTACAAATGTTCTTGGTGCTCATTTTCCACCATGACAATCAGCCAGTTGAAGGAACACTCCCTCAAGGTCCATGGAAAAGCCCTGACCCTTCCCCGGCCACGGATTGTCAGTCTCCTCTCCTCACATGCCCACCACTCCTCTCAGAAGGCTGCCCCAGCTGAAGAAGTGGAAGACTCCAATGGTAAGACTGGGTTCCTGAGGTGCAATCAACTGTAGGATTGTGGTGAGCTAGGATTGGTTCTTTTTTTTTTTTTTCCCCCAAGAGGAAATTCTTATCTGAAAATGATGGTTTAAATAAAGGAAAGGAGATGACAGCTCTAGATGCTGGAGTAGGAAGGAGTGCACATTCTGCATCTTCATGGTGCCCTGGTTACAATGTCCATGGAGACCATTACAGCAGCATGCTGGGCAGAATGTGCCAGTGCTGGCTTCTTTTATGGTGGATTCTACTGGCACAGGAATGGAATATAAGAAGGTATCTGTTGTTTTTATGAATATCTTGTAAGAAAATGTTCTGTGAGGAATGTGGAGTGTCAATTAACCAAAGCTTGGAATAGATGGAGGAAAGAGCAAGTAAACAGGGCACTCATATTGGAGGAGGTCACATGATATATTGGGGTGACAGTGTTTTCTTAAAGCATTAGTTAGGAAATGAGTTTAGCACTGCTCTGCTCTGTTTCAGAGCTTTGAAAGACAGGCAGGAAGATATAGAGACATGTGCTCACTGGCACTGCCACCAGAGCATGAGAAGACAAGAGTGCCAACCTGGAGCTAGTCAGTGGGCATAGCATCGGGAGCCAAGGAATAGCATCTCATTTTCATCAGACTACATGTGGGAACAGCCCTGGTTGACGAATCAGCTTGCTCCGAATGTAAGATCAGATCTTTAGTGGAGAAATGGGCAGTAGCCTGGGAGAGCTTGTAGCTCCTCCCTTTGCGTCTCATGCATGACACCTTGTGCAAGTCTGAGACCATAACTGCTGTGGTCTACAGCTCTCCATCCCTGGGAAGAGCTCAGTAGACAGAAAGTGGAGCAAAGGCCTGGCTTTCATCCGTCTCCATCTGACGGTCCTGTTTCCCTAGGCAGTCTTGGGTTCTATTCCTGTATGATGATGATATATGTAGGCCTCAGCTGGTTGTCTTGAGAGATTAATGAGACAAAGTACACATATAAAATGCCTGCTGTAATGTCTGACACACAGGAAGTGTCAGTGAGTGGCTGTTTTATTTCTGTGATTTTCATCTTCAGGTAACAGCTATGGTCGTTGGGACCATTTATGGCAGATGTGGATTCGGGCTCATTCACATAAGGACTTAAGTCAAGAGTTCTCCAAGGTGTCTTGAGAATCTGATAGCCTAACTTGTCAACAGAGTCTAAGTCTCACTTTATCAAAACAGTAATTAGTAATCTTTATTCCTAACGTCTGTGAACAGGAAGGAACAGAAAGGCCAAAATTAAAATAAAATAAGGAGCCCTGAGTGTCGGTCAGCCCTCGGAGTTAAGAACTTCTGACAAGGAGGTTTTGTAGGATTCCTAGGAGACTGAGCATACAACTGGGGACAGCTGTGGTAGTTCAAACTGCAGGAGGAAGTCAGTGCGATGTGTCTTCAGTAAGAGTCTCCAAATACAGTGGGCAAGAGTCCATGTGGGAGAGTCAAGGAAATAACCCCCTTTCACCCTCTGGGTGGGTGTGATGGTAGTCTATTGTGACCAGAGGGCAAAATCTAATTTGACCTAATTTGTAAGGTTTTTATTAATGTGAATTTAATTAATTGTTCAGTTTTTGTTGTTGTTGTTGTTGTTTTGTTTTAAATCTGAATTTGAAGCTATACTCCTGCAACCATTTGGGTAAAACTGATCCACTTAAATACTATTCCCAGTAGAGTCTTTTCCTGGGACAATTTGCTTGATATTAGACCTTCTTCCTTTATCTTCCTTGAGTTAGGTCTCAGTCCCTGGATAAGGGGATCTTAGAGAGCCATCACTTTGTGGCTCATGCTTCCCTACCTAGGATGAGAAGAGCTGGGCTCTTTCAGCTCTCTGAACCTGTATTGGTCCTAAGCTGGTCTAGGCACAGAAAAGCCCTAACTAAGCACAGTGCCTCTCTGGCCCTCCAGTACCAGAAAAATGAAAATGAAATGCTTAGAAGACATTGCACATACGAGCTTACTACAGGCCCAAGCCTGAAGCCTGACCTTTTCTTCTGGTGGTGGGGAACAGAGGAGGCAGTCGGGGTTCAGAGTCTTAGAAGCTAAACTGGAGAGAGGAGGGTGTCTCAAAAGCATGCAGTCTGATATTATGAGACTGTAGCACAAAGCCACAGGAAGATAAATTCCTAAATGCACTGCTGATTGTTATTCGCTATCTTGAGAAAGAACACATTTGCTATAAAAGCTCTAGGTGGTAACCATTTCCTGAGACCCACACAAAACTCTTTGGACCTATACAGCTTTTAACATATATAAATAACCCATATCAAAGGACCAGGCCACGATTAGTTTAATTTGATGACAAAAAAGTTGATTAGGAGGTGGGACGAACAGAAAGGGGGCATCGAATAGACTGTTCTCACGGAGGAATAATTATGTGGAAAGAATAATTAATAGTTTGTGCATTCGATAAGTGTTTTCTTAAAGCTTTGCTTTAGATCTCGCATTGTTTAGTTCGGCCAGAAATGACTTAGGAGACCCACGCTAGGAGGACTGTTTGCCAGGGAACTGGTGGTGGATTCCTAGAAACAGCTCAGTCTGGAGGATGGAAAAACAGCTGTGGGGCTAGACAGTAGCCTGTAAATCATGCTTAGAATGGTGTTTGAAACACACATGTGAAATCCAATTGCACATTTTAATAGGAAGAAGCTGTGGGGCTATTGGCCCTCAGTTAGGGTTTCCCACACTGCAGACGCCAGGTCTCCGTGAACGCACGAACCAAAAATGTGTTGCAGGCCTAGGGGAGTGGAGACCCATAAACCCAGGGAAATGGCCAGTATGTCCTTGGCTATCGAAATCCCCAGCGAGCCATGAGAGTAAAACGGTTGACACGCTTGCTCATTGCTATTTTGCAGCAGGCAAACGCTTGCTGTCTTGAGAACAAGCCAGTTCTTTCTGGCAGAGGGAAGCAGTCCAGAGGGGAGGTTCTGTCTAGGCTCTTCTCAATCCTAACCCGGAGGGATGCACTGAGGGAGGGGGAAGGGATGCTGAGAAAGCAGAGACAAGAGGTAGAGGGCAGATCTCAACCCCAGCCGCCTGGCCACACACCTGCTCCGAGCCCCAGCAGGGCTCTTGGGCTCCGAGCTGTCAGCCTTGACATGTTTCATGGATCCTCTAAATACTTTGCATGATCAGTTGTTGGGAAGAAAAGCAAGGGCTGTGAGGTATTGGTTTTGTGTTATAAAATAATGGGAAATGACACTCAGTTGCTATTTCAAACAGTGCATTAGGGGGAGACAAGGAGGGTTGTCAACCAAGGAAGTGTGTTTACTGTGTTCCTTCTCCTGCCCTATAAAAGATAGGGCTGGCTTTTTTCAGGCTCTTTCCAAAGTCTCTGCTTTCAGCCGGGAGAAGCACAGCTATAAAATGAGAAGAAAGCAGGGCAAAGCCATTTAGCTATGAGGTTTGCTTAGGTGTGAGAAGCAGCTCGAGGTGGTGTGAGCAATGCACGTCCTGCCTTTTTCCTCCTTGAGTGTCCCCTGGCCAAAAGCAAGCAAGCAAGCAAGCAAATAAACAATTTCCTCTGCCTCTCTGGTTCTGCCATATGAAACTGATGACTTCAGGAATTCATTACCACAAGTTTTACTACAAAAGGTAGTCACTAAGACTAAGTGTAAAATGACTTAAAAAAAGTGTTGAGCTCCCCACTCGCTCGCCTAGTGGTCATCATTCCAAAGAAAAACACAAAGAACTCACATGCTCAAAACTTTGATTTTTGTGAATTGTTAGAAAAAAATATAACAAGCTATGTAAATATTTTAGGGTTTGGTAATTTTGAGGTAGCAGGAAAATGTACGGAGCAATGTGATTTATTTGCTTTGTTTTTTAAGCCCATCTGGTCTTGAACTCTCGGCCTAGCACAGGCTGCTGTCAAACATACAGATCCCTGGTGGCCTGGGCTTCCAGAGTATTGGGGTTACAGGCATCTGGTCCTGTTCCCAGATGCTCTGTGACTTGCTTGTTGTTATGATAAGTTTAGTTGCCTTTTTAAAACCCGAAATTATAGTTTTTGACAAACACAGACAACTCACATCTGAAAGATCATTTTCTACTTATTCAAAATTGACTTCAGTCTTTCTCCATTGCAGAATGTTTCAAAAACCAAGCCTGGTGTTTCCTCCCAATTCTGTAGTTGCTAACTTCATCCTTGTGATTTTTCGTATGGGAAAGGATGTTCTCCATGGTTGCTTCTCTCTATAAGTTTGTGATTTTTCCCCCTTACTTTGAAGGCTGGTTTTTAACTCTTTGGATTACTCTTTTGTCCCTTTTCTGAGGTCTGTATTTGCCCTTGTAGATATACCATTCTGAATGGGACAGCTGTGTAGGCACTTCGGAATGTTCTTGTGATTGTTTTCTTGGACGCTTCCTAACTTTCAGTTCAGGCAACGGTACAGAGTCCCTGTGCTTACCTACCTCCTCGGAGCTGTGTGACCCAGCGTTACGTTTCTATCCATTTAAGAGTAAGTTTCAAAAGACAACAATTTGAAGATGAAGCCTCAGGGAGTTCTCACAGGGAGATGTTCTCACAGAGCATCTGATGCAACTGTCCTGCTGTCGTGAACAGATCTTCCTTGATGTAGCATTTGAAATATTGCCATTGTCCTTCGTGGAGGAGGGGAACTCAAGCTTGAAGCAGAGTGTCTTAAGAAGGTGGCAGTGTGGTAGAGCTGAAGAGAGATGGGCGTTGCTAGAAGGTTACTTCTTGGGGTCAGTGCATAGTTGCCCCTACAGTGGGCAGTTTCTTTTTTGTGTCTCTCAAGATGCAATGTTTTGGGAAAAATGAAATCCAAACTCCAAGATTCTGCATAGAATAAAACAGATTAATAAAAACCTGTTGATGACAAGTAGGACTTTTATTCTCCCCAAAGACTTGTGTCAGTAGGCAGTTAATAGGAAGTGGCGTAATGGCTATGGGATACCCACTTTGTATGCAGCTCACCTTGGCCAACATGTTTAATATATGGAATATTTCAAGGTGTCAAGGGCAAGGCATGGGGAAAGCCTTCCCGACACCAGTGTGTGAGTTACACATGAGTAAGCGCGAGGGAGAAGAGTGTTGAAGCCATCTCTAAACTATCAACTCATTTAACCTCAGCTGCCTCGACACTTGACACCTAAAAATTGAGATCTGGGATGCCGGCTTTCAGAGGAGAAGCTTTTCAGAGCTCTAAATAGGTCAGACATAAAATCCAACCTTTGAGAGGATCCAATTAGTTGGTAGGGCATCAGACCTTCCATGTAGGTTCCAATTGCAATCAGATTTCTCTTGGGATGAAAGGGGGGGAGGAGGTGGTTTCTCCTTAAAAAAAAAATGACAGAAGTAAAGAGACTTGTGGGTGAATAATAGTAAGAGATGGAGATTTACATCATTGATAGCATGTAGGATAAAAGATATAATTTTAATATCTTGACTATAATTTGTAATAGGTTCTGCTGGTCTCAGAACTACCTGACCAGACACCACTAACCCTCCCTCTGTGACAACAGAATTTCTTCATAAAATGCAGTCTGGAGTTTATTTTATGCTTATTTTAAAGAATGACAGTTCTACTGTAGAGTCTTTGAAATCTTTGGCTCCCAGTAAACAAAGTAGCATCGAAGAGTCTAGCCCGCGCTTGGTCTCTGGAGGGTAAGCTCCGAGCACTGACCTCAGGAATACAGGAGCCCTCGAAATTGATGATCATACTAAACTTGATTGTGTGATAGACCATTCCCACCTGCTTGGGATTTGGGGCTTTACATTTTTGAAAACTGTTGGGCAGTTTTGTACATTTACACAGTGAATTTTAAGGTTTACGAGGCAGCCACATTTTTGTGTGTGAAAGATTAGATGACATTTCAAGTGTAGACTTTCCATGTCCGGGAACTTAGTCAACTAGCCCATCTCCTTCTCCCCAAGCCAACAGAAACACTTGCTCATCAGCAATATAAATCACATAGTACCAAACACTCAAAACTAGTTCCTAGCAACACTGGAGTTTGCTGCATAATTCCGCATCTGTCTTCTGTAGCCCTGCTGAGCTAGTTGGACATTTTCTTCTGACTTCAGGGCCCTGGGGGAAATGTCTAAAAGAAAAGAAACCTACTTTTTCATGCTAGGTTAAAATAATACATTTAGTTAGTACTCTAATCATCTAAAATAATCTTGATTCTTTTTTGAATGGAAAAAAAAATTCCCTTTTACTTTGATTTAATCGATCAAAAAGCCTTCAAGCTGTCCTGAGACCTGTATGACCTGGAAATCCTCTCTTTTCTTCCAAACCATGCTGTTTATGAGAGACTGGGGAGAACAGTAGGAATGAACTATGATTCAGAGAGAAAGATGTTGGGTAGCATTGCTGGGGTGAAGGATGTGTCTCCTGAGAAAGACTCGCTTGTGTAAAGAGTTTTTATTCTTAAGTGTAGAGATGACAAAATACTAAAGATAGTTTTAAAAAAAGCTCTCTAAGTTTTGATGGTGTGACTTAGAAAGCATGTCTTCATAGTGTGTGCATTTTCTTAAGTCACTCAGAATCCTGTATCCTACCCTATGGAAAAATCCCAGTGGTGATGCTAGTGGATCAGCAAAAATGAGAAGATAAGGAATTGTCCAGGGGTTGAGAGAGGTGAGGATTCAGGTGCAGGTTGGATTTATTTTCAGCTGGGGTCAGTCCCCTGCTGCAGAGGCCCAGGAAGGACTCAGTTCTGGCCTTCAGGGCTCTAATCCTTTTGCAGGCTCTACCAAGGGAGCCATTTGGGGGGGAGGCCCCAGCTTAAGTTTCATATACCTCACACTGCTCCTGGGGGCCAGTTCCACCACTAGGTTCTCTAGCCGCCTCGGAATATTCTTAGATGAATCTCACAAGCCAAGCCCCTTACATCATCTTTTATTTTCACACACGGCAAGTTTTCCACCACAACTGCAGGGAGAGCCACACCGAGGCCTCAGACCTTCCAAGCCCTTCATCTAGTACTTAGCATTTAGCGCTGCTGCTGCTTGTCTCCCTCTGGACTACAGAGGAAGCCATCCGTTGTGGCTTATATAAGGGCCCTGTGTGTCTCCGTGCTTGCTTCCTCGGTGATTAAAAAATAATCATTTTTATTGACTTAACTCTTGCTGATTGCCTTAAATTGATCATCTGCCTTAATACGGGTCACGAGAAGCGGGAGTGATTCCTTTGATTTTATGAGAAGGAAACTGAAGTCCTGGGGGCTGAGATGATGAGTTGAAAAAAATCACAAAACCTACATGTGGTGAAGTTGGGTTTTACACATTAAATCCAAACCTGCATCCTTACCTTTTTGTACCGTCAAGGTCTAACAGCAAAACTACACATCTAAACGGTGATATGGACTAGCTATAACATACCTCTTCTTGCATGCTTTGGGGTTCCGGAATCTTCTGAGAGAACCAGAAATAAGATACTGTTCTTGATTGATGTTTAAAGCCTAAGTGACTAGGCTTGCAGGTAGTAGTATGTGAAAGGACCAGCAATGCAAAGTGAGAAGCTGAAGATGTAGCTTTAATGGGTAGGAGCTGTGGGAAGGAGAAGGGCTTGGCTCAGAGGATGGGGTGGAAGGGACTGCATGATCAGTCTAGCTGAAGGGATCGAGGGTGTGTGGTGGGGGTAAGGCAGAAGCGTAACACAGGAGAGAATTTAGCCCTGAGGTCATGGATTTGTTGGGAAACAGACTGAGCAAGAAAGAGTTGCAGCAAGGGAGCCTGGCGCCCGCTGGGGGAAGACGCTCAAACCTTCCAAGCAGTAGGTGTGTTGGAGTCTGCCTCTGGCTCTTCAGGAATAAGGATGCATTCAAAATAGTCAGGAAGGGGCTGCAGAGACAGACAGCACAGTCGTTAAGATCACTCACTGTTCCCCCAGAGAACCAGAGTTCAGATCCCAACAGATACCCACATCAGGCATATCGCAACCACAGCTCTAAGGGACCCCATACCTTTTTATAGCCTCTGTGGGCACAGCATACATGTGCTCATACATGGGCACGTGTAAAAAATTAATCTTCTGATAAGTAATGATGCATCACAATCTACTTAAAATTTCCACCCTCTTTTTGCAACATTTTTACCTACTCCTGATTAAAGACCAATTTTGTGGTCATGCCTAGCATGAAATGTTGGGGTCGCCTGTACACCACCTCCTCCCTACCTAGTAAATAAGCTCAACTAACAGCTCGCTGTGGCGCTGTCTCCACGTTTGTTCCATGAGTAGGCAGAATAAACAACTAACTAAACCCTCATGACATTATTTTAATCAATTTTTTTAAAAAGAAATAGAACCATAGCAAATACATTTCCCTTTTAGTGATTATGTTCTTACAGGATGGGTTCCATCACCTGATGAAGCGCGCGCGCGCGCGCGCGCGCACACACACACACACACACACACACACACACACATTGGAAATACAAGAATCCACTTCTAAAGATAAGCAAGCCAAAAGTATTCTTTCCCAGTGAAAAATAGGAGTGGTCAAAGTCTTTAGATCTTTGTTTTTACATGTGATACATGTGCATTCATACATACATACATACATGGATGGATGGATGGATGGATGGCAGGGTTTTCAGAATCATATAAGACCTTGGAACTTTGCTATCAAAAGTTAATTTCATTTTCAGGGCGGCTCATCTTCTCCCCCAAATACTTCAATAGGGCCTGTATCTTGGCTATTTTCTTGAACCTTAATGCATTTTAAAGCCTAGCAAATTGGTCTATAAGTTAAATGACAAAATCAAGATTACAGACTGTCTAGACTGTTTAGAGTAATGGCTGAAAGTGAGATTTAGCCAGGGGATAAGTACAAAGTATGTTTGATAGCTTTTGACCCCTGTACTCACTTCCATTTCTTGACTTGCCAAATATCTGTATAATTATCAGCTCCCATATCTGTCTGACGAAAAACTGTGCTACCGAGGTCAAGGACTGCTTCCTATTTTTTTCCAGAGGCCTCGCACTTGGCAGGCCATTCAATAAATATTTCTTAAATTGACCTGAATTAGAGCTGCAAAAGGAATCACAGACAAAGGAAGCAATGAAGCAACAGCGCCCTTCTGAAAAGGCCCGGGGAGTCCCACAAGCTCACCGGCGTGTTCAGAAGCTGCCATGAACAGGCTTGCCTTTGGATGAGTTGGGGGATCTGTCTGGGTGTATCCCAGGATGCGAGCTTCTGCTGTGCATATTTCTCCAGTGCTCCCACGTCCAAGCCAACTGACTTTACAGCTTCTGCCCCCACTGGCAGCATCATTATGTTTATTTAGCGCGTGTGTGTGTGTGTGTGTGTGTGTGTGTGTGTGTATGTGTGTGTGTGTGTGTGTGTGTGTGTGTGCCTCTCTCCTTTCACTTTCTGCAACTCAGTGACTTAATCCCTCTTATTTCTTTGCTCAGAAATGTTTGTGCTTCCTTATTTGGTATTCCCATTTTATCTTTTTCTTACATTCCAGAGTGTTCTTTTATCTTTCTCTGTGAACTTGGTGCTAGGCTCACAGCCTTCTTTGTTCATCCACCTGTATCCATCAAATTCTAGAATTCTAGTAAGTAAGACTCATGTAGTAATTCCCCTGAAAACCGGGCTCCCCAGCAAGTGAGAGTTACTTTCTCTCACCTGTATTCAGTTGCCCGTCTATAGCTGGATTGACCACAGCCCTCCATATCCAGCATCAGAAACTCACATTCCCTGTCACTTCTGCTTTCAGCCCTCCTTTACCACCCACCCCCGAGCCCTGCACAGATCCCGAGGTTAGCCACTCAGGGAGCTTTTCCCGGATCTTGGCTTCTCTGCCTCCCTTGTCCTCCTCCAGCTTCAAACCTGCTGTGTTAGTCAGGGTTACTGTTAACACCATGACTAAAGAAACTTGGAAGGAGGAAAGGGTTGGTTTATTTGGTTTAGCCTTCCAAATCGGAGTTCATTATCAAAGGAAGCCAGAGCAGGAACTCAAGCAAGACAGCACCCCGGGAGCGGGAGCTGACGCAGAAGCCATGGAGGGGTGCTGCTCACTGGCTTGCTCACGGCTTGCTCAGCCTTCTTTCATACAGAACCCGGGACTGCCATCTCCTCCAGGTTTGCCTACCACTGATCTTATAGAACGATTGTCTCAATTGAGGCGCCTTCCTCTCCGATGACTTTAGCTTGTTTCAAGTTGACCCTCAAGCCCGAGGAAGCCCTTCTGTTGCTCACACTATCTTCTGATGTTAGCCCATCTTTCCGGCGCTAACCTCAGTCTTTTCCAATCTGTTTTTCAGGTTATCTTTGTTAATCACAAATCCGATTTGCTTTTAAAAATAAATGTGAGATCCTTCAGATTTATCTCTGTATAATGCCAATGTATTCATAAATATTCCATGGTAATTTCTGGAAAGGAAACAGGAGTGGAGATGTTGATGTGGCAGATAACTGCAGCCTGTCTTTTTTGTCCCAAGGAAAACAGGAATGCACAGCTGTATCATTAGTATCCATGGCAATCCCAAATTATCGTACTTTTAAGTTGTGATTTTATTATTATTCTGATTTTTGCAGTGTTTTAAAATTTTGCCCATGGGTAAATTTTTAATTAGGAAAATGGAGAACGAAAAATGAAAGAATCCACATCTACCTTTTGTGCAAGCTAGACTAACGCCACCAGCACTTCTCTTAGAAGAATCATGGCGACTATAACTAAACCACAGGCAGACAGTTGAACTGTAAATGAAATTCCCCATACATCCATTAAAATCAGTGAGTTCTATATGTTGTTATGGCAACAAAATAAGATCATTTTTTCCTAATCCAACTGCAGTATTGTTTTGCATCTTGGTTTATAACCTCCATAATGGAACCCTGAAAAGAATAAGTCTTTTTGCTGTTGTTATTCTTAATGGCTGTGCTTCAATTTTTGACATAGGTTTTTCCTTCCATGGCCAAAATCGTCCTTGAGATGTTTAAATTTATTATATGTGTTTATACATACATAGCCCATGCATGGTGGTTATAATTTCATGATAATCTGGTTTTAGCCTCCCAGGTGCTAGGATTACAGGTATGAGCCACCACCCCCAGCTACAAAACACTTGATTC
Organism: Apodemus agrarius; assembly: GCA_964023405.1. Lineage (NCBI taxonomy): Eukaryota > Metazoa > Chordata > Mammalia > Rodentia > Muridae > Apodemus > Apodemus agrarius. The sequence goes on along the minus strand of OZ030009.1, from coordinate 98,195,704 downwards.
TTTAAATGATCCAGTTCAATATTCAAATAAAAGATTGCTATCTTAAAATAAGCATTTTTATAATTGTTTTTGAAAGGCTTCATTATTGCATAGCTCTACTTAGGTAACCTTTGCTTGCCATGAGTACGAGTGCCCATACACCCAGGCATGTGTTGAGGGCATATATATTACCTGCTAGGAAAGAGGACTGGAAACTGTTGGCCAGAAAGGTAGTGATTCTGTGCAAGGTCAGATTGATTAGTTATTTGCTTATTTATTTAAAATTTAACTTTAAATAAATTTAAATTTATTTAAAATTCAGAGAAGGCATAGTAACAGGAAAAGAAGCTTTGGGAGTTAGTTATGCTCTCAGCCTCACCCCAGCCTTCTCACCTCAGCCTCACCTCTGCCTCAGGAGGTGACATAAAAGAACTGTTCAGACCAGCAGTTCCTCAGGGCAGACTGGGTTGGGGGTGGGCGTGGGGTGGGGGGGCTTGCATGGCGCCCCTGAGCTTCCTGGATGTAGAAAGGAAGTGAAGGTTATCAGGATCATTACCTCAGGACATCTAATTATTCCACCAGCCCGTCCAAGTTCCACCCCAGACATTCATTCTGGGTGGCTGCGGTGCCAATCAGGCATTCTGACACAGGGGAAGCATCCAAACGTTCCACGGGGCCTCGGCCCCTGTCTCGTAACAGTCCATTGCTTTTTGGGGGAATTTTGGAGTGCTGTTGTGGTACTGGCGTGGAGTTTACCCCTTCCTGTGTGTCACTGGATTCGTTTTTGATTGAGCCAATGCCAAGAAAGATCGTTTTCATTCTACAAGAGCTACTAGAAAATTAGGCAAGTGATCACTTTGAAATGAGTTCTCCGCGTGGACCGCACTGACTCGGATAACTGAGTTTGGGGCGTGTTGGAGGGCAACTGCAGATTCGGGTCCAGGAAATACCATTCATGCTGTATTAAATGTACACGCTTTGGTAGGCGTCCTGCCAAGATCCATATCCCACACTGTTATCCTTAAATCTCTGAGCCTTGGGGCTGGAGAGATGGCTCAGCGGTTAAGAGCACTGACTGTTCTTCCAAAGGTCCTGAGTTCAAATCCCAGCAACCACATGTGGCTTACAACCATCCTTAATGAGATCTGACTCCCTCTTCTGGAGTGTCTGAAGACAGCTACAGTGTACTTAGATATAATAAATAAATAAATCTTTGCCGGGCATGGTGGCGCATGCCTGTAATCCCAGCACTTGGGAGGCAGAGGCAGGCGAATTTCTGAGTTCAAGGCCAGCCTGGTCTACAGAGTGAGTTCCAGAACAGCCAGGACTACACAGAGAAACCCTGTCTTGAAAAAAAAAAGAAACAAAACAAAACAAAACAAAAAAATCTCTGAGCTTTGCTTTCCTAAAATATGTAAAATAATGATGCCCACTTTCTGAGGTCATTTCAAGGATAAAATGAAATAGAATGGGCATGCTTTAATATCCAACATTATTGTAGAAACACTAGATATTATTAAGGTAGTATAGTTGAAGTAAGTATTCTAAACAATGCATGATAATTTAACACTGGTCAAGCTGGGCAGTGGTGGCGCATGCCTGTGACCCCGGCACTTGGGAGGCAGAGGCAAACAGACTTCTGAGTGAGTTCCAGGGACAGCCAGGGCTACACAGAAAAACCCTGTCTCGAAAAACAAAACAAAAACAAAACAAAAACAAACAAACAAAAAAACCACTGGTCACTGATTTTTTTAAATAAAGAAAGAAAGAAATAAGGGGGTGGCTGGGTAGAGGGATTCATAGTAAACTGATGTCTTATCTTGGAATCTGAAATAAAATTTCTTTACTTTGTTTTCTTAGGAATTTAAAATAATTCAGAGTTTGGAAAAGCTCCTGACACTGGAACCCAATTAATATAAACTTGAGCTTTGGGGCTTAATGGAAACCTCTATTAGGAACTCTTTAGCATTTAGTGTCCTGAATGGACCAATGGGATACTGAGTCCCAATATCTGACTGGTCTATCCCTAGTGTTCTGGTCAGTTATTGACACGTGTTGTAATTCATGCCTATTATTATTTACCCGTACAAACAGTGGGAATTGTCTCTCTACACAACAGTCCCATGAAACAGGAACTATTTTGACTAGGTTCCTGCTGTTTCTTGATGAAAGAAATAAGTTACTGAAATAAGAAATAATAATACTTATTATGAAATAAGAAATATAATAAGAAATAAGGTGCATGAGTTGTTAGCACCTGTGGTGCTTGTTGAGTCCAGTGCTGGCAGAGTGGTGGTACCAGAGCTGGTTGTCCAGGTCACTCTGCTTTCTTTAAAAAAAACAAAAAGTAAAAACAAATAAAACAGGGTCTGACTATGTAAACCTACCTGGCTTAGAACTCAACATGTAGACTATGCTGGCCTCTAACTCTCAGAGACCCGCCTGCCTCTGCCTCCCATGTGCTAGGTAGGATTAAATGCATGTACCACCACACCCTGCTGTGACACTTCCCTAAACCTCCTTTGTAGACGTGCCAGTTTTCCCTAAAGAGTCTAGAAAAGTTACCACCAGGAGCCCTAGAAAGGTGCTGTCTATGTGTTTGAGATTCTAAAGCCATTTTTAAGTATTACCTTCTGCAAGGCTGTTCTCGCAACTGCAGTATCTGTCACCCACGTATATTGACCGGAGCATGTGCCACGCATGCGTCCTTGCCACATGTGTGTCCTTGCCTAAAATTTACAGCATCCTGTGTTCTTCCAGCATTTGGGGGAACAGCTCTCCTTAACCGACTGACTCCAGCAACACTCACCAGGGGAAGCGCCCTGTCTTCTCGCAGCTTGCCTGCACAGTCCATCCCTCTCCTTCAGCGGGTGCACGCTGGACCCGACAAGCAGGTCTCTGGTTTCTGCTCTCCCCAAGTCCTTTTTGGTCTATGGCATTTAAAAACCGCTTAACTTTCTTCCAGGCAAACCCTCCTCCCTCCGTTTGGTTCCTTTGCCGGTCTCAAGCTCTCCTCTGACCTCTCGGAGAAGGGACCTTGTCACAATGTCTGCTTCCACCTGTGCTCTGCCTCCGCCCTCCGCCCTCCGCCCGGCACAAGCTCGAGCACTGAGCTTTCTCTCCCCCTGGAGTGGGTCCCAGGCTCTGCTGTCCACTCCTCACTCGCTCCGCCTGCCTGCGGGATTCCCTCAGCTTTCACCTCAGTAGTTCTAGAGTATAGCATGGCAGCCACATCCCAAACTGCTCCAGAACTTTTGGGACTCAACAAGAATCCCTTCTTGTCTTCTGACCATCGTTTTCTGACCTATTTTCCCTCAGTCAATCGGTCGCCTACATCTCTCCTCACCTCACCCATCACCATCCCTCCGCCATTCAGACTCTTCTCAGCAAGACTGATTTCTGTCACTCTCTATTTATAAATCTTTAAAAGCTCTCCATGGCCTAATCAAAACCGATAGGGCTCGGGCCCTCCTCACCCACGCCAACTCCAGCCTGCTTTCTTCCGTGGCTGCCCATCCCCCTCCTGCTAGCAAACAGGGGTGCGCATGGGTCTTCCACCCTTTTGCACTTTTCCACACGTTTCGCCTTTCATGCGCCTCCAGACCCTGCTTGTCCTTCAAAGCTGCCGCGCCCCCTGCACCTCTGTGATGACCCGAGATAACAATCCATTCTCTTCCTCTTCAATCCCACAATTCTTTGCCCTTCCTTCTGGCTTGCTCTGCTATCTCTATGGTATTACCTGAAGGAAACTCATTAGTAGCAAAGGTTTTATCATCTTTCTATTCTAAATATCTGGCATAAAGCCACCTCTTCCTGGAGTAGATATCCTCCTATAAATGTAAAATAAAAGCCATTTATGTTCCACAATCTGAAAGTATAAAGCACTGAATCAAGATTTTCTTTAAGATTTTTGAGATTTGTTTATTATTATATGTAAGTACACTGTAGCCGTCTTTAGACACACCAGAAGAGGGTGTCTTGTGAGCCACCATGTGGTTGCTGGGATTTGAACTCAGGGCCTTCAGAAGAGCAGTCAGTGCTCTTAACCACTGTACCATTTCACCAGCCCTTGAATCAAGATCTTAAGAGAGTGTGTGTGTGTGTGTGTGTGTGTGTGTGTGTACACGTACGTGTATATGCACTCAGGAGTTTCCAAAACTCCAGACTTTTTCAACAAAGCAGGTAACAGAGGCTCAGGGTGCTTGTTTCCTTTGTGCTGCATGTGTGAATAGTGATTTCCCCACAACCTGAGAGTTCTTCGAATAGGAAGTCTGATTATCTTTGTCTTTATCAATTGCTAATGTAGAGATGGCTCACTGTTAAGAATGAATAGGGCTCTTGCAGAGAGCCTGAGTTCATTTCCCAGAACCTACTTCTGACAGTTTACAACAGCCAATAACTCCAGCTCCAGGGGTGTCCGACATCCTCTTCTGGTCTCCTTGGGTGCCATGTACATACACACTTACTCATGACTACGCACATACACATAAGTAAAGTTAATGAATATTTTTAAAAGTACTAATATGCAATAATTTCATATTTGTTATGAATAAAGAAACCATTTCTAAATAAATTTAGAAGAATAAGAATATTGACAAAATAGTATTTTGACTTCTAAGTGAAGTCAAGGTCAGGACATGGGTATTAAAGTGTCCTTAAGTTGACTCATGGATGTTAAAACTAAGGAATAAAATGCAGCTCTGGGTTCTTTGGGGTATCACTAGGACTCAGTGTTCCAAAGATTCCGGGCTTTTGGCCACCCATTTGGATGCTGAGCACATGCTATGTGTCGTGTGGCAATATACCATGCAGTTACCTGTGCTCATTACTTGCACATGCAGGGTAAGTAGAAGCAGGAAAGGCAGGCCCTGAGTTGCCTTCCTCTCCCTCGGTAGGCCTGTAATAGATTCCAGATGTGCATGGCAGCAGGGACTGAGTTTCAGATGAGCAGTTCCAACACGCTAGTAAAGTCCAGATGAGAAACAGTAGTGGATTCTACTTAAGAGAGCGTGGAGTCTGGGGTTGCGGGTGCAGCTGTGTCATCAGTAGGGATGGGGAGTCCATTTAAGGCAAGCTGCCTTCCTCATATGTTTGGGCATGGCTATGCCATAATTTCTAGACCTAGAAATGGTTAAAACTTAAGTCTCCTATTCTTGCCTGCCCTGTTTCAAGCCTTCCAGTGACTGTATACTTTGTTTTCAAAATAATCTCCGGGTCAGTATAGAAAGTTCTTACATGGACTGCATTTTGCCCTGGTTGCTCTCTATTATACATTCACACTTACACCCTGAGCTTCAGACGACTCCTGATGCCTCCTCTATTTGAGCCCAACATTCCAGACTGTGACTGTATTGCTCTTTCTGGATGGCCTTCTTTACTTGCTTGCTTTTTCATTTGTTTTGTGGACTTAAACAACTTAAAAGAAGACTAAACAGATGTCTCAGGACAGGTGCTCCTGGGAAGCGATCCAGTCTAAGCCAGAAGTTCTCAGGGGTTCAAGGATGCCCCCCTCAGTCACCTAGTAAAACCCAAAGCCCAGATTCAAACCTAGACGTTTGTGACACAGCCCCTCACAGACATCAGGGAGGACCAGAAATGCTGTTGAAAGAACAGCATTTCCTAGCAATATGGCTGTGAAAGAATCCACTGGGTGACGAGCCACACCTATAAACTGTTCATTAACAACTGTGTTCAAAATGCAAATAAGTTTGAAAGAGAGCAAGAGGACATGAACCCCAGAATATTTGCCAGGAAAACCACTGCAATTTGGGAATTTGCGGTTCCAAGCCTGTTTTTACAAGCTGATATGTGACCATTCTGAGTATGGACGAGGGTAATCATTCTATCCGAGTTCTACCTTTAATCTAGACCCAGGCCCCTCCCACAGTTGACCCCTCTCTACTTTAACCATCTCTACTTCCAACATATTAGTCAAGCTAGCAGTAGCCATGAATTTAGATTTGTTTAGAGGCAACAAAAGGTGTGTAGAGATGGAACTGCCCTGCCCTATCATTATGGCGGTGTGAGAGATTGCCACTCTAATGTAGTCCAGTTAAGGTGGCCAGGTTCCAAGGTTTCTCTTTAACAACCTTGGCTATCCTGGAACACTATAGAGCAGGCTGGCCTTGAATCACAGAGATACCCTACCTGGGCCTCCTGAGTGCTGGAATTAAAGGTGTCTGCCACCAAGCTCAGCTTTGCTCGAATACTCTTATTCAGTGAAAAGTTTGTATGATATGGACTTTAATTGATGTGGAAGGTTTTAGAGGCATTCCTATGTAATAGGCACTGTCCTTCACAAGATGTCGGCACACTAACTTGGCCATTATCATTTCCCTTTGACAAATGGAAGATCAAGAAGTCTCCTGGACTATGAGAGACATAGAAGCATGCTTTAAGAGGGAGTATTGTCTAGCTCTTATTCTCCCCTCAGTTTTCTCATCTATAAAATGGAAGGTAGGAATAGTTCTACATGGACATAGTGAAGTTCAGGGAGACACTGTCAGACATACCAGTCAGAACCAGGACTAGGTGAATCTCTGTCCCACTCTCTGAGCCCTCCAGCCTTGGGGAGGCTTACATTACACACCCTAGGCAGCTTCACTGAGCAGTGTCTCCTAGGTGAACTTGAAGTGGGTGGTGGAACTATCCTAGGGGAAGAACCTACTGCTTTAGTGGTGATTAAAAATACAGGCTTAACCCAGAACGAGGATTTTCTTCCACTGCATTTAGAATAAGTGGAAATAAAGGAATAAAGGGTAAGAAACCCACTGGGTTTGTTGGTTCAGAGACTCCAGCTTGGGGACGGTTTTAGAATAGCTTTGTGCTTTGAAGTGTGGCTGCTCGGCCCTGTTCTTGATCAGACATCACCTTCTCACCTGATTTCCATGCATGCCTTAGAGCACTACATGCCTCTAAATATATGTGCTTAGGCCACATGTGCTTTCTTCCCGATTAATCTTTTAAGCCATCTCCACAATGGTTTCCCGTCTGGCTCCCACAGCTCGGCTGGTAGCCAGCCTTACATACACTGGGACCAGCTCCTTGAAGTCAGTGGGGATCTCCCCTCAAGGCAGGTCTTGAGGAAGAACCATGGTTTCACCCATGGCCTGTGAGCTCTAAATACCTTCTGAGGTTACTCGGGAGCAGTCTGCAGAGGAGGCCAAGTCATTTCCAGAAAGGAGCCTTTTGTACTCTGTGCTTTTTGTTGGATAGTTCAGGGTGGTAAAGACATCTATAGGATCTAAACGAACAGCAGGAAACACTACTTCCTCATCACACAATTCAAAAGAGTCACAGGTGAATTATGCATTTGGTATTGTAAGAACCTCTCAATTAACAATGGCAGATGCCACCCAGAGTTTCCTTAAAGAAAGGGGGGGAAGCTTAGGAAAGCCCCCCCCCCCAATTCATTTGCTTCCCTGCAGATTCCCAGCCTGTTTGAAGGAGGGTTGTAAAGTCTTTGAGTTGTGAATGCCATCAGTGAAGAGTGTATCTTAATGACTGTGGTAGGAGTGGGGAAAAAGACACTTTTTAAAAACTGGGCCACACAGAAGCCACAAGTTAGGTTGCTGTTCCTCCATTGAATGTGTGTCTAACATGAAGCCATCACAGCTTTTCTGAGCTGCCGTAAGCCCTTATGTGACATGAACAACTTGTTTTCTACCTGTCTAGTAGGAAAGCACATTCCTGATGATGGACAATGTTATGCAGGGGGGGAAATGTCTAAAGGTAATCCAGGGATACTTTGTCATGGGCTGCAAAGTGCTCTACTGCGTGTGAGTCTCGCTGTTGACTGTGTTAGAGCCATGGTGTATTCAATGGGCGTGACTCATTACAGCTGAGGATCTCAAAAACATCTGGGTCTGCCTCTGGCTGCATAAAAAGGAAGACGAGAATGCTGCACATGGCATCACCTCAAGTGGCTTCCAGATGTTCCAACACCCTCTATTTCACAGTGGTATCTTACAGCTGATTTTGAGGTAGGGCCAAAAATGAGTGCCTTTGGCATCTTAGAATGGCTGTGGCTTCTGAATTCCTTCCCATTCAAATTCCAGTGTCTAGAAACCATTGTCCTTGTAATTAAGATCTAAGCTCATTTCGGTGCTGAAAGTAGGTCAGTGTTTCAGTGGGAAGGCTCTATTAAACTGGCATCCAAAATGAGAGTGGCATTTGGCCAATTGGATTTTGCCTTTTAAACCTCCGTTTTGCAGACCCGTGTTTGCAGCATGAACTCCGGATGTCTACAGCACGTTTATTAGGTTCTGGTTTTAGGATAGGCTCTGAGCAAAAGTGCTGAGGGAGGTCAACTGCAAAATGGGAGTAGCAGATAGATTGATGCACAGGTGCACAGTGCGCTTTGAAAGGGTGCTGGGCTGAATACGCTCATCTCTGCACGGCATCGTGAGTGCTGGTAGAAGGGACCCAGAGGGGATAGCAGTGAGGACAAATCCAGAAGAATAAAGGGGAGTCTTCCTGGTGACAGCAAATTTGAATTGGGTTCAGTATTATTGACTTAAGAATTTCCAGGATGGGGCTGGAGAGATGGCTCATCAGTTAAGAGCACTGACTGTCCTTCCAGAGGTCCTGAGTACAATTCTCAACAACCACGTGGTGACTCACATGCATCTGTAACGGGATCTGACGCCTTCTTCTGGTGTGTCTGAAGACAGCTACAGTGTACTCATATACATGAAATAATAAATAATTCTTTAAAAAAAATTTTTCCAGAATGAAATGCCTAAGAAGCTCTTGTGGCTGGTGTTAAATGCAGTATGGGAACCATGAGGATCTGGAGTGGGGGATGCTTTCTTGTATGGTGTGGCTGTTATGGTTACACTTATGTATTATAATAGAAACAACCCTGCATGGGGGAAGCATGGGAACGGGTCTGCTAGGAATGCTTGAACAACCAAGAGAGCTTGAGCATGAGCAGCCACAGTGGGCGCATGAGTAGACTGCTAAGAACTTTCCAGAGGGTTTAGCTTGCGCATTAGGCGAAAAGGAAAATGAATCAATCAAGATTTCTCTGACCACCTTGACTTGGTGATTGCTGATGCCATTATGTTGAAAGGTACAGAAAGACAAGTATACTTTTTAATTAAGATCAAATGAAAGGGAAAGTAAAATGTCTTCTTGACTTAGCTCTACCTGGCCCAGATTCCCCCACACACTGAAGACAGACAGCCTGAAGCTCGTGCAGAGTTAAGCCTTTGAAAGACACTTTCGAAAAGCTAAAGTGTGATGGCAAATACGTCTCAGAGAGAGAAAATGTCCATGTCTTGTCGGCTTCTATGGTTTTGAAGACTAGGACATTTTATATTGTTTGTGATTTCCCCTCATCTACTCCCTGATCATATTTCAAGGTTTTGTTTTTACTCATCAGAATGACAGGAAGTTTTCAGAGTCTGTTTCCTTCAAGTCTGGCCTCAGACTTATTTTCAGGATGAGGTGTTTGTTTTTCCGTTTGTTTCCATGACAACCAAGCCTAGAATTTCTATATATAGTCACCCAGCACCCATTGTTCCTCTGGCCATTGTGTCATAATCTTACGCACCCAGGCCAGAGAACTCCACTGATGATAGAAGACAGGGAGGTGCCAGAGTCCTTGGCCTGGAGATTCTCAAGACAAAATCAAAAGGAGGAAATAAAATAAGGTAACCGTCCCTAGAGATTTATGCTCTAGCACAGACACGATCCAGAATTGAGATGGTATGTGTTTGAAAGCTTCATTTCCTACAGTTTTCTCTGCAATGTCCCATAGAAGTAGCATCTTCAAAGGAAGTAAGTGAAAACTTATACTGACGACCTGTAGTTTTGATTGTAAGTCTACATTGCCAGTTTTCTTGCACAGCAAGTATCTTGAGAAAGAGAGTAGGGTTGAAGTACAAAGGAACTTAGACAGGGGCACAGAAATCGTTTTAAATAATTAGATTTATTGAAGTCCATGGCTTCTCTTGACAGCTCTAAGCTATATACTCAGTATCTTAGCCAGTGTTCTATTCTGAATAGACACCGTGAGCATAAGACACCATCAGCGTGGAGGAAAGCAGGATGGCCCATAGGCAGACACGGTGCCGGAGAAGGGCCTAAGGGTTTTGCATCCAGATTCACAAACATCAGGAAACGGGGAGAGAGAGAGAGAGAGAGAGAGAGAGAGAGACAGACAGACAGACAGACAGACAGACAGACAGACAGACACTGGGCCTGGCTTGAGCATTTGAAACCCCAAAGTCCACCACGATGATACACTTTCTCTTACCAGGCCACACCTTCTAGTCCCTCCACTGTAGCACCACTTATTGATCAAGCATTCAAATATATGAACCTATGGGTGCCATTCCTGTCACACCACTACACTAAATAGTGTGTGTGTCTGTGTGTGTGTGTGTCTGTGTGTCTGTGTCGTGTGTATTTATACATGTTACTCTTTCTTTAAAAATTCAGTCTAGCAACTGTTTTCTTATGTCCTTTTCTAGACCTTTGTGTGTACTTGACCTTCTTGCTGGGGAGCCAAGGACAAACGAGACCATGCCCCTGTGGTATACACCGCATTGTAAATAAATATAAAAACACCCGTGTGCTCTAATAGCCACAGTAGTTCACAAAATCAATCCAGCAAATATTTTCTTAAATGCCATAATTAAGTAAACCTAACAGATGACCTGTCCAAACACACTGAGACATTATTGTAAAGACAGCCCTAGATGCGGTGTACGCCCTTAATCCCAGCGTTCTAGAAGCAGAGGCAGGCGAGTCTCTATGAGTTCAAGGCCACCTTGGTCTACACAGTGAGTTCCAGGACAGCCAGAACTGCACAAAATATGACACAAATACCCTCCTACCCAATTTTAAATACTAAACATCCTGTTGACCACATTGCATGTTGCTGTGCAGCATATTTCTCGGCCTCTGGGTGTTGCATGACTCTGCTGCCTCACTTTTATGTCAGCTTGATACAAGCTTGGGTTATCTGAGAGGCAGAAACCTCAATTGAGAAAAAGCCTCTAAGGTGGGGCAGTCGTAGATTGTTGCAGTCTGCAGCCTTGGTCTTCCCGAGCGTGCTGCGGCCTAAGAGGGTGTAATGTAGTGCGGGGTGCAGTGAGGGCAGGGGAGGCCATGGCGAGAACTGTAGATGTGTACGTGCTGATGGGGAGAGTTGAATGGAACGCTCATCTGGGTCGGAGGTGGTCCACTGTCATTTGAACTTCACAAAGGAGGTAACTTCCAACGGAGTTTTGGAGGCTGGGTGGAAATTGCAGGACACCGAGTAACATGGCCTGACCAAGGACCAGCATCAGTGACATACGTGACTCGATCTTGGAGGAAATCAGAACAGGGAGTATTGTGGAGCAGGAAGACCCAAGAGCTCTGTGGGTGAGAAGGCATGGGGTGGCGAGGAAGAGCTGGTGGGCCCTGAGACGGTAGTTAGCGCGTGGTTACACCTCCAACGTGAAGAAAGCAGGAGCTGTCCACTGCCGTTCAAAATGCAGGGGGAGAAGTCGAGAGAGCTGGTTTGTAGTATATGGAGTGGTTTGGAGGCATCCCCTGAATCCAGCTGTAGACGAAAGACTGATGTCATCATCCCAAAGGGACATTGCGATTCTTTCCCAGGGCAACAGAATTCTCTGTTCACTCCAGATTCCTAGGATATTGTTGACATATGCATAAAAACTCAGACTGCTTTTGTCTTTTGTCAAAGATCATAGAAGCTGTATACCGGGCCAGAAGCCCCCTGCTGCCAGCTACAGTATATCTTTAGCTGCTCTCTTTCCATGGTTAGTGAGCCTGTCTAAATTTCCATCATTTCGTAGCTAGAGGAGTGAAACCATGTTTCTATTTATCTCAATTTTACCCTTTTTCCTCCACCCCGTTTTGGATATCTACACCTATGTTTAGCCAACTGTTTGCTAATGAATCATCTGCTTTTCTGAAGAAAATTATCACCCACATATGATTAAACCTTCCCCTTGTTTTTTTGCAATGTAATCTTGCTATGTGATCGGAACTAACCTGGAACTCGGCATATAGACAAGGTTGGTCCTGAACTTGTAGCAATCCTCATGCATCTGCCTCCGGGGATTGGGGGTGGGGGAGGGTTGATCAACATTCATGGTTGTTGGGAAGTTGTATACTGTTATTGAACTTCCGAGCTTTTACTGGTTTGTTTGCACCACATACACCTTACCTCAGCCTTTCTGCTGCTTGTGCAGCTCTGTCCAGATCCACTCTGCTCGTTCTCATCCTCATCTAAATAGACTTATGTTTAATATTTAATTCTATTTGTGTATATCTGTGTCTTTATATGTATCTGGGGCCCACAAAGATCAGAGAGGGAGGCAGATGCCCTGGAGCTCTCTTTGTAGGAGGCTGGACATCAACCCAGATCCTCTGCAAGGCCAACCAAGGGCTCTTGACTGTTGAGCCATCTTTCCAGCTCCATGTTTTTAAGTGTGTGTGTGTGTGTGTGTGTGTGTGTGTGTGTGTGTGTGTATTTCTCTGTGGTTATGTGTGTGGTTATGTGCAGTTGAGTGCTTGTACATGAGGAAGCCAGAGAGGGTCTCGGCTTTCCAGGGGTAGGCATCCAGGAGCCGGTGAGCTGCCGCTTGTCCTGGGAAGCAGACTTGGATCCTCTGCTGTAGCAGTTCATACTCTCTCCCTCCAAGCCTTCTCTCAAGCCCGCCATCTTGTTTTTTTTCCGTTGTAAGATTGTAGTTGTTTGTTTGTTTTTGGTTTGATTGGTTGGTTTTGGTTTTTCGAGACAGGGTTTCTCTGTATTGGCTGTCCTGGAACTCACTCTAGACCAGGCTGGCCTCGAACTCAGAAATCCGCCTGCCTCTGCCTCTGTGCTGAGATTAAAGGCGTGCGCCACCACCGCCTGGCAAGATTGTAGTTGTCTAAAGTTCTCTTTATGTATCTCCAAACATATGATGTAAACTAGAGCACAAAACACTCAGCATCTGCTGGTCTTATCTTGATCTCATTAATTAAAGCAGTAATTAATACCAGTCATATTTATTAATGGATACTTGGTACACTCCTGACAGCCCCGCTCCATCTCCCTCGCTCTCACCGTCAATCACTAAGTGATGCTGACTCTCCCTCTTCTCCCCCTTTTTGCCGTTGTCTCTGGAAAATGTCCAATTGTTTGCATTGTATCACAATCAATCACTTATATGTCTTTTCTTAGACAATGAGTTGCTTGAAGACAAGGATCAACTCTTACCATCCCGGAACAGATCTCCTGTTTATATGGATACTCTGTAAATATTTGCTGGTGATTAATCCTTTGCCTTCTGTCCACCTTAGAAATGGACTTACCTAAAATTCTTTTGTCTTTCTTTTTCCTGATATTTGATTCCCACTAACCGTTGAACCTGTCTTCCAAGTCTGCATACAAACCCAGCTTACATATAACTGACTGTGCTTACAGGTTACCCTGGCCTGTCCCTCACAGCTTAGTGGAGCTGGAGAAAATTGAGCCTCGCCCTTCATTGGCACTGATGTGTGTCACTCAGCAGCCTGAGGGAGGGCCGTCCTCTCCCCGCCCCACTGATCCCTGCTCTTGCCTGTCCTCTCTGTGACTCTCCATTTGTTCTCTTTGCCTGGTTTATTGCTTCAGTCAGTGGAATGAGTTTTGGAGCTGGAAGGTCTGTGTTTTCCTAACAGTCAACTGCCGGCTCCCTTCGCTAACAGATCTGAGTTGCTAGAAGATCCCCTTTCTGACTTCCTCGGTCTTGAGTCCCAAGAGCCAGCAGCAGATCCTGGCCCCAAGGCAATGCTAACAAACTTTGGCTCAGCCCAGTGGGTCCATCAAAAGGCTCCTGGCTCCAGGGACATTGTTCCTGTGAAGTTTCCCTTTCTTCCTTTGCCCTTGTGAAGTCAAGTTTTTTGTGGTTGTTTCTGCAAAGGCTAATGTTTGGAGGGTAAAGAAAAATGAAAATCCAGAAGACTGACACCTGGCTTTGGCTAGCATTTCAGGGCATCTAGAATTAGCATGAAAACTCCAAGGAGTCCCAGAAAGGGCTGGGAAGGGACCTTTAGAAAGAAGGTGGCCTTTTCCTACTTTGAATTCTCCAGCTGTCCCAGAGCCTCACCTGCTCCCGAGTGCCAGCCCTCCTCTTCCATATGTGCCTTTCCAGCTCCCTCCTCAGCGTGAGGAGGTTTAGAGTCTTGTGTGAGAATGGTCCATCATGCACCTCATTATCTTAAGGCAGAATCTCACTACTTAGTCTGGCTCCAGAATTCACTATGTAAACTAGGCTAGCTTTGAACTCACAGCCTTTCCCTGCACCACCTACAAGCAACTCTTCTTGGTTTCAGGGCTGCGATGCATTAGCTAACTGGACTCTTCTGTCGCTTAGCTTAGCAAGCCTTCCTTTCCAAGATCCGTGGAGTAGAGGACGGTGCTCAAGAGTTATTATTTACAAACTAGGGGGTGGGTGCAGGCAGCTGGGAGAAAGCCAAGCTCTGAAGCCAGGCGGTGGTGGCGCACGCCTTTAATCCCAGCACTTGGGAAGAAGAGGCAGGTGGATTTCTGAGTTCGAGGCCAGCCTGGTCTACAGAGTGAGTTCCAGGACAGCCAGGGCTATACAGAGAAACCCTGTCTCTAAACAGCCCCCCCTCCACGCGGGGGAGGGGGGAGAGAGGGAGAGAGAGAGAGAGAGAGAGAGAGAGAGAGAGAGAGAGAGAAATTAAGAAAGTCAAGCTCTGAAAGGTCCCACAGAATGGGGTGCCGCCCTGGGAGCTGTTACAGATGTGTCGTAGCTGCTGGGATTTGCTCTTTTGTGTGAGTTTACTTGTCCTAATTTTAACCAGGAGCAGAGAGAAGGTGCCGGAGCTTGAGTGGCGGCAGCTGTTTTCTTTTGCGTGGTTGAGTCTAGTTTTCTTGAAACATTCTGCTGAAATATCTTGCATTTTTTCCTTCGAGTTTCATATAATACACAAATTTTACATTTACGTTTTAGAATTTGAGTGGGGTTTTGTTTTGTCTTTCTTTTGTTTTCGTTTTTATGATGGCTGGGATAACACACGGTAGAGTCTAGAAACAACAACAACAAAGGGGGTTAGCCAAAAGAAGCCAGGCGTCTGCGTGGGTCTACCTAAGAGCCAGGCTTCTGCGTGGGTCTACCTAAGAGCCAGGCTTCTGCGTGGGTCTACCTAAGCGGCTGGTGCGTGGGTCTGGTTGGGCAAGTGGCAGGCGAGGAAAGCGGCTACCCTGCTTAATGCCCATCTAGGAGGCATTTATTGCTTTATGGCTTTGCTGGGAAGGGATTTAAGCTGTCAGGTACCAGGCATCTGAGATGTGCTCCACAGGAATACTAACCCGAGTCTCCCTAGGTGAGTGCCATTTCTCGAGGGAGCTGCAAACCCCTTAGTAAGATGTGGCCCTTCCTTTAGGGCATTATTTGTCCTCTGGGTGGATTGTGGTTGAAGAACAGATCTCCTTCAGCAAGAGTTGTCCTTGTCCTGTTGCCTTCAGAAAAGCTATGCCACAGCTGAGCGTGCAGAGGAGGACATCTCTGTCAGGAGGGCAGCAGTTCTGGGGACACTGGCGGGTTGTGCTCAGCTCACCCTGGAACTCTGTTCCCAGGAGAAGGGGGAGTGTTTGGTGTAACTAGGTCTCGGAGCCCAAACAGAGACCATCTTAAACAATTTGAGAGATGGTAACCAACCCTGGTAGTGAAGGGAAAAAGGAAAAGTAGACAAAAGCAGGGCTGCAGTCCTGGGTGGGCTCAGCAGAAGGTAGAGGGTCCAAGGCGAGGCTGGAGATAAGGAACTGTAGGCCGCGCGGCTGCGCCTTTCCTTTCTCCCTTTCTCTCCCTTGTACACCTGGTGATGACCCCTCGGAGGCTTGCAGAGATCGATCCTTTTGTTTTAGTCTTGTGCTTGGCAGGTTTGTTTATAAAAAGGGTCTCTCTCTCTCTCTCTCTCTCTCTCTCTCTCTCTCTCTCTCTCTCTCTTGTAAAGAATATGCACTGGGAGACAGACAGGGCAACAGGGAGCCGAAGGCATCTTAGTCTTTTGATGGGGGTGGGGTGGGGTGGCGGTTGTGTCCCTGCGGTCAGGGAAGCTCCCTCACTGCTTTTCCAATGGAATGACGGTTGATCCTGGTTTGACCAAATATCAGTTTTACAACACTAAGTCCATGCCCACCCTGGGGAGCCATGCTTTAGAAGATGAGATGTGCGTCAGAGCTAGAGAGAGATCTAGATCTAGAGAAGGCTTGTACAACGTCTGCCCCCACCATTTGCTTACAGAGGAAAGAGAGATCTCTGTCTTTTCATCCCAAGGAAAGTTACTCTGAAATTCTTCAGGTTTTCCACCCTGGAGGCAGTGGCAGGTTAGATGAAACTGTGTTGTTGAATTTGGACCACCGAGTCCCAAGGAGCATGCCAGGCAGGGGTGCTCCCCTGCCCCCTACCCCCTTCCCCTCCCCACCCATCTCACCAGGACTTGCCATGATACTTCCTGGGGTTATAGCCCCTGCCATACATTTCAGCATGTCCCCTCTGAAACTGCAAACTTAAAAATACCTTTCAGAGAAACTTGTTTGGAATTTCATTTTAATGGGATTTGTGAATAAATCTCCATCTTAATGCTAAGCTTTAAACAGCTCTTCCAGGAGAACACTATCAGATTTTTATATTTTAAAATTTAAATCTCTTGACTCCAAAGCCATAAGACATTTTTGTATTTGTGGGTGTACCATGTGCCTGAGCACTCATGTTAGACTGATTTAAAATAATAATAGTAATAGTAATAATAATAATAATAATAATAATAATAATAATAATGGTGTGAAGATTTCTGGGATGCCGGGAGGGGGAGGGGGGCTGTTGCATCCCCTCGTCCCTTCCGTGTAGACATCTGTATGGACCGTGCTGGCTCATTTATTGCGCTCTGTGAGGATGGGTGTTGTGTGGTAGCCTGTTCTCTCTGTCCGTGTGCTCCTCAGCTCTTGGTTAAGTCGTGTAATGAGGGTGAGTGCTGTCATTCCTCCTTAAAAACCTACTCAGAACTGACAAGATGATGCTGGCCAAAGACAAACCTTCAGCCATCAGGGTAGCAAGCGAGAGGGTCTACACAGCAGCTACCACAGTTAGTGCTGGATGATGCTCTTGGGGTCTTAAGCATGGCGTGCCCACCACACACCGGAGAACACTAGCCTCGTGACTGATGGAGGGGTGTGCTGAGGAGTCTGATGGCAGTGATAGGTGCACACACGGTGCGAGCTGTGTGCATGTGTGTATGTGCACACGCGGGACACTGGTTGCCGCCCAGTGGATTTTTGAGACAGGGTGTTTGGCTAGACTGGCTGGACAGTAGCTCCAGGCATCCTCCTGCCTCACTTCCTTCCTGCTGTGGCGGGCAGGTGCCACTTTGCCAACCGCGCCAGCTCCTCAGCCCCAGTAGGTGGTTCTTGTTCTATTTGCCAATTATGTCTTAATAGAAGTGGCAGGGGAAACTTTGCAGTAAAGGGCTTCCAGGCAAGCCCCACCCCTCCACGTCCACACCCCCCTACACACACACACACACACACACACACACACACACACACCCCCCTACCCCTGTGTCTTCCGTGGTCCAGCTCACTGTCTCCATCTCTCCACAGACTCCTCTTACTCGGAGCCCCCCGATGTTCAGCAGCAGCTGAATCACTACCAGTCAGCTGCCCTGGCAAGAAACAACAGCCGCGTTAGCCCCGTGCCTCCTCCTGGGTCTGGTGCTGGCACGGAACAGAAGGCAGAAGCTGTTCTCCACTGCGAATTCTGTGAATTCTCCTCTGGCTACATCCAGAGCATCAGGCGCCATTACCGGGACAAGCATGGCGGGAAGAAGCTTTTCAAATGCAAAGACTGCTCCTTTTACACAGGCTTTAAGTAAGTGCTGTGAAGAGTGCCTGTGTGCAACAGAGTGGCTGCCCCTGCTCCAGCTTTCACCACAGTCTTCCCTGCCTTCAGCTCCAGAGATTCTCTGCCAGTGTGTGATAGGAAGGCTGGGTTCAGTCTTCACAGAAGGAAGTTAGTTTCAGAAAGACTAGTTGGGAGTTGTGGAAGGGGGTGAAGTGTTACATAAAAACAAATTATCTTAGAAGTCAGAGGTATGGTCTTCTAAACAGTGTGAGATTATATCGAAGGACTGCCCTGATGGGACATGTTTTTATTTCAGATCTCTCTCTCTCTCTCTCTCTCTCTCTCTCTCTCTCTCTCTCTCTCACACACACACACACACACACACACACACACACACACACAAGGAGGGTATGTTCTCTGAGAAAGAAAACATGTTCCTTTTGACAACCTTTCTCTAACCAGTTCTTTTTTCTTTAATAACTCTCCATTTGCTTTAAAAAAAAAAAAAGATCTAGAGTTTAATCACGTGATCCTCTAACCTCAGCCTTCAGAGTAGCTGATGTTTCTAGACCATACCTGGCTTAATAGGCAATTTCTAATTTTCAAGAATGAGGTATATAGAGTATTTATTTCTTTTTACCTAATCCTAGCTGAGTGGCAGCAGTTGTGAGTAGTTGCCTCTGACTCTCCCCTCTCTGCTCCTCCATGTCCACGGAGCGTGTGGACAGTGAACACGGCTAACAGCTTTAGTTTATGCTTCCCAAGCAGGAGGGCCACATGTGGACACCTGTGAGAGACGTGCAGCAGGAGACAACATGCCAGTGACCGTTTGTCATGGTTCCTTTCTTCTCTCTTAGATCTGCTTTTACTATGCACGTGGAGGCCGGGCACTCGGCGGTCCCAGAGGAAGGCCCCAAAGATCTCCGCTGCCCTCTCTGCCTCTATCACACCAAATACAAGCGCAACATGATCGACCACATAGTGCTGCACCGAGGTAATCCTCAGACCGACTCTGTTCTCGGGTCCTGGTGGGAGGGACGCAGTGCCGCCGGGAGATAGTGCCACAGCATGTTGAGGGTGCCCCCAGTGTACCACAGCTGGGCTGCCCTCTTCCCTGACCTCTGTTTCTGTAGACAAAAGTCACAGTGACAGCCACTGATATCCAAAGGATAAGACACCTTCCTGTCAGTAGAATTCCTCCCTGGAGGGAGGCCGAGAGGGCGTAGAGAAATTCTTCCATCAGGGTTCTGGGAGTCAGGAATTTCCCAGTTTGAATCCCTTGATACCATTGAGATGTGTAGGGCGAGCCTGGGGCAGGATGGCGGGAGAAACAAAGACAGAAATTGTGCTTTCCAAAGCACAAAGTACACTTTGCTTTGAAATGGACAGGAGAGTTCCAGCACACAGAAGTGGACTGCTGGACAGAATACCCGTAGATTAGGCACTGGGCTGTTGTGGTCTGGATCCTGCTCTGGAACGTTCCTGTGAGAACGTTCCTGTGAGAACGTAGCTGGTGGGTTCCATTGTGGGCACACAATGGTGAGTCTGTGTGTGTGCATCCCCACTGATGTGCAGGGATCCCTCGGAGAACACTGGGGCTCTTTCCAGTTTTTGTTTGTTTCAGTTTGTTTTGTTTTATGTTTTTGAGTCAAGATCTCTCAAGTCCAGGTTGACTTTTAACTCAAAATCTATCTGCCTCAGGAATTTCTTAAAGTTGCTGGGATTATAGACAGACCTGGCTTGGCCTGCTTGAGCTGATTATTATTATTGTTGTCGTTTTGTTTTGCTTTGTTTTGTTTTTTCCGAGACAGGGTTTCTCTGTGTAGCCCTCGCTGTCCTGGAACTCACTCTGTAAACCAGGCTGCCCTCGAACTCAGAAATCCGCCTGCCTATGCCTCCCAAGTGCTGGGATTAAAGGCGTGCGCCACCACCGCCCGGCTTACTATTGTTATTGTTAATAATATTTGAATTTACTTTTGTCCAATTAAAACATCTTTACATTGGAAGGAATAATTTTGTCCAAAAGATCCTCCTGCAGGTGGGTGGCGAAAGGTTCCCGGCTTGCCCACTGCCAGTCTTGTTTGCAGTGCCGTCTGCAGTTCTTTTCATCTCTTCTCATCCTTTTCTTCCAATCCTTCCTTCCTTCCTCTTTTTTCTCATCATCTTTCCTTTGCTTCTAACCTTGGAAAGCTCTCGAGGATTTGCCACGTGTGCAAAGCAGCCCGTATCATCTCCTTTCCGGCTGAGGTGTTCCTTAGATGCCAGTGTGGAGGCGTTTATAGAGTAGCTTCCATTTCCCCAGAACTACTACCTTTAGCCAGCATGCCTGTGATGTGCCCACATCTGCCCAAACCTCATAGAAGACCCAACATCCACAGCGCTCTGTTTCCTCCTTCCATTGCAGTCTAATGAGACGAGAGATGGTAGCTGGCTGGGCCAACCACCTGTGAGCCAGGCAAAAGCAGCACAGCGGTATGTAGGCAGGGATTTCTGGCCCTCAGCTTCCTGCCTGGTGTTTTGCCTCTCTCACCTGGCTTCTGATCCCCCAGCCCATGTGTTGCCAAAGCTGTGTGCCCTGTCCCAGCTTGGGTGGAGGCCATCAGTGGAGCCGGTGCCCAGAAAACATCAATGGCAGCTCGTCTCTGGCTGTGGCGAATCCACGCTGGCTGCAGTCATTCCCCATATTGATGCCCGGTGGGATCAGAGCTTTGATGGCTGACAAGCTCAATGACTTTCCTTGTCTGAGCTGAGACGTAAGGGAGAGCGGTAGAGTGGCTCTGCACAGAGGCCAGGAGCACTTGACAAAGAGCCCCCTCCAGCCAGTCGCCTCACCAACATCACACAGCAAGAGCACCATCGCATGGCCTCCTGTTTGGTGAATAGGAAGCTCAAAGCTGAGAAAGACTGGGGGTGGAGATGCTCGTCTGTCTCCTTTCTGCTTTTTTAATTCAGCGTATTTAATTTATTGGAGCTCTGCTTCGTTTCACAAAGGATTTACGGTAGCTCAGAGTCACTCCTGCAGAGCTGTTGGTTAAAAACAAACGAGGAATTGAAGGCAAAGGTGAAAGAAAGTGAGGCCAATAGAAAGAGCAGCCAAGAATAGCACTGATCACAGCAATGGTGTGGAGAGCCTTGAGCATACAAGACGCCCGTGTCTTTCATTAGCCGTACCCGCAGATTAGCCCCTAGAATCTTTGCCTTCCTTCAGAGAGAAGAAGACAGAACCAGTTAGTTGGCTTTGGGGTATTTATTAAATAATTTCCCACAATTCAGACGCTGAAGTCTAGAAGGAATCTCTACAGTGAACAGGCAGAGATACTACAGTGACTATTGACCCACCACAGTACAGTGCACATTGAACATCCCATAATGTGAAATCATAGAGACCAGAGCTGTTTCAGAGTTCCAAAGTATTCAGATTTGGGGATATTGACATAGGACATCAAATGAATATCCCTTATCCAATCACATTGGGGCTGGTGAAGTTTTGGGTTTCCGGTTGTATAGATGAGGAGGTGCTCATTCTATTCCATGGGTCATGGAGGGCTGTAGTCTTCTATTCACTCGTTCTGTGGATATGTGAATATTGTCCTCACCAAGGTAGAAATATGATCCAAATATGTATAGTCAAAGGTCAGTAGTGACACTAATATCTGTAGCTACCATTAGTGTTTTCTGTCGTGGGTGCTAGGCTGAATAGTAATGTTCTAAATCCAGCATGGTAGATACGACTGTTATCCCTGATGACAAACAACAAAAACAGGGTCAGGAAAACTGAGTAACTTCCCTACGGTCCAAGGCTCTTCGGGAACAGGCTGGGACCGGAACCCAGGTGTGTGTGACCCACAGCACTTGCTTTGAATCCCTGGCATCGCCCTCTTACCCTTGGGAAGCTGCCTCCACCCTGCTCAGTGTTCCGGAGTCTGTGAAAGTTGGGACTGAGGAGAGAACTTTTTGTAGGGCTGGAGGTTGAAGAGGAGGACCCCAGTCCCCAGAGGGCCCGGAGTATCTGCTGGCTCCTGGCTCTGGTGTCCAACTCCACTTCAAGGCAGAGCAGAGAGAGCCTGGTCTTATCGATGTGGTCAGATGTCTGCCTTGCAGATCAACTCTGGGGCAGATCCCAGAGTAATGAGATGAGGCTTTTGCACCTGTGCACTGCCTGCTCCAGATGAATAAACATCTTTGGTCTCCAGAGTCTACAGCATGAGATGTTTCTGAGGCCTCAGTTAATTAAAAACCTTGGGATAAAAGACAAGAAAAACAACTCTGAACTGGCCCTGAGACGGAGCTGCTACTGGCAAGGACAGTTGCCGTCTCTTTTTGTTGGGACAGAGTGATGTATTGGAGGAAGGAAGGAGGGGGGAAGGATCCATCCCATGGAAGTCTGAGGAGAACTAGTCAAGGGTGTGAGCCCCCACAGCAAAGGGAACATGCTACTGGTTCACGAGTTCTGCAAACGCCCGTCATTTGCTCGTTACTTGCTACACTGTTATGACAGCGTTATGTATGATGAGGTATAGGAAACCCATACTTGACCTCCTCAGGATGAACACATGCAGAGTGTATCCAAGACAGTGAGTGATGGGTGTCTAGGAGTCCCATTTATGTTCCTGGAAAGAGGTCATGGATGAAGGTGGCTTTCAAACTATGCTATGGCAGCATTTCAGCAGACAAGGAAGACTTAGATTGACTTTACTCTCTCTCTCTCTCTTTTTTTTTTAATTTTAAAGATGTATTTATTTATTTATTTATTATATGTAAGTACACTGTAACTGTCTTCAGACACTCCAGAGGAGGACCTGAGATCTCATTGTGGATGGTTGTGAGCCACCGTGTGGTTGCTGAGATTTGAACTCAGAACCTTCAGAGGAGCAGTCAGTGCTCTTAACCACTGAGCCATCTCTCTAGGCATCCCCCCTCCCCTTTTTTTTCCTACAGTCCCTTTCTACGTTTACTGAAATACATGTCTACCAACTCAATGGCTTTAAATAATGTAGTCTCTGCTAGTTATAAAGGCTAGAATTATCAGCCTCTTTAGATGATGCCTGTGTACCATCTAAAACTTCAAGAAAAACCATCCTTGATGGGGAAAAGGGGAATAGATCTCAGTCGTAGATCACCTACTTACCCTTTGATTCCTTATATCCTAGATCCTTGGCATGCTTTGATAATCCTTAGCTTATAGTGGCAGCCCTCCAACCTCTGCCTCCTCCTTGAAGCCTCATTGCAAGTAATTTGTATTCCTTTTTGTGATTTCTCTTGACAAAAGCATTGGGCATTGAATTTTAGGCCAGCCACAATCTAATATGACCTTATTTGTCTTAATGATATCCCAAAATTCTATCCCAATAGTCACATTCTCAAGTTCCAAGTGGACATAAATTGGGGGACAATATCAACCACTACAAAGTGGGGGTAATTATTAGTAAACCACTGAAGCCACTGGGGGCAAGAGCTGTTTGCAGTATGGCATCATACCATTCCGGATACCTGGAAAGAATGTGTTTTCTTGAGGCTTTAGACACTGATTCAGAAATTTGACCTTCCTTAGTAAATACATAGAAACCCGAGGGAAATTTTTTTTTAAATCAGAGTACAGGTAAGATACTTGCTAAAGAAGAATTTAACCAAGGTTGAAGCAAAGGATCATTATTAGATCTGTCTCTTTCTTATGGGTTTAGATCAGTCAACATCAGGTAAGATATGATAAGTCTAGCTTGGAAGTTCGTTTCATGAACTCATTTGGTAGGATTTTGCGTTGGGTAAGTTTTCATTTGAGCAGTGGATATGCAGCATGTCTGCTGGTGTTTTAAGACAGGGCCATGAAGAGACAGAATGTTCTCTGAGGGAAGTTGCACGTTAGTGAGAGCTTCATGATTGTGTGTCTGTGAGTATACAACCATTGGAATTG
This sequence comes from Apodemus agrarius, assembly GCA_964023405.1. NCBI lineage: Eukaryota > Metazoa > Chordata > Mammalia > Rodentia > Muridae > Apodemus > Apodemus agrarius. The sequence continues at coordinate 98,171,959 of OZ030009.1, read as the reverse complement.
AGGTGCTCACACACCACTGCCCAACTGTGCCTTGTCCCTATATAACAACACGCCTGAAAATTTGGGCACAGATTGAAATATTTTTGATAAATATTTGCATTGTGATTATGTAGCTGTGTAACTGCTGTGGTGGCTCTCCAGTTGGCATGTTAACTTCAAGGGTCTATTTCCTGCTTTAGTAGACAAATCCTGACTGAGGCTAAGCCTTGAAGGAGGGCATCCTGAATGGAAGTCATCTTCCCTAATTTGTCTGGTTAGGGGCACTTTGATTTCAGGAGAGGAAATCAATGAAACTGACTATTATTTTGATTTAGTGAAATTATATGTTCCCTCCCATCAGTATCCTTACCTGGGAGAGAGGTACTGACTGTTCTCAGCTCTCCCTAGGAACCTGTTCATGTCAAAATTTCATAGCTCTTACCAGGAGACTGTTGCTTGTGCTGCTGTATCTATGTGTAGTTTTATTTTAGGGTGGTTTTCTTACCCTCCTCCTATTCCTCCAACTTCTCCTTACCCTTCTCCTTCTCCTCTTCCACAGAGATAGGGTCTTATGTAGCCCAGCCTGACCTGAAACATACTACCTGGCCCAGGCTAGCCTCAAACTCTCCTGCCTCCATTTCCCAGCTGCCCCCACGTTGGACTAATGTTTTCTTAATGGTTTCCTCCAGTCTTTAGCCTTTATCACTCTGTTGTCCGACAAGTAATGAATGGGTCTTTGGCTCAGTCCTCTGGGTTGATGCCTTGCAAGCAACGATTGTTGGGTTCCAGGAAACCAACAGTTCTTTTGCTGCCTCATTTAAGACTTGGGGTATTCTTGGAAGGGAACACTAGTGTGTTGCAGTTTCCTTTCCAAAAGCGTTCTTACCTGGTGACTTTGGGCTCACAGTCATATGGCTTCTTGCTAAGAAATGACCCTTAGTAGTCGGCACTTCTGCAGCCTTTCTAATGGGTTCCTTGCCAAAACAACACCACGCCTGGCACCGCTTTCAGTGTACCTCAGGGCACAGGTGCTTCAGCCATGACTGGAGTCCTGCCTCTCCAGTTTCAGGTCTCCCTGTAGCAGTGAATACCAATGAGTAGGAGGAGATGAAATTGATAAACCATCTTTGTTTTGAACTGGTAATGCCCTCTGTTTTCTTTCCTTTCCTTTTTTTTTCAACCTTCACTGGGTGCTGAGTCACAAGCATTTCTTACCCAGGGTAATTTTTAGAGGTGTGAAATCAAGAAAGACCCATGATACTAGTGTACTCATAGAAATATGAGCTTCCATAAGCCAAGGCAGGATTCAGCCCATGCCTAGAGCATTCCAGTCTAGCTTGGCAGGTATTAATAATATACATTTAAATAAGCAAGTGATTTGGTCTACCTTAGCTCATATATTAGACTGGAAATGGGAAATCTTGTTTTTCATTTTTAATTTTTAAAATTACATTTATTTATTGTGTGTGGAAGATTGTACAGACATCTTCAAATGATAACAACAATCACGGACGTCTCAATATACAGCACTATAATAGCTAATAGACCTCGCTTCGTAGCAAGCTTTTAATCAATTGTAAAGTCATGTATTAGCTATTATTGCTATTAGCATTTGAACTTCAGGGCATGACTTTGAGGCCTTAGACCTTTGGGTAAAATTCTTAATGATGCATCATGGAATTAGAAATTGCAAAGAAAGCCAACCAGTGTGGTAGAGGCATTGAAGTGGTGAATGCTTAGAAAGGGGGGTGGGGAGCACCACGTGTTGACTTCGGGCCACAGACTGTTGAGTGGCTGAATAGCCGTCCTCGTGGCATTTGAGCCACTGTTGCTTAGAAAAGTGTGCCCAGCTGTTCTTCATCTTCGCTGAGGTTGACAGATCTAGGGCAGATGGGCCAGGCCAGAGTCAGAGAATAAAAGAGAAGCAGTAAAGATGACAAAATAAATCAGGAACAAGTGAGGAGGAGAGCAGAGGGCCATGGCCTCATGGAAGTGCCAAAAGTGACCATGGCAACCCTTTCCATGAAGTTTGTACTCAGGGTGCAGCTCGGTCCCTGGTACTACTGCTATCCCTCCATCCTACGCAGCAGCTGAGGCTCTTAGGTTTACCTAAGAGTACTGTAGTTCATGCCTAGTATGGCTGAACTTGATCTCAACCAGTTCTTCCAGCCTCCCAAGAGTGCGCTACCCTGAAGGCATTCTAGGGTGTCATAGGAATGAGTGCTAGAAGAATCTGGTGAGTGAAAACCACAGAAGGTGAAGCATGCTCCAGCTCACAGGACAGTTCCTGTAACAAAGAACTGTCGAGCCTCCAGATGTCAGTCATGCTACTGTTTTGAGAAATCCAGGAGTAGTGTAGTAGAACATTCTAGAATGGACTCCTTCAAGCTAACTAATTTATGCCAAGGCATTTCCCCTCCGTTTACACCAAACCACAGAACTGAATGGCTTACAAGACTGTTAAACATTTGCTATTCTAAGAAAATGTGCAGATTACTTTATAATCATGTGTTTCTTAGCTGTCTGCTTTACTTTGGTTTAAAAATATTTATATTTCTAAATAAGCAACTGACTCTTTGTATAGGGAAAATAACATATGCATTAGATCTCTGGGGAGTATGTTATAGACACCACCCTTACCGCTTTCTCTGCCCAGCATCATGCTGGCCGATGAGGCACGCTACATTCAGGGCTCTGAGGCAGTGAGTGCCCTGCAGTTAGAATGTTGTGGTTGAGATGAAGACATTATGTTGGGTGGGGTGAGTTCCCTAGGGTCCAAGTGTAGCCAATAACAAAGGGGGAGATGGAGGAGGCAGTCGCATCAGCAGGCAGAAAGACTAACGTCGCTACTCGGTGTCTCTGGGAACAAAATCATGCTTTCCTGACTTAATAATACATTGCTGTCTCTAAATAATATAAGTATATGTTGTGTGAGTCCATTTGTAAACTTTCCGAGTCTTCCGAAATCCAGACTCAGCATGAAAACACATGCTATATTTGATTCTTGCATATATAGCACAGATTTTAATTTTATCCCAGCTATGGATATCTGGCACGTGCGCCAATACTCTGGGCAGACTGGTGTGAAATTCAATTTGAGCAGTTAAACACAAGGGCGAGAGAGTGCAAAATACACACGCGGCGGATGCATTTCCAGCCCTACAACATTTGGTGTGTGAGTGGGGAAGGCACCCAAGTTCTCTCTTTCCAGAAAGAAATTTTCTTCCTCTTGTGGCAATCAGATTGATTGCAGAGTTCTCTAGAAAGACAAATCTTCAGTGGTTCCAATGGACCCCCACCTCTCCCTCAATGTTACCCACAATACCTTTTGTTTGTAAACTAAGTATACTGGTTAGTTGAGTTCTATAGCAGCTGTTCTATTTGTGAATCCCCTGCTATCAGGACTGGAGAAGAACATCCTGGAGAACATCTCCAAGGGGGGAACGGGGATGGAAGGCCAGCCTGGGTTTACATCTCAGCTCCGTCAGCTGCAGTGTCTTCTGAACTTCAGAACGTTTTAAAAGCTTGTTCCCTCACTAGAGACAGAGCTCAGGGACAGAGTGCTTGCTGAGCATGTATGGGACCCTGGCTTTGATCCCTAGTATGGAAGTAGGGTACTGTTCCTCATTTTTACTTATCCTGAAAACGGGAGTAACTCTAGCCTTGGTATCATTAGAAAGTGAAACACAGTGACAGTCCATAGGTACCCAGTCAATATCCATTTCCTTCCCTGAGAAGCCCCTGGCATCCAGCTGTCATGGCACTTGCGGAAGAAGGATATTAAAATGATCTTGTCGGTGGTTATTAATGTTGGTAAAGATGGCAGCCACCTCCATGCTCAACCAACCTTCAATCAGAACTTCATTCAGAAATTACCTAACACCTTTCCCCCTGCCCCAGTCTAATCATCCATCTCACCTGGGATGGGATACACAGAAGCCTTTGGTCTTCCAAGTACCCAGTTGTGCTGGAGGGTTGTGTGTCATTTGGGGAAGTCAAGAAGGGATCGTGTGTGTGTGTGTGTGTGTGTGTGTGTGTGTGTGTGTGTTGGTCACAGACCGAGACCCACAGGAAGAATCAGAATTGAATGGGTCCATTTCCTCTTACGTTCCAAAGAAAGAACATCTGCTTTCCATCAGTAAAAACGCCCATCTCTCCATTCGATTTGTTTCCACAGAAGAGCGAGTTGTCCCCATTGAAGTGTGCCGTTCCAAACTGTCAAAATACTTACAGGGAGTAGTTTTCCGCTGTGATAAGTGTACCTTCACCTGCTCCAGTGACGAGAGTCTCCAGCAACACATAGAAAAGCACAATGAACTGAAACCTTACAAATGCCAGCTCTGCTACTATGAGACCAAGCACACGGAGGAACTGGATACTCACCTTCGGGATGAGCATAAGGTACTTGCCCAGGACTTCCTGCCTGGCCCACCTCAGCACTCCTGTGGGGAGGGGCCTGTCAGGGGAGACAGGTTACAGTAGTCACATCTACTGTGTGTAAGCCAGAGAGATAAAGTGGTAATTACAGTAAAACTTCATTGTCTTAGAATAAAAGAAATGTAAGATCACTTTAGAACTTGGGAAAAATAGACATGGCAAATGACTTACTCATGCCTCCACTACCCAAAACTCTGGGGGACTCTTTTCTATACTTGTTTCATTTGTTTTATATAATTTTGTTTATATTGTATATAAAATAACATCCTGCTTTTCTTTATCCTGTCTACAATTTTGACTTATTTTAAATGTGTTTCATGATTATAGTGTTGGCAGACTTTCTATAAAGGGCAGTCAGTAGATCTTTCGGGTTTTGTGGGCCATCGGTGATTTCAGTGGCAGTCGCTCAAACCCACCATTAGTATATAGCAAGAAAGCAGTCACAGACACAGTGGTGTTCAAATAAAACTTGATCCAATTAAAGATGACAGGCTGTGGGCACTTAGTTGCCAATGCTTTAACTCTCAGTTATGTAAGTTGTTTCTAAGATTTTTTTTGTTTTTTTGTTTGTTTTGTGTGGGGGGGGTTTTGTTTGTTTTGTTTTTTTGTTTTTGTTTTTGTTTTTTGTTTTTTGGATTTGGTTTTTTTCAAGACAGGGTTTCTCTGTATAGCCCTGGCTGTCCTGGAACTCACTCTGTAGACCAGGCTGGCCTCGAACTCAGAAATCCACCTGCCTCTGCCTCCCTGAGTGCTGGGATTACAGACGTGCACCACCATGCCTGGCTTGTTTCTAAGGTTTTGCTAATTACAACTTTGAAAGGCATTACTATACACATGTGATCAGTTTAAGAAATTAATATATTTTTTAGTGAAATAGGAAGGAGATTTTGTGGGGGAAATTTTTCTTCTGTAGATTTGCTTAGAATTAGAGCCATACATGATGGCTATCTTACTCAGTGTAGGGATTATTTTGCTTACCATAGTTGTAGGTTTTGTATATTGCCCCAAGCACAGGAGGGGAGGAGTTATGATTAGTATTTGTTTCTGAAAATAGCCTACTACAATCCTTTCTAATTAACCAAATCCAAAACATCTATTAAGCATTTGCTCAGGACATAATGAAAAACATTTTTGGTCCCATTTTCATTTTTCTCTCTCTGAATCCTTTTCAGTAGAAACATGGCCGCTCTTTCTTAGCCTTCAAAACCCACGTTATAAATATTTCATCTCTTGGTAAGGGCTACCAGAGCTTTCTTTGCTCTGCGTTCACAATTTAACGGCTTGCCGGAAACTTCTCTGCTTGCCCGTGACGGCCCCTGAAGTAAAAGAAAAGAAAAAAATCTAGATTACTGCACTCAGAAGTCTTCATGTCCTTTCTTCCTGTGTCTTCCTGGGCTTTTCCATCCTAACTCCGGGGGCAGTGTATCCCAGCCCTGGTTAGCTCCTGTATTCGTTCATTCGTGTGCATCCTCTTTGTTCTCAGTCACCCTTCTAGTATAGCACCCAAGCCTTCGGACTTGTATTTGGGAACTAAGCAAGTCAGGAAGAGAAATTCTTCCCTCGCTGTTGCAGTGGATTCTAAACTACTAGGAAATCTAGGGATCGTTAGAAACCAAACCAAACATCAGGCTTCCTGCACAGTCAGTTAAAGGCTGGGGCTCAGGAATTTGGGATGGGAAGTGTGTTCTCCAGAGAGAGGGGACCGAATTTAGAACTTTTAGAACAAAGAAACCTGAGTAATGGCTTTTGCTCCGTCGCTTCTTGCGTGTGCATTAGGAAGCTGCTCTTATACGAAGGCCTATTTTCTGACTTGTCAGTAGGCATTGTTATTCTGTGTGCAGAAAGCCTTTGCAGAGTAGATGGAACCCTTGGACTTCCTGCATGTTGACACTCAGTCTATGTCCCATAGACTGTGTGTGAACAGAATTGCGATCCAATATAGCAAGAATTGTATTTATCATGAAGGCGGCCATGCTCTCAAAGGCCTAAACCATGAAACCAGTACAGATATCTTGTATTTTAGATAAGTTTTGTGAAGGTATTACCAGGTCATGGTATATTTTTCAATTTTGCCCTTTCTTATGGTTGATGAGTGTATTAAGTCTAGTGAGTACCTACCTACAGCTGAGGACTCACCACTTTGAGCATGAGTGACTCTGTGGATTCTGTCTGGTCTGGATTGTTATTGAGTTTATGGGATTCATGCTTATTTAGATAGCAGCACTTTTCTTTTCTCGTTTTCTATTCTCATTTTTCCCTTCTAAATGATGATCACATAATGCAATCAGTGCAGTTGAAACTGGTTTTCAGCAGATGAGCACTGGCACTGTGCACTAGCAAAGTGTGGTTGGTAATCGGCAAATGTCAGACTTCACGGAGAGGTTGTGGGCTGTCGGTGTGTTTGAGGATGACTGCTGATTCAAATGAAAACATTGATGACTCTAAGGCGAAAGCCAGGAATTAAAGGCCTAAGAGAATTAGAAGGAAATAGGACTTGTTTTACTCCCAGATCTCAATAGCTATAACATCCTGATAATGGTATTAAAAAAAAGCTACTAGAACACTCATGATATGATTGAGGTTACAGGATATGAGACAGGTACAAAATTAAATTGCTAAATGCTGAAAACAAAGATTATAAAAGATTAATTATGTGTATTGACATCAGAAGGAATAAAATAGGTTGGTATGAAATTAACCTAAGACCTATATTGTTGCCATATGTACCACATTCATGAAATAGGCAACTAATTCAATATTGACCATTTTTTCTAATCAGGTTTATAGATCTCATTATAGTCTTCATCTAAGCGTTGGGAAGTATTTTTATATAGATGTTGATAAACTAAATCTAAAACTTATGTGGCAATGCAATGACATGGATTTGTCTAAACAATAAGGAGAAGTAAAGTTGAGAGACTCAACCCTTCTTGCTTTCAAGGCTTAAAGTAAAGCTACAGTAATTAAGAGAATGTGGCATTGCTCACTTTAAAGGAACAGAAGAACAAGTCCAAGAGTAGACTGTCTTGTGAGTGTGTTCAGTTGATTTCCATCAACCATGTCAACACAATAGAGAGATGGTGTTCTTCCAAAGGGACCTCTGAAACAATTAGATTTGCACATACACGTTTTGACCCTTGGTTTTTAATCAACTACCTAAAAAGGAGCTAAAAATGGTCATAAGTATTTGGGATAACTTATAAGCATTTTAGTGAAACATGAATTTTGCTAGAAATAAGAAATGAAGTGTTGGGTGTCGAAATAAAGCTTAGGTGAGAAACAAAAGCCATGAGCATTGAGACAAAAGATAAGTTGAACGTCACCAAAACTAATGTCCTTCTGGGATGGTATGTATATGCTTGGCATTATTACAAAGTGTGGCCCTGTTGGACTAGATGTGGCCTTGTTGGAGTAGGTGTGCCACTGTGAGTGTGGGCTTTAAGACCCTTATCCTAGTGCCTGGAAGCCAGTATTCTGTTAGCAGCCTTCAGATGATATCGTAGAACCCTCAGCTCCTGCTGCATCATGCCTACCTGGATGCTGCCATGTCCCTGCCTTGATGATAATGGACTGAACCTCTGAACCTGTAAGCAGCCCCAATTAAACGTTGTCCTTTATAAGAGTTGCCTTGGAAAAAAAAAAAAGGACATACCTATTCCAACAAGGCCACACCTCTTAATCCCTGTCAAGTAGTGCTACTCCCTGATGACCAAGCATTCAAATATATGAACCTTATGGGGACCATTTCTATTAACCACCACACTGGCTTAAAATATCACTGAAATGCAGACTGTATATCCAGTGGAAAACTGCTTATGAGTAAGGAATAAATTACTGACGTTTAGTAACATGGATGGATCTCAGATCACATTACAGAAATCAGACTTCTGTTTTATCTGAGCTTTTAGAAAATGCAGAACTGTGGCAACAAGAAGGTTAGAAGTTGCCTAGGGCTGAGTCTTGGGAATAATTATAGGTTCAATTATAAAGAATTTAAGGGATCACCTGAAAGGTGAAGATAGTCCAAACTGACCTGGGTGAGGGTCTAAATCAGTCACTTTTTAAAAAACTAAAAGTTGAATTGTTAACTTAAAATAGATAAGTTAAATAGCCAGTGAATTAATTATGCTTCAGTCCCCAAACTCTGGCACACAGCAAGTCCTCAGTAGATGCTAAGTTTCAGAGGTATTTTCTGCCAAATTAATCGTTGAACCAATAGAGCCAAACTAATGCATAAGCTGTCCACAAAAAAATTCAAGGTGGGGATGGCTGCCATGTTCTCAATAAGGTCGTGTTGAGTGTTTTATCTTTTATATCCTGGCACAAATCACTTTAGGTGATGTCAGATGGTGGAGAAAACCTAAGGACTCTATAAGGCTCTATAGGATGTGTTTCCATCAAAGGAGTTCATTAAACAGACCTGGGCATACCAACCCTGGACATCTGAGTTCTCATTGCCAAGGCTATAAACCGGAGCTACATCTCTAAAGATGCCGATATCACGTGCTGTGGACAGAAAGCTAGTGATAGCAGAAAGGGTCCTTGAAATCAAATACATCATTGCATTTAAGAACCAAAATGTCAAGTGCACTTGATATAGGCTGCCATGTTTATCCTCAGAAGCCAGAGTGCAGAGGAGAAAGGGCAATCAGGACCCTCATTGTAGAGGTGACAAACAGAATCCTGTCCCTTCTAGACCTTTCTCTATGCCAGCGAGCAAGGAATCACGTGTAATCTCCCGGGATCTAAAGTAAATAGTGTAGGCTGTTTCATTTTCCTCATCCTTTGACTCACTGCCTTTTTCTGATCTTTCTCGATCCTCTAGAAGGCTGCACTGTACTCTCTGTCACTCCCTCCCCTCCCTCCCCTCCCCCTGCACATACACAATAAAACGTTGGCTAGTGATGCCACTTCTCCACAGTTCCCGTGAAAGATGCAGGCTTAACACTTCTCGGAACCTTAAAGTCTTTATTAAAAAAAAAAAATAGTTTATATTTCTTACATTTAAAAACAAAACAAAAACCATTTTTATTTTGAAGAAAATTTGAAGTATATTTCAGTACCTCGTTAATGCTGTTTCATGGTTTTGAAGTCTCTTTGCTACTTAAAGGAACATAAAAAATATATTATCTCTAACTTGGTTTTCTCATAAAATTCCCATGTTCATTATATTACATTTAGGATAGTCTATTCAGGCAGTATACATTTACTAATTGAATTTACTTTGAAATGTTTTTAATTTTTTATACAAATGGAGTCTCAGGCAACTGAACTCTAAGAAATGTGTATCTTTGACTGTGTGTGTGTGTGTGTGTGTGTGTGTGTGTGTGTGCATACCAGTTTCCAGGAAACAAAAGAATCTTCAGTCCAGAAGCAAGGAATAAGCTAAATCAGTTTTCTAAATCCATAAAATATGCCATAGTGAAAATTTCAGAAAATGATCTTTGCACTGTAGATCTTTCCTCTCTCCAAACCACCAGACAAACCTTCAGCCACATTTTTTTTTTATTGTGTTCAGTTTCTGAACTAAGTACCAGTGAGCAGTCCCAGGGCTTCTGAGGACGTGCGGGCTCCAGGCCTCTCCAGAGGCTTGTTTTATTTCAGCCCTGATCTCCCTCCCGTTGACTTTGTTTGTTGATATGTCAGCGGGGCATCTGTCTCTTTCATGGGGTTGAGAAGACAGATAAACCAGAGTCAGACAGTCAGAAATGTGACTGTTTTCCAGAGGTGTGTGCTTCCACAAGCCCTGGGCAATATTTATCAAGTCAACATTAGACCAAGACATTATTTGCCCATAACCTTTGAAAGAATTCACTGTCTTCCCTGGTCAAACCTGATGCTCTCACTTCTGACCTGCTTTTCTTCAGACATTCCTGTATTTCCTCCCACAATCCAACACTGCCTCCCCTGCCGCAGAAACTCAATGAAATGAGTCATTGAGTGAAATGAAATCACTTTTCAAAGATGAAATTTGAGGACGCCTGTTGGTTGAACTTATCAAACCTTGGTGGCCTTGCCAGTGTTTGTGCTATGGATCCAGAAGATTGGCACCAGCTCAGCTGGCCAGATCAGAGTCTCTTGATGCTGTGCTTCTCCTAGCTTTCCTCAGAGCTTGTGTCTAGAATTATACCAGGGTCTCCAAATGAGTAGACTTCTTCTGGACTTTGGCCAAGTTAAGCTGGTCAGAAGCTGAATTCACTTTCAAGACATTGGATCTGGACCTTGTCTTCTGTGCTCCTTACCCTTTTGGATAATCCTTTAGGATTATCCCTTTGCACTGTTCTTTAAAAGTCTTTTATTTTGAAGAAAACTTGTCAAGGGATGCCACCTACCCATCAAGTTTCCAACACAATAGTGGTATTAATACCTACCGGTTTCTTGTTTGTTTTCACCTGGGTTATCCACCTTAGTGGGCATTTCTTTCTGCATCCTGAGAGTGCCTTTGCATTCTTACAGATGGTTTGTTATAGCAGAAAAGGCCTGAGCTACCCTCCTGAAGATAAGAGTCCCATCATGACTTTAGCCCTTATTTCCTGGTGTTCTCATGTGATGTGGCAGATAACTGTAGCGTACTGTACACAGGAACATGAGATGCGTGTACAGACCACTGGATACAGTTGTAGTATGTAACATATTTCCTAAGTGTTTTTTTAATAATCTTTTCATTAGAGTGTGTCCAATTTTATTCTCACATTAGCAACCAAACTTAGGGGATATGAATGTTATGAATTCTTTATGTGTTGTGATCTCATGTGGGTTTTTGTTTTTTGGTTTTCCCCTTTTTGGACTTTTTGAGACAGGCTTTTTTCTATATAACAGCTCTGGTCATCCTGGAAATCATTCTGTACACCAGGCTGGCCTGGAACTCACAGAGATCCACTTACCTCTGCCTCCTGACTGCTGGGATGCCTGGCTCGTGTGGGCTATCTATCATGTCACCAAGAAGTATAAGTAATACTGCCTGTAAACTACGTGTGTGAACAACTGCATGTCGAATAATATTAAACCAGAAAAAGGAAAGGAATCCTGCCGAGCAGGACAACCTGGCTGATTATTAGCGCCCTCTCTTTAGGTTTTACTCTAACTCTTAGGAGGGGTGCTGCTAGCTGAGAACGCAAGATACTTCTAAAATCATTATCTTATTATGGTTTATGTAAATGGGTGCTTTGGCTGCATGTGTCTATGCACCACATGCATGCCTGCTGCCCTCAGAAGTCAGAAGAGAGTGCTGAAAGTGGAGTCACCGACACTTGTGAGCTGCTGTGTGGGTGCTGGGCATTGAACCTTGGTCCTCTAGAAGAGCAGCCAGTGCTTTAACTGCTCCTTCACCAGCCCCTTCAACATATTTTTTTTTTTTTTTTTTTTTTTTTGGTTTTTGAGACAGGGTTTCTCTGTGTAGCCCTGGCTGTCCTGGAACTCACTCTGTAGACCAGGCTGGCCTTGGACTCAGAAATCTGCCTGCCTCTGCCTCCCAAGTGCTGAGATTAAAGGCATGCATGCACCACCACCGCCCGGCTTCAACATAATTTTTTATCTACCTCCCTGACCATCCTCCTGTGGGCAATTCTACAGATAATATTTTGGTTTTCCGCACTGATTCCCTTCCCTTCCATCTGATTTTCAAAGACAGCCAAGGATCTGCTTGTAACATGGATTAGCAAAGGGTGGCCAGCAGGCCAATTCCAGTGAACTTGAGTTTGCATGGCCTGCCATCCAAGAGAGTGTTTGAAGTTTTTTAAATAGTTGAAAAACTCAAAAGTCTACAGATTCCAAAGTTTGCTGTCCACACGCAAATATTTCTATGCATACTCTTGTTCCTGGTGGCTTCCAAGCAGTTAAGCTTTTGTTGTCTAGAAAGCTTACAATGGTTACTTATATGGCCCTTTATAAAACAAATTTCTCAGCCTGTAAGTCATTCTCAGCTCCACAGTGTCCGTTAACGACCACACCGCAGGTCCTGACTCCATGTGCTCTGCTGCTACTTTTTCTAGAACGGAAAGTTTACTCTGGCTGTTTTTTCTCAGTGATAATAAACTGTAGGGAATACAAGCGTCTTGGTTGGGTGTCTCATGTGAAGATAAGTATGTACAGCCCATAGGAGGCTGAACTCTGTCCCCTGAAAACCTGGAAACAGGGTGGACTTGCTCTGTCACAGTCTTTCCTACTTGATGTCTGTGGCGTCGCCTGAAGATGAGGGTGGCAAGTTCCATTCTGTCTCCAGCAAGCACGTCTATATCAGTCTGTTCTGTACCCGTCTGGGCACAGCATGGAAATGCATGCTTAGCTTGGTCATCTTAATCAATTGCATAGCTCTCCCAGCAAGCTGGTGCGGCAGAGGTGGGGTATATTCAAAGAACAGACTTAAATCTCTTTCGTCTCCTCTACCCGATCTCCTGAGTGGTTTAAAATGAACAAATAGGAAAAGCTGTGAAAGTTGAGGGGACTCACGGGGTCATCACGTCAGAGCTCGGGTCAGTGTTTGCCGATCAGCTCATGGGGTCATTTCTCACGCCCCCTTCACAGCTGCCTCCGCCAGGCACTAGGTCAGCGACTTTCAATGGGGATTTCGGGTTAGGGTCACTCATGTGAGACTTTGACAGAACATGTGGGTCTGCATATAGTGTTATAATCTGAACAACGTGGGCCTTGGAACCATGTGGCCTCTTTCGTCTGTGAAACTCGGCGAAGGGTTCTAGATGTAATGTTCCTCGGCCCGCTCTTTCCCCCTTGGTTGTCACCTTTATGGAAACAGGATGATGGGATATCACTTCTGGTCCTGGGAGGTGGAGGAGGTGAATGACCTTCCATTTATCTTCTGAACCATCAAGATATGAGTCACTTAGCCATCAGTCACCTGTCCGGGAAGACCTTTGGTCCTTTCCAAAGCTGAGAGGTACAGTAGAACCTTAGTCAAGTCTGGACCCTTTGGCTCAGACCCTTTAGCTTTACATCTGGAAATTTCAGTTATGAAATGAAACCTTAACATGAAAGAAAAAAAGAGCCAGGAATGACATAACCCCAGATAAATACATAGAGGAATAGGAGATCATATCCTCATGAAATATGATAAGGTGATTAAAGATGACATTCACTCACAGAACACTGTGTGTGTCACACAGGGCCAAAGACATCAGAGATTCTTGTTAAAATGAAGCTAGATGGTATCAGGCGGTGCGCGCAGTGCCCACTGTGAGGTAGAGAAGAGATGGAACTGAGAGAGGACAGGAAATCTATCCCCGGGGTCTGCAGCTTGGTGGCAGAGAGGCTGAGCAGGAGGATTGTTTAGCGAATGTGGTGTGTGCGAAGTGAGCCAGTCTGGGTGCTGTGGGGGGGAGAAGCAGCATGACTGATGGAGGAGTAACAACAGGAAGGCTTCCTGGTGAAGACGGGCTGGGGACTGAGTCTGTGTGTGTGAGGAATATGGCGGGCACAGGCTCAGGAGAAGTAAGGGGCATTCTGGGAAGTCGGTAAGTTAAGATGATGGGAACAGGAGAGCTTGGGGAAAGCTTGTAAACTGCTACACAAAATTTGAATTTTACCCTCAGGGCAAAGATTGGCATTTTCTACGTGTCCATGTGTATGTAGAAGGGGTTATGTTTTTATAAAAATAGAGCAGAGAAGGAATATGTTTGGTGGGTGTGCAGTCAGGTGTGGGGCGAAGGGGGTGCCACTGAGAGCCCATGTTGAAGCATCCCTTCCACCTGAGGGACCAGCCACACAATTGCATAGTCTAGAATAGAGTTTACTCAGGGCATGGGGAAGGGAGTAGAGACGGTAGTAGAGACAGAGAAAGGCGGAGAGAGTAGAGCAGTAGAGGCCGGCCATGAGCACTCGGAGAGGGCTGGGGTAAGGGACAAGAGGACAGAGCAAGAGCAAGAAGGCCAAAGGGCAGAGGGGTGAGCAGCCCCTCTTACAGTGAGTCAGGCAGACCCGGCTATTGCCAGGTAACTGTGGGGCGGAGCCTAGACAGAATGATAAGGGGGGGGGGTGTCTGTATGCACATGCATGGAGGCCAGACGTGGCCATTGAGTATTTTTCTCAACCACTCTCCCCTGGCATTCTCACCAACCCTGGAGCTCACCCACTCAGTGCCACTGCTGGCCAGTTAGCCCCAGGGAATCCTCCTTTGCCATCTCCTCCAGGTCAGGACTGCAGGGCGCACAGCCTTCCCGACTTTGCGTATGGGTCCTGGGGATCCCAGCCCTGCTCCTCATGCTTCTACAGGAAGCTTTGACTGACTGAGCCCTCCCCCCAGCCTCTTAATATTTTCTTAAAGATGACTCTGCCCACACTGGGGGGTAGATATGGGAAGAGGGGAAGTGGATGGTGCGGAACCAGTTTTGGGATGGGTCAGGAGACGTGCCAGGCTAATAGGGGCGGAAGGAAAAAGGAAGGAGTCCTCCTTTTACGTTCGGATTAGCATTTAGATGGCTAGTTTGGGGGTTTTAAATGTTAGAATAACCAGCACTATAAAGATTTTTTTTTTTAATTTTAGAAATCTTCTCATTACATAGCACAAAAATAAAAATGGTTTTAAGTCTTAATTGCCTAGCAGAGATTATAGACATCTTCAGGACAGATAAATCCTGGGTTGTCCTGGGATGAACGTCTACCATGAAAATGCCACATACTGTTTTAAAATTGTGCAGAATCCGAAATGTGAGCAGTTTTCTAGCAAGGAAAAATAGATAAGCATAGTTCTTCAAAAACCCATGAAAAAGGAAAGGGACAAAGGGAACTTGGTTTAATGACAGATCTTCTGTTGCCATGAGCTTCATGAGAACTAGGGGTTTCGAGGAGGAACCCCAGGCCTGGCAGGGAAAGAGCAAAATCCACTGACTTCCTAGGTTTCATGATCACAGGTAGAGCAGTGTGTCACCACGGCGGAGGTGCTGTCTGCCTCCCCTAGCTTACCAATCTCCTATGTAAGGTTGCCGGAGCAGTATTAAGTCTCATTGTAGCACTGTGTTGGCCCTGGTACCCTGAGTTGAGGTCCCCTTCATTTGTCACAGCCAAGGATGACGATCCCATCTGCCAGGCATATGGAATTGGTGGTGCTCAGCAAATCTTTGTCCCAGCCTGGCCCCAGAGAGTGCTCTGGATTGTCTTGTAAGCCCTCTTTCCTCCCTTGTGCACGCATTGCACTGTCTACTGTGGCAGCTGTGGAACTGGCCTACCTAATTAATGATGTCTGCCTTCACTCGCTAACTATACTGCGAGCCTCTGGAGGCAGGGACCAAGTGGCATTTGTCTTGATATCCCCCCTGCCCTGCCCTTCAAAGGGGGATCAGAGCACACACCTCGTACAGAGCGTGAACTCTGGCTTGTTCTAGCGACCTCACCTGTCACCACTAGCAACTCTATGTGTACAGAGAAGGCACATTTTGTGCTACTGTTGATCTGACCCCAGCCCAGAGCTCGTTAGACATAATAGCTTGGATTATTGCTTCCTTTGAATGATACTTTGAGGGAAGCTCAAGTTCTCACATTATTCTTACTACATTTTAGATAAATAAAAACCACCCACTGTGTGTGTGTGTGTGTGTGTGTGTGTGTGTGTGTGTGCGTGCATATGTGTGTGTCTGTGCGTGCGCGCGAGCTCTCCTTGATGTTTTGAGACTGCTCTGTCTCTGCACCTGAAGCCCCTCGTTCATGCTCTTAGTGGGTTGTAAGTTCTCCCACTGAACCATTTTGACAGCCCCATAGTCAACACATTTCAATAACTCCTAAGGTTAGTTACCTGTGTTTTGTGCAGGAAATCCTAGTCTTGTAAACAGGCTCTGGTCAGTTTCAAACATATAGTCAGACTAGTAGCAATAGTATGGTCTTCCACTTAAACTAGAGTTAAAAGTCTTATAGTCCTCACTGGTTCAGCCAAGGAGCATGGTTGACAGGTGGTCAGGACACCTACAGGACCCTCTTTGCATGCAGAAGTATTGAAAGTTGGTAGTTAAAGATAGACGGGTTTGATTTTGAATTCAGTGTTGATACCATGTGATAGGTTTTGTGATGCTCTGGTCTCTCTCTGGGTTTTGTACCTGAGTGTCACAAGTTTGGTGAGGAGGTCCAGTGTTTGGAATGGGAAGCCACGGACAGATCTGTCTCTGAGAGAGTAAAGAAACAGACCTCTTAGGCTCCTAGCTTGTCTGGACTTGGATGCAAAAACACTGACTTGGGGGAAATTATGCTGGAAAGATCTCCAAGAGTGGCTATGCAGTCTGGTTCATTTCTCCATCATCTGCTTGGACCTCTTTCAGGTCAGCCGTAACTTTGAGCTGGTTGGCCGGGTTAACTTGGATCAGCTGGAACAGATGAAGGAGAAGATGGAGAGCTCCAGCAGCGAGGACGACGACAAGGATGACGAGATGAGCAGCAAGGCAGAGGACAGAGGTTAGTTTCACCCTGCTCTCTGCGTCCCAGATGGCACCCAGAATGTCCACAGTGAGACAGAAGGGAGGCAGGAGGCTGCTGTGGGAAGAACAGAAGGAAGGATCCTTCTTGGTTAAGCAGCAGACAGACCGGCTTAGGCACCATCAAGGGCCCTGTCTTTACAAACTATTACCAGCTATAGAAACTCCGAGGAAAACAGACATTTCCTTTCTAATTATAGATGTATGTTTGCTAAGAAGAAAAAAAAAATGTATGGTTCCTAGCAAGGAAAGCTAGTATCTGAGGAGCCTTCAGAACGCAGACAGCAGGGGCAAGATGAATGGCACCGAGGTGCTGTCCAGGAATGGGGGTGGACTTGGATTGCTGCTGGGGCCATAGTGAGAGCTTGTACTGAACTCGGACACCATACATGTCCCCCTGCACGGCCGTTCCCTTAACCCCTTAGGGCTCTGTTTTCACTCTGCCAAGAGGAAGAGACAGTGTCTCACCCTCCTGTATTTGCAGAAAACACCAGCGAAGGTTTTATCGCAGTTTTGAACTATCGCCCCAGCCCTGCCACTCTCCCGTTATTCTAAGATAAGAAGACTCCAAAATATGTTTAATTGCAGAGAACATGTTTCTGTGATCTAGAGACCTGTCCTTGCTTACTCTTTAAGCATAGCATACTGTGGGCATCCCCAGAGTATATAAAAATACGGGTTGAGAATGGGGAATGAAGGGCTGGAGAGAGGAGGACCCAGCAGCTAGGAGTGCTAGCTACTTGTGAAAGAATCTGAGTTCGGTCCCCAGCACCCATCCTAGGCTGCTCGCAGCCACCTGGAACTCCAGTTCCGGGAGATCAGACTCTTTCTCCTGGCCTGCCCATACCCACACACATATTCAAAATTAAGAAGAAAGAATATAAGTTCAGATATGTTCCTTAAGTTACAGCAGATTGAGCCAAAAACTTCATGCATGGATACTGTAAATATGAGCAAAAAGCATCCTAGCCACCGGCCATTGTAGTGATGAGAAGAACCGTAGTGGCGGCCCTTGCTGAGTATCGCTTGTTTAGTCTCGTATTATGAAGGGTTCTGAGGCTACCCCACCAGATCTTGGACCTATAGACCCCAGCCTATAGGACTTTGCTTTCTGTCTCTGTGAGTTCACCAGCTCTCAAATAATAGTGACAGTGGACAGTGACAATGACAATAGCAGTGTCTCTCCAAGGATGATCAATATATAGATTTTTAACTTAAAATCTTCTGGCTTTAAACTTGGGTATTTTCTTTAGTTTTAGTTGACAAGTAAAAAAAAAAATGTGTATTTATGATGTTTTAAAATAGGTACGCATTGTGGAATGGCTACATGGAGTTAACATTATTTCCTCACTTATCTTGGGGAATAAGATCTTAATCAACTGAGCAATTTCAAACTGAATAGCATTGTCCGGTATAGTCACCATGCCACACAATTGATCTCCTAAACTCATTCTCCCTATCTGCCTGAGATTTAATGTCTTTTGATCAATCTGTCCCCAGAACCCCAACCTGGGGCTCTGGAAATGTCCATTCCACAATCTGAATCTCTGGATTTGACTGAGGTTTCACAAGGAGTGGAATCATTTACTGTTTGCATTTATGCCTGGCTCATTTCCTTTAACGTACAGTCCTCATCCGTGTTGTCACAGATGACAGGCTTTCTTGTCTCAAAGTGGAATGATATAAATGATATACCAGTGGGTAGAATATACATCATATTTTCTGTATCCCTTCATTGACGACTGGTCACAGAAATGAATTCTATGTCTTTGCTGTTGTGAATCATGCTGAGGTGAACACTGGACATCTCTCTGTGATATTCCCTTCACTCATTTTATTTTCTCTGTGTGTCAGCCCAGTAGTGCGATTGCTGAGGAACTTACATACGGTATACCATAATGGCTGCCCCACTACTAGTCTACAGCACTGTTCTTGTCAAGCCTTCACCAATACTTGTTATCTTTCCTTCTTTGATAATAGATGCTCTAACTGCTATGGCGCAGTACTTAAGGTTTGAATTTGCATCTCCCTCTTGCTCAGAATGTGGAGTGCCATGATATTGCTAATGTCTGTTTGCTCATCTTCTAAGAAATGCGTATACAGAGCCTTTGTCTATTTCTTAATTGTGGAAATTGTTCACTCGAACATTGACTGAATTGTTTGAATTCTGCATATATTCCGGATGTTGACCTGTGACAGGTGTGTGGTCTACAGATTCTCCTCCTCTTCTGTGGACTGCTTTTTATTTCTGATGTTTCTCTGGCAGTACAGAAATTTTTTAGCTGGATTCGGGTTGAATTTGCCTATTTTTTTCTTTGGTTACTTGTGATTTGGGGGTTATGCAAAAAACGTAAAAAAAAATTGTGGTCAACCGGTATCATGGAGATATCCCCCATGTTTTCTTCCAGCACCTTGTATGGTTTTAGGACCTATGTTTCGATCTTTTATTGACTTTGAGTTGATTATTTTGCCATCTGGGAGATCAGGATCTACTTTTCTTTCTTCTGCCTATCACGCCTGATTGTCTCAGTGATCATTTACAGGATTGTCTTTTTTCACTGAGTGATATTGGCAACTTTCTCAATACTCACTTGACTGAGAGAGTGTTTCTGTCCCATTGCTCCATGAATCTGATTGTAGGTTAGTGTCAAGCTGTTTTGGTGATCTTGTTTTTCTTTTCATATCTTAAAGTCATGGAATGGAGTGCCTTGAACTTCTTATCATACTCACCACTCTCATGCTCACCACTCTCGATTGCTGTGGCTCTCTGGGGTCTTTTGTAGTTGCCTTGATATTATAATGGAAAGTGAAGGGTGGAGATAAAATTCTTGCCTGTGGTGTGAGAGGCCTTGAATTATAAGACTGCCAAAAACATTAGTTAAATGACATGACATCCAAGACATGGACCTAATAAATAATAGTTCTGACAAACTTAAAACCTATCTAAAGTAAGGTAAGAAGATAAATAATAAACCCACTGAAGCGTGAATCTTAGTCTTCTTGTTCCAAAGCAGATCTCTTAACACTACACACATCTCCAATCCCTTAGAGTGCTAAAATGTTCTTTTTGAAAGAGACCCTAGTCATGAAATGCACTAGCCCTTGGGCTAAACTAAAGCCCCATGGCAGACTATCTAGCAGGCCTGAGCAGGTGTCTTCCTCAGGGCATTTTCTTCTGTGGTACCTTTATTGTCCCTACCCTCCCACAGTGACAATCAAGGGATCTAGTTGGGTTCTTCAATCTCCAAACCAACACTGATAGCCAAGGCTTACTGCCAAAATGTGCTAACTTATCAAAAGCTGCTTGCTGTGGTCAACCTGCAAGACTACATAAACCAAACAGCCTCACCTGTGGTTGACTAAGGGCTATGTTAAGCCATTTCTTTTAAGGGAAATGTTTGTGATCTCAGAAGTATGCCTTATTTCTTTTCTTTCCTTCCTTCATTTAAAAAAAAAAAAAACTTAACAAATATGTTCTTCACGACAAATTCTTAACATCTGCACTGTTTTGAATGTCCTCGGGGAGAGGGAGGGAAAGGGTGCTTCTGAGTGGGGCTACAAAAAGCTCCTCTTTCTTCCTGGTACTCAGTGGCTCTGCTTGTCTCTCTTTGTGAGATAAAAGATTCCTTATTGGATATTTTGACTTCCTTCACGTCTAAAGCTAAGCCTAGGCTCTTTCTGAAGCCATCAGCATTCCAGAGGCCTCCATTTCCCAATGTTTTTCCCCAAAACAAATAAAACAAGTGTAGGCCACGAGAAGACACAGCTTTGTCTGGAACATGTGAGGTGTGAAGCCCATCTTCCCGCTTGTCCAGCTTTGCCTCTCTACTGGGCTCTCGCCTTCAGACCAGATAGAATTAGGGAGAACTACCTGTGTCATGTCTACAGCCAGAGGCCTAAACAAAGGAGGAAAAACAACTCCTTGCATAGACAAGTTGGTATGGGGGACTGAAGTGAGTACCTTGGGAACTGCAAGCTAAAACTGTCTCTTCCCTGTCACACATCCTTGCAAGAACGGTTCCCTTTGTCCCATCTCCTTCTCTTTTGAAACAACCTAGAATCAATCTTCCACCATCTCAGTAGATTGTTGCCAAGAAGACAGGGCCAACAATAGCCTGGGGTGTTTTTGCCAGACATCCTGGCTTCTGGCAAGAGTGCGCAAGGGGCTATTAGCTCAGCTCTCTAGCTGAGGGAGAGTGATTTGAGATGTGACAGGTAGACTGGCCTTTTCTTTGAGGATGGAGCTTAGCATGTGCCCTTGAAGACGATCGATGACTGGTTTTATGTTTCCTGAGGGCAAAGGAGCGAAAACCAGCACCATTCTCCTTGTGACTTTCATATAGACACCTTCAGTTGGGGAGTTCCTGGCCTTCCTGCTTCCCAGTTCCTTCCCAGAGCCGAGAAGCGTACTCAGAATAGACACAGCAGGATCAGCCTGGGAATTTCAGAGAGGAGCCACGCATGAGAAATTAAAAGGAGCCCAAGCAGAACGCTGCCCACCCTGCCCCCTCTCATTATGCAACTGGGAGGAGTCAGGAAGGCATTCTGTTGATTTCTTGCCCAAGATAATCCCTGCTAAGGAATTAATGCGCAGAGCAGATGGCTCTGTGTCATTTCCAGTGAAAAGAATCAAGGAAGATAGTCTGTGCAATTATTTTTAATGGCTTGTGTGGTGATCTTCTTAATTTGTGAGAAAATGTCTTGTCTTTTGTGAGAACTGGCCCTGTTCACGTAGCTTTTTGTGAGGAGGATGAAGGCGTCACAGAGCCCTTAGCTAATGTCTGGAAGATTTCGTGAAATATAGGGCATTTCAACCAGAAGATTCTTCCTGCGACATCTAATCTGTGGGGGGCCCACAGTAATCAGATATGAAAATGATCAAATTTCCCCAAGCTCCACCCTTTTTTCAGAACTGTGTAGACTGCTACTTACTACCCATGTGAAGACTTGGCCCTCTGTGGGTTAATGAAAGACATATGGGCCTAGGACTCAGGACAGCACAGAGGCCGTGTAAACCCTCATCTTTGAGCTTGCCAGGGGGTGTGGCTTAAAAACAATTAGCCAGCCGATCCACGTGTATAAGGCCCATAACTTGTGCCAGCATCACAGGAGTAAAGAAAACAGCTAGGCCAATATTTGATGTGTGCACCAGACCTATTGAGAAATGTCTGCTTATCCCCGTATTTGTGAATATCACGGGTTGAGAAATAAATACTGGGCAGTGGGCCAGGATCTGTTAGTGGCTGGGGACACACTCGCTTTTATTACCAGTAATTGTTATTACATGTGTTTGTTTATTGTATGTGTGAGAGAGTTGTACATGTGGAGGCCTGAAGACAATTTGCAGGAGTTTTGGTGGTTTTCTTCTCACACCATGTGGGCTCCAGGGATCAAACTGAGGTCATTGATCTACTGAGACATCTCAATGTCCCAGACATGCTTTTAGATAAGCTCCCGCCCCTACCTCACAGTTGTTTAGGGTACCGCACAAGAGGGTCTTTGCAGGGCTCCTATCCATCCGACAAAAGCATTACACGTGATGTGAAACTTTGGCCTAACTTGGAATATGAAGAAGTTCTGTGGCCTACACTGCAAAACCATGTCGGGTGCTTTCTGTGCTCTGTTTTCTTCTTAGTGAGCAGATAACCCTGTGCCAGACAGGCACTGAGTAGCTGCCCCGCCCTCATTCAGATCATGCAGAAGGAATGAGTTAATTAGAAAACAGATGTAATAGGGTCTTAGAGTAGGCCAAGGAGCCTTTTCTGGCCAGAAGGAACCTGGGTTGTTGATGATAGAAGGGGTTGCATGAGTGAGGAGAAGTGTGTATCCTTAGTGACGGAACACAGGACAGCTCCTATTCAGATGTATTCAGAAGGTGTCCTTAGGAGAAGCCCCGAGTCAGTGGGGAGCCTGGCTGATAACTGCTGCTGATGCGTCCCAGGTAAGTCAGGACGCATTGTCCCGTGAGTGTTGACTGACCCTCTCTAGATTCCAGAAGCACAAAGGTAACACTGGCCCTTTCTCTGTTTGCAGAGCTGATGAGATTTTCTGACCGGGGGCCTGGTGTGAGCACAGAGAAGCGATTTCCATGTGAATTCTGTGGACGGGCATTCTCACAGGGTTCCGAGTGGGAAAGACACGTATTGAGACATGGCATGTAAGTTGGGCACTGAGAAGACCTTTGTCCCAAGCAAGAGGGTGGGAGGGAGGCTAGAACCCCCTAATGCTACACAGAGTCCCCACCACTACCCGTTATCACCTTACTGAGCATGAAGGACAGGCAGTGACGACTGAGAAAACAGATTCCACCTCCTTTGTTAATTTTTAAAATGGCCGCCCTGTCACAGTCAGGTGAAGGAAAGCCCCCAGACTCAAGGGTAGCGTGTCCCTTTGCTTTGCAATTGAATCTCATTCTCTGAGAGAAATGCAGATCGTGGTCTGAATTTCTGGCTTCCGTGTTTGCTCATTCCATGAATGGCCTTTAGCATGCCAAGACGTTACCTCAGAAACACAGGGCTGCTCCACACCTGCCTCCCAGGTAATTGAGAGCATGCCTGTCAGGTTCCGACCTAACCTCTTTGAAAATAGAAATGTCCTTTGCACAAAGGACCCTTCCTTAGTCCACCAGACAAGAGAACTAATTTGTGGTATGAGATAATGTCCATGAGATGTCCAGGCCTCTGAGAACATAACTAAGTTTCTCAAGTCATAGTTGATTCCTGCAGGTTTTTAGTTTTTGTGTGTTTGGATGATTTATTAATAGACTTATAACTCTTCAATACCAGAGTTGTTCCTTTTGTCATAATCATTATTGGCCAATTCCTAAGCTTCTGAGTTCAGCTGATAGATCTGAGGGTGAGGCAGTTCCTGGTATTTTTCCAAGAACTCTGACTCAAGGAAAGATCTAATATCAAAAAGTTATTAATTTGGAAACAAAACATGGCATAATCAAAGCACAGTATAAACATTGGATATTTTTAGGGGTCCCAATTATCAGGAAGAGGTCTACATGACCTACATATAACAAATAGAAAGTCACTAGTACATAGTAATATTAGTAATATACACATAGAATTCATTCACAGGAACCTTCAGTGCACTTTTAGGATCAGAGAAGTAAAGATAGAAGCGTGTTTAGTTTTTGGTTAGAAAAGACATGTGAGAAGCCAGGAAGATCATAAAATGCTTAAAGATTTCAACTCCATGCCCAGAGTACAGGTTAACGAGCTGGGCATGATGGTGTGTGTTTGTAATGCCAGCTCCGGGGAGGCGGAAAGAGGAGTTGTGCTGACTAGCTAGGCAGCCCCGTGTATTTGGCCTAGCCATGAGATACTTACTCTGTCTTAAAGCACACACAGAAAAGACTACGATGCCTGAACTCGTGCTGGGCCTCTAGGAGCACATGCGCACCACTCCCGACCCGCCTGTCTCCACCTCTTAAGTGCTGGAGTGAGCTATGTGCCACCCCACCTGGTTTATGAATGTTTCTGCTGTTTGCTTTTCCAGGGCATTGCATGATACCAACCAAGTGAGCAGGAATGAAATCCATCCAAAGGAGATGGTGGAGGAGACTCTGCAGCTGCCCTCCATCGAGGCCAAGGAAGACGACGAGCCGATCGGGATAGACTTTCCCCTCAAGAGCGAAACAGTAACCATCTGTGTAGTAGCTGCCGACAAATCTCTCCTGGAGGATGCAGAGGCCAAAAACGAATAAGAGTTTGGTGAAATTCTTATCAAACCTTACTTGAACCGTGATGAAAATGTGGGAGGGCCGGCGTGGGCTGAGAAGGGAGGGGACAGACAGAGGCGAGAAGACAGAACAAAGCTGCTTTTAGGACTGAACAATCTATTTTCAAAGCACTGGTACCTGTGTGAGTGAGTATGTAAATTAAAGTTATTTAAATGGTTGGAATATGTGGCTCCTTTCCTGTCACTGCATCCTTCCTTCCGGATCTTCACCACGGAAGTTTTCATCCGCTGCGGTTTGGGAAGTACCTTCCACGGGCACGGCGGTCTCCGCGACCCTCTCGGACAGTGCGTGGAAACCGAGGCTCCTGGACACAGAAGACTTCTCCTCGGGGAACAACTTTTGGCGCACAACTTTGAGTGCGTTTTTCTAGTTTTAATACCTTAAGCTTTTTCAAGACCTAACTGCAGCCGCTTTGGGAAAAAAAAAAAAATAACAAAACAGAAAACAAACAAAAAACTGCTTTGCATAAAACAGTCACCTGTTTCCTAGTACCTCAGACTTAACCAAGGGAATTCTCTGCATTTGTCTGTACTACCTGTCGCCCTTGTGGTTAAATGTAGAGAGAACTGCTGGGCAGGATGGGGAATGGAGAAAAAAAAAAAAAGAGTTTTAAAGAAAGGAACACAAATTGTGCTTAAAATCCCCACGTGGGTTTTATTTCTTAAAATACTGTGATTTTTTTAATTATTTTAGTAAAAAACAAAACAAAAAAAAAAGAAACAGACTTTAATTACTAGATAACTGTGTGTGAATTGTCATCTTGTATTCCAGGTAAGCTGTTTATTAGTGTTCAGCTATAATTTAGAATTTGGTAGGTTCATGTGAACTAATTTTATGGTGATTGTGGAATTTCGTTGGCCACATGTTTATTTTTTCTCTCGATTTGAGTGTTACAAACACAGCACAAATTCAGTTGTTCTTTCTTCATATGAGTTGTTCTTTGTGTGTTTGTTTAATTTGAGGTCAAGGGAGAGTTAGAGGGTGTGTGTGTGTGTGTGTGTGTGTGTGTGTATGTGTGTGTGTGTGTGTGTGTGTGTATGTGTGTGTGTGTGTGTGTGTGTGTGTGTATTTTTATAATTTTAAACATGAACATAACAAAGAGGTTAACTTCCTTTTTAAATTTGTTTTTGTGTTTGTATTCTTTTTAATTTAACTAAAGAACCAAACTCCTAGCACAGCTATGCAGTGTGGAGGCCAGACAAAGAGGTCCCATCACCCTTTGGGTTTGTTTTTTTTTTTTTTTTCAAACTAACATATCACACGTCTCACCAACGATTTCTGTTACATTGGGCCGGCGTTCGTGTGTGCTGTGAACTCTGTGTTTTGTGAGGCTGTCTCCTTTCTTTTGGGAGCCATCCCTTTCGTGAGCTTGGACAGGAGATGGTGGATCCTGCAGGGAGCCTGGATAAGGGTTTTTTTCGTTGCATCTAGCTGCTCTGTTTCCCCACAGTGGCTTTTTCCCCCCAAGAGCAGCTTAGACTAAAAGCAAGTCTACATTTATAGCACATTATGATTGTGAACAAGGAGTTTCGTTCCAAAAAGTAGAAAGGAACTTTCTTGAAGCTTAGAGAGGTGTGTGTGTGTGTGTGTGTGTGTGTGTGTGTGTATACACATGTACATGTGCTAGTGTTTGGATGTATGTGTGTGGGCAAATGTGAGTCCTTGGTTTTGTTTCTTTTGTCCTTGTTTGGTTTTTGTTTTTGTTTTTGTTTTTGTTTAGTTTGGGTTTTGTTGGGGTTTTTTTGTTTTTGTTTTGTTGTGTTTTTTTTTTAACTTGGAAGGGTTGATGGGGTGGGGGGTGGGCCAGAAGGGAAGAGGGTAAACTGAGGTGTCAGTGTCCCACACAGCTTCAGAGAAAATCCATGGGAAGATGTCGCATTTGTGAAGTAAGTACGTACTTGAAAAGCATGATCTTGATTTTGCTTTGTTTTGTTTTTATTTTATTTTATTATTTTATTTTTGCTATTAAGGACTTTTATTTGTAGGAGGTTTAATTTAATTTTTTTTTTAGGGATGGGGGCCATCATGTGGAAACCAGAAAAGAGGGAAGTGTGAGATATCTAGACAGATTCTTCTGTGTCCTTACTTGCTTTTGATTGGCCTCATTTCAAATGTACTAAACAGTTTCATACCTGGATTGGATGTCTGTGATGGTTACCAAAAACAAACAAACAAAAAAATACGAAAGGAAAAAAGAAAATAATTGTGACATGCTTTTATCACTACTTTATTTTTCAAATAACATGTAAATATTGTAATCCATTGGATTTTGTTTTGCTAACCTGTTAATAAAAATATTGGGACCATTATCCTTTTAACAAGGCTAGAATGTCATTTTTTTTCTTTTTCGAACATATACCTGATATTTTGTGGCCGAACATTTTGGACACATTCTGTTTTCTGTTGACTGTAATGACATAGAATTTACAACATTTTTTGTTGTTGTTGTTTAATTTATACAGAGGACATTTTTTTTCCAGAGCTTGAGAGAAGAAAATAAATAGCAAAATGATAACCTATTGACTCCAATTATCAGTGTTTCCTGAAGCTTGATGAAAGATAGGGGGACCCTGACTCCTTGAAGCCAAGGGTTTAAACACAAAAAAAAAAAAATAAATAAAAAATAAATAAATAAAAATAAAAAACACAAGTAGGTTATTCAAGTTGTTTGCAACATACATTTTGTAATGAGATGTGAGAAATTAATAAAGAATTTTTTTCACATGTATCTATCTATGTGCATCTGTTAAGTTTTTTATGGGTGATTACAGAAAGGAAGGCTGTCAGTGGCGAGACCAGTTCAGCCTTCATGCAGAATCCCTGCAGATGGGAAAGCAGGTGAACTCCAGGTGAGGTCAGAGCTGGAGCTTAAAATATTAGCATTCCTGCATTGGGGCATTCATCAACAATGAAAATTTTATGAAAAGAATAGTTCCCACCAAAAATGAGAATCAGTTGGTTGTGGTACCCCACACATGAAATCTCACCATTTGTGAGGCTGATGAAGGAGGATCACAACTACCCCACCCCAAAAATGTAGATCAGTAGGCAAGGCAAATTGAGGATCAAGCCATACGAACCGTATGCTTTTCATCGAGTTCTCAGAGATCCTTGGGCTTTCATAGGACTTCAGATTAGCTTTCTTGTTCTCCTAAGAGAGGGAGTCGGTGAGCATCCCTGTTGGAAAGCCGCTGTTCTGTGGTTTCTGTCAATAGTTCTGAACAGAGTCTGAGTTGGGATCAAACCCACACTTCTGCTTTGCACACTCTGCCCCCTCTGGCTTAGCACCATCTACTTGAGTTCTATGGAGTGGTCTTCCCTCTGTGACCCTGGCTTTTTCATCCGATTGTATGATGGTGTACCCATTACAGCACAGAAATACCAGAGTATTTCACTGCAGAAAGCTCAATAGCAGTCTGCCCACTGGAAGGCCTTGCCTGATAATAGCACACACTATGGACTAGACCTGATCACAGCCCCAACTATCCACATAAGGGGCTGGAAAGTTTGGTCTAGACTACCAGTGAATCCAGAAAGAATGTGAGCTATGAGCTTCCACCACGAGGAAAGACAGAATAGCAGGGACAGCGAAACCATGTGTTCTTCAAAAACACCAGATGCTGGCCCTATCAGCCAAGGACTTATGCAATGTTTCTTACCAGGAGGTTGGTGCTAGCCACTGGATAATGAGCAGACTGGCAGATATGGCTCTGGTCTTCTGACAGCTTACAAATGGGGACGGTGAAAATATGAGATTTGGATAGGGGGCTTCCATAGACGGTGCTGGGTTCTGCCGGAGCCTTCACTTAATCTCAGGAAGCTTTGGGCTTTTGCGTTGTTGCAGCCAGCCTTCTGCATACTGATCTTGAGAGTACATGTGTATTCGTCCAGCTAAGGGAATGTGTTTAAGTTGAGGATCTGGGTACTCTTATCCACTGGGTAGGCCCTTAGTCCTACCCGTAAGCAAACAGTGTTGTAAGATATGTGTCCTCTCCTGCCTTTTGCATTTTGCCTACTATCAAGTCCCTAGGAATAAACTTAACAAAATCAAAGTACATCATGAATTATGCAAATTGAGTTGGTGGAAAATGGGGCTTTGAGCATTGGTGAAACCGTAAGAATTTCTTTTTAGCCAGGTACAGTGATGTGTATGTTTAAACCCAGCAGTCAGAAGGCAGGGGCAGATGGATCTCTGAGTTCCAGGCCCACAAGTTCCAGGCTGATAAGGGAAAATGTAGAGTCACCTTGCCGATAGATAGATAGATAGATAGATAGATAGATAGATAGATAGATAGATAGATAGATAGATAGATAGATGTTAGAACAGTAAAGTCAGCTAGGAGAGGTGTATTAAAGTCACTTGAGTATCCCACATTCATATTCACATCCTGGGAAGTTTCTCTTTCACTGCTAATCTCTCCTTTCATGGTTCAAATAAGATAAGTAGTTTTATGACATACTTTTCACCTCATCGTATAAATATTTTCCATGTTTCTATGCAGCCATCACAACTAGATACTTTTCCAAGTTGCATAGCATGTTGGATGATCAGAGTGGGTAAGTACAGTCTGTACACAGCTCCTAGGTGTTATTGAACACTCATGCTTAATGTTTCTTGCAATTTACACAATGATGCAGTTAGTATTTGTCAATGGCGTCCTCGCCTGCCCTGGTTTCACTAAGATAAATTTCTCAGTGGTATGTTAAGTTTTGAAAGGACATTGTCTCAAGTGAGTTTCCGTCCATGACCTTGACCATAAATACCTTGTG